>CM038682.1:250727734-251420881 GCA_021605205.1 Aegilops longissima | reverse complement strand
TTCATCCACATAGAGTAAATGTTCATCAGGATGCTTTGTTCCATCTCCTGTAAAAATGTTAGCTAGCAGTTTTTCCATCATACCCGAAGGAATTTCAAAAGGAGCTTCATTTTCAATAGGTTCAGTAGGTTGAGGAGCAACTCTTTTCTCTACTGGACGGGGTGAAGATACCCCGAACAAGCCCCTCAGAGAATTACTTTCCATAGAAACAAGTGACAGTAAATTTCAGCACACCAAAGGCACTACACTCCACGGCAACGATGCCAGAAAAGAGTCTTGATGACCCACAAGTATAGGGGATCTATCGTAGTCCTTTCGATAAGTAAGAGTGTCGAACCCAACGAGGAGCAGAAGGAAATGATAAGCGGTTTTCAGCAAGGTATTCTCTGCAAGTACTGAAATAAGTGGTAACAGATAGTTTTGTGATAAGGTAAATTGTAACGAGCAACAAGTAACAAGAGTAAATAAAGTGCAGCAAGGTGGCCCAATCCTTTTTGTAGCAAAGGACAAGCCTGGACAAACTCTTATAATAGGAAAAGCGCTCCCGAGGACACATGGGAATATCGTCAAGCTAGTTTTCACCACGCTCATATGATTCGCGTTCGGTACTTTGATAATTTGATATGTGGGTGGACTGGTGCTTGAGTGCTGTTCTTACTTGAACAAGCATCCCACTTATGATTAACCTCTATTGCAATCATCCGCAACTACAACAAAAGTATTAAGGTAAACCTAACCATAACATGAAACATATGGATCCAAATGAGCCCCTTACGAAGCAACGCATAAACTAGGGTTTAAGCTTCTGTCACTCTAGCAACCCATCATCTACTTATTACTTCCCAATGCCTTCGTCTAGGCCCAAATGATGGTGAAGTTTTATGTAGTCGACATTCACATAACACCACTAGAGGCTAGACAACATACATCTCATCAAAATATCGAACGAATACCAAATTCACATGACTACTAATAGCAAGGCTTCTCCCTTGTCCTCAGGAACAAACGTAACTACTCACAAAGCATATTCATGTTCATAATTAGAGGGGTAATAATATGCATTAAGGATCTTAACATATGATCTTCCACCAAATAAACCAACTAGCATCAACTACACAGAGTAATCAACACTACTAGCAACCTACTAGCACCAATCCCGGACTTGGAGACAAGAATTGGATACAAGAGATGAACTAGGGTTTGGAGATGAGATGGTGCTGGTGAATATGTTGATGGAGATTGCCCTCTCTCGATGAGAGGAGCGTTGGTGATGACGATGGTGATGATTTCCCCCTCCCGGAGGGAAGTGTCCCCGGCAGAACAGCTCTGCCGGAGCCCTAGATTGGTTCCGCCAAGGTTCCGCCTCGTGGCGGCGGAGTCTCGTCCCGAAAGGTTGCTTCTTGTTTTTTTTCTCATTGAAAGACTTCATATAGGAGAAGATGGGCGTCGGAGAGCAACCAGAGGGCCCATGAGGTAGGGGGGCGCGCCCCCACCCTCGTGAGCAGGGTGTGGGCTCCCTGGCCTTCATCTTTGGCGACGATTTTTCTTTATTTATATTAAGATATTCCGTGGAGTTTCAGGACTTTTGGAGTTGCACAGAATAGGTCTCCAATATTTGCTCCTTTTCCAGCCCAGAATTCCAGCTGCCGACATTCTCCCTCTTCATGTAAACCTTGTAAAATAAGAGAGAATAGACATAAGTATTGTGACATAACGTGAAATAATAGCCCCTAATGCAATAAATATCGATATAAAAGCATGATGCAAAATGGACGTATCAATCGTATTTATATGCTGCAAGAAAACAGAGACACAACAGCAGACACATGAATATTGGCCCCAGTGTCAACCCACCTATCGGTGGACTAACAAACTGAAAGTTCGGTAAACAGATTACCATACCCATATGCCCCATCATTGTTGCTTAGAATGACATTGACAGATTTGGAGTCCTGTCCTGGCTTCCTGTACTTGTTTGGGCACTTTTTGCCCAGTGCACTCCACGAGTTGTAGAGTTTCCTATGCTCTCTGCAGACTAGTCATGTCACCAGCGACTACTAATACTCTGTAAAGCTTCTCGATCATTCCTTGTGTAATGTAGTGCAAATAGTGAATGCTTCTTTCTGCAAAGTGGTAAGACCAACTGGACCCACTAATGCAGCAGTTTGCCTTAGACACATTGTCTCCTTCTGTGCAGTTGAACTAAAATCAAAGTTGGAATAAACCCGAGCTTTAATTTTGATATCCCTGTAAGCAACAAAAGGTATAAGGGAAACAATTACTGAGAAATAACGGTTGATTACTTTTTTTTGAAAAGGGGGACTCCCCGGCCTCTGCATCAAAACGATGCATACGGCCACATTTATTAAAGAGTAAATGAAGTTCCACGAGGTCGTAAAGTCTGCAAACAAAAGCAACGGCTAGCTCACACAGAGCCTGAACGCCAAAACAAAAAGCCCAAAAGCCACAACCGGCAGGCAAAAATAAAAGATGGGTAAACTAATTGCCTATCCTATTACATGACCGCCATCCAAACCGGTTGAAGATATCCCGCGCTACCATCTCCCACCGACAGATCCAATAACCAAAGCGCTCCACGGCCTCCGTCGGAGTGAGTAAGGACCACATACGGATCGGTCAGATGGCGGAACAAAACCTGCAAACAATGAATAGTTGTTGTTTTGTTAAAAGCCAAATCATTTCTGCAATTCCAAATTGCCCATAACAACGCACATACTCCTACATGAATGTGTCTAGCTGTTTCAGACTCTATCCCAGCAAGCCATGCCCCGAATAACGTGTTGACCGAAGTCGGAGGAGTAATGTTAACGGTTGATTACTTATACTCCCTGAAGAAAAACATCTACTGATCTACATTATCTTAATGGGAAACAAAGCAGGAGAGTAGCAGTTCTCAATCAGTGTGATTCATTCATATGAACTGAGACATTATCTTAACAATGCCTTGTTTCAACATGTATAAAGAACGACAAAGAAGAAAAGTATCATTCCTAAAACAATGCGACTGATTCATTTTAACAGAGACATCATCTTAACAATACCTTGGTTAAACATGTAGAAAGAACTACAAAGCAGGATAGTACCATTTGTAAAACATTGTAACTGATATATAATAACAGATACATTATCTGAATAATACATTTCTTAAACATGTACTCCGGCTGATCCCTAACAGAAATGGTACTCCCGCTGATCCCTAACAAGTGTTGCAGTTTTGAAGTAAGATTCAGTAGTTAATTCTGAGGAAAGTCGGTACTAACCTTTCAAGACCAAGATTTGAAACAACTTGTGAGGAAGACCTGAGAGAGATCTCAACACATATATGGAAATCTGGTCTCATTTTGTGTAGTTCCACCAAACTTAAGCAAGGAAAAATGTTGCAATAGCAACAAGTTGAATAGATATCCCTGTTTTAACAGAGGCAAAAAAGGAATCAATTACTGGCCAATAAAGGAGGATGAAACATGTGGCCACAAAAATGGTAATCCCGCCAATCCCTAACAAGTGTTGCAGTTTTGATAAGATTCAGTAGTTAATTCTGAGAGTGGCATTGCTTAATTTTACCAGCGGCATTAGATTAACAAAAAGCATAAACTGTTCCAGGGGAGAGTGGGCGCAACAACAACATGTGCTTCCATCTACTTATAAAGGGGGTGATGCAGAGTTTGTTGTAACAAGGCAACAAGCATAATGTCTGGGTTGGTCCCATTTTTGTTCACTACTTAATGGGAAAAGACAGCAATACAATAGCTTCAATTCAACATTTATTTAAACAGTACCAATACAAGTAGCACAACATCTCAAAAAACACTGCACGATGATGTGGATCGTACATGGGACATGCCAGCACCATGTGCGTCCACACGTATAAATGGGTGATGCAGAGTATGTAGCCAAGCAGCATATCTGCGTTGGTCCCATGTTTGTTCTCTTTGAAACTTTTTCTGATGTGGGGGCAACAAATCTAGTCCTGCACAAACAACCCGACCCCCCAGTTTCTTTCCCTTTTCAACAAAGAGTTCGGTTCCTTACAGATGTGTGTACTGGGTTACCCCCTTTTTCCCTTTTCGACCAACAAAGCGGCTGGATGGCTAATCTATACTACTTTCCATCCCTCCTTTCCTCATTGAACCACGTCCTAGATTCATGCTCCACCCCACCGCACCCTTCTTTCCTCTTTGAACCAACACCTAGATTCGACTAAAGAATCGAAAAAGATCGGCATGCAGCTAGACCAATGACGGTTTCAAAGAAACTTATACCTTAGGGTCGTCGGGATGGCATGCGGCGGGAGGTCGCATCTTCCCACACTACGTACGACAACGAGGAAGAAGGGGTCGGTGGCCCTCCCGCACAGGCACTGGGTGAAAGAGAAAAGCGCAGCCGGCAGTGGATTTCCTCCCTCGCCGAAGGCGTTAGAGTGAACACTACACCTCCTCCCCTTCCTGGTGCGACGGGATCCGGATGCCTCCTTCGCCAGCTGTGAGGGGGGTGAGAGAGACAGAGGCCACAACGCAGTCTTGTTTAGATCTGGTGAAGAGGGTGAGAGACAATGAATCTAGCAAACCCTTGCAAAGGAATGCTGAGCCTCCAGTGTGTGTGTGTCTATATATATATATATATATATATATATATATATATATATATATATATATATATAGTGCGGACAAGCGCTGAGGCTCCAGCTTATATATATACTGTAGTACGGACTGAGCTCCAGTGCCTTAACTGCACCTGCTTTTGGCTGTATGACAGGTCGGCCTGCCACATTTTGGGCCCACCTGTAATAAACCCAAAGGCAGGTGCACTAAAGTCATTGAAGTTGCGTCCATATAGTACTCGTGTATACGACTAATATATAGTGGAGTGGTTTTCTTATTCTCTCCATAATAATCGTTTTAAATTGTGTAAGTACGAAATGAAACTCTTAATTTAACGTACCAGTGAAGAAAACTACTACTCCCTCTGTTCCTAAATATTTGTCTTTCTAGAGATTTCAACAAATGACTACATACGGAGCAAAATAAGTGAATCTACACTGTAAAATATGTCTATATACATCCGTATGTGTAGTCCATTACAAACCACTTGAAAGACAAATATTTAGGAACAGAGGGAGTACTTCCGATGAACTAACGATCCACGCGTCCTGGTCGCACTTCCTGTCCTTCACGTGCGGTACACTACCCTCCCTTAAGTGAACAACCACACATGCGCCAAATTATCGGAAACGTGTGAGTGTGTACAAATAAAGAATTTTAATTTCAATTATCGGAAAGGTTTGAGAGTATGTACAGTTTGCCCTCTCTAATAATTATGGTTTGTAGTGTTCGGCCTAAACTTGGTCAAACTTTACAAAGTTTGACTTCAGTCAAATCTAATATGCGGAGTAAATAAAAATGGAGGGCTACTACGTCCATCCGGGTTTTTAGTCCACACCATTTTTTAATCAATAAAATTACAGGGGACCTGGAGACAAAGTTGTGAGAAGGCTTAGAAATCAATACAAAAGTTATGCTCTTAGTACCAACGTCGATCCTTCTTCAAGGAAAACATTTGGTTCATAGCCAATTGTGTGATAAAATTGCACCAACATGAAAGACGACTGTGTCTCCAATGCAACAAAGGTGAACTGACGAAGGATGTCATCTTTGTGGGTAACAAGCAAAGAGCACTGATGGAAGACAACTTGTTTTTCATTGAAAATCGATCAACTTCACCAGCCGACGCAACCATGAGGCGCAACCATGAGCATCGATAGGTCATCATGGTGATGCATCATACATTTGGCATCAATTTGGGTGAGGCACCTATGAAGTTCGACAAATCCTCACTGTGGTTTGTTTCTTCTCAGTAGTCAAGCTCAAGGAAGGAAGAACCACGTGGCAGAGGACAGTGAGGCGGAATAACAATGGCCATCCAATTTTGTGCAGTTCCACTAAAATTGAGGAAGACATGCCCGGGTATGGAGATACGCATCGCTGTTTCCAAAAATATAAAAAAGGGATATAGTGTTGTTACTTTGTTTTACAAGATTAACAACGTCATCTCAATAGTCAATAAGAATTATGAAAAGTACACCAACAAACAGAAGCATCATGATTATCTTGATGGGAACTAAACTAGGATACCCGAGAGAAAAAAAGCATTTTTTCATTTAACCAGTGATAGTATTAGATTAGCAGCAGCAATAGGAGCATATGGACAATGACCGCACAACCACCATGTACTTTTTGTCAAAACAACATGTATACCTCCACCGAGGCATAAATCAGGACAAATTTTCGAGTGGCATTTCCTCTATAATAGTAGGTGATGTTTGACCAGCCGATGAACCTAGCAAGAAGAAAACCTAGACGGAGGGAGTACTATACATGGGAACCTGGGGAGTAGTCGCATAGAAGAAAACCCGCATGCAGCGACCTGGGGAGCTGGACCAGTACAAGAAGTTATACCTCAGGTGGACGAGATGTCGCTTAGGCGGGCGGGCGGGATCTGCCCAAACGACGGCAGCGAACAAGGGCGCGGAGGACCTTCGTCCGTGCCAGCGCCGGCTCCAAGAGGACGGTGCGCATCGGCTTCCTTCATCGCCGACGGCGACAACGTCAACGCTGCACCTCCTCACCTCCCGAAGCGGATGGGATTCGACTGGATCTGTGACCACCGGTGAGGAGAGAGATAGTGTGGACACTGTCATCTTGTTTTGATATGGAGAGGGTGAGAGAGCGAGACGCGAGAAACTCTATCAAACAAGAGGCTATAATGGAGTAAAACAATCTCTCCGTAGCAGTGGTTTTAAATAGAATACGTGCGTTCCCGGAATAAAGAAACGAAAACTGGCGGACAATTTTTTAACGTACCAAGAAAGAAAACTCGATCAAAAACACGCCCCCGCTTACATGCATATCCATGTTTACGTAAAATTCCATTTCCAAATCCATCTCCAATTATATTTGTCCAACTGGCACATTATTTACGTTGTTAATTATATACGCGGCAATATTAATGTACAATATCTCTTGTTTGCGGGCGTCCGGACTGCCGCCACGGCCGCTCCTGACCAACCCGAACCCTCTTCATCACCCGCGCGTGCTTCCTGCCCGAAACGGTCAGTGCCGCATTCATGCCCGGCGAGAGCGGACGCGACCTCTCACTGGCGCCGACATTGAAGCGGCGCGCCGGCCGAGAGAGCGTCGCCCGCGCCGCTTCCTGGTGCACGCGACTGCTCCGCGTTCAAAGGTCGCAATAGGCGGCCACAACATGCATGTAAAAAGTTCTTGGGAGTCCGTGCTACAGCTAGCTGTCCTCCCCCAACTCATCAATCTCTTCCAGTAGTACAAGTACTCCATGGCGCGATCCATCGACAAGCAGGCGGGAAAGTTATCGTATACTCGGATTGCGGTGAGTGGCATGCCGAGCGACCGTGTAGGGTCGAGCCGTGGAGGAGGGTGAGACACGAACGCGACAGACGTGATTTAAACGTTGGTTTTGCTTGATGGCGCGATCCAATGAAACAAAATGTTGGTTTCTCTCCGTTTCCATTTTTTCTCCAGAAAAACGGAAACTTTCCACTCCATTTTCATTCCTACTCCAAGGTTGCCCCGTTACAACATTCCATCAAATACAAAGCAAAACTAACATGCATGATGATGCATCTCAATGACTCACAGATCATAGCCAATATTTACTTCACAACTAAAGACAAAAGTTGTGAGAGCGTGTAGGAAAGAAAAACTACTGATGGGTCACTACGACTTAAACCCTAAACCCTAAACCCTAAACAGGATTTAATTTCCTGGCCAGGTAGAACCTGTCGAAGGAAAGACGGCCGACACCATCGGATCATATGATGCTTTTGTGCAGTTCCACTAAAATCGAGCTAAGCATCCCTGATGGCAAAGATATTGAAGAAGTGTGATTAGAATAATAGTATTGGCACTAGTTCATGAGACATAAACTCATCACAAGTAGAAGCCGGTAGAAGTAGAGAAAGATCGACATGGAGATAGAGCTACGTGGGGAGCTGCGGCAGTGGAGCAAGCCGGCTCCAAAAGGAAGATGGACTACCTGGGACGTCGGGCTGTAGCTAGAAGGGTGGTTGGGACGCGGCATCGGCCCATACCGCGGTGACCCTCGATTGGGACGCATCGACTATGGATTTTCTCCCTCGCCGATGTCGACCGTGTGTACGCAGAACATTGTTCCCTTCCCCAAGCTGCGGGATCAGGCCGGATATGTGACTAGCGGTGTGGCCACCGTCATTCTATGCTTGTGAAGAGAGCAACCCAAGCAAGCAGGCTAGTAGCTTAGGCTCCTGCTAGTGTATATATAGTGATTTTCTTTTTCTCTCCATATCAACCATTTTATATTGCGTACGAGTCATTGAAGAGTGAAATGATGGTTGCTTCTTCCGACTAACTTACTGTGTGATTTGACTGCTCCTTTAGTGGCCCCTACACGTACTCCCCTTACGTGTATGCAACAGTCACACGTACACATGGATGCAAAAACGCGCGCGACGCCCTAATGCATGCATGTCCGAGCACACGAAACGAACACACACGGTCACGCTCAAGTTCTCAACCTACACGTGCATGTACACACATACTCAGCCAGGGTGAGCTAGTGACCGTATAAACACCGGAAAATGTATATATTGAGCGCAATGAGGGTATTATGAAGTCCAATGACCGTATTTTTATAAATATACAGTGACAGACAGTGTATTTATCTCGTTTGAAATTAAAGCCATATTAACAGGAGAGGAGGCAGTATGGACTAGCATTACTTTCTTGTGTCCCGTCAACTTGCCGAACAAGGAGAAGCTTGCAGGACGGGAGAAGCTCGCGTGGTGGCTCGCAGGACAAGGAGAAACTTTTGACTAATGCAAGCTCTCCTTCGCTCAGGCGGTGGACGTGCAACAGTTAACTCGGTGTCAGATTGCCAGAAGCATACACTATACTAGTACTATTATTGTTCCACTTCCCGAAGAGGCGAACAGCCAAGCGCAAAGTTTACTAGTACTAGTACTACTACTATAGTCTATAGAGGTATGTACTATACTAGTGCTAGGAACCGGATGGAGGAGCGTCAGCACTCTTATTATATTTTTAAAATGTGATAAAGCAACCTTCAACACATTTGGTTCTCTTCGAGGGTTCTCACATGTGATAATAGAAGTTGATTGCATGGAACACTCGCCACAATTCTCGCTTAATTCTGGCTCATATCTTGTTACAAATAGGAGCACTCAGTAATATTTCCTCTTTTTTGTTATTCAGCATGTAAAAAGGTCAGCAAACCTTGCAGCGCATCTTTGTGCGAACCGTGTTTGCTGCACTTTGAATGTGGCCGAGAGCTGGCTTGATGAAACACCTCACTTCCTACTTCTTTTTTTGCAGGGTACCTTGCTTCCTAGTGACCAGTGTCTTGGCTGATCGTCCTAAGAATGCTTATATATGAATAAAGCTCTCTCATTTACCCGCAAAAAAGATTAAGCCATATTAACCGGAAAGGAGGGAGTATGGACTAGCACTACTTGTTGGTCTGTCCCGTCAACTCGCAGAACGAGGAGAAGCTTGCTGGACAAGGTGAAGCTCTCTTACGCCTTTTAACTAATGCAATGTACCCTCGCCTAGGCGGTGGACATGCATCAGTTCATTCGGTGTCAGATTGCCAGAGGCATACACTGTAGTACCGAACATGCAGAGTACCATCATTGTTAGACTTCACGAGGAGGCGAAGAGCCAAGCGCAAGGTTTAGTAGTACGAGTAGTACTACTACTAGAACCGCATGGTGGAGCCTCTGTACTCTTATTTTCTTAATCTCTGATAAAGCACACATTTATTCCGGAGAAGGCGGAAAATGACAGTCCAACATGTAATGATGATATCGATCAACCATGCTCGAATATATCTTGGCCTCCCTGCGAGCCCGTCTGTGTGTTATCGCTCCTCGTCTCTCTCAAGGAATGACGGGTTGGCCATTTTGCCGTCAATTGAGATCGGTTTGCTCACACTCCGGTCCCACATGTCAGTGATATGCCAAGAGGAGGTGTTGACCGACTGGCCATACGCATACTTGGTTTTACACCTTCATACTACACCTCTCTCTGTCACAGTTTACAGGGTGCGCTTCATTATGATGCATTTCTCTCAATGCATTTCCACCACCAGAGAGACTTTAGACGTGTTTGGTTTAATGCTCAATTAATTAGGGCGTGGTAACCGCAATCAAGTCCACAATTTTCTCTCGATGTAGTACTACGGAGTGGAGTAAGTGGATGCATGTGTGTACCCGGGGTGGAAGCACTGCATGCATGTGTGTATGCATTATTTCCTCTAGTAATAGACGCCGTGCTATAACTACCAATGCTATTTTCAGGCCGATCGCTAGTCGCCTTGGTCCCAAAGATTTTCTCTATTTCTGAAGCGCGCTCTATAAATAGTGACAGATGGAGTAGTATGAGCGGATTCAAAGAAGAGCGTATTGATGGTTTCATCTTCCGAGCAACTTACAGTGGGAAAGGTGGGGCTTATGATTTGACTGCTCATTACTCACTATTAATGCGGCACAACGACCGGTCTGAGTCTCCCATGCGGCTGTGCACTACCCCCTCGGTTCTTAAATATTCTCCGGAGTATTTGTCTTTCTAGAGATTTCAACGAGTGACTACTCAAATATTTGTCTACTACATACGGATGTATATAGACATATTTTGGAGTGTAGATTCACTCATTTTGCTCCATATGTAGTCACTTGTTGAAATCTCTAGAAAGACAAATATTTAGGAATGGAGGGAGTACACATACGAAGCAAAATGAGCGAATCTACACTCTAAAATATGCCCATTTGAAATTTGTAAAAGACAAATATTTAGGAACAAAGGAGTATAATTTTGTGCATGGCACATGGACCCGGATGCGGAAGAGGCTTCTGGCAATGCTATGAAACTTCCAACATTTGTTTAGATAATTGACGTACTATACAAATAATTTTCCAGCGACATGAAATTGTACAATGGTGTGAGCTTTCAGCTTTTGTTTCGTGTGTCTTGCCATCGATGCTCTTTCGGAGACAATAAAAAACTAACTTCCTTGCTAATAAGAGCTGATTTTACATCATAACTGAAGACAAAGTTGTGAGAAGGTGTTAAATTAAAATTGATCCATGCTTTCAATGGCAGCAACATCCCCCCAGCTCTGTCTAAATCAACAAGGCATGTTGGGAAAAAAGTAGCTGTCTGGAGCATGCCCCATTCCGATCATTTTGTGCAGTTCCACTAAAATAGAGCTGAGCGTCCCTATTCCAAAGATATTAAGTGTGATTATGATAATAGAGGACTATTGATGAAACAATAAACACACAAATAGAAGCCGATCACCTTTGCAGTCTCTCTTAAGACTAACTAGTTGGAGAAGATTAGGCTCGGAGTTGGATGAGGAGGATAGAGCAAAACCAGTCTCCCTTTGTGCAGTCGCACTAAAATGTAGAGACGTTGCCCGTGTGACATTTTGGTAGAACTGCACAAAACACTCTTAAGAAAAAAGTGATTTGTGCAGTTCACGAAAAGGTCGCAATAGCAATGAGGTGAAATGGATAGCCCTGGTTGCAAAAAAGAGGTAGAAAGGAAACAATTACTGGCCAATAACAGTTGATGGCACATGCGAAAACAAAAAAGAAGCATATTACTTGTCCTAAGGGAAGATAACAACACGATTGTGTTTGTCTAAAACGGTGTGCTGACGAGATTGCAATATGGAAAGTACGCCGGACGAGCTACGTTTTGGGCAAAGAACTATGGAAGATCCACATGCAGCGACGTGGGAAGACGGGCAGTGGAGCAAGGCCGGAGGGGATACTTGGAGGTCGTCAGGATGTAACTAGGTGAGCAGCGGCGGGCGGAATCTGCCCATACTGCGGCAGCGAGCGGGTGGCATAGGCCCTACCACGCCGGAGCTTGGTCAGAGAGAATGGCGTGTACCGTAGATCGGGACGTGCTGCCTCGGCGCCGTCGAACGGAGAAACGATGCACGTCCTCCCTTTTCACCGGCGGACGGGATGCGGCCGGATCAGTGACCAGCGGTGAGAGAGAGAGAGAGAGAGAGAGAGAGAGAGAGAGAGAGAGAGAGAGAGAGAGAGAGAGAGAGGCCACCGCAGCCTTGTGTGAGATACTCTGAAGAGAGACAAACCAGGCAGGCAGGCTCCATTGTATATAGTGGGGCGGACTACCCTTTTCTCCATAAAAATCGTTTTATATTCTGTGTACGTGCCATTGAGCGACATAACTTTATTAACAAATAACGCGCCAACGCATCAAGTCGAACTTTGTTTCGTGCATGTGTGGTACATGACCTCCATAGGTAAACAACCGCTACACGCGTTCAAATTAGCACGTGGGCTGCCATTTCACACAGAAATGAGCTCCACCGTGTACCCGCGCGGGTGTGGCTTGGCACGAAGCGTGAGTACGTGCACGGTGCACCTTTTCTCTTCTTGTATACATACACCACCTACGTGGGGTTGTGTGAGAGAGATACAAATGTAGAGAGAGATAGTGTGTGGGTTCATGAGAGTTTTTTTTGGGTGGGGTCAATCAAAAAATGTAACATATGCAATGTGTGTGAAATAGAGTCCTGGATATATCATATATATAGAGGGGGCGATCCACGAGAAGAGAGTGGAGGTATCATCGGCTTGAGGTGTCCATAGAATCGAAGAGAGGGATGATGTGTGTGTGTGTGTGCGCGCGCGTCGATCGATAAAGAGTGCCGTCGAATTTGTGCGTGCCCACGTCAAAATATAGAGTGGCTGGCCTACTGGAACGTGAGAGGGGACAGGTGCAGTTTGTCTCTGTGGCATGGATACCTACCTACAGCGCTCGACTATCGATGTGTGGTGGGGGAGGGAGGGGGCCTAATTAACTATAGAGGTACAATGGCTGGTATATGTGTGGAGGAGGAGAGAGGCCTACCTCAAGTATTAAGGGAGATCGATCTACCTCATGTATTAAGGGAGATCGATCGGCATCCATGCATATGTGTAGGAGAGGAATAAGGTTGGGAGGGAGACAGAGCTAGAGTGTTGGAGGGGGTGGTATTGGAGTTGCTTCTAACAAATGGTGGGATAGGCTTGCTAGACAACCGGAGGGCACACCTGCAATATCAATAAGAGAGGGATGGCTGCCATGCATGCATGTGCGTGTGAGAGGCAGGTCAGGAGGCATGCACGAATGATGAGGGGGGGCGATATGGCTGTGGTAAGCAGACATAACTACATAGGAAGATCAATCGTCCTTTGTCAGAGAAAGGAGAGACATAACTTGTGAGGTATGTCGATCGATTGGGGGGGGGGGAATAGTTAAAGCCGACCTAGGTATATGTTGGGAGATCGATCGGTATACATGCATGTGTGTGTTAGAAGCAAATGAGGCACGTGGAGAAGGATAGAGAGAGAGGGATGCATCTAGCAGGTGGTGCGAGAGTCATACTATATCGAGGGGGGAGGAGTGTGCGAGTACGAGATCGATGAAAAGAGTGGTGGGAGTGAGGCATGGACGGTGATAAGAGAAGAGGAGAAGCTTGTGTTTTGTGCTAGGCACACCTGGCTAGAGAGGCATATCGATCGATGTGTGCCGTAAAGAAGGAGCTGGGGGGCCTACACACACCGTGGGTGAACGACCTAAAGTGAAAAGGCGAATTTGCACGATGGAGCTAGAGAATGCTGAGGGAGGGTGAGAGGGAAGCGGGCGTGTGCATGCATGAGAGAAAGTTAGTGCTAGCTAGCTACAAAGATAAGAGGATTATGTGGGTGTAAAAGACGAATAGAGATCATACTTCATTATAAAAAGCGAATTCAGATATTTGAAGAATTTATCATAGTGTTTTAAACCAACGCATGTGTGAATATATATATATATATATATATATATATATATATATATATATATATATATATATATATATATATATATATATATATATATAAACGGTGATACACATGGTGTAGTTATGAACATGTTATACTACTCTTATAAAAATGGAGTTGTTGATGATGGTGTGCCTGCCATCCATAATATAGGCCGTCGATTTATATCGTGGACGGGAAGGAAACTATGGCAATTTTGAAAACAGATACCCACACCCTCTCCATATTTGCAAATTAGGCCTCCCCTTGATCATGTTGATGTTACGTGGAGCGATGGGCATCTTGGTAGTACTACGTATAATATATAGAACATTGATCATAATTTGGGCTAATGTGTGGCTTTTGCAACTCAGGTCTAAATACTTGTCATAATGTAGGGGGCGGGGCACTATACTATGTGTGATAAACACGGTGTACACGTATGGAACATGGTTTAGATTATGAATATATAGTTAGTACATCAAATGTACTATTATTTGGAATCAACATCAAGTGTATTCAAAAAATAGAATCCGAGTTCATGTAGTACACATAGTTCATATCTATCTCTATAGTAATCATGTGGTGTGTTATTAAGGTAATACACGAATGATGGTTGAAGTTGGCAACAATCATGATTATAGATTCTTATTGAAATAGATAAACGAATTCAAATTCAGTTCGTATTGCAGCGGTAGTATAGACATTTCGAATGCACTAAAATGTTGGTATGAGTAGGTTACATGCATTATACAGCAAGCGAAAAAATTTAATTGGACATAACATGGATTCATACTCCCTCCTTCCATCTATATAGGGCATAATGCGTTTTTTAAGACCGCCTTTGACTATTGACAATGTTAACAGTACATGACATGCACAATGTGAAAATTATATCATTGAAAGAACCTTTCACAGACGAATTTAACGGTGTGCTTTGTGTAAGTTGCATGTCATATATATTTGGTCAAAGTTAGCATCGAAAAACGCATTATGCCATATATAGATTGAAGGAGGGAGTATCTTTGAATAGCATTTTATAGTAAAACGGGGCACGACTCTCTCTTTGTGTGGTGTGAATAGTTTTATTTTTTTGTTTTATTTTTGGTTGAGGGAAGTGCGAATTGATTTGGTATGTACAAGTACAATGTTACACGTTAGGCTTGTCCCTAAAATTCAACCCGCGCCTTGGTATATCCCGAAAATTCAGATATCGTGCTCCCAAAACTGGCGCCTTCACAACCCACGCCTTGCTATCCCGAAATTACAACGCGCGCAAAAACTCCCTCCAGCTGCCAAATCCCGACACGTGAAATCCCCCTTCTAACCCTGAGCCGAAAGGGCCGCTAGTTCAAATCGGTGGGGGATACTTTTGTTGCACACCCTAGGTTTTGGACAAGCGCGTCCCTAAGTCATGGTTCACCCCCTCCCATCGCCTCCTTTTTGTCATTCGAAATCCCAGGCCACCATAACCTCTCCGCTCCAGCCGCGAAACCCCACCCTCCTTCGTCTGCCACCTCACTACTGCCCAGCCGGAGCCTCTTCCCCGACGACGTCGTCCATCACAACAGCTCGACGTCCCTCGTCCACCTCCCCTGATGAGGATCTGTCATCCATCTCGTCGTCCCGCCGGTTCAGCCGCCCCGTCCTCCACCTCCAAGGAGCTGCTCCGACGATCACCTCATCTATCACGGTTGCTCCATCCCCACAGCGTCGCCTTAACCTGCTCCACCGGAACCGCAGCATCCTCACCGACTCCTTGGATGAAGCCGAGGCCTACTCGGCGCCACCAAAGAGGTTGTACACTCATCGCATCGCACCTTCTCCCTAGCTCGACCTCCCGGCGCCGACAGTGCTCCATCCCGCACCCCCATGGAGCGGCTACCTTGAAGCCGGAGCCGCGGGCGACATCTCCACGACGGCTCTCCCCCAGTGCGAGGCCCCTTCGGTGGCGGCGTCCATACCAGCCGGATCTGCTGCTGCTCCGGCTCTCGCTCGATCGCTCATCCAACTGCTACTGCTCCGGCTCTCACTCGTGCTGCTACTCTGCTCCGATTTAGCTACACTTCAGTCAGTTGAATCGACTTTTGGGTTAGTCAATTTTCAGGGGGGGGGGGCTCGCCGGAGTTAAGGAAGAACCACCCGCAGTGGGGACCGGGACTCGCCGGAAAGGTACCCCACTATCTATCTTAGGGTTTAGGGTGGGGGCAGGGGGCCTATAGGGCTGGCCGGGGCGGCGGCGGACCAGCGGTGGGGAGTTGTTTCGGGGCGGCGAGACAGCGCTGGGGCCGGCAGTTCGGCCGGTGGTGGCCGGCGGCTCAGGGGGTGCAGATTGAAGATGAACTGCAGGCCCTCCCTAAACTACATGTCAAGTGCCTCTCTGCTACCATTGCGTTTAGTTTCGACAGTAATATTCAGATTCCACAGTAAATTTCAGTTTCGACAGTTAAGTTCAGAGTCAACAGTTTTTACCTCATCTGTTGTAGTCAGGTGGTTTTTGGTGATGTAAATTTTACATCTATTTAACATCTTCTATTGGAGATGCTATTAGAATCCCACTTGAGATTGACGATGTCAGTCTTGTGCTGCTTCAGCCTTGACGTCTTACGGCTCACCGGAGCTGCTCCAACGACGTAATCGATCCATCACAACAGCGAAGGCCCTAGATGCCATCTACAGATTCCTCATATCTTCCTCCACACCTCCGACAGCCACCTCTGCCTTAATCGCTTCAAATGACCAACCCAATGATGCTGAGGTCGACACGGCTACGGCAAAGAGGTTGTACACTTGTTGCATCACTTATTACTATACATTCATGTCGATCCATTAGGGCTATTTTGGTTCGATGGAAAAACATAGCAATAGGGAATTTTCCAATGGCACTCTACTATTCAATTATTCATGCATTTTGTTGAAAGGAATGAAGCAAAACATCCACCTAGACCTACTTTTCAAAATCCTATGCATGAAAACAAGACCAAATGCATTAGTGGCAGAATAACATTCTAAGTGTACACGCTTTCATATGGTTTCACTTTATTTTGGCCATGTTTCTTTGCATTCCTCTGCTCTTCCAACTCCCGTAAACCAAACACCCAAGTTGACAGAAATCCTGTGTTTACAAATGCTCTGTTTACCATGTGCATTCCTATCCTATTCCGGTGTTTTTCCTATCCCTGCGTTTTTTGAATCATGCAAGCCAAATGAGCCCTTACAGAATTACTTCAGTTACAGTTAGGTGTCGAAGGGAACTTTGTGTGGTTTGTCCTGCTCCTGCCACGACGTTGTCCACCTCACCTGAGCTGCTCCATCGACAGAAACATCCACCAAACCAGACATCACGACTCCTGACCAACTTTCGCCGCCTCAGATCTCCTTCCCTGCCGCTGGCACCCACCGCAATGGCATCACCATCATCGACTCAGCAGATGAACCTCAGGAGTACACGGGTCCACAAGAGAGGTCGCACTATTTTGATTATACTTATGTTATGCATTTCTTAAAATTACCTGCTACTTTATCGTCCTGTTCACCTCTTGAACTCCAAGTCAGGTCCAAATTAATGTTCAAACTTGAGTTCTAAATTAGTTGTGGGGCACATATCGAGGAAGCAATGAATAGTATCTCTGTCTAATATCTGGTTCACCTAGGGTATGCCTATGTTGTTCATCTTGGGTGGGAAACAAATAGTAAAGCAATCATCATCTGTCTTTTTATTAAATTAAAGCAATCATCAACCTGCTATCATTATTTTTGGATCCATCCACTCGTTGTTACCATCACTCTAAATTTCTGCATGCTCTCCTTACATAATCTCACCATATTTTTGTCGTATGCATGTCAGATATTGTACACAGTCATGCTGAAAATGTAGAGAAAAAGAGAAGAGTTTTGTGCAGCAATACAATGTCATGCAGACATCGCTCCATGGTGGGTTCAATGGCAAACCCTCCCCACCCCTCTCTAGATTGTAATCCAGAGGAAGATATCTGTTCTGAGGCAGATTCAGACGCCGCTGACCACTCCTATTGACCCCCCAAGGTGTTTGCTCTACCTTGGCATCATGATGTTAGTCATATCATGCATATGTTGCCTTGCAGTGCCTACTTTTGACATCATATATGTCATCTGCTTAGTTTAGACATGTTCTGTCGCCACCTGTTTAGTTTCTATATCATATATGGGAATTATGCAGTCTCATGTCTTTTAGCCAGCCATAATATATGTGAAATGTGCAATGCCATCCTATTTAACCAGACATCATATATTTGAATGATATCTTGCCCATCCTTTTCTTCATTACATTTCCATTTGTCGACAATGTTTGTACATTAAACTACTCTTCCTGTGAATCTGCCATTTGGGTGGAAGATTGAAAAATTTGGAGTGAAAACAAGGCCTCAGAGTAGACAGTGCTACCTGTCAAAGCAGATCTCTTGTTGGGTCCGAATAGCTCCTTAGAGATGGATTCAGAGACAGATGACCAGTCCTATTCCCACACCGAGGTGTATGCTCTACCTGGGCATGGCGTTTTAGTTATTCATCATGTCTTTGAATTATGTTATGCTATGATATCCAGTTTAGATAGACATCATATATGTGAAATTATGTCATGCTATCCGTTTTAGTTAAACAATATACATGTCAACTATTTCATGTCCTCTTTTTTCCACACTATTGCATCTGTCTCTCATACAATGTCTGTACATTCAACTATGTTTCCTGTTTATCAGCCATTTGAATTGGAGCGGGTGATGGCAGCATCTAGCGGACTAAAAACACGGTCTTCAAATAAAACAGTGCTACCTCTTGGTGGAGATAGCACCCCGGTTGTACATGCACGAGAACCAGCCCTACCACATAACCCAAACTCTCAGATTGTACCCCTCTGCGATGGATGAGAACCAGCTTCACCCAATCTAACCCCAACCCCAGCAGATAGTAACCCAGTTCTTGTTGACACAGCACCATCTCCACCGCATAGCTCCCAAACAAGAGCAGTTAGTAAGGCAGCTACAGTGCCCAAAGGGCCAATACTACCACGGCAAACCCCAACTCCACCAGTTAGTACGCCTATTCCTGTGGAGGAAGCACAACCAGCTAGTCGTAGTTTAGCATCTATCGCATTTGATGTTGTTAAATTGTATGTGCGTATCCTCCCATCTTGGAAATATTATACTGAAGATGAAGGAAAATGCCAGTTGCGGGTGTTTGTCAAGGAGTTATGTGTAAGTAATGTTATTCATGGCAATTACTTTGCTTTGTCCCACACATCCTACCTCCATGATGGTTATAATACAACAAATTTTCCCATTTTTCTCTATGGAGAAGGACCGATTTGGAAACTCAGGATGAGGTAACCTGTGCTAATACCTCTGCTATCTTCAAGAATGCTTGGTGGCAGTATTGGAATTACCTGAAGAAAACATACTGGTCCCGAACCAAGAAACTCATCAAATTCCCTTACGTTCTCATGAGACACATTTACTGGACGATGACTGGGAACGCCTTGTTCTGTACTGGTCCCGAACCAAGAATGTGGTAAGGTCTATGAGCTCATTTTCTATTTTTAAGTACTATATTGTTACGTCTTACTATACTCTGTTCATGTAGAAAAAGTGCCTAAACCTGAAGAGCAACTGTTCTAATTTAAGATTCCATTGCAATCATAGTTCCAAAAAGCGCTAGGCGTTAATTGTGTGTTTTGCCACTGCCTTGCTCTTTACTGACCAAAGCGCATGCTTATGCACAATTATGCACAGATTAAGCGTAGCTATGCACAATGCGTTTCGCCAACGCCTAGAGCCTAGGCGCGCTTAAGCGCTCTCTTAGGCGCGCCTTTTTTAACTATGATTGCTATCGTGCATACTGCTTTGCTCTTGTATCACTGTATTTACTCATACAAACTTATTTTTAAATTGAAGGATCCATTCGAAACTCCAATGGCACAGCAGGTATGTTCACGCATGTTTCTTTAACAGGCTTGCTCTTATCAATAGCTCTGTTGATTTCAATTCAATTTTGTATATAGTTGACTTCTCATATCATGCACATTTACTAGCATCACAACAGAGCAAATAGTGTTGTTGTACATGTAGACCCGTGGTACCCATCTGAAATCTTGTTGTGCCGTGTAGTTTCCCACACTTTGTATTCTTTCACTGCTGCTTTGTCTTGAACTGATATGATTTGAACCGTGTCTCTATTTTGATTTGACAAGACAATCAGTGACCATAGGACATAGATATATGTTTGTTTGATGATTTTATTACGTACTAGTACTTGGCAATAGAAGACATGGTAGTTTAATCCTGTCCACCTTACTAACAACTGGTTCACCGAAATGAGTTTCATATACTAGTACATGCTAAACCTGTTATGTGTCTGCTCGTTTCTTCTTTTAGAAAGCTGACAGAATATTGGGGAAGAGTGACTTATTAAGCAATGGTAAAGGAAGTACTGCAGATAAGGTTCAGGATAGTGACACGTCCTTGTTGCTCTCCAACAAAGATGATAAAATAGCTAAGGAAGACTATCTCAATGAGAGTGAGACAACCCCAAAGTCCTGTCTTGGTTTAGTGTTCGAGTTACTAGCCACTACCGCTTGCACAAGCTATTCAAACTCATTGTCTGAATCAGTTCGGTTTCTTGAGTCTCAACTACAAGCTGAAAGACATCGATCAGCTGTGTTGCGACAAGCGGAAGGACTGCGGAAGTCCCTGGAGCATTCAGATGCATACTTTCTGGTGCAACAACAAGCGTTGGAGGATTTTAGCGCCAAATAGGACAAAGCTAATAAACTTGCTAAGCTTATTGCCAGCATGGTGGATACCACGTTTCTTGAGCTCTCCTGAAGTTATTTCAGTTATGATCTTGTTTAGCTGCCGTGTTTATTTGCACTAGTGGCCAATTTTGACGGCCAGTGTATGCAATATGGTGCTTTGTTCCCTATATTTGCACTGGTGGCAGACTTTGATGCCCAGTGGATGTAATATGTGCAATAGCGGTAATAGGCTAGCGTTAATTGCTTGCTTATTTATTTCCTTATTGTCTTCTTTAGTTGTTTGCTTGTAGTCACTGCAGTTCTTTTTCTGTGTTTTTCTAGGGGCCACAATAACCTACTTTTGGAAACTAGGCCAAAATAATCATGGCAACACACGGACTGTTGTAACCATGGGCGTCCTACGGGCCGTATGATCCATGGGCCTTCTACGGGCCGTAGGATCCATTGGCCTTCTATACGGGCCGTAGGATCCATGGGCCTTCTACGGGTCGTACGATTCATGGGCCTTTTATGGGCCATAGGATCCATGGGCCTTCTGCGGGGCGTATCATCATTTCTCCAGTCATGGGCCATACTATTCGTGGACAATAACGAGCCGTATTTGATAACTCTACGAAAATAGCCCAACGGGTTTTTTGACATGAAAACGGCCCAACGTATTAACGGGCCACAAACGGGCCGACTGTAACCATCGGCTAAATTTGGCCCACAAGCAGAAAATGATAGTGACGGGCCGTAAGTAACCAAATGCTGGAAATGAACCCAAGAATAAATGGTCCCTGAGAAGGCCGAAAGATAACATGGGCTGGAAAAGGCCCAACGGAACAATGGGCCGTTAATGGGTATAAAGTGATACACTGTTTGTTACAGGCCAGTTTTACCACGGGCCTTTAAGGGGCCGAGGGTTACTAAGGGCCTCATATGGGCCGAAAGACGTCATGGGCCATACATGGGACGGAAGTTAAAATGGGCTAGAATTATATTAGGCAGCCCAGATGACGCTACTGGGCCTAATTCGGATAGGCCGTAAACGGTCCCTGGGTTAGCGGGCTGTAAATGGGCTATATGCGAACAGGTCGTTAACAGGCTTGCCATGGGCCGGCCTGCCACCTTTTGACCAAGTCAAACGGGCCGGCCTTTTCACATGAATGGGCCTCTGTTGGGTCGTGCCACGTGTCGACGTATCATAGGCGCTTTGGGTCCAATGAGTGGATGACATCTATCCCAACGGTGAGCCGACACGTGTTTCGTCCAGCCAATGATGATTTTACACGTGGAAAATCCCCATTGGTCGGGGCTGTTAACGGGCTATCGGATCCAAAACCAAACCTGGTAGCTTAACGGCGTTCCATTATGGTGGTTGCCACGTGTCTGTCACCCTTGACGAAAGCAATTCTGTGACGCGCGATTTATCGTCATGGAAGTGGACACTTATGTGATGATAATTTTGGTAATGTCACGGAACACTTCTACGATAGCACAAGTATGACTATCTTGATTCTGTCATAAATTTGTCATGGATGTACATGCATGACAGAAAATGTGACCTACTGTGACAAACACGTATCATCACGGAAGTGTATTTTTTTGAAGTGTGATGTCTCTTACCGACTTACCACTATCGTTTCGTGGTTATGCATTAGAGACAGTTGCATTCACGTTAATGGGGCACCATCTAAATCCATTGAGACGACACCGTATGAACTATGGTTTGGCAAGAAACCTAAGCTGTCGTTTCTTAAAGTTTGGGGCTGCGATGCTTATGCGAAAAAGCTTCAACCTGATAAGCTCGAACCCAAATCTGAGAAATATGTCTTCATAGGATACCCAAAGGAGATGTTGGGTACACCTTCTATCACAGATCCGAAGGAAAGATATTCGTTGCTAAGAATGGATCCTTTCTAGAGAAGGAGTTTCTCTCGAAAGAAGTGAGTGGGAGGAAAGTAGAACTTGATGAGGTAATTCTACCTTCTCCTAAATTGGAAAGTACTTCATCAAAGAAATCAATTCCAGTAATGCCTACACCAATTAGTGAGGAAGTTAATGATGATGATGATCATGAAACTTTGGATCAAGTTACTACCGAACCTCGTAGGTCAACCAGAGTACATTCCGCCCAAGTGGTACGGTAATCCTATTCTGGAAGTCATGTTACTAGACCATGATAAACCTACGAACTATGAGGAAGCGATGATGAGCCCAGATTCCGCGAAATGGCTTGAGGCCATGAAATCTGAGATTGGATCCATGTATGAGAACAAAGTATGGACTTTGATTGACTTGCCCAATGATCGGCGAGCCATTGTGACACTCCAAAAAATTTCTTTTGGTTTTCTTCAAAATTTAGTTGGATTTGAAGGAGGTCTCCTAAACCCTTCCAAAAATCTCCCTGAAAAGCTTTTTCCCTTGGCAAATATTTTATTTTTGCATCTCCTTCAACACTGGTGTTTGGTTTTTAAATTTTTCTGCTGATTGCCCTCTTCTCAAGATTTCAAGAAAAATCTTTGGAGTTTATTTTCCTTTCAAAAAGAAACTCTAGGAGTTTTGCATCCTCTCCAATATTTGAAACCATTCATGATTTTTCCATGCACCACATGGTAAAACCTTCCCAAAAATCTCTCCTTCCACTTTGGACAATCCAAACATTCTGTCTCAACAAGCTCAACCATTTTCTGAATTTTATTTCAATTATTTCTCCTCCCAAATCTTTTCTGTCTACTATTTTGAGCCTAGGTGATTTGCAAAGCAAGTACCTAAATGCATTTGAGTTTTGACCTCAAACCAACTCCCCTGGATAGTCCTTGGTACCCACAACCTAGATCAATCAAGATCCACTCCTCTTCTGTTCCAAAATTTCAAATTATAGTCTCTGCAAGTTTGGACCAGATTTGCCAAATTTGGTGAAATTCATATCTACACTTCTCCAAAAATTCCACAAAAATTCAGGTAGCCTCTAGATGCAATGAGAGGCCCTCCACCAAAAACCAGCTCAAGGAAAAATCCCTACATGTCTAGATCATTCTGTCGAACACCTTGCATGCACTATTACTGTTCATCTTCAGTTAAACTCATTGTTCAGTGTCGATCTTCGTCAGAGTTCCAGTCACATGCCCACAGTGCACTTGGCACATTGCTCGCAGCCTAGCCTGCTTGTCCGGAGCCTCACACGCGTGCTTGGCGCGTTCCTGGCGTCGGTGGCACCCTGGCCGCCTGCGCCGGCGTGTCTTGCGGCGGCAGAACCACCGTTGCGGCCGACAGGGAGCAGAACGGCGGCATAACGCCGTTCAGGCGCCGCCTAAACCTCTTGGTAGCCCAGCGTAGGCCATTTCCTTGCCAGCGACGCATGCAGCACCGTCGCCGTGGCACGGCAAGCACAGAGCGTGCTCCCTGCCGCCGACGGGCCCGCGCCGCCCCGTTCCGTCGAGCTCCCCCTAAGCAACCAAACCCCGACGCGTTTAGCACCTAAACGGAACCAGGGAACCCCACGATGACGCTCAACCTCGAACCGTCCCCGATCAACACCCTCGCCGCCAGAACTTGGCGGAGAACCCGTTCTCGGCAACCGCCTCGGGCCGGCTATAAATAGCCCCCCCCGAGCTTGCTCTCGCCCCGGCACACCTCCACCACCTCTCTAGTCCTCGCCAAGCCCCTGGGAGGGCCTCGAGGAGATCTCCTTCCCTGACTCCGGCCACCTTGTTCCGCCTCGGCCTCCACCTCAATCCACTCCGGTGAGGTCGTCTCCGGTGCCCTAACCCCATCAGCAACCCTCTCAGGCAACTAAGAGTCTAACCCCCACTCCAATTTGATCTTCATAGCTCTCTCCGGCGAGGTCCACGACCACCCGAATCGCCGTCCGCCGGAGCAAGCGTCGCCGCCGACGTGGTACTCGCCGGCGACCACCACCACCTTCCACAGACGCGGAATGGCGCCCTGAACACGGAGGTACTCTGGCAAATACGCTTCCACTCTGAACCGTTTTTCTGGACTTTTCTGCAAAGCCCCCTGGAAGTTTTCTGTTTCATTACAGATGGGTCCTTGGACTAAAACCCTTATAACTTTTTAACAGAAAGGAAATTTTGAGTGATTCTTTTTCTGTCCTCTTCAAATTTTTGTCTAGTTTTCTATCATATTTATTTGAAAAATATTTGGATCAACTTTCTGTACCCCAAGGTATTTCCGTTAGCGCGTGTATTTTTGTGTACCGTAGATACCAAGGAGGTGACGGAACCGCTGAACCACCGAGCTAGACCCGACTACTCCGAACCAGGCTAGCAAAGTTTGAACTTTTGATATGATGAGTGTTTGGGCATGTTTGCATTATTTTTGTATCATGGCACGTTCATGAGCATTTCGATGATAGTTTATCTCGTGAGCATTGAGGCAAATAAGCTCGGTAAATCCATGAGTTGTTGGAAACTTGTTGCATGGCCATGAGTTGGCATGAGTATAGGTAAGATGGCAGTGTTGTAGCATGCCAGGCTTATGCCAGATTGTTGACCCCGTGTCAACACAAATCAGTCAGAATACCGGTCCATCTTCCCTTTCGTACTACCACCTCTTTCCCGCAAGGGATACGGCTTAGTAAGTTGCAAACCATTTCCTGGTACACACCAATTCGAGAGGCCGGGATGAAGGTTCCATGGCCCTGGATTAAAGCCTTTCATCCGGTCAGGGGGCATGGGTGTTTCCGGTTGGGACCGAGAGGGGGGCACCCCTTAGAGCGCGCGTAAATAAATTTGATCCCATGCTATTCGAGATTGTGATCTCCCCGTCTCAAAGTTTTTCTTAAACGCTGTCTAGGGTGATTCCTGGCAACGTGAGGTATGATGGGTGTGTACTAGCTAGTTGTGTTTCCTCTGAAATACCGTAAATGGAACTAGTCCTTCGTGACTACGGAAATCCGTTGGCTGTGGACAATTTTGGTACAAACTCTGCAGAGTCAAAATTCTTGAATTCATGTCATTCATGTCCGAGTACCGTGTTCACCTTATCTTGTCAGATATCAGTCTCGGTGACAGAGACTCCCAATAACTACTTGAGTGTTAAATGTTTATTTCCTGTAAATGGACTAACCCGCTTATTTTCTTGTGATGAATATTTTCCGTGAGCACTATATCTTGTCAGTTATGAATTATGAATTATAAGCCCTTTCTGCGATGTCGCTCAGACGTCCGACTGCGGCATTGTTGTTATTTATTTTCATTATAAGCCCTTTCTGCGATGTCTCTCAGACATCCGACTGCGGCATTGTTGTTATTTATTTTCATTATAAGCCCTTTCTGCGATGTCGCTCAGACGTCCGACTGCGGCATTGTTGTTATTTATTTTCATTATAAGCCCTTTCTGCGATGTCACTCAGACGTCCGACTGCGGCATTGTTATTGTTTACTTTTATTATTAGCCCTTTCTGTGATGTCGCTCCGACGTCCGACTGCGGCACACATGTATTTTTATTTCAATATAAGCCCTTTATGAGGTGTCGCTCAGACGCCCGACTGTGGCATGTTTTGCTTATTTGTTCACTCTTCGAGGCGTCGCTTCAGACACCCGATCGGTTTGAGTTTTGTTCTCTTTGGGTTTTCGAGCGGACTACCGCCGACTCCCTTCTTATTTACTTTGCTAAACTGATTAAATTGAGCATTGTTAAAATTTATCATGTCGCATTCATGCATTCATTTGTTATATCTTTTGTCCGAACTATCTTGCGAGTACTTTCCAAGTACTCACCTGGCTTGTTGATTTGGCCGATGTCTTGTGGCGATCTCTTGGATGAAGAGTTCGATAGCGAGTCCGACGCCTAGAGGAATCCCACTCAGTCTCATGCGACCCCTGGATTAGTCATTGTGATATATCCGCTTCCTCTACCCAAATAAATTCATCGAGCCTCACCTAGACGCTCGATGAGCCGCCATCTGATAGATTTATTAACCACCCCACTGTGTTATTCCACCAACCACTCATATCTCGTGTCAGTAGTATTTCCACCCCACACCATTGTGTCATATCCGCCATCATGTATAATTATCGGCGTGTTTGTAATAATTGGTTGGGCATCTTCAGTCCGACCCTGTAATATTGAAATGCTACTGGCTTATTGTATCAAAGTTTTGTCTACCAGTATGGAGGATTTTCCTCATATTGGACTTCATAGGTCGGTTGTTCAATAAATATTTTTATTGAAAAACCGGTCATGACAGCCATTGAGAATAAATGGATCTCCAAGAGAAAGACGGACGCTGATAGTAGTGTTACTATCCACAAAGCTCGAATTGTCGCAAAAAGTTTTTCACAAATTCAAGGTGTTGACTATGATGAGATTTTCTCACTCGTAGCGATGCTTAAGTCTGTCCGAATCATGTTAGCAATTGCCACATTTAATGAAATATGGCAAATGGATGTCAAAACTGCATTCCTTAATGAATTTCTTAAAGAAGAGTTGTATATGATATAGCAAGAAGGTTTTGTCAATCCTAAAGGTGCTAACAAAGTGTGCAAACTCCAGTGATCCATCAATGGACTGTGCAAGCATCTCAGAGTTGGAATATACAATTTGATGTGTTGATCAAAGCATATAGTTTTGCGGTGAAGCCAATATTTACAAGAAAGTGAGTGGGAGCACTACAGCATTTCTGATAAGTATATGTGAACGACATATTTTTGATCGGAAATAATGTAGAATTTTCTGGAAAGCATAAAGGAGTGATTAAAAGGAGTTTTTCAAAGAAAGACCTCAGTGAAGCTGCTTACATATTGAGCATCAAGATCTATAGAGATAGAACAAGACAGTTGATAAGTTTTTCTTTTCAATGAGTACATACCTTGACAAGATTTTGAAGTAGTTCAAAATTGAATAGTCAAAGAAGGAGTTCTTGCCTGTTTTGCAAGGTGTGAAGTTGAGTAAAGACTCAAAACCCGACCACGGCAGAAAATAGAAAGAAAATGAAAAGTCATTCCCTATGCCTCAGTCATAGGTTCTATAAAACATGCTATGATGTGTACCAGACCTATTGTATACCTTAGCATGATTTTGGCAAGGGAGTACAATAGTGGTCTAGGAGTAGACCACTGGATAGTGGTCAAAATTATCCTTAGAGGACTAAGGAAATATTTCTCGGGTATGGAGGTGATAAAAGAGTTCATCGTAAAGAGTTACATCGATGCAAGCTTTGACACCGATCTGGATGACTCTAAGTCTCGATCTAGATACATATTGAAAGTGGGAGAAATTAGCTAGAGTAGCTCCGAGCAGAGTATTGTAGACATAGAAATTTGCAAAATACATATGGATCTGAATATTGCAGACCAGTAGACTAAAATTTCTCTCACAGGCAAAACATGATCATACCTAATTACTCTTGGGTGTTAATCACATAGCGATGTGAACTAGATTATCGACTCTAGTAAACCAGTGTTGGTCACATGGCAATGTGAATTATGGGTGTTAATCACATAAATATGTGAACTGTTGGTGTTAAATCACATGGCGATGTGAACTAGATTATTGACTCTAGTGCAAGTGGGAGACCGAAGGAAATATGCCCTAGAGGCAATAATAAAGTTGTTATTTATATTTCCTTATATCATGATAAATGTTTATTATTCATGCTAGAATTGTATTAACCGAAAACTTAGTACGTGTGTGAATACATAGACAAAACAGAGTGTCCCTAGTATGCCTCTACTTGACTAGCTCGTTAATCAAAGATGGTTAAGTTTCCTGACCATAGACATGTGTTATCATTTGATGAAGGGGATCACATCATTAGAGAATGATGTGATGGACAATACCCATCCGTTAGCTTAGCATAAATGGTCATTTAGTTCTATTGCTATTGCTTTCATCATGACTTATACATGTCGTCTGACTATGAGATTATGCAACTCCCGAATAACGGAAGAACACCTTGTGTGCTATCAAACGTCACAACGTAACTGGGTGATTATAAAGATGATCTACAGGTGTCTCCAATGGTGTCTGTTGAGTTGGCATAGATTGGGATTAGGATTTGTCACTCAGTGTATCGGAGAGGTATCTCTGGGCCCTCTCAGTAATGCACATCACTATGAGCCTTGCAAGCAATGTGACTAATGAGTTAGTTGCGGAATGATGCATTACGGAACGAGTAAAGAGACTTGCCGGTAACAAGATTGAACTAGGTATGATGATACCAATGATCGAATCTCGGGCAAGTGACATACCGATGACAAATGGAACAACGCATGTTGTTACACGGTTTGACCAATAAAGATCTTCGTAGAGTATATAGGAGCCAATATGAGCATCCAGGTTCCGCTATTGGTTATTGACCGAAGATGCGTCTCGGTCATGTCTACGTAGTTCTCGAACCCGTAGGGTCCGCAAGCTTAATGTTCGATGATGATTTGTATTATGAGTTATGTGATTTGATGACCGAAGGTAGTTTGGAGTCCCGGATGAGATCAAGGACATGACGAGGAGTCTCGGAATGGTCGAGAGGTAAAGATCAATATATGGGAAGGCTATATTCAGATATCGAAAAGGTTCCGAGTGATTCGGGTATTTTTTGGACTATCGGAGAGTTACGGGAATTCGCCGGGGGAAGTAGTGGGCCTTAATGGGCCATACGGGAAAGGATAGAAGGGCCTCAAGGGTTTGGCCGCGCGCCCCCCATGGCAAGTCCGAATTGGACTAGGGAGGGGGCGGCACCCCCCTCTCTTTCCTTCTCCCTGTCCTACTCCTTCCCTCTCTCCCCTCTTGGAAAAGGAAGGGGACTCCAACTAGGATTGGGAATCCTATTTGGACTCCCCCTATAGGCGCTCCCTGAAGGAAATATGCCCTAGAGGCAATAATAAAGTTATTATTTATTTCCTTATATCATGATAAATGTTTATTATTCATGCTAGAATTGTATTAACCGGAAACATAATACATGTGTGAATACATAGACAAAGAGAGTGCCACTAGTATGCCTCTACTTGACTAGCTCGTTAATCAAAGATGGTTATGTTTCCTAACCATAGACATGAGTTGTCATTTGATTAACGGGATCACATCATTAGGAGAATGATGTGATTGACATGACCCATTCCGTTAGCTTAGCACTTGATCGTTTAGTATATTGCTATTGCTTTCTTCATGACCTATACATGTTCCTGTAACTATGAGATTATGCAACTCCGTTTACGGAGGAACACTTTGGTACTACCAAACGTCACAACGTAATCGGGTGATTATAAAGGAGTACTACAGGTGTCTCCAAAGGTACTTGTTGGGTTGGCGTATTTGAGATTAGGTTTTGTCACTCCGATTGTCGGAGAGGTATCTCTGGTCCTTCTCGGTAATACACATCACATAAGCCTTGCAAGCATTACAACTAATGAGTTAGTTGTGAGATGATGTATTACGAACGAGTAAAGAGACTTACCAAGAACGAGATTGAACTAGGTATTGGATACCGACGATCGAATCTCGGGTAAGTAACATACCGATGACAAAAGGAACAACGATGTCGTGATGCGGTTTGACCGATAAAGATCTTCGTAGAATATGTAGGAACCAATATGGGCATCCAGGTTCCGCTATTGGTTATTGACCGAGAATAGTTCTAGGTCATGTCTACATAGTTCTCGAACCCGTAGGGTCCGCACGCTACAAGGTTTCGATGATGTTATATTATGAGTTTGCATGTTTTGATGTACCAAGGAGTTCGAGTCCCGGATGAGATCGGGACATGAGGAGGAGTCTCGAAATGGTCGAGACGTAAATATTCATATATTGGATGATATGTTTAGGCCAAGGGTCAAGCCCATGAGGCTTTAGGTCGGTGCAAAAGGAGTTTTATGGAGGCCGGGGCCAAACGTCGGAGACCTCGGCGTCGCCCTGGGCCGACGCCGAGGCCCATGGCGTCTGGGCGACGCCAAGGATTGTGGCGTTTGGTCCTGGAGTCCGAGTGGGACTCTTGCCTTTCGGGCAAAACTGACTTTGAGGAGGTTTTTGCTCCAAGTTTCACCCCGGGCTCAACATATAAATAGAGGGCAGGGCTAGCACCAAAGACACAACAATTGATCCCTTGGATCTCTTAGCCGTGTCGGTGCCCCTTCCACCATATTCCACCTCGGTCATATCGTCGCAGAGTTTAGGCGAAGCCCTGCGCCGTAGAGCATCATCATCGCCACCACGCCGTCGTCTTGACGGAACTCATCCCGACACTTTGCTGGATCGGAGTCCGGGATCGTCATCGAGCTGAACGTGTGCGTAACTTCGGAGGTGCCGTGACGCTCGGTGCTTGGATCGGTCGGATCGTGAAGACGTCGACTACATCAACCGCGTTGTTATAACGCTTCCGCTTTCGGTCTCACGAGGGTACGGACAGACACTCTCCCTCTCGTTGCTATGCCATCACCATGGTCTTGTGTGTGCGTGGAAAATTTTGAAATTACTACGTTCCCCAACAGTGGCATCCGAGCCTGGTTTTATGCGTTGATGTCATATGCACGAGTAGAACACAAGTGAGTTGTGGGCGATATAAGTCATCTGCTTACCAGCATGTCATACTTTGGTTCGGCGGTATTGTGAGATGAAGCGGCCGGACCGACATTACGCCAGACGCTTACGCGAGACTGGTTTCACCGCTTGAGCACTCGTTGCTTAAAGGTGACCGGCGGTGTCTGTCTCTCTCACTTTAGTTGAACCGAGTGTGGCTCGCCCGGTCCTTGCGAAGGTTAAAACAGCACCAACTTGACAAACTATCGCTGTGGTTTTGATGCGTGGTAAGAACGGTTCTTGCTCAGCCCGTAGCAGCCACGTAAAACTTGCAACAACAAAGTAGAGGATGTCTAACTTGTTTTTGCAGGGCATGTTGTGATGTGATGTGGTCAAGACGTGATGCTATATTTTATTGTATGAGATGATCATGTTTTGTAACCGAGTTATCGGCAACTGGCAGGAGCCATATGGTTGTCGCTTTATTGTATGAAATGCAAAAGCCATGTAATTGCTTTACTTTATCACTAAGCGGTAGCGATAGTCGTAGAAGCAATAGTTGGCGAGACAACACCGATGCTACGATGGAGATCAAGGTGTCGCGCCGGTGACGATGGTGATCATGACGGTGCTTCGGCGATGGAGATCACAAGCACAAGATGATGATGACCATATCATATCACTTATATTGATTGCATGTGATGTTTATCCTTTATGCATCTTATCTTGCTTTGATTGACGGTAGCATTATAAGATGATCTCTCACCAAAATTATCAAGAAGTGTTCTCCCGAGTATGCACCGCTTGAAAGTTCTTCGTCTTTGAGACACCACGTGATGATCGGGTGTGATAGGCTCTACGCTCAAATACAATGGGTGCAAAACAGTTGCGCACGCGAATACTCAGTTAAACTTGACGAGCCTAGCATATAACAGATATGGCCTCGAACACGGAGACCGAAAGGTCGAGCGTGAATCATATAGTAGATATGATCAACATAGTGATGTTCACCATTGAAACTAATCCATCTCACGTGATGATCGGACATGGTTTAGTTGATTTGGATCACGTAATCACTTAGATGACTAGAGAGATGTCTGTCTAAGTGGGAGTTTTTAATATGATTAAATACACTTTAATTTATCATGAACTTAGTCCTGGTAGTATTTTGCAAATTATGTTGTAGATCAATAGCTTGCGCTGTTGCTTTCATATGATTATTTTAATGTGTTCCTAGAGAAAATTGTATTGAAAAATGTTAGTAGCAATGTTGCGGATTGGATCCGTGATCTGAGGTTTATCCTCATTGCTGCACAGAAGCATTATGTCCTTGATGCACCGCTAGGTGACAGACCTATTGCAGGAGCAGATCGCACGCTATGAACGCTTGACTAGCTCAATATGATGACTACTTGATAGTTTAGTGCACCATGCTTAACGGCTTAGAATCGGGACTTCAAAGACGTTTTGAATGTCATGGACCATATGAGATGTTCCAGAATTGAAGTTAATATTTCAAGCAAATACCGAGTTGAGAGATATGAAGTCTCCAACAAGTTCTATAGCTAAAAGATGGAGGAGAATCGCTCAACTAGTGAGCATATGCTCAGATTGTCTGGGTACTTCAATCGCTTGAATCAAGTGGGAGTTAATCTCCCAGATAAGATAGTGATTGACAGAATTCTCTAGTCACCATCACTAAGTTACTAGAACTTCGTGATGAACTATAGTATGCAAGGGATGACGAAAACGATTCCCGAGCTCTTCGTGATGTTGAAATCGACGAAGGTAGAAATCGAGAAAGAGCATCAAGTGTTGATGATTGACAAGACCACTAGTTTCAAGAAAAGGGAAAGAAAGGGGAACTTCAAGTAGAATGACAAGCAAGTTGTCACTCCCACGAAGAAACCCAAAGCTGAACCAAAGCCTGAAACCGAGTGCTTACACGCATAGGAAATGGTCACCGAAACGGAAATACCGAGATATTTGGTGGATAAGAAGGATGGCAAAGTGAACAAGGGTATATTTGATATACAGGTTATTGATGTGTGCTTTACTAGTGTTTATAGTAGCCCCGAGTATTTGATACTTGTTCGGTTGCTAAGATTAGTAACTCAAACAGGAGTTACGAATAAACAGAGACTAGTTGAAGGGAAGTGACGATGAGTGTTGGAAGTAGTTCCAAGATTGATATGATCATCATCGCACACTCCTATACTATCGAGATTAGTGTTTACAGAGCCCTGAGTATTTGATACTTGTTCGGTTGCTAAGATTAGTAACTCAAACAGGAGTTACGAATAAATGAAACTAGTTGAAGGGAAGTAACGATGAGTGTTGAAAGTAGTTCCAAGATTGATATGATCATCATCGCACACTCCCTATACTTTCGGGATTAGTGTTAAACCTAAATAAAATGTTATTTAGCATTTGCGTTGAGCATGAATATGATTTGATCATGTTTATTGCAATACGGTTATTCATTTAAGTAAGAGAATAAATTGTTGTTCTGTTTACATGAATAAAACCTTATATGGTTACACACCCAATAAAAATAGTTTGTTGGATCTCGATCGTAGTGATACACATATTCATAATATTGAAACCAAAATATGTAAAGTTAATAATGATAGTGCAATTTATTTGTGGCACTGCCGTTTGGGGTCATATCGGTGTAAAGCGCATGAAGAAACTCCATAAAGATGGATTTTCGAAATCACTTGGTTATGAATCGTTTGATGCTTGCGAACCGTGCCTTTTGGGCAAGATGACTGAAACTCCGTTGTTCGGAACAATGGAACGAGCAACAAACTTGTTGGAAATAATACATACTGATGTATGCGATCCAATGAGTGTTGATGCTCGTGGCAAGTATCGTTATTTTCGACCTTCACAAGATGATTTGAGCAGATATGGGTATATCTACTTGATGAAACATAAGTCTGAAATAGTTGAAAGGTTCAAAGAATTTCAGAGTGAAGTGGAAAATCATCGTAACAAGAAAATAAAGTTTCTGCGATCTGATCGTGGAGATGAATTTTTGAGTTATGAGTTTGGTCTTCAATTAAAACAAAGTGGAATAGTTTCACAGCTCACGCCACATGGAACACCACAACATAATGGTGTGTCCGAACGTCGTAACCGCACTTTATTGGATATGGTGCAATCTATGATGTATCTTACCGATTTACCACTATCGTTTTGGGTTATGCATTAGAGACAGCTGCATTCACGTTTAATAGGGCACCATCTAAATCCATTGAGATGACACCGTATGAACTATGGTTTAGCAGTAAACCTAAGCTGTCGTTTCTTAAAGTTTGGGGCTGCGATGCTTATGTGAAAAAGTTTCATCCTGATAAGCTCGAACCCAAATTGGAGAAGTGCGTCTTCATAGAATACCCAAAGGAAATAGTCGGGTACACCTTCTTCACAGATCCGAAGGCAAGATATTCGTTGCTAAAAATGGATCCTTTCTAGAGAAGGAGTTTCTCTCGAAAGAAGTGAGTGGGAGGAAAGTAGAGCTTGATAAGGTAATTGTACCTTCTCCCGAATTGGAAAGTAGTTCATCACAGAAATCAGTTCCTGTGATTCATACACCAATCAGTGAGGAAACTAATGATGATGATCATGAAGCTTCAGATCAAGTTACTACCGAACCTCGTAGGTCTTCCAAAATAAGATCCGCACCAATGTGGTACGGTAATCCTATTCTAGAAGTCATGTTACTAGACCATGATGAACCTACGAACTATGAGGAAGCGATGATGAGCCCAGATTCATGAAATGGCTTGAGGCCATAAAATCTGAGATAGGATCCATGTATGAGAACAAAGTATGGACTTTGATTGACTTGCTCGATGATCAGCAAGCCATGTAGATAAATGGATCTTCAAGAGGAAGACGGACACTGATAGTGGTGTTACTATCTACAAAGCTCGACTTGTCACAAAAAGGTTTTCGACAAGTTCAAGGTGTTGAATACAATGAGATTTTCTCACTTGTATCGATGCTTAAAAGTCTGTCCGAATCATGTTAGCAATTGCCACATTTTATGAAATCTGGCAAATGGATGTCAAAACTGCATTCCTTAATGGTTTTCTTAAAGAAGAGTTGTATATGATGCAACCAGAAGATTTTGTCAATCCTAAAGGTGCTAACAAAATGTGCAAGCTCCAGCGATCCATCAATGGACTGGTGCAAGCATCTCGGAGTTGGAATATACGCTTTGATGTGTTGATCAAAGCATATGATTTTATGAGACTTTTGGAAGGCATGTATTTACAAGAAAGTGAGTGGGAGCACTACAGCCTTTCTGATAAGTATATGTGAATGACATATTGTTGATCGGAAATAATGTAGAATTATTTTGCAAAGCATAAAGGAGTGTTTGAAAGGAGTTTTTTCAAAGAAAGACCTCGGTGAACCTGCTTACATATTGAGCATCAAGATCTATAGAGATAGATCAAGACGCTTGATATGTTTTTCAATGAATACATACCTTGACAAGATTTTGAAGTAGTTCAAAATGGAACAGTCAAAGAAAGAGTTCTTGCCTGTGTTACAAGGTGTGAGATTGAGTAAGACTCAAAACCCGACCACGGCAGAAGATAGAAAGAGAATGAAAGTCATTCCCTATGCATCAGCCATAGGTTCTATAAAGTATGTCATGTTGTATACCAGATCTATTGCATACCCTACCACTAAGCTTGGCAAGGGAGAGCAATAGTGATCTAGGAGTAGATCAATGGCCAGCGGTCAAAATTATCCTTAGTAGAATAAGGATATGTTTCTCGATTATGGAAGTGAAAAAAAAAGGTTCGTCGTAAAGGGTTATGTCGATGCAAGTTTTAACACTAATCTAGATGACTCTGAGTCTCAATCTGGATACATATTGAAAGTGGGAGCAATTAGCTAGAGTAGCTCCGTGCAGAGCATTGTAGACATAGAAATTTGCAAAATACTTACGGCTCTGAATGTGATGCACCCATTGACTAAAATTATCTCACAAGCAAAACATGATCACACCTTAGTACTCTTTGGGTGTTAATCACATAGCGATGTGAACTAGATTACTGACTCTAGTAAACCCTTTGGGTGTTGGTCACATGTCGATGTGAACTATGGGTGTTAACCACATATAGATGTGAACTATTGATGTTAAATCACATGGCGATGTGAACTAGATTATTGACTCTAGTGCAAGTGGGAGACTGAAGGAAATATGCCCTAGAGGCAATAATAAAGTTATTATTTATTTCCTTATATCATGATAAATGTTTATTATTCATGCTAGAATTGTATTAACCGGAAACATAATACATGTGTGAATACATAGACAAACAGAGTGTCACTAGTATGCCTCTACTTGACTAGCTCGTTAATCAAAGATGGTTATGTTTCCTAACCATAGACATGAGTTGTCATTTGATTAACGGGATCACATCATTAGGAGAATGATGTGATTGACATGACCCATTCCGTTAGCTTAGCACTTGATCGTTTAGTATATTGCTATTGCTTTCATCATGACCTAAACATGTTCTTGTAACTATGAGATTATGCAACTCCCGTTTACCGGAGGAACACTTTGGGTACTACCAAACGTCACAACGTAACTGGGTGATTATAAAGGAGTACTACAGGTGTCTCCAAAGGTACTTGTTGGGTTGGCGTATTTCGAGATTAGGTTTTGTCACTCCGATTGTCGGAGAGGTATCTCTGGGCCTTCTCGGTAATACACATCACATAAGCCTTGCAAGCATTACAACTAATGAGTTAGTTGTGAGATGATGTATTACGAACGAGTAAAGAGACTTACCATGAATGAGATTGAACTAGGTATTGGATACCGACGATCGAATCTCGGGTAAGTAACATACCGATGACAAAAGGAACAACGTATGTCGTTATGCGGTTTGACCGATAAAGATCTTCGTAGAATATGTAGGAACCAATATGGGAATCCAGGTTCCGCTATTGGTTATTGACCGAGAATAGTTCTAGGTCATGTCTACATAGTTCTCGAACCCGTAGGGTCCGCACGCTAAGGTTTCGATGATGCTTATATTATGAGTTTGCATGTTTTGATGTACCGAAGGAGTTCGAGTCCGGATGAGATCGGGGACATGACGAGGAGTCTCGAAATGGTCGAGACGTAAAGATTCATATATTGGATGATATGTTTAGGCCAAGGGTCAAGCCCATGAGGCTTTAGGTCGGTGCAAAAGGAGTTTTATGGAGGCGGGGGCCAAACGTCGGAGACCTCGGCGTCGGCCTGGGCCGACGCCGAGGCCCATGGCGTCTGGGCCGACGCCAAGGATTGTGGCGTTTGGTCCTGGAGTCAAGTGGGACTCTTGCCTTTCGTGCAAAACCGACTTTGAGGAGGTTTTTGCTCCAAGTTTCACCCCGGGCTCAACATATAAATAGAGGCAGGGCTAGCACCAAAGACACAACAATTGATCCCTTGGATCTCTTAGCCGTGTCGCGGTGCCCCTTCCACCATATTCCACCTCGGTCATATCATCGCAGAGTTTAGGCGAAGCCCTGCGCGATAGAGCATCATCATCGTCACCACGCCGTCGTCTTGTGGAACTCATCCCGACACTTTGCTGGATCGGAGTCAGGGATCGCCATCGAGCTGAACATGTGCGAACTCGGAGGTGCCGTGACGTTCGGTGCTTGGATCGGTCGGATCGTGAAGACGCACGACTACATCAACCGCGTTGTTATAATGCTTCCGCTTCGGGTCTCACGAGGGCGTGGACGACACACTCTCCCTCTCGTTGCTATGCCATCACCATGGTCTTGTGTGTGCGTAGGAAAATTTTGAAATTACTACGTTCCCCAACACTCCCATCCTAGGCCGGCCTCCTCCTCCTCCTCCCTCCTTTATATACGTGGGCAGGGGCACCCCAAAGGCACTCCAAGATTTGTCTTAGCCGAGTGCGATGCCCCCTCCACAATGACACACCTCGGTCATATCGTTGTAGTGCTTAGGCGAAGCCCTGTGCTGTAACTTCATCATCACCATCGCCACGCCGTCGTGCTGACAGAACTCTCCTTCGGCCTCAACTGGATCAAGAACCCGAGGGACGTCATCGAGTTGAACATGTGCTGAACGCGGAGGTGCCGTACGTTCGGTACTTAGATATGTTGGATCGCGAAGACATTTGACTACATCAACCGCGTTACTAAACGCTTCCGCTTTCGGTCTACGAGGGTATGTAGACACACTCTCCCCGGTCGTTGCTAGGCATCTCCAAGATATATCTTGCGTGATCGTAGGTAAAAAAATTTAAATACTGCGTTCCCCAACAATTAGGTGATCTTGCTCCGGACCATGGCAGAGCGCCAGAGCATGGACAAAGCGCCGCCGGGAGAGGGAGGAGGTGGATGGGCTTGGATTGGCAGCGCAGAGAGGGGGGTGAAGGAAATATGCCCTAGAGGCAATAATAAAGTTGTTATTTATATTTCCTTACATCATGATAAATGTTTATTATTCATGGTAGAATTGTGTTAACCAGAAACTTAGTACATGTGTGAATACATAGACAAACAGAGCGTCACTAGTATGCCTCTACTTGACTAGCTCGTTAATCAAAGATGGTAAAGTTTCCGAGCCATACACATGAGTTTCCATTTGATGAACAGGATCACATCATTGGAGAATGATGTGATTGACTTGACCCATCCATTAGCTTAGCACTATGATCGTTTAGTTTATTGCTATTGCTTTCTTCATAACTTATACATGTTCCCATGACTATGAGATTATGCAACTCTGTAGGACCTTGAAGTATGTCTAGAGGAGGGGGGGTGATTAGACTACTTGACAAATTAAAATCTATGCCTTTTCCCAATTTTAGACTTTGGCAGATTTTAGCTATCTTAGAACAATTCAAGCAATTATCACGCAATTCAAGCAAGCATGCAAAGAGTATATAGGCAGCGGAAAATAAAGCATGCAACTTGCAAGAATGTAAAGGGAAGGGTTTGGAGGATTCAAACGCAATTGGAGACACGGATGTTTTTGTCGTGGTTCCGATAGGTGGTGCTATCGTACCTCCACGTTGATGGAGACTTCAAACCACGAAGGGTAACGGTTGCGTGAGTCCACGGAGGGCTCCACCCACGAAGGGTCCACGAAGAAGCAACCTTGTCTATCCCACCATGGTCGTCGCCCACGAAGGACTTTCCTCACTAGCGGTAGATCTTCACGAATTAGGCGACCTCCTTGCCTTACAAACTCCTTGGTTCAACTCCACAATCTTGTCGGAGGCTCCCATGTGACACCTAGCCAATCTAGGAGTCACCACTCTCCAAGAAGTAACAAATAGTGTGTTGATGATGAACTCCTTGCTCTTGTGCTTCAAATGATAGTCTCCCCAACACTCAACTCTCTCTCACATGATATGGATTTGGTGGAAAGAAGATTTGAGTGGAAAGCAACTTGGGGAAGGCTAGAGATCAAGATTCATATGGTTGGAATGAAATATCTTGGCCTCAACACATGAGTAGGTGGTTCTCTCTCAGAACTGGTAAGTTGGAAGTGTAGGTTTGTTCTGATGGCTCTCTCCATGAATGAAGAGGAGGTGGAGGGGTATATATAGCCTCCGCACAAAATCTAACCGTTACACACAATTTCCCAAACTCGGTGGGACCGAATCATAAAACTCGGTCAGACCGATTTAGTAAACCTAGTGACCGTTAGGGTTTTCGGTGGGACTGACATGCAACTCGGTAGGACCGATATGGTTAGGGTTAGGGCATAACGTAATCTCGGTGAGACTGATTACAGAAACTCGGTGAGACCTATTTTGGTAATTAGCTAACCAGAGAGTTGGTCAAGTAAACTCGGTGGGACCGATTCGCTCTTTCGGTGAGACCGAAAAGTTACGAAAGGGAAACAGAGAGTTTACATTGCAATCTCGGTGGGACCGATCGCTCACTTCGGTTAGACCGAAACGTTACGAAGGGAAACAGAGAGATTACAATCCCATCTCGGTGAGACCGAGATCCCTATCGGTGAGACTAATTTTCCTAGGGTTTGTGGTAGTGGCTAAGACATCTGAACTCGGTAGCGCCGGATAGAAAGAATCGGTAGGGCCGAGTTTGACTTTAGGTTTAGGTCATATGTGGATGTGAGAAAGTAGTGGAGGTTTTTGGAGCATATCACTAAGCACATGAAGCAAAAGCCTCATTAAGCAACACCTCATCCCTCCTTGATAGTATTGGCTTTTCCTATAGACTCAATGTGATCTTGGACCACTAAAATGTAAAATGTAGAGTCTTGAGCTTTTGAGCTTGAGCCAATCCTTTGTCCTTGATATTTTGAGGGATCCACTTTCATCATACATGCCATGCCATTCATTGAGCTTTCTTGAAATATTTGTCTTGGAATAGCATTAGCTCAATGAGCTATATGTTGTTATGAATTACCAAAACCACCTAGGGATAGTTGCACTTTCAATCTCCCCCTTTTTGGTAATTGATGACAACATATAGATCAAAGCTTCGACAAATGATAATAATATTTGAAAAACATCGTCGCTTTGAGAAGTATGTGATAAGCAAGAGCTCCCCCTAAATTTGTGCATATTTTAATATTTTCTTTGGATTGCAAATGCGCAAGGAATTAGGCTCATGGGTTACTCTTCCATGTCGCATACATCTTGGTGGAGCGATCAAAATAACAAAGATTGAATACATGCACTCATCACCAAGCAAAGTGAATGATCATATAAGGATAAGTAAGATAATATCATAACGAGCATAAGTGTAGCTTACGATCAAACACATGATCATCAATGTCTCACGGGTAAAAGCATAGTATCTCAAGCAATCAAAAGCAAATAAAGTTCAACCAAAAAGACAAGAGAGAACAAAAGCAAATCTCTCTCTCTCTCTCGAAGCCTATGATCTATACATTTTTCTCCCCCTTTGGCAACAAGTTACCAAAAAGTTCCTAGAAAATGCATAGGACTATATCGTCTCTCAGGCTTGGTCTTGTGGTGGTGGTGGTGTCCGGAGAACTCCAAGAACGAAGGCTTCAGTCGATGTAGAAGGAGCTGAAGGAGTTGGTGCTGGAGCTGGTTGTGCTGGAGCCGTAGCTGGAGCTGATGAAGTGACTCTGGTGTCTTGAACTGGCTCTGTAGCTGATCTCTGAGCTCGTGGCACTCTGGCAAATGCATCAATCGTTGTTCTGCCCTTCCTCTCCTGCATGTCATCCTGCAGCTGCTCCACAGCTGACTGAATCTCAGTTACCTTGACATCAAGATCATCGAATTTTTGTTCCATGATTCTTTCCAGGCTCTCCTGGTTTTGAGTTAGGGTGGCCAACCCCTTCTCAATCAGCAGAGTTGATGCTATTAAGTAACCAAGCTTCTCCTGCTTGTTCTTCAAAAAATATTCAGATGCCTCTGCTTGAGTTGGCATCTTGGCAGCCTTCTCTTGCCTTGCTTTCTCCTTCTTCTCTTGCGCTTGTACTGATGTTGATTCATTTTCAGTCATGACAACTTGATTGTCCTCAAAGTCAGGATAGAGAACCATGTGTTCCTTATCCAACAGATACTTCCCTGTGCCCATCTTTAAGTTAATCAAATCCCGAATCTGTGGGGCATATCCACAGCTCCTCTTCTGGTCTGCTGATGTCCTCTTGATGGTTTCAACTATGAGGCTCATGACTTTGAATTTCTGAGGCACATCAAAAATGTGAAGCAAATTGATTGCATGCCCTCTAATCATGTTGTGGTCACCTGATTTGAGCAAAAGAGTGTGCCTCAGGATCCAGTTGATAGTAGGCAGCCCTAACAGAAGATAGTGAACTGATCCAAACTTGAAATTCTCAAGTGCATCATCTGGGATTTCCTTGTACATGTGTGACATTGAGTTGTGTCCCATCTTCTTCTTGGCATAAATGTCCAAGTCATCTTCATCTTCCTTTGGGGCATTGATCAGACTTGCCCATTCTTCTATGGTTGAATGATATCTTGTTCCTTCAGACATCCAAACTATCCTTCCATCTGGATAGAAATGTGCTGTGGAGTAGAATTGCATAATGAGCTCATCATTCCAATTTGTGAGCTTCTGCCCAACAAAATCTGCAACTCCACAAGCACTAAAGCTGTCATACACTCCAGGATAGTGTTCTTCATTCTCCTGAATGTAGGTCTAGTCGACCCACCTCATATCACAAACTATGGGCTTCTTATCCAACAACATAGTCTCATAGAAATCCTCTTGTTCCTTGGTGTGGAACCTGTAATCCACAGCAGTCCTTCTCTTGGTGGCATATGGATCTGACTCTCTCCATAGCCTCAACCCTTGATCTCTCCTGATCTTCATGTTCTCAGCCACAGGATGAGCATCATTGTGGTCTGGGATCTTGGGTTTGAGCTTCCTTAGGACCTGCCCTTCTTCATCTTCCTCAGCATCAACTTCATGCATTGGAGCCTTGTTCTTCTCAGTTGCTGGTATACTCCTGGTATTCCTCTTTGGTGCACTCTTGGGCTTGGGGGCAGCTTTGGGCTTTGAAGTTGCAACCCCTGACTTTATGGCATCACCCATCAGCTTTTGTGCCTTGGGTGTAGGCTCAGCAACCTCTTCTTCTTCCTCTTCTTCCATCATAGATGGTTTCCCAATCACTCTGGCCATGGTCTTCTTGACCCATTCCTTCCTCTTCTTTCCTTCAGCAGCAGTAGGTTCTTTGGGTTGGGATTCCAAAGAAGCTTGAGTGGAGACTCTGGCTTTGGACATTGGTTGTCTACCTGCTGGCCTTTTGATTTTCATTCCAGGCTTCACTGCTGTTGAGCTGTACTCCTTCTTGAGCACTTTCTTCTTGGAACTGGCCTCATCCTCAGCTGCCACATAATCTTCATCCTCAGACTCTGAGGTCTTCTTCTTCCTTGTCCTCGGGGCAGCCTTGGGCAAATTACTGGGCGTGCTTCTGCTCCCCTCATCTGAGCTGCTTTAGGGACTAGTGCCCTTACTCATGTGAATCTGTTCTTCTGACCTATTCTGGCTGTCACTTTGGTCTGACATGCTGCACTGACTAACTGCTGACCCTGTGAATAGTTATAGATGAGGTTGAGTGGATGAGCATCACAGAATGCAGAGATTTTTGCAAAAGAATGATTCAAAAAACTTAGTTTTAGTTTCCACAGAAAGCATTTCGGATCTACCGATTTTAAAACTCGGTGATACCGAAGCAGTTTTGCAACCTCAACTAATGAACTCGGTCAGAGCGAGTCACAGTTCGGTGGCACCGAGACTGCTAGGGTTTCACAAAGTTCTAAAATCGGTCACACCGATTTGTAATTCTCAGTCAGACCGAGACTTACAAGTGCAATGGCGTTAGCCAAATCGGTGGGACCGAGTTTTTCAACTCGGTGGGTCCGAGATGGTTTCAGCGGAAACCTAACCGTAAATTTTCGAATCATGCCTATTCTAAGGATTGTTTTGACTGGATAGAAGTGTTTCAACCGTGGCAAGATGCATAATGAACACAATGTGCTGAGAATCAGACGAGGATAGCACTGTGATCGAGTTCATACCCTAGTTCGGCGGTGAACTCGCTACGGCGGCAACGGCGGAGGAGAATTCCATTGACGGCGGCGAGACCAGCGGCCGGAGGCGGTCATGCATTTAAATCGACGATCCGTAGACCTAGTAGGCAGAGCGAGCTATGCTTGGCGAGGAGTTTGGAGAAAATTTTCCAAAATTTTCCGTGTGTATATATAGCCCGACCGTCGATGTGACCGAGTTGAACAAATCGGTGGCACCGAGATGCATAACTGTAATAGCATCGCAACTCGGTGTGACCGAAGTTAAAATCGGTTGCACCGAGATTGAAAACCTAGATCGACTTAGTAATCTCGGTATGACCGAATGGAGGAATCGGTCGGACCGAAAATCACAAAGAAGTTTTGGAAGTTTAAGTCTATGACGGATCGGGACTCAAGTGCTCCTCACACGTAGTGGTTCGAATCGACTTGATCAAATTTTGTGATGTAGCATGAATAGAGTTTGAGACGAGAAAAGCATAGATAGCTAGAGAAGGTTCTTAGGCATTCTTGTCCATCCACTTGGCCAAAGAAAAAGAAGCCAAACAATCAAAACAACAAGTGGATGTCCTTGAATGAGTAAAATATGCAACCAACATGCTCACACAATAAAATGACAAATGAAGTATGTGACAAAGCATGCACAACCAATTCTAGCATCTATCAAACAATTGGCGATGACTAGGTCATCTATGTATGACTATATTGACTTAGGAATCAAATGAGAACATTTGATCATAGGTCATACTCAACGTTTAAGCTCAAGTGGGGTTACCACTTTTACATAAAGCATTTATGTGTTCACATCTTTAGAGTTGCTTTGACTCAATTCTTAGAGTTAAGCTCCCCCTAGATGTGAGATCCCCCCTTAGAGGGATAAACTAACCTTGGGTTTTGTCGGTGATGACTTCATGTAGGTGTTGAAGATGTGGATGCTCAATGTTGATGTAGATCCTTCGGAGCAATCCTTTGGAGTGAGTTGCACTTTCAATACCTACACGGGTTAGTCCCACAAGGAACAAACAAGAATATCCATAGACACAGAGTGATGCACACACAAAATGATGTCCATGAAAACATTAGGTTACCTTTTCCCTTGCCTTACCAACATGAGGGTTTGTGACTCCTTGAACTAGTGCAAGATATGGAAGTTGATTGCACTTCTCCTTGCCATAATGATTTGAGTGAAAAATGTTGGTGGAGTCACCCTCAAGAACTATCTAGTTCTTGTTCTTCGGGATCCACATCATCTTGATGGGAATACTTGGTGTAGTAGTTGTGCTTCATGAAGTAGAACTTGATGTAGTCTTGGGAACCCACTTGACCAAGGCCTTTGGTGCTTCTTCAAATGCATCAATCTCCTCTTGAAGCTTGTCCTTGCCTTTGTTCTTGTGGTCTTGTGGTGGAAGATCATCTTGTGCTTGTGTTCCCTTGAAGGAAGTAGGATCATACTTCTCTTGTTGAGGAACAAACTTCGTCTTGGGGTATTGATCTTCTTCCCACTCTACTCCATTGGCATTGAACTTTCGCTCAAAACCAACACCTTGATTCTTCCGGTGCCTTCCTTGCTTGCGTACAATTTCCTCAAATTGCTTACTCCCGGAAAGGCTCTTGTATACACCTTTCTCTATAATTCCCTTTAATAAGCTATTTTCTTGCTCAAGTGTAACTTGGTTAAGAGAATCATTAGTGGAATCAAGAGAACTACTAGAAGCAACAATATTGGATTTAGCATTGTTATTGTTACTACTAGAAGAAGAATCTTTCTTGTTCTTGTTACTAGACTTGACTTGAGGCATGTAAGTTGATAAGAGTAAACGCTTGGCAATATAAGAAGAACTTTTCTTACGAAGATCATCATTGATCGCTTTTAGGAACTCATGCTCTTGCTCAAGATTGAGCTTTTCAAAGCGTAACTTCTCATGAGCCCTTAAAAGTTCTCGATGATCTTCAAAGATAGTTTCATGAGCTAACTTAAGAGTGTTTAGTTCTTTAGTTAGACGCTCAATTTTCTCCTTATCATTGTCATTCGTTTCATCTTGATTAGCATGATTAATTGACATTTCATCATAGTATTCATCACTAGAGTTGTCAACAAGTAAATCATCATCACCTATCAAGTCATCTTCATCACTATTAAAATCAACATACTCGGGGTGTGTTACCTTTCCATGAATCATCTTCCAATTCCTTCATTTGGTGATTTAAATATGTCATAGGAGTTGGTTGACACAGGTGCTAAACCGACAACACCTTCATCTTGAGTGTATTCGGAGTCGGAGTGATAGCTTCTCTCGGAGTGATTGTCGGAGTCGGAGCCGGATACCCATTCATGAACATGAGCTTGATGTCTTCGTTTTCTGTAGCTCTTTGATGACTTGTCCTTTCTTTCCGAATCCTTGCTTCTCCGTGAGGGTCTTCGTTCATAACGATCATCTCTACTCCTTCTCTCTGTTGGTGGTGATTCTTCTCTTCTGCTTCTTCTCTTGGGAGAATCTTCTCTTCTTTTGTAGGGTGTCGTACACTCATTGGAATAGTGTCCGGGTCTCCCACAATTGTAGCAATTGCGCTCTCGACTAGAAGATCTTTTGTCATTGTAGGACCTTGACTTGGAGCTTCTTTCTTTGCTTCTACTCTTGTAGAATTTCTTGAAGTTCTTCACCATTAACCTCAATTCTTCATTGAAGGTTTGTTTCTCACTTGATGATGTGGGGGCTTCACATGAGGCTTTGTAAGCACCACTTGACTTGTTGTGAGGTTCCTCCTTATCCTTGAGTGACATCTCATGAGCAACAATTCTTACAATGACTTCCGTTGGCTTGAGATCTTTGTAATTTGGCATCATTTGGATCAATGTGCACACGGTATCATATTTTCCATCCAATGCTCTTAGGATCTTCTTAATGATGAATCTGTCGGTCATCCCTTCACTTCCTAAGCCGGCAATCTCATTTGTGATAAGAGCAAGCCTAGAGTACATTTCAGCGACACCTTCACCATCCTTCATTTTGAACTTGTCAAGCTGACTTTGGAGCACATCCAACTTGGATTCCTTGACGGAGTCGGTACCTTCATGCATATCAATCAAAGTATCCAAAGTTTGCATTCTCAAGACAGCTGATTTTGTTGAATATTTCGGGGCACAATCCATTGAAGAGGATATCACAAGCTTGAGCGTTGTATTGCAACATCTTCAACTCTTCCGCACTAGCTTCACGACTCGGTTCTCTGCCATCAAAGAATTCACCTTTGCAAGCCAATACACCCAATAGCCCAAACGGTGGGGTTATGTCCGAGAATATGCATTTTCATCTTATGCTTCCAACTAGCAAAATTACTGCCATCAAAGTAAGGACCTCTACGGTGATAATTTCCCTCGCTAGACGCCATACTCTCCTAGGTTGTGAAACCAAGGCTATGACCACCAAAAGCTATGGAAGTCAAAGCAAATGGAGACCAAAGCTCTGATACCACTTGTAGGACCTTGAAGTATGTCTAGAGGGGGGGGGTGATTAGACTACTTGACCAATTAAAAGCTATGCCTTTTCCCAATTTTAGACTTTGGCAGATTTTACCTATCTTAGAACAATTCAAGCAATCATCACGCAATTCAAGCAAGCATGCAAAGAGTATATAGGCAGCGGAAAATAAAGCATGCAACTTGCAAGAATGTAAAGGGAAGGGTTTGGAGGATTCAAACACAATTGGAGACACGGATGTTTTTGTCGTGGTTCCGGTAGGTGGTGCTATCGTACCTCCACGTTGATGGAGACTTCAACCCACGAAGGGTAACGGTTGCGCGAGTCCACGGAGGGTTCCACCAACGAAGGGTCCACGAAGAAGCAACCTTGTCTATCCCACCATGGCCGTCGCCCACGAAGGACTTGCCTCACTAGCGGTAGATCTTCACAAAGTAGGCGATCTCCTTGCCCTTACAAACTCCTTGGTTCAACTCCACAATCTTGTCAGAGGCTCCCAAGTGACACCTAGCCAATCTAGGAGACACCACTCTCCAAGAAGTAACAAATGGTGTGTTGATGATGAACTCCTTGCTCTTGTGCTTCAAATGATAGTCTCCCCAGCACTCAACTCTCTCTCACAGGATATGGATTTGGTGGAAACAAGATTTGAGTGGAAAGCAACTTGGGGAAGGCTAGAGATCAAGATTCATATGGTTGGAATGGAATATCTTGGCCTCAACACATGAGTAGGTGGTTCTCTCTCAGAACTGGTAAGTTGGAAGTGTAGGTTTGTTCTGATGGCTCTCTCCACGAATGAAGAGGAGGTGGAGGGGTATATATAGCCTCCACACAAAATCTAACCATTACACACAATTTACCAAACTCGGTGGGACCGAATCAAAAAACTCGGTCAGACCGATTTAGTAAACCTAGTGACCATTAGGGTTTTCGGTGGGACTGACATGCAACTCGGTAGGACCGATATGGTTAGGGTTAGGGCATAACATAATCTCGGTGAGACCGATTACACAAACTCGGTGAGACCGATTTTGGTAATTAGCTAACCAGAGAGTTGGTCAGGTAAACTCGGTGGGACCGATTCGCTCTTTCGGTGAGACCGAAAAGTTACGAAAGGGAAACAGAGAGTTTACATTGCAATCTCGGTGGGACCGATCGCTCACTTCGGTTAGACCGAAACGTTACGAAGGGAAACAGAGAGATTACAATCCCATCTCGGTGAGACCGAGATCCCTATCGGTGAGACCGATTTGCCTAGGGTTTGTGGCGGTGGCTAAGACATCTGAACTCGGTGGCGCCGGATAGAAAGAATCGGTAGGGCCGAGTTTGACTTTAGGTTTGGGTCATATGTGGATGTGAGAAAGTAGTGGAGGGTTTTGGAGCATATCACTAAGCACATGAAGCAAAAGGCTCATTAAGCAACACCTCATCCCTCCTTGATAGTATTGGCTTTTCCTATAGACTCAATGTGATCTTGGATCACTAAAATGTAAAATGTAGAGTCTTGAGCTTTTGAGCTTGAGCCAATCCTTTGTCCTTGATATTTTGAGGGATCCACTTTCATCATCCATGCCATGCCATTCATTGAGCTTTCCTGAAATATTTGTCTTGGAATAGCATTAGCTCAACGAGCTATATGTTGTTATGAATTACCAAAACCACCTAGGGATAGTTGCACTTTCAAACTCCCGAATACCGGAGGAACACTTAGTGTGCTATCAAACATCACAACGTAACTGGGTGATTATAGAGATGCTCTACAGGTGTCTCCGATGGTGTTTGTTGAGTTGGCATAGATCGAGATTAGGATTTGTCACTCCGATTGTCGGAGAGGTATCTCTGGGCCCTCTCGGTAATGCACATCAGTATGAGCCTTGCAAGCAATGTGACTAATGAGTTAGTTGCGGAATGATGCATTACGGAACGAGTAAAGAGACTTGCCAGTAACGAGATTGAACTAGGTATGATCATATCGACGATCGAATCTCGGGCAAGTGACGTACCGATGACAAAGGGAACAACACATGTTGTTATGCGGTTTGACCGATAAAGATCTTCGTAGAATATATAGGAGCCAATATGAGTATCCAGGTTCTGCTATTGGTTATTGACCGGAGATGCGTCTCGGTCATGTCTACACAGTTCTCGAACCCGTAGGGTCCGCACGCTTAACGTTCGATGACAATCGGTATTATGAGTTTATGTGTTTTGATGTACCGAAGGTTGTTCGGAGTCCCGGATGTGATCACGGACATGACGAGGAGTCTCAAAATGGTCAAGAGAATGATATATTGGACGATGTTATTCGGACACCAGATGAGTTCCGGGGTCACCGGATAAACATCGGAGTGCCGGAAGGGTTATCGGAACCACGGGAGAAGTAATGGGCCTTATTAGGACTAGGAGAGAGAGAGGGGTAGCCAAGGGCTGCCCCCCCCATGGGCCTAGTCCAAATTGGACTAGGGGGAGGGGCGGCGCCCCCTCCTTCCTCCTCTTTCCCCTCTCCTTCCTTCTTCTCCTAGTAGGACTAGGAAAGGGGGGAATTCAACTCCCACTAGGAGTAGGATTGCCCCCCTTTGGCGCGATAGGGCCGGCCGGCCTCCCCCATGCTCCTTTATATATGGGGCAGGGGGGCACCCTAGAACATACAAGTTGATTGTTTAGCAGTGTGTGGTGCCCCCTCCACATATTTCCACCTCGGTCATATCGTTGTAGTGCTTAGGCGAAGCCCTGTGTCGGTAACTTCATCATCATCGTCATCATGTCGTCGTGCTGACGAAACTCTCCCTCGGCCTCAGCTGGATCAAGAGTACAAGGGAAGACAGGTGTCGTGCGTTCGGTACTTGATCGGTTGGATCGTGAAGACGTTCGACTACATCAACCGTGTTACTTAACGCTTCCATTTTTGGTCTACGAGGGTACGTGGACACACTCTCCTGCTCGTTGCTATGCATCACATAGATAGATCTTGCGTGATCGTAGGTAAATTTTTTGAAATACTGTGCTCACCAATAGTGGCATCCGAGCCGTGTCTATGCTTAGATGTTATATGCATGAGTAGAACACAAAGAGTTGTGGGCGATAATCGTCATACTGCTTACCAGCATGTCATGCTTTGATTTGGCGGTATTGTTGGATGAAGTGGCCCAGACCGACATTACATGACCGCGTTCATGAGACTGGTTCGACTGCTGTGCTTCGCACACAGGTTTCTAGTGGGTATCTGTTTCTCCAACTTTAGTTGAATCGAGTGTGACTACGCCTGGTCCTTGTTCAAGGTTAAAACAACAAACTTGACAAAAGATCGTTGTGGTTTTGATGCGTAGGTAAGAACAGTTCTTGCTAAGCCCGTGGCAGCCACGTAAAACTTGCAACAACAAAGTAGAGGACGTCTAACTTGTTTTTGCAGGGCATGTTGTGATGTGATATGGTCAAGACGTGATTATATAAATTGTTGTATGAGATGATCATGTTTTGTAACATAGTTATCAGCAACTGGCAGGAGCCATATGGTTGTCGCTTTATTGTATCAAATGCAATTGCCATGTAATTGCTTTACTTTATCACTAAGCGGTAGAGATAGTCATAGAAGCAATAGTTGGCGGGACGATAATGATGCTTCGATGGAGATCAAGGTGTCAAGCCGGTGACGGTGGTGATCATGACGGTGCTTTGGAGATGGAGATCAAACGCACAAGATGACGATGGCCATATCATATCACTTATATTGATTGCATGTGATGTTTATCCTTTCTGCATCTTGTTTTGCTTAGTACGACGGTAGCACTATAAGATGATCCCTCAGTAAATTTCAAGGTACAAGTGTTCTCCCTGATTATGCACCGTTGCTACAGTTCGTCGTGCCCACACACCACGTGATGATCGGGAGTGATAAGCTCTACGTTCACATACAACGGGTGCAAGCCAGTTTTGCACATGCAGAATACTCAGGTTAAACTTGACGAGCCTAGCATATGCAGATATGGCCTCGGAACACTAAGACCGAAAGGTCGAGCGTGAATCATATAGTAGATATGATCAACATAGTGATTTTCACCATTGAAAACTACTCCATCTCACGTGATGATTGGACATGGTTTAGTTGATATGGATCACATGATCACTTAGATGATTAGAGGGATGTCTATCTAAGTGGGAGTTCTTAAGTAATGTGATTAATTGAACTTTAATTTATCATGAACTTAGTAACTGATAGTATTTTGCATGTCTATCTTGTTGTAGATAAATGTCCCGTGCTACTGTTCCGTTGAATTTTAATGTGTTCCTAGAGAAAGCTAAGTTGAAAGATGATGGTAGCAACTACACGGACTGGGTCCATAACTTGAGGATTGTCCTCATTGCTGCACAAAAGAATTACATCCTGGAAGCACCGCTAGGTGCCAAACCCGCTGCAGGAGCAACTCCAGATGTTATGAACACCTGGCAGAGCAAAGCTGATGACTACTCGATAGTTCAGTGCGCCATGCTTTACGGCTTAGAACCGGGACTTCAACGACGTTTTGAACGTCATGGAGCATATGAGATGTTCCAGGAGTTGAAGTTAATATTTCAAGAAAATGCCGGATTGAGAGATATGAAGTCTCAAATAAGTTCTATATATAGCTGCAAAATGGAGGAGAATAGTTCTGCCAGTGAGCATATACTCAGAATGTCTGGGTACCACAATCACTTGACTCAGCTGGGAGTTAATCTTCCAGTTGATAGTGTCATTGACAGAGTTCTTCAATCACTGCCAACAAGCTACAAGAGCTTTGTGATGAACTATAATATGCAAGGGATGGATAAGACGATTCACGAGCTCTTCGCAATGCTAAAGGCTACGTAGGTAGAAATCAAGAAGGAGCATCAAGTGTTGATGGTCAATAAGACCACTAGTTTCAAGAAGAAGGGCAAAGGGAAGAAGGGGAACTTCAAGAAGAACGACAAACAAGTTGCTGCTCAAGTGAAGAAACCCAAGTCTGGACCTAAGCCTGAGACTGAGTGCTTCTACTGCAAAGGGACTGGTCACCGGAAGCGGAACTGCCCCAAGTATTTGGCGGAGAAGAATGGTGGCAAAGTTAAAGGTATATTTGATATACATGTTATTGATGTGTACCTTACTAATGCTCGCAATAGCGCCTAGATATTTGATACTGGTTCTATTGCTAATATTTGCAACTCGAGACAGGGACTACAGATTAAGCGAAGATTGGCTAAGGACGAGGTGACGATGCAAGCGGGCAATGGTTCCAAAGTCGATGTGATTGCCATCGGCACGCTACCTCTACCACTACCTTCAGGATTAGTTTTAGACCTGAATAATTGTTATTGGGTGCCAGCGTTAAGCATGAACATTATATCTGGATCTTGTTTGATGCGAGACGGTTATTCATTTAAATTAGAGAATAATGGTTGTTCTATTTGTATGAGTAATATCTTTCATGGTCATGCACCCTTGATGAGTGGTCTATTTTTACTAAATCTTGATAGTAGTGATACACGTATTCATAGTATTGAAGCCAAAAGATATAAGTTTAATAATGATAGTCCAACTTATTTTTGGCACTGCCGTTTAGGTCATATTGGTGTAAAACACATGAAGAAACTCCATGTTGATGGGCTTTTGGAATCACTTGATTATGAATCACTTGATGCTTGCGAACCATGCCTCATGGGCAAGATGACTAAGACTCCGTTCTCTGGAACAATGGAGCGAGCAACAGACTTGTTGGAAATAATACATACTGATGTATGCGGTCCGATGAGTGTTGATGCTCGCGGCGGGTATCGTTATTTTCTGACCTTTACAGATGATTTGAGCAGATATGGGTATATCTACTTGATGAAGCATAAGTCTGAAACATTTGAAAAGTTCAAAGAATTTCAGAGTGAAGTGGAAAATCATTGTAACGAGAAAATAAAGTTTCTACGATCTGATCGTGGAGGAGAATATTTGAGTTACGAGTTTGGTCTTAATTTGAAACAATGCGGAATAGTTTCGCAACTCACGCCACCTGGAACACGACAGCGTAATGGTGTGTCCGAACGTCGTAATCATACTTTATTAGATATGGTGCGATCTATGATGTGTCTTACTGATTTACCGCTATCGTTTTAGGGTTATGCTTTAGAGACAGCTGCATTCACGTTAAATAGGGCACCATCTAAATCCGTTGAGACAACAACATATGAACTGTGGTTTGCCAAGAAACCCAAGTTGTCATTTCTTAAAGTTTGGGGGTGCGATGCTTATGTGAAAAAGCTTCAACCTGATAAGCTCAAACCCAAATCGGAGAAATGTGTCTTCATAGGATACCCAAAGGAGACTGTTGGGTACACCTTCTATCACAGATCCGAAGGCAAAATATTTGTTGCTAAGAATGGATCCTTTCTAGAGAAGGAGTTTCTCTCGAAAGAAGTGAGTGGGAGGAAAGTAGAACTTGATGAGGTAACTGTACCTGCTCCCTTATTGGAAAGTAGTTCATCAGAAATCATTTCCAGTGATTCCTATTCCAGTAAGTGAGGAAGCTAATGATATTGATCATGAAACTTCTGATCAAGTTACTACTGAACCTTGTAGGTCAACCAGAGTAAGATCCGCACAAGAGTGGCACGGTAATCCTGTTTTGGAGGTCATGTTACTTGACCATGACGAACCTATGAACTATGAGGTAGCGATGATGAGCACATATTCTGCGAAATGGCTTGAGGCCATGAAATCTGAGATGGGATCCATGTATGAGAACAAAGTATGGACTTTGGTTGACTTGCCCGATGATCGGTAAGCCATAGAGAATAAATGGATCTTCAAGAAGAATACTGACGCTGACGATAATATTACTATCTACAAAGCTCGACTTGCTGCGAAAGGTTTTCGACAAGTTCAAGGAGTTTACTATGATGAGACCTTCTCACCCGTAGCGATGCTTAAGTCCGTCCGAATCATGTTAGCAATTGCCGCATTTTATGATTATGAAATTTGGCAAATGGATGTCAAAACTGCATTCATTATTTGATATCTTAAAGAAGAGTTGTATATGATGCAACCAGAAGGTTTTGTCGATCCAAAAGGTGCTAACACAGTGCGCAAGGTCCAGCGATCGATTTATGGACTGGTGCAAGCCTCTCGGAGTTGGAATATAGGCTTTGATAGTCTATAAAAGCATATGGTTTTATATAAACTTTTGGAGAAGCCTGTATTTGCAAGAAAGTGAGTGGGAGCTCTGTAGCATTTCTGATATTATATGTGGATGACATATTGTTGATCAGAAATGAACTGAATTTCTGAATAGCATAAAGGGATACTTAAATAAGAATTTTTTATGAAAGACCTCGGTGAAGTTGCTTATATATTAGGCATCAAGATCTATAGAGATAGATCAAGACGCTTAATTGGACTTTCACAAAGCACATACCTTGATAAAGTTTTGAAGAAGTTCAAAATGGATCAAGGAAAGAAAGGGTTCTTGCCTGTGAAGTTGAGTCAGACTCAATGCCCGACCACTGCAGAAGATAGAGAGAAAATGAAAGTCATTCCCTATGCTTCAGCCATAGGTTCTATCATGTATGCAATGCTCTGTACCAGACCTGATGTGTGCCTTGCTATTAGTTTAGCAGGGAGGTACCAAAGTAATCTAGGAGTGAATCACTGGACAGCGGTCAAGAACATCCTGAAATACCTGAAAAGGACTAAGGATTTGTTTCTCGTTTATGGAGGTGACAAAGAGCCCGTCGTAAACGGTTACGTCAATGCAAGCTTTGACGCTGATCCGGATGACTCTAAGTCACAAACTGGATATGTATTTTTATTAAATGGTGGAGCTGTCAGTTGGTGCAGTTCCAAGCAGAGCGTCGTGGCAGGATCTACGTGTGAAGCGGAGTACATAGCTGCTTCAGAAGCAGCAAATGAAGAAGTCTGGATGAAGGAGTTCATATCCGATCTAGGTGTCATATCTAGTGCATCGGGTCCAATGAAAATCTTTTGTGACAATACTGGTGCAATTGCCTTGGCAAAGGAATCCAGATTTCACAAGAGAACCTAGCACATCAAGAGACGCTTCAATTCCATCTGCGATCAAGTCAAGGAGGGAGACATAGAGAATTGCAAGATACATACGGATCTGAATGTTGCAGAGACTAAGCCTCTCTCACGAGCAAAACATGATCCGCACCAAGACTCCATGGGTGTTAGAATCATTACTATGTAATCTAGATCATTGACTCTAGTGCAAGTGGGAGACTGAAGGAAATATGCCCTAGAGGCAATAATAAAGTTGTTATTTATATTTCCTTACATCATGATAAATGTTTATTATTCATGCTAGAATTGTATTAACTGGAAACTCAGTACATGTGTGAATACATAGACAAACAGAGTGTCACTAGTGCCTCTATTTGACTAGCTCGTTAATCAAAGATGGTTAAGTTTCCTAGCCATAGACTTGAGTTGTCATTTGATGAATGGGATCACATCATTAGAGAATGATGTGATTGACTTTCCCATTCGTTAGCTTAGCACTATGATTGTTTAGTTTATTGCTATTGCTTTCTTCATAACTTATACATGTTCCTATGACTATGAGATTATGCAACTCCTGGATACCGGAGGAACACTTAGTGTGCTATCAAACGTCACAATGTAACTCGCTGATTATAAAGATGATCTACAGGTGTCTCCGATGGTGTTTGTTGAATTGGCATAGATCGAGATTAGGATTTTTCACTCCGATTGTCGGAGAGGTATCTCTGGGCCCTCTCGGTAATGCACATCACTATAAGCCTTGCAAGCAATGTGACTAATGAGTTAGTTACGGGATGACGCATCACGAAACGATAAAAGGGACTTGCCGGTAACAAGATTGAACTAGGTAAGATGATATCGACGATCCAATCTCGGGCAAGTAACATACCGATGACAAAGGGAACAATGTATGTTGTTATGTGGTTTGACCGATAAAGATCTTCGTAGAACATGTGGGAACCAATATGAGCAACCAGGTTCCGCTATTGATTATTGACCTGTGGATGAGTCTCGGTCATGTCTACATAGTCCTCGAACCCGTAGGGTCCGCACGCTTAACGTTCGATGACGATCGGTATTATGAGTTTATGTGTTTTGTTGTACCGAAGGTTGTTCAAAGTCTTGGATGTGATCACGGACATGACGAGGAGTCTCGAAATGGTCAAGACATAAAGAATGATATATTGGACGATGTTATTCGGACACTAGATGAGTTTCGTGGGTCATCGGATAAATATCGGAGTGCCGGAAGGGTTATCGGAACCACCGGAGAAGTAAAGGGCCTTATGGGGCCTAGGGGAGAGAGAGAGCGGCAGCCAAGGGCTGGCCGCGTGCTCCCATGGGCCTAGTCTGAATTGGACTAGGGGGAGGGGCGGCGGCCCCTCCTTCCTTCTCTTTCCCCTCTCCTTCCTTCTTCTCCTAGTAGGACTAGGAAAGGGGGGAATCCAACTCCCACTAGGAGTAGGATTGCCCCCCTTGGGCGCGCCCTATAGGGCCGGTCGGCCTCCCCCTTGCTCCTTTATATATGGGGGCAGGGGGGCACCCTAGAACATACAAGTTGATTGTTTAGCCGTGTGAGGTGCCCCCCTCCACATATTTCCACCTCGGTCATATCATTTGTAGTGCTTAGGCGAAGCCCTGCATCGGTAACTTCATCATCACCATCATCACGCCGTCGTGCTGACGAAACTATCCCTCGGCCTCAGCTGGATCAGGAGTACGAGGGATGTCACTCAGCTGAACATGTGCAGACCGCAGAGGTGCCGTGCGTTCGGTACTTGATCAGTTGGATCGCGAAGACGTTCGACTACATCAACCGCGTTACTTAACGCTTCCGTTTTCGATCTACGGGGGTACGTGGACACACTCTCCCACTCGTTGCTATGCATCACATAGATAGATCTTGCGTGATCATATGTAAAATTTTTGAAATACCGCGTTCCCCAACATGGGGTGGATGGGCAAGGGTTGCAGGACACCGGTCGGGTTAAATAGGCGGATTTGGTCTTGGATGGCGAGCCAGAGTGGCGCCACGCAACGTTAACACCGCGGCGATGAAGGAGGTGTCCGTCGGACCGCCGGGTTTCCGGGCGAGTCCGCGTGGGACCCCTTCACCAGTCTTACGTGGCGGGCGCGCCCAGGCGCCCTATATCCGTCCCATATTTGGGCTGGATATGATGGGTATCGGTTAGCCCGGCCATATGTGGCCCGTTGGAGATGTCCGTATGGGTCAAAAAATCGTGATCCGTCAATGACCAAGCGGGCCACCTAGGCGTTTGAGCCCGGTTTGGGACGCCCTGCTGTAGATGCTTTAGACTTTGTAATCTTGACCTCGTCGAAAAACCTAAATTGGATCCATTGCCCCTAATCGATCAGCACGCACGAACATTTTGGTATTTGGCAAGTCACCTTAGCTTCAAGCCTTGTTGTGGCCGGCCGGGCCAACGTGCAATGCCACTATGTCAGGTCGATCGACAGCCCTGGCTTTACACCCACAAATCGAATTTGGCACCGATGGCACGCGCGAGCTGTGGGTGCCAGCGGCGCAGAAACTCCCCACGCCCGCCGCGCACTCGCTGCGCCGAACCACACAACGTGTGTTCCCACACCACGCGGCCGAACGCGTCCTGGTACAGTGGTAAAACGCAAGAGCGCGACCGTCGAACCAACGGCCGGCCCGCTATGGGCGTGTTTGGTTGCCCGCATGCAGCCCAACCAGGCCCGCGCGGGATGTGCACGACCTGTTTGGTTGCCTCGGTTGCATGCTGTTTGTGGCCCGCACGGACCTTAAAGCAGCTCGCAGCCTGGCCCGACGGGAACTGCCGATCGCGCCAGCCGCGAGATCGGTTGGGCGCGCCGCGCGTCGTGGCAGTTACACGCCGGGCAGCGTGGGAGACGAAGGGGACGTATCATAACTCGCCCCCACTCTCCTGTCACCGCCCATTCGCACTGTTCCCACTGCTCCCTCTCTCCCTCACCGCCCCTCCCTCTCCTCTCCTTCGATGGCTCCGCCTCGCCCACCGCCGCACCGCCCTCTAAACCCCGTCGACCAGCGCCTCGCCAGCATCCAGGAGCGCTGACTGGCCGGGCTCCAGAACTCGGGGCGGGACCTGGCGTCGGCGCTGCGAGCGCTGTCCCCCATCTGTTGTCGGGCACCACCAGCACCGGCCAATGCGGTGCCGGCCGTTCCGGCCGTTCCTACTCCGCTGCGGATTCCGGACATCGTGGTCCTGGGCTCGGCGCCGGCGCCGTCGACGGAGCCGCCGCTTGTTGGGACCCCACTTGGCAGGGGGTTTTCTTGACCCCCGTCCAAGGGTTTTCTCCTGTTGGCGGGTCGTCCTCCTTGACCTCCGGTGTGGCGATGAGCACGGGGCCGATGCCGCAGGCTGTCGCCAGGGCCGACTCCTCCTCTGCTTCGCTACCTATCTCCTTCCCGCCGGGGTTTTCACCCCGGCCTCAGTTCACTGCGACTGCGCGTGCTCCCGTGATTCAAACCCCCTCAATGCTTGCTCATAGATGTAGATTAGGGGTTTAATTCCTAGGCATGTGGTAGTAGTTAGTGGATTCGATAGGATTGGAATAGATCCGATTGGATGCGATCCCAATCGAATCCAATCAGACCAATTTGTTCTTATTTCATATAGTGTGTGTCCTACGATAATTTTCTTCTGCTACTACTAGCGTGTACTAGGATCTGTGTTCATGCTAGTAGCTGTGTTCATGCTAGAATCCCAATGGTAGTGTGCTTTGCTAGGATATGTATTCATGGTAGGGTCTTGCTAGGATGTGTGTTCATGCAAATGGCATGTTCATGTTCAAGCTAGGATCATGTTCATGTTGTTGTTCATGTTGCTAACATACATGTTCAAGCTAGGGTTTGTGTTGATTGTTATATGTGCATGTAGTAGGACCATTTTAGGATGTTGCCAAATATTCTTGGCTGCACATGGGTGCTATTGGCACTTGTTGTTGCTATTTTTAGATGTTTCCATGCTTAGGATAGTGCACTGATGAGTGGCAGTTGCAGAGAAGCAGATACCACTGATCATTGGCACTTGCTGTTGTGCAAGTCCACTGATCAGTGGCATTTTCCAAACTACAAGTGGCATTGATAAGTGGCATTTGCCTATGGCACTTGCTGTTGGGCAAAATGCCACTTATCAATGGCACTTGTTGTTGGGCAAGTCCACTGATCAGTGCCACTGGTCAGTGGCATTTGCCTAACAACAAGTGGCATTGATAAGTGGCATTTGCTCAAAGAGTTTGTGCACTGATCAGTGGCATTTGCTCTTGGGAAAATGTCTCCGATCAGTGCCATTTTGCAAAGAGATTGTGCACTAATACTTGTCATCTTACCTGACAAGATATTGAAGACTGACTGGGATGTGGCGGGTGGAGGAGCTCAAGTGGTGGCCGGAACTGAGGGCGCCGAGGATTTCATCCCCACGAACAGGTGGCTTAGGATGGTGGACCTGCCTGGCAGGATCGCCTTCATGAGCCTACCTCGTTCAAGGGGACGATCTCCGAGGCAGGGCCACAAGGAGGGGGCCCGGGAGCCATTGCGCTTCTACCAGCAGATCAAGGACAACGAGGACCTCGCCATGCTCGTCATCCCTCGCAAGTTCGTGGAGGTGATGAACACCTGGCTGGTCATCAAGCGGATCCCGCGCGTGGTCAGGCTGTCGGCGAGCAAGAAGTGTGTTCTGGGTGCAGGTCCATAACTTCGAGGGGCACATGGTGCTTGGCCGGGGCTGGAACTACTTTTGCCGCTGCTACCGGATCGTCCCCAGCGACCTCGTCGTTGTGCGCATCTCAGGACTCGGACTGAAGGTTCAGATCTACAACCACAACTCCTCGGTCATGTGGAGGTTTCGTTGCAGCATGCACAACTACGTTGGTGACATCGAGCATGCTATGTAGTTAAGTTAAGTAAGGTGTTAGTCTTGAACTTTTATGGTGTGTGGCGAGACTTCTGTTGGGAACTTGTTCATATTTTGGCCAGGAGCAGCACCCTGACATGGAGCAGGGGAGGAGGATGCCCCTGTTGTTAATTTAGACTTATACTATGTAGTTAAGTTTGCTGTCATTTCCTTGCTTGTTGTGTTAAGTTTGCTGTCATTTCCTTGCTTGCTTTGTTTGATCTTGCTATTGTGCTGATCATGTGGTGGTAAGGCCACCACATTTGAATGGGGTGAGCAAAACACAAACGTTGTTTGCAACCAAACAGCTGAAGTTTGCATCTGCTCACACCCTAAGCACAAAAACGGCAATCAAATAGCACGGGATAAGTGCCCCTCCGCAATGCAGACAACCAAATAGGTTGCATCTGCTGCATATGAGGCTGCATTTTAAGAACCAGGCTAGCTAGAGATGGACATGCAATGCAACTACTGTTGCAATCTGCAACCAAACACGCCGTATATAAATCCCATGGCGTCCGCTCCACACCCAGCATCATCCCACCGAGCCGCCCCCAGATTACTCACTCCCTTCCTTGCAAGCCCACAAGCTACTACCGCGCAAGGTCGTGATGGCTCCCCGCCTCGTGGTGCTGCTTCTGGCCGTGGCCATCTTCTTCGCCTCTGCGTCGGCGCAGGACTTCATTGCGCCAGAGTGTCCGCGGTGGCTGTGGTGTCCTCGGCACTGGTGTCCCTTCTCGCGGCAGTGATGATGCAGTAGATGGATGGTCGCAGCTTTGGGTTGCATGGATGGAGTGGAGTGGAGAGTTTTTCCTTTGAGAAATCGGTGGTGGTTTGACGAGTGTTGCTGGCTCTTGCCTCTTATTTGTTCGACATTCTTTTTTACCATGTTGTCTATATATAGTGTTATGAATAAAGCTTGTTGGGTTCTGTGATAATCTTGTGTGAAGACCTCCTGACAGAAAGAGCTTAATTATATGAGTATGCGTTTGATCTTTCTCCCTTCAACCAAACTCAACGTTTAAGGACCGCAATATTTGGCTGACCAACGCCAGGGGAAGTGGTCTTGGCGATGGCGAACGATTCATTCGCCCCAAGTGAATCGATCGAGTGAAATGAGGGCATCTCTAGCATATCCGCTAAAATAATGTCCTCTAAAAACAGTATACGGTTCACCTAAAATAAATTCATGACAATTTGTGGTACTATTTGTATGTCAGCAGAACAGATATCATATAAACCAAGTGATTTTATAAAATGGTCCCTGTAAAATAGCACAAAATATCCGAATAACATATAAAAAAGAAAATCATGCGGCGGCAGCCCGCAGCCCGCAACTCGCGCGGTGGCTGCGGAAGATCGTGGCGGGAGCTGGAGGTCCCCTCCCGCCAACCCTTTTTTTACAAGTCCCTGCAAAAAAGCCTCAGATATCTACCGGACAAAGCCCTATATTCTAGGGGGGCTGTAATCTTTTTACAGAACAAGTACATTTTGCGGGATATGGACGTTTTTTCGTCTTGTAATATAAACCAACGGTCATTTTACAGTTTAGGGTGTTTTCATGGAATCTGCTAGAGATGCTCTGAATCATTGGCGGGGCAAAAACATCCCAGTAAACTTTTGAAATCACTAATTAAGGAGCACTCTTTGCAAAGTTCACTCGCATCCCACCAGGTTGCGACAAGTAGAGCACATTTTTTCATTTTTCATATATCCTTTTTTTAAAAGGGGGGCTCCACGGCCTCTGCATCAGAACGATGCATACGGCCAACTTTATAAAATAGAAAATAGGTTCAACAAAGGTCTTAAAGTCACAATGAAAGTAAATAAAAGCTCATAGAGAGCCTAAAAGAAAGGTAACTATAAAGCCACAACCGGCTGGCATAAGAAAGATAGCTAAACTAATTGCCTATCCTATTACATGACCGCCATCCAAACCGGTTGAAAATATCTCGTGCTACCATCTCCCACCGGATAAATCCAGTAACCAAACGCTCCCTGGCCTCCGTCGGAGTGAGTAGCGACCACATACGGATCAATGCAATGGCTTGGAAGATAACCTGCAAAAAATGAAAATTTGTTGTTCTGTTAAAAACCAAGTCATTTCTGCAGTTCCAGACTGCCCAGAATAAAGCAAATACTCCTACGCGAATGTGTCTCGCTGTTTCAGCCTCTATCCCGTTAAGCCACGTTCTAAATAACGTGCTGACAGAATTCGGAGGAGTAATATTAAAGGCTATGTGCACCGTCCGCCATAACACTTTTGCCAGCGGGCAGTCAAGAAAAAGGTGTTTGATAGATTCATCCCGATCACAAAAACTACATCTATTAGGTCCTGTCCAGTTACGCTTTGCCAGATTGTCATTAGTTAAGATGACTTGCTTATGTACAAACCACATAAACACTTTAATTTTCAAAGGAACTTTGACTTTCCAAACATGTTTGGAACTAGGAATGGAGCTAGAGTTGATAACATCGAGATACATTGATTTAACTGTAAACTCCCCAGTCCTAGTAAGCTTCCAGCACAATAGATCGGGTTGTTGAGACAGCTGGACCTCCATCAGTCTACTCACTAAATGGAGCCAAGCTTCCCAACAATTACCGGCCAGCGTCCTCCTAAACTTAATATTAAGGGGGATGGACTGAAGTACTGTGGCAACATACGCAGCGCGTCGTTGAACGATACTATAAACAGACGAGTATTGAAGTGCGAGGGGTGTCTCTCCTAGCCAAGTATCCTCCCATAAACGCATGTTGGTGCCATTTCCAATTATAAACTTTGTCCTATTGAAAAAGGATGATTTGACTCTCATCAGCCATCTCCAAAAAGGCGAGTCCGTCGGCCTTGCTGTCACCTGGGACAAAGTTTTGGAGTGAAGATACTTACTACAGAGAATCTGTGCCCAAGTGGCTTCACTCTCTACAGATAGCTTATACAACCACTTGCTGAGAAGAAATATGTTCTTGACTTCAAGATTTTCAATATCAAGACCCCCTTGGTGTTTTTGGTTGACAAATTATATCCCATTTGGCGAGTCTATATTTTATTTTTAGTTCATCACTCTGCCAGGAGAATCGGGATCGATAGAAGTCCATCCTTTTCCTAACTCCAACTGGAACCTCGAAAAACGACAAGAGAAACATAGGCATACTCGTAAGAACTGAATTAATAAGAATTAATCGGCCTCCGTATGACATGAGCTTGCCCTTCCAGCAACTCAGTTTCTTCTCAAATCGATCCTCAATGCACTTTCATTCTCTGTTTGTTAGCTTACGATGATGAATTGGTATACCTAGGTACATAAAAGGTAAAGCCCCAATTCACACCCAAACAATTGCCTATAAGCCTCTTGTTCCTCCTTGGCTCTTCCAAAACAGAAAAATTCGCTTTTATGAAAGTTAATCTTTAAACCGGTCAATTGTTCAAATAAGCATAACACCAGCTTCATATTTCTCACTTTTGCTAAGTCATGCTCCATAAAGATGATAGTATCATGGGCGTACTATAGGATAGACACACCTCCATCTACTAGATGAGGCACCAAGCCACCCACCTGACCAGCCTCCTTAGCCCTTCCTATTAGAATTGCCAACATATCCACTACAATGTTGAACCAGATAGGAGACATCGGATCACCTTGTCTCAAGCCCTTACGTGTCTGGAAATAATGACCTATGTCATCATTCACTTTAATTCCAACACTTCCTTTTTACGTGAAAGACTCTACCTGTCGTCGCTAGGCTTCATCAAAACCTTTCAAATGCAAGGCCTGTTGAAGGAAAGGCCATTTGACTTTATCGTATGCTTTCTCGAAATCCACCTTGAAAACAACTCCATGTAGTTTTTTCGTGTGAATTTCATGGAGTGTTTCATGAAGGACCAAATCCCTTCTAGGATGTTTCTATCGAGCATGAAAGCAGTTTGGGAGTGCTGCACCACAGAATGCGCAATCTGCATAAGCCTATTAGTCCCAACCTTGGTGAAAATTTTGAAACTAACGTTAAGAAGACAGATCGGCCTGAACTGCTCAATTCTCACAGCCTTTGTTTTCTTAGGAAGCATGGTTATCGTTCCAAAATTTAGGTGAAGTAGTTGAAGTTGTCCAGAGAATAAATCATGGAACATCGGTATCAAATCCCCCTTAATAATATGCCAGCACTTTTTATAGAACTCCGTCGGAAATCCATCCGGCCCTGGAGCCTTATTATTTTTCATCTGTGAAATGGCTTCAAACACCTCTTTCTCCGAAAATGGGGCAGTCAAAATATCATTCTCATTTGCAGCCAGTTGAGGAACATCCTCAATACTAGACTCATCCAGGGATACACAATTATCCTCCGGAGGCCCAAACAAGCGCTTGTAGTATTCGGTTATGTACAATTTTAGGTTTTCCTGTCCTAAAATCGTTCCTTCATCTTTTTCAAGCTTAGCAATCATCTGAAAGAATTGAGTGTTCGCGTCCCCCTGGGCAACTTTGCGAACCTTAGCCCGCAGTGCCCACTTCAATTCCTCTTCACGGAGAAGCTCTTTCAATCTCATCTCTGCCTCAAGTTTACCATTAACCTCCGTGGTTTGTAGGATTGTGGACTCGGCTTTTAAATCTAGGGACTGAATAAGTGTAAGGATTTTTTCCTTTTCAACCTTATAAATCCCACTAAGATGCTTAGCCCACCCATGCAAGAAACTTCTCAAGTGTCTTATCTTATTCTGCCAGCGCTCAACCGAAGTCCTACCTCCTACATCCTTTGCCCATTCCCTGGCTATCAGATCCAAGAAGCCTTCTCTTTCAAACCACGCCTGTTCGAACGAAAAAGAGTTTTTGTCTCTTAAACCTTGCATCCATGTCCCGAACCGTTATCACTGTTTGATTCCTTGTGTCGAGATCTTCAAAACTAGATCCCATGTAGGTTTTGACGAACTTTTTTTCACGAAAAAACCAATATGGGAGCGCGTTTTTTCTTTTAGAAAGAAGCATGGCTATGCCTCTTGCGGAAGCAAATCCGTGCCTCCATAAGAAGTAAATCCATTCCTCTCGCGGAAGGAAAAAAATATTTTTTTCGTTTCTGATAGGCACGGTCGTGCCTGTCGTGGAAGCAAATCCGTGCCTCTCATGAAAGCAAAACCATGTCTCTCGCAGTAGTTTTTTTCGTTTCCGATAGGCACAGCCGTGCCTTCCGCAAAAGTAAATATGTGCCTGAAGCAAAACTGTGCCTCTCATGAAAGGAGAAAAAAAATGTGTTTTTGCAAAAATAAAATTCATTTTTTTGTCTGAAAGCTAAGAAAGACGGTGAAGAACCGATTTTTTTTCATTATGCTTGTTTTTTGTTTGATAAATACCCTCTTCATAAAGAAATATAAGAGTGTTTAGAGTATCTTTTAGGAAGATTCAAAAAAGAGACGTGTGATCGGCCGAGGGTAAATATTCCATTACATGTCATCTAGTGCAAGAGTGGTGTAAGGGCATCTTCAACGCCGACTCTCAAACTTCCCACAATTTTCTGGATCGTGCTGTCCGGACCGTGGAATCCATCCAACGCGGTCCTGTATCGGTTCGCGATGCGGTCGGGACGCAATTTCTCCCACAAAATGGAGACAAACGTGGGGGGCTTTGCAGGAGTCCAGACCGCTCCCAAGCCCGCTTCTGATCGCCTTGGCCCAGCAACAATCCCTCCCCCTCCCGCGCTCGCTTCCCGCCCGAAATGGTCAGCGCCGCTCCTGAGCATCAGTGCCCGCATTCAAGCCCGACCAGAGCGGATGTGACCGCTCACTAGCGCCGGCATTGAAGCGATGCGCTGGCCGAGAGGCGGCCGCCCGCTCCGCTTCCCAGTGTAGTCAATTGCCATGCGTTCAAACGACATGACGGCCGCCCATCCGTCCATCTGCCGCCCACATTGATGGCATGCAGTTGCCGAGGCGTCTCCTCCGGCGCCACCCGTCTGTCCCTTTGCCCTCCATCAGTGCTATATAAATCGCTTCCCTGGTGCCCCAGCCATAGCCACAATCGTCCCTCTCCACACTACTCCCGGCCATGGATCCCTCCGCCACCAGAGCTCTCTCGGACGGGCTGACGTTGGAGCAGAAGAAGGAGAGGGCCACCATTGCTGCCGGCTGGTAGCCGGAGGACACCTCCGACGATGACGTGCAAATGGAGGACGCCTCCAATGACGAGCCAGCGCCACCCTCCATCGCGTATGCACCACCCTCCTCCTCCGCTTCACCCTCGCCGGTGCATTACACCATGACCATCGGCGAGGGTCGTGCCTATTATATGGACATGGTGCGGGAGGAGCAGTTTTAGGAGGCAAAGGCCGACGCCAACTACAACCACAACCTCCTCTAGGAGCATCTGCAGGCGGAGGAGCAGGTCGCCGCCGGCAGGGCGGGTGCGCCGGACGCGGACCTAGCGGAGCAGGAGGCGTTGCTCGAGTCCTACCGCTCCGCCCTCTTGATCCGCCTAGCCCGCTGGCGGTATTGCCAGCGGGTGGCGGTGGATGCGGCTGCTGGCACGGAGTGCGACGATGAGGCAGGCGAGGCGTTGTTGTAACAACCTGGATTTTGTCCATTTCCTTTTTATTTTTGATTTATTGGTTTTTTGCTCTGTTCCTCTTTTTGGATAGGTTCTGTGGCCTTGCCACCTGGGAAATCATCTTCATTTCCTCTCCCAAGTGGCTCATCTTTCTCAAAACCTTGCCAAGATCATGTCACTTCACTGCTTGACCAAACCCTAATTTCTTTTTCTTAGGAATATTCCTTTTTCTATTAAAGGAATAATCCTATCTGCCCTAGGTTGTGAAGAACCTATATTTCTGTCCATCCATAAATTCCCAAATAATTCTCATAATTTCTTTGGGTCATATATTGCTCAAATATGCCCAAACTTTCCTGTCCTAGCCCAAGAATAATTCTCTAATAATTATTCTTCATTTCTGTCCAGTGTGGCTATCTGCGAAGGAAGTGCCACCTATCAATCTTGTATGCTCCCAAACTTGTTGGGCATTCTTTATGTCCAAATAATTGCCTCATGCCAAAATTCAACTTTATTTGCCTAGCCAATCTTCCTCGGTGATTTTTCAAAGTTTCTGTCAGACAGAAGCCATTGTGAAGGAAGTGCTAGCTAGGGTTAACCAAATGAGTTGAAATTTTGCACACTCCTTCCTGTGCTCATATTATGACACTCCTCCAAATTTCAAACCCATCCAATCATCTATATGAGCACAGGACCAAATCTTTGATTCTGGCAACATTTTCAGGATGTGAAGCAAGTGCATTTTATATTGCTTCATTAATTCTGAGAAAATACCAGATTGTTCTCCTACCCAAATAACATCTCTCCACCAAATTTGGCACCATTTCACCTAGCCAATATTTCTCTAAAATTCTTGCAAGTTTCTGGACGGAGAGAATAGCTGTGAAGGAAGTACCATTTTGGTGAATCGAATTAGTATAAATTCTTACAGCATCTCTATATGTTCAAATCATCAAGCCTTGCCAAATTTCAGCTCAAGTGGATTCACCATGTGAGTGCATGATCCAATTCTCATTTCTAGACCAGATTTGGCAGTTACAAAGCAACTAGATTAAATCTTGATCCAAATATCCTCAAAGTTACCAGGATGAAAGTCCTTCTTACCCTAAACCTCGAAGACAACTCCATTGCTCCCGATCTCCTTCCTTTTGATCAGCGGTTCACAGCCAGGTTTACTGGAGTAAACTTCAGAGGTTACTTACCATTTAACAGAGCAGTTTTCATTGATCTACCACCACAGTTGAAACCTCCCCAGGAAGAACAAACCCCCAGACATCGTTTGGCCGACCGTGTGGCACTGTGTGCACCTGTGCACGTGGTGATAATGAGTTTTGGCATGCAATGCGCGCGCTCTGCCGGCGTTGGCCGCGTCCAGGGCTTCTTATTGCTCGGGCCCCTCCTCTGCTCGGCGTCTCAGCGAGCACGGGCATGTCCCCTAGCTTCCTCTCGTCGTCGCCGTCCCCCTGGGCCCCTCTCCCCCTCCGGCATCTTCCTCACCGACCCAAGCCGCCGCGTGCCCACAGGCGAACAGGGACGGTTTGGCTCGGAGCTCGCCGTCTTCTTCCTCCCTGCGCTCCTTTGGCGTCTTCCTCCCCGTGAGCTCTCCCCTGTGCCTCCCTCGCCGCCTGCCTCCGAGCTCATGCACGTGCACACGTGTCCGCGGCGCCGGCCACGCGTCTGCGGCGACGACAGCGCGGCACTCCCCTCCCCGCCTATATAAGCCCATCCCGAGGCCTCTCGACCTCACCATTGCCTTTGCCTCACTTCACTACCCCTCCCAAACCTCTTCCCCGAGCACCGGAGCCCCTCTGCTCGTCCTCCGTCTGCCATGGCCGCCGCCTCGTCCGGCCTAATCCGAGCGAGTCGAGCTCTCTCCCTCCATTCTAGCACCACCAGAGGCCTCCTCATCCATGCTAGATCCACCCAGTGCCCACATTCCTTCTTCGGTGGCCTCTGGCCACGAGTTCGCCGGAGCCCGTAGAGCCCCGTCCGCCCCGGCCAAGGCTGCTCTCTCTCTGGTGCACCTCGGCAAGCGTGAAGGGCCCAGGCAGGAGCGCCTCGCCACCCAGAACTCGCCGGTGTGCGGAGCGTCGTCGGGGTGGTCCAGACAGCCGGGACGAGCGCTGGCGACGAGCTCCTGCTCTGCTCCGTCGGGCGAGCGCGAGGAGAAGAAGGAGGCGACGCCCCCTCCTGCCAGCTGGCCGCGGGCCCCGCGCGTCGGCCACACACACACATAGGCCCCGCCCCGCCACGTCAGATAAGTGGAGACGAATTCCCAGGCATTCTGTTTTCTTCTTCGAAAAGCGTATTCTGCTTCCACTTCAGCCAAAGTACGCCTTCCTTTACTGAAGGCGTATTTTCTCTCTGTTACAACGAGGAATACGTTTTCCAGAGGAGAAGGCGTATTTCCTGGAGTGCGCTTTCAGTTTTTCTGGCTAAGGGCCTGTTTGTGATGATTTTATTTACAAATGGGTCCCTAGCAGAAAATATCCTATCCTTTTACCCGTAGCTCCAAATCGGGTGAATCCAAAGCCCACTTCTTCGTTTCGTCGAGCCCGTTCGATGGAATCATTTTCTCCATGTTTTGACATCCGTAAAATGACCATTATGCCCTTGCCCTTAATCAGCCCCCTCCGAGAGAGAACGTTTTCTGGTGATTCTTTCCGCGAGCTTCTCGCACTTCTTCCCGGTGATTTCTTCCACCCGAGGCAAGCCACACCCTCCATTTGCATCACTGTAATGCAGTGACATGGTTTAATCTATTTGAACTTGTTTAAAATATTGCTTTAGCTACATGACTTTGTGCATGGCAGTCTCGGAGTATTATTTTGATCTTGTTGTTGCCATGCTATTGTTTGGATTACTAGGAGTTATCTCTACTCCTCATGGAGCAGTTGGTAGTCTCCGCCGGTCAATTTTCATCCCACCAGAGACGGTTAATTTTCGTCCTCGATCCCACCTCCCGCAACCAAGCGATTCCCCCCTTCCGCCCTCAAGACCGATAAAAAAATCGATATGTTACCACTATACCCATTGTGAAACACTACGGTTCATCGACAGAAAATCGTCCTAAAAAATCTACGAAGGTTAACCTACGCCCCTGTTGCTCCCTCCTCGATCCCGATCTGGATCGAGGGGACTAGCAACTCCTGCCTCCCCTGGTCGGCCTCCTCCTCGACCCGCCGCTGCGTCCGGCGCCGCCACGGCCTCTGGATCCGTGCATAGATCGACGCCGCCGCCTCTGCTCCCGCCCCCCCGTCACCTCCTTGGCCTCCCCGCCGCCCCCTCCGCACGACGCCTCACCGGACATCGATCTCGCCCTGCAGGACTCAACTCCGCCGGCCTCGTCATCCTCTCCATCACTGTGGTCGTCCACGTCGAAGGCACGGACGTTGGCGGCGGTAAGGCGAGGGCTCGCGGCGAGGGAAGCACCGTGGATCCACTCGATCACGCGCCTCCACCGACCGCAGCCTCCTCTGTTCAATCCACCCCTCCACCATCCAAGGCCTCTCTCTCCCTGGCCTCCCGTTCTCAGCCGCCAGGAGGCACCCCACCCCGCGCGACGCTCGATCCGGTGTCACGCCGATCTGGTGGTGGGTGCAGCGTCTTGCTCCGATGGCGACAACATCCTGCTGATCCAGAGAAAGGGAGAGACAGGGCGTAAGGGAGAGAGGAAAGAGAGAAAGAAAGGAGAAGGAGAAGGGGCACAAGGCGAGGAAGGCGTTCGCGGGCGGTGGTGGCTCTGGTGACCGGCCGGCGGGTAGGGAGACGAGCTCCTGTTGAGGCGGCGGGGCTCGGCGCGGGCTGGTTCCGCCGGATCGAGCCTTGGCTCTCCCAAGGCGGCGGTTGCGGGCTTGGATCGGGGTGGTCCTTCTCCCCCGCCCTCCCCCTACATGGCCAATGGGACAAGGTGCGGCGACCTCTTCGGCCCCCTGCCATGGCTCCTGTCTCTCCCCCCACCAGTGCCCTCCTTACCCCTTCCCCACTCCCGGCTGATGTAACGCCCCGGATCCGATGCGCCAGGTGTCCGCCAGTTATTCGTCGTTGTTGCCTTGTCATTTGCTTGCGTGTTGCACTTTGCCATGTCATCATCTGCATTTCATATCATGTCATCATGTGCATCTCATTTTGCATACGTGTTCGCCTCATGCATCCGAGCATTTTCCCGTTGTCCGCTTTGCAATCCGCACTCCTATGTCTCCGGCGCCCCTTTTACCTCTTTTAGTAAAGGGTGTAAAATGGTCTCGAATGGACCGAGGTTTGTCAAGCGGCCTTGGTATAGCACCGGTAGACCGCCTGTCAAGTTTCGTGCCATTTGGAGGTCGTTTGATACTCCAACGGTTAACCGGGTAACCGCAAAGCCCTCTTTGAGTTGCAGCCGAACACCCCTTCCAAAGTGGCCCAAAACCCAGCAAACTCCCCTCCATGCTCTCGTTCGTTCGATCACGATCGTGTGGGCGAAAACCGCACCTCATTTGGACCTTCCTAGCTCTCTCTACCTATATAAACTCCCCCTCCCCCGAAAATCCCGGGTCTTCTTCCTCCCGAAACCCTAAAAATCCCCTCTCCACGCACCGGACATGTCCGTCCAGCCGCCGGACATGTCCAGCCGCTGCTCCCCGCCAATACGGAGATTCCACGTGTCCCCGCCGCCGTCTCCACCGCGCCTCCACCATGCTGGGCCTGTCTGGCCCAGCCAGCTGCCCTCCGGCCGGCGGTTGCTTGCCGCCAAGCGCGCCCAGCTCCCGCTCCGCCTGCCGCCGCCGCCCTCCGGCCGGCGCCGCCTTCCGACCTCGTCGCCCGCGCCTCGCCACAGACTCGCCGCCGTCCGCCATGCCCTGTCGCCCGGCGGATCAAAGCGAGGGTCGGCCGGATCCGCCGCCCCCGCCTCGCCCCGTCCTCCTCCGGCTTCTCCCCGCCATCCCTCCACTCCGGCGAACCTCGGTTCGCGAGCCGATCCCGATCTGGATCTGGAGGTTGACTTCTTCCCTCCCTCGTTTTTCTCTAAGTCCCGAACTATATTGCTTTATGTTGTCATGTTCATGCCATCATATCTCTGCATCCGTAGCTCCGTTTCGTGCGTGTAATATGTCAAATTGTTCGCCTCGACGAGTACATCATTTCATCTCATTGCATCATTTTCATTTGAGCTCATCTTGATGCCCGAAATGCTGTTAGAAGAGGGCTATGTGATGTTAGTTTCAGATTTTTTTCAGAACATGCACTTTTGTCATTTTTGCCATGATTGATGTGTGCATCCTATTAACTTGAGTCCTACATGTGTTTTGTAATATGCTATGCCATCTTTACAGGGGTGTATGCCATGTATTTTTGTGATCTCTGTGGTGACTAGCACAAGCATGCAAACTAGGCTTCATGATGTTGTTGTTTTCAGCCCCTGTTCTGCTGATATTTTTATGCCATGTTAACTTGACGCTACCGAGAGATCCATGCTTATTTTGAGATACTTCAGTAGGGATGTTTTGATCATATGGTTATTCTCTATCCATCCATGCCCTTGTTTGCAATTATGGAGTGCCATAGCTTGAGTCAATCGGGCTCTACTTTTGCTATAAAATGTTCCTGGCAGATTGTTTACATGTTATTCAATTTTGCCAAGGTTGTTGTAGTTGATCCGTGTATGCTATGATGTTGTTCTTGCCATGTATAGCTTCTATGCCATGTCTTATTACTGTTGGTTGCCTTACCATGCCATGGATTGCTCTGTGGTGAGTGGTTCAAGCTCACCAACATGCCTACTTATTGTTGTTCCTGCCATTTTTAAATCTGTCATATAACTTGCCATGTTTACATGGGTGCCATCATATCTTCTGATAATTTTTGGCTCATGGTCACTAAAGGACTTTTGTTATATGCTTTTAGTAGATTCATGCCATGCCTTTGTTTGCCATGATAAGTTCCTGTAACATGTTGTTTGATAGCTCTAAACATTGCAACCTGATGTTATTTCCTGATAAGTCTGAAACTGTTATTATTTGCAATCTTGCCATGTGTGTTTGAGCATGTTCTAGTGATTTCTGGAGATAGTTCAGTGTTTATGTTTTGTCATGCTTTACCTATACATCATGCCCATGCCTTTTGTTTTCACGTTGAGATGCTGTAGCATAGTGTTTTGGTGCTTGCAATATGCCTGGTTGTTGTTTTGGACATATTTTTGTCATGACTTGTATATGGTGCATGTGTTGAACCGTTGCTCCGTTTTGAGTGTGCTCTATATGGAACTTGCTTGATTTTGCATGTAGTTGCATATTATCATGCTGCATCCATGTTTTGAGGTGTTTGCTTGATGTTTGTATGCATTTTGCATCAATACCATGTTTATCTTGTTTTGCTCATATCTTCTAGGCCGTAGCTCCGAATCTAATGAACTTTATATGTAACTTGACTAGAATTTCGTGTAGATCATCTTGGTGCATCTTAACTTGCTTTTTAAAAACTTGAACTTAAGGTTTATTCAGATCTGGACCAATTTTCGAAATTTGCATATGAGGACTTACCGGAATTGTTATATGTTCTTTTCGGCCTCATTTAAACTTGCTTTGATGTGTTGCTCTTGTTTGCATCATCTCTTGCCATGAGTAGCCTCATCTAGCTTTGTCATGCATCATGCTTGTTGTGCATCATGTCTTGTCTATGTGTGGTCTGTTTACTATGTTGTGTGCTTCTTTTTATTAGTTCCTGTTTCGTTGTGTTCGTGAGGATTCGCTCGTCTACGCTTGGTTCGTCTTCGTGGCTTCATCTTCTTCATGGACTCGTTCTTCTTCCTTGCGGGATTTCAGGCAAGATGACCGCTACCCTGGATCTCACTACTATCATTGCTATGCTAGTTGCTTCGTTCTATCGCTATGCTGCGCCACCTATTACCTGTTTATCAAGCCATCCCAAATTTCCATGTCAGCCTCTAACCTTTGACACCCTTCCTAGCAAACCGTTGTTTGGCTATGTTACCGCTTTGCTCAGCCCCTCTTATAGCGTTGTTAGTTGCAGGTGAAGATGAAGTTTGTTCCTTGTTGGAACATGGAGATGTTGTTCCTTGTTGGAACATGTCTACTTGTTGGGATATCACAATATATCTTATTTAATTAATGCCTCTATATACTTGGTAAAGGGTGGAAGGCTCGGCCTTATGCCTGGTGTTTTGTTCCACTCTTGCCGCCCTAGTTTTCGTCATATCGGTGTTATGTTCCCGGATTTTGCGTCCCTAACGCGTCGGGTGATTTATGGGACCCCTTGACAGTTCGCTTTGAATAAGACTTTTCCAGAAGGCCCAACCTTGGTTTTACATTTGCCTCACCTAGCCCTTTTTCCCTTGGGAGTCGCGCTCAAGGGTCATCTTTATTTTACCCCCGGACCAGTGCTTCTCCAAGTGCTGGCCCAAACCGAGCGATGTCCGGCGCCTCACAGGCAATCAGGGGTCTATGCCAACCCGACGCCTTGCTCATCCGGTGTGCCACGAGACCGAGATATGTGCAGCTCCTATCAGGATTTGTCGGCACATCCGGCGTCTTTGCTGGTCTTGTTTTATTTGTCGAAATGTCTTGTAGCCGGATTCGAGACTGATCGGTCTTCCCGGGAGAAGGAATATCCTTCGTTGATCGCGAGAGCTTATCATGGGCTGTTGGGACACCCTGCAGGTATAAACTTTCGAGAGCCGTGCCCGCGGTTATGTGGCAGATGGGAATTTGTTGATATCCGGTTGTAGTAAACTTGAAGCAAACTCTTCTAAAATACACCAACCGTAAAGCGTAACCGTGAGTGTCTCTTTTCGGGTTGATCGAGAGGAGAACACGGTTTCGGGTTATGTCGACGTAAGTAGGAGTTCAGGATCACTTCTTGATCATTACTAGTTGACGACCGCCCTTTGTTTCTCTCCTCGCTCTCATTTGCGTATGTTAGCCACCATATATGCTTAGTCGCTGATGCAACCTCACCACTTTATCCCCTTCCTTTCCCTTAAAGCTTTGCTAGTCTTGATACCCATGGTAATGGGATTGCTGAGTCCTCGTGGCTCACAGATTACTACACCACCAGGTTGCAGGTACAGGTTCATGCGATGATCTTGACGCGAGAGTGATGTTTGTTTGTGTTGGAGTTCTTCTTCTGCTTCTTCTTCGATCAGGGGATAGGTTCCAGGTCGGCAGCCTGGGCTAGCAGGGTGGATGTCGTTTGAGCTTCTGTTTATGTTTCATCCGTAGTCGGATGTTGGTCTTGTATTATGTTGTTGATGTATTCTTGTGGCATTGTATGCCTTATGTATGTATCCCCATCTATTATGTAATGTTGATGTAATGATATCCATCTTGCAAAAGCGTTTCAATATGCGGGTCTATCCTTGGTGGGACCATCGAGTTCCTTTTGGATAGGGTCGCATATTGGGCGTGACAAGTTGGTATCAGAGCCTCGACCGACCTTAGGAGCCCCCTTGATTGATCGTGTAGTTCGGCCGTTGTTGAGTCTAGAAGAAAACTGTTTTCTGAGTCTAGTTATATCGGAGAGTAGGAATTCTTTTTACTCCTCAGCCCCTTCGTCGCTCTGGTGAGGAATCTTGACATAGGTGTTTTGAATTACTCCTCTTCCTGTTCAAATTTTTCTTTAGGATCACGTGGTTAGTTTTTCGTTCGTTGTTCCTCTGCTCTTTTCATCCGGTGCATTTCTCGTCAAGTCGACTCGAGCCTCTTCATCGTTGTCAAGTCCAATCCTCAGTTGTTTTCTTTTCCCGCCCGCCCTCCCTTCTTCTTCTCGGAACCGGAGTCCGTAATCGAGTATCCATCCTACTCGTGTGAAGTCTTTGCTTTCTTGCCTTAATGATTTCAACCGGTGTTTTTCTCTTCAAGTTATTCGTCTATTCCCCGTTCCTAGTTGCCTTTGTTTTCCCGCCCTCCCACCCTATTATTCCTTGAGTTCGAGTTTCTTCCGACCATCAATTTCATCCGTGTGGAGCCTTTTCAGTCTTTCCTCAATTATTTCAACCGGTGAATTCTCATCTCGTTCGTCATTCTTCATCCCTTTTCTTTTTCCGGTGCACACAATTCAAGTTTTCTTCGTTGTCGATCATATTCTTTACCTCAGCTCAAATATGTCCCTTTGCTCGTTCGCCTCTCGCCAGTTATCCTTCTGGAGTGTTCAAGACATCTCAGGAGATTCGTCTGTGTTCCAATTAATTCGAGGTTGTCACCTCATTCAAATCTTTCAATTGTTCTGGTGCATCATCTATCTGTTGAACATCCCTTTCCAACGGTGTTTTTCTCTTTAGTGGGCCCTAACCCACAGGTCTTTTCCCAGGATCTTACCTGACTCTTCTAATTCCCCTGGAGTTATTCTCAATTCTTTTCAAGTGTGACGTAAGAATGGATTCCATCAGTCACATGCCTTTTCCAAGATCAATTTCAAATCGTTTCATTGTTGGCTCAACCTCTCTGTTTTTCTTTCTTCCGGAGTATCTCATTAATTTTGGTGGTGTTTATTATCGTCCTTTGAAGACCGAAGTAGAGTTTTCCCTAAATCTTGTTCGTTCCCCCGGAGATTCGCGGTGCTATCTCGATGTTATCATATCTAAATGTTTCCAGTCATGCAAATTCTTTTCATTCATCCGGAGTACTTCAGGAGTTACTTTCTCTCTCGATCATCCGGAGGCCATCTTTTCGGAAGATTTCTTCATTCTAAGTTTTCAGATGCATTCCCCAATTATTCTATATCCGTGCCCCTTCGTTCATCTCAATATTCTTCCGGTGCTTCGTTCAAGTGTTCTCTAATCAGCTCAGGATCTCTTTGTTCTTTGCATCTAAATCCCCTCTAGCATATTTGGTTCTTCTGATTCTTCCCGGTGATTCATTCTCTTTCATCAGTCATTTTCGAATTCTTACGGTGGTTCATTCAGATTCTTTTTCCATTGTTATCGTATCAATCCACTCCTTCTTTCAATCCTACCGGTGGTTCATGAAGACCTTCTCAAGTTTGCGATATGTCACTTCTCAATTCTTTTTCAAGAAGAATAAGTAGTTTGCAAAATCCATTGTTTGTCATCAATTTAATTTGATGAAGGATAAGCATACAATAAATCTTATTCTTATTTCATCCAAGTGTTTAATCCCTTTTCTTCGGAATTTGTTCTTGATGAATAAATTCTAGATCCAAGTGTTTTCATCTTTTCTTTTCCGGAGTTCAATTTTCCTCGACCATCTCGCCGGAACCGCCATCTAAATCATCGCAACGCTCATCTTATTCTTTCCTCCTTCATTCTATCTCATAATTTACCGGAGTTCTTCATGGTGGTTCTTCATGATTTAATTCAGTCGTCAAGTGTCCATCAAGATTCTTGTTCGAGGAGTTCCAGTATCTTTTCTTCTTGCATCTCTGAGTGTAATTAATTCTCCGTATTCTTTAGAATTGGAGTTTTGCATTTCTTTGTTCTTCTCAGATATTCAAATCCATTCAATCCTTCCTTCTAAGTTCTTTTCATTCAAATTCTTTCAATTCTTCCGGAGGCATTGCGTTGTTTATCTCGTCAAGTATCATTCCATCTGTGAAGTTCGTGTTTTATTCTTTCCATGTTCAGCCGGAGTGCTGCCTAAATCTTTCAGTCTTATTCGTTTCTTTTCTCATTCTAACCACTCCGGTTAGAACGAGTGCTTTCAAAGTCTATCTTGATTCCGTGACCTTTCGATTCTCGTCATTCTCGTCGTTTCTCTCTTCTTCTCGTGTGTCTCGATTCTTTGCATCTTATCTTGAATTCTTGTTTCACCTCATCCCTTTTTCCCTTCCGTCTCGGTCCTAAGATCTCGGGACGAGATCTCTTGTTAGTGGAGGAGTGTTGTAACGCCCCGGATCCGATGCGCCAGGTGTCCGCCAGTTATTCGTCGTTGTTGCCTTATCATTTGCTTGCGTGTTGCACTTTGCCATGTCATCATCTGCATTTCATATCATGTCATCATGTGCATCTCATTTTGCATACGTGTTCGTCTCATTCATCCGAGCATTTTCCCGTTGTCCGCTTTTGCAATCCGCACTCCTATGTCTCCGGCGCCTTTTACCTCTTTTCGTAAAGCGGGTGTTAAATGGTCTCGAATGGACCGAGGTTTGTCAAGCGGCCTTGGTATAGCACCGTAGACCGCTGTCAAGTTTCGTGCCATTTGGAGGTCGTTTGATACTCCAACGGTTAACCGGGTAACCGCAAAGCCCTCTTTGAGTTGCAGCCCAACACCCCTTCCAAAGTGGCCCAAAACCCAGCAAACTCCCCTCCATGCTCTCGATTGTTCGATCACGATCGTGTGGGCGAAAACCGCACCTCATTTGGAGCTTCCTAGCTCTCTCTACCTATATAAACTCCACCTCCCCCGAAAATCCCTGGTATTCTTCCTCCCGAAACCCTAAAATCCCTCTCCACAAGACCGGACATGTCCGTCCAGCCGCCGGACATGTCCAGCCGCCGCCCCGCCAATCCGGAGATGCCACGTGTCCCCGCCGCCACGTCTCCACCGCGCCTCACACTGCTGGGCCCGCTGGCCCAGCCAGCAGCCCTCCCGCCCGGCTCGATTGCTGCCGCCAACACGCTTCAGCGCTCCGCTCCCGCCCGGCCGCCGCCCGGCGGCGCCTTTCCGACCTCGTCGCCTCGCGCCTCGCCAGCTCGCTGCATTGCTGTCCGCTTCCGTCGTCCCGCCGGATCCGGCGAGGGTCGGCCGGATCCGCCGCCCGCCTCGCCCCGTCCTCCTCCGACTTCTCCCCGCCGTCCCCTCCACTCCGGCGAACCTCGGTTCGCGAGCCGATCCCGATCTGGATCTGGAGGTTGACTTCTTCCCTCCCTCGTTTTTCTCTAAGTCCCGAACTATATTGCATTATGTTGCCATGTTCATGCCATCATATCTCTGCATCCGTAGCTCCGTTTCGTGCGTGTGATATGTCCAATTGTTCGCCTCGACGAGTACATCATTTCATCTCATTGCATCATTTTCATTTGAGCTCATCTTGATGCCCGAAATGCTGTTAGAAGAGGGCTATGTGATGTTAGTTTCAGATTCTTATCAGAACATGCACTTTTGTCATTTTTGCCATGATTGATGTGTGCATCCTATGAACTTGAGTCCTACATGTGTTTTGTAATATGCTATGCCATCTTTACAAGGGTGTATGCCATGTATTTTTGTGATCTCTGTGGTGACTAGCACAAGCATGCAAACTAGGCTTCATGATGTTGCTGTTTTCAGCCTCTGTTCTGCTGATATTTTTATGCCATGTTAACTTGATGCTACCGAGAGATCCATGCTTATTTTGAGATACTTCAGTAAGGATGTTTTGACCATATGGTTATTCTATATCCATCCATGCCCTTGTTTGCAATTATGGAGTGCCATAGCTTGAGTCAATCGAGCTCTACTTTTGCTATAAAATGTTCCTGGCAGATTGTTTACATGTTATTCAATTTTGCCAAGGTTGTTGTAGTTGATCCGTGTATGATATGATGTTCTTCTTGCCATGTATAGCTTCTATGCCATGTCTTCTTACTGTTGGTTATCTTACCATGCCATGGATTGCTCTGTGGTGAGTGGTTCAAGCTCACCAACATGCCTACTTATTGTTGGTCCTGCCATGTTTAAATCTGTCATATAACTTGCCATGTTTACATGGGTGCCATCATATCTTCTGATCCTTTTTGGCTCATGTTAACTAAAGGACTTTTGTTATATGCTTTTAGTAGATTCATGACATGCCTTTGTTTGCCATGATAAGTTCCTGTAACATGTTGTTTGATAGCTCTAAACATTGCAACCTGATGTTATTTCCTGATAAGTCTGAAACTGTTATTATTTGCAATCTTGCCATGTGTGTTTGAGCATGTTCTAGTGATTTCTGGAGATAGTTCAGTGTTCATGTTTTGTCATGCTTTACCTGTACATCATGCTCATGCCTTTTGTTTTCACGTTGAGATGTTGTAGCATAGTGTTTTGGTGCTTGCAATATGCCTAGTTGCTGTTTTGGACATATTTTTGTCATGACTTGTATATGGTGCATGTGTTGAACCGTTGCTCCGTTTTGAGTGTGCTCTATATGGAACTTGCTTGATTTTGCATGTAGTTGCATATTATCATGCTGCATCCATGTTTTGAGGTGTTTGCTTGATGTTTGTATGCATTTTGCATCAATACCATGTTTATCTTGTTTTGCTCATATCTTCTAGGCCGTAGCTCCGAATCTAATGAACTTTATATGTAACTTGACTAGAATTTCGTGTAGATCATCTTGGTGCATATTAACTTGCTGTTTAGCAACTTGAACTTAAGGTTTATTCAGATCTGGACCAATTTCGAAATTTGCATATGAGGACTTACCGGAATTGTTATATGTTGTTTTCGGCCTCATTTAAACTTGCTTTGATGTGTTGCTCTTGTTTGCATCATCTCTTGCCATGAGTAGCCTCATCTAGCTTTGTCATGCATCATGCTTGTTGTGCATCATGTCTTGTCTATGTGTGGTGTGTTTACTATGTTGTGTGCTTCTTCTTGTTACTTCCTGTTTCGTTGCGTTCGTGAGGATTCGTTCGTCTACGCTTGGTTCGTTTTCGTGGCTTCATCTTCTTCATGGACTCGTTCTTCTTCCTTGCAGGATTTTAGGCAAGATGACTGCTACCCTGGATCTCACTACTATCATTGCTATGCTAGTTGCTTCGTTCTATCGCTATGCTGCGCCACCTATTACATGTTTATCAAGCCATCCCAAATTGCCATGTCAGCCTCTAACCTTTGACACCCTTCCTAGCAAACCGTTGTTTGGCTATGTTACCGCTTTGCTCAGCCCCTCTTATAGCGTTGTTAGTTGCAGGTGAAGATGAAGTTTGTTCCTTGTTGGAACATGGAGATGTTGTTCCTTGTTGGAACATGTTTACTTGTTGGGATATCACAATATATCTTATTTAATTAATGCATCTATATACTTGGTAAAGGGTGGAAGGCTCGGCCTTATGCCTGGTGTTTTGTTCCACTCTTGCCGCCCTAGTTTCCGCCATATCGGTGTTATGTTCCCGGATTTTGCGTCCCTAATGCGGTCGGGTGATTTATGGGACCCCTTGACAGTTCGCTTTGAATAAGACTTTTCCAAAGAAGGCCCAACCTTGGTTTTACATTTGCCTCACCTAGCCCTTTTTCCCTTGGGAGTCGCGCTCAAGGTCATCTTTATTTTACCCCCGGACCAAGCTTCTCCAAGTGTTGGCCCAAACCGAAGCGATGCCCGCGCCCATGGGCAATCGGGTCTATGCCAACCCGACGCCTTGCTCATCCGGTGTGCCCGAGACCGAGATATGTGCAGCTCCTATCAGATTTGTCGGCACATCCGGCGGCTTTGCTGGTCTTGTTTTATTGTTGTCGAAATGTCTTGTAGCCGGATTCCGAGACTGATCGGGTCTTCCGGGAGAAGGAATATCCTTCGTTGATCGCGAGAGCTTATCATGGGCTAAGTTGGGACACCCTGCAGGTATAAACTTTCGAGAGCCGTGCCCATGGTTATGTGGCGATGGGAATTTGTTGATATCCGGTTGTAGTAAACTTGAAGCAAACTCTTCTAAAATACACCAACCGTAGCGTAACCGTGAGTGTCTCTTTTCGGGTTGATCGAGAGGAGAACACGGTTTCGGGTTATGTCTTGACGTAAGTAGGAGTTCAGGATCACTTCTTGATCATTACTAGTTGACGACCGTTCCTTTGTTTCTCTCCTCGCTCTCATTTGCGTATGTTAGCCACCATATATGCTTAGTCGCTGCTGCAACCTCACCACTTTATCCCCTTCCTTTCCCTTAAAGCTTTGCTAGTCTTGATACCCATGGTAATGGGATTGCTGAGTCCTCGTGGCTCACAGATTACTACACCACCAGGTTGCAGGTATAGGTTCATGCGATGATCTTGACGCTAGAGCGATGTTTGTTTGTGTTGGAGTTCTTCTTCTGCTTCTTCTTCGATCAGGGGATAGGTTCCAGGTCGGCAGCCTGGGCTAGCAGGGTGGATGTCGTTTGAGCTTCTGTTTATGTTTCATCCGTAGTCGGATGTTGGTCTTGTATTATGTTTTTGATGTATTCTTGTGGCATTGTATGCCTTATGTATGTATCCCCATCTATTATGTAATGTTGATGTAATGATATCCACCTTGCAAAAGCGTTTCAATACGCGGGTCTATCCTTGGTGGGACCGTCGAGTTCCTTTTGGATAGGGTCGCATATTGGGCGTGACAGCTGATCCCCAAGGCTGCACCCTCCCTCTTTCATTAGATCTGGTCCGGACAGGACCGAGTTCCCCCGATGGCCTTGATAGAGCTATGCGAGGATGAGCAGACCATCACCTGCTCTAGCTTCGCAAGGCCATGCAGAGAGGCCGACCTCATCCTCCATCAAGGTTGCATGGCTCCCTCTCCTCTGCTTGATTCCCCCTTTTGAATTTTCTGTGGTAGCAAGTAGTGTACTTGATCTACCTTCAGTTAGAGAAAAATATGACAATGTAATTTTGATCCAGGTCTTGACTCCAATCTTTGGACAGAACAATGTAATATATATATATATATATATATATATATATATATATATATATATATATATATATATATATATATATATATATATATATATATATGCAGCTTGCAGTCTTTGTCACCCTATGACAAATCTGGGTCCTATGCATACTAAATGTGCATCTTGGCCTGGCTCTTGGCACACGCACAATCAGATGAACATAGCACTCTTGGAGTACTCCAGTATTTCCTAGAGCAATATTACTTACATTTAGTTTCATGCCATCATGGAAATTCAGACGGGTGTTTCGCAGAGTATTCAGAATAATACTTTGCAAGGGACAGCAGCACAATGTCAAGCAGCAGGTTCTGCAGCTTCGACGACCCTGGTGAGTCCACGGTCGTGCTCAACTCCCGCCAGGAGGGCGCGAAGGAGTTTCCCCTTGAACCCCATGACCTGATTCTCAGGTTCATAATTTAGCCTATTTTTGGCTGTTGATCACTCCTTTGTTTCTTTGCACATGTTCTGATTAATGATGCTTTGGAACAGTTCAACATGTAGTTTTTGATGGGATTTAGTAATTTTGGGCTGTTGAGCAAGATCGTGGAAGCTAAGGCTGTTGATTCATGTGCAATTGCTTATTTACTTAGTTTTTTTCTTATTTACTTAGTTTTTTTCTTATGGCAATCAGATCGGATTGAAGGTGTATCTGCATTTTACTTGTGCAACATGAAGATTTCAGAAGTTGAAGCGAATGGAAAGATAGAAGAGGGTTTGAAAAATAGGGAGAACATCCAACAACAGGTAAGAACTATTTGTATATTGATATTGAGAAATTACATCTTTGTTTGATTGAGCATTTTTAGCTGGAGCTGCAGTGCAACCATGGTACTACATGCTGGTTTGCCTCTTCTCTTCTAACTTAATAAGATCTGATGTGTTTGTGCTTAAATGATTCTTGATGATGAGCTGATATGATTAGTAGATATCTGAAACTAATGGATCATATATCAGGCATCAAATCTGAATTTTCACGCGTGTGCACTAATGAATTTTCATGCATGTGCACTAATGGGCCATATATCAGGCTTGTCTGAATTGATTTGTGGATATGCTGCACTTCACAGTTTTTCTTCTACCCACAGTAACATCTCTTGACTATTACATGATCAATGTATTCGTGAGGAATTGCAGGTTTTCTTTGCCTCAAAGGTGCACACATACTATAGTTAGCCATTGATGGTTTTGTGGCTTCAGCCATGATACTAAAACGGTTCTCAATTTTGTGATTCATTGTAGTCAATGGGTACCACGTATTTGTTTCGATAGAAGGTGACATGTTTATACTTTTTACACTACAATTGGCCCCGTAGATGGACATAAAGGATATTTGCCTGATGAAAATGTGCTTTTGAGTGCAGTGAATTTTGCCTGATATATATTCTTGATGTATGGTGGATGGTAAAGAGCGACGCGGCCTTTCTGTTGATCCATCGCCAATTGCTCCTGATCTTTCCCTTCACATCAGCCCTCTGTCGCCGATGGATGACAAAGGAGAGGTGCGGCTGGGGCTCCATGAGGCGGCCGCAAATAAGCAATGTGATGGTTTTGTTTGCCTATTGGTATCTCAGCGTGGGTTCTTGAGCCTGAACGGGTAATTATAAGTAGTAACTGACAAAATCAGATGGTCTCTTGCAAATTGCTTTTGGGGAGGCTGCATGGTGTTTCTTTTACGCCCTTTTCCCCTGTCATTAAAAGAATAGAAAGCCATACAAATGTATTCAAACATTTTGTTTGTACTAAATTTAATTTTCATTTGTGCATATTTAAGATTAACCCTTACTGTTCTTTAAAATTCACTTCCTTTTGTATTCGATACAACATCTTCTATGAGCAGCACCCAACTCAGTACTGGAACTGATGAACATTAAGGATCTTACACTCCCTCATGTTAAGAGTCACCTACAGGCAAGTAACTATAACAAAGACTTATTTCCTACTATTTTTTACCTGCATCTATTCATGTATATGCTAGCTCAAACATCTTTTTCGCTGTAGTGGTTTGTTATTAATTGATACCAAGTACCTATTCTCCCTTTTTGCCTTTAATCTTCTGCTCTAGATACATTTGTATTAACTTTGAAAAAAACAAATGACATGAATTAGATTAAGCTAATCAACTTCTCATTATTCGTATTTTTTTACTTCTTTTCTTGCATGCCGATGTACATTACATTGAAGGGCACAGACAAATCATGAGTTGCACATAAAACTCGTGGTGCCTAGATCCTGAACAGCTTGTTACCTTTGAAATTAATTTCATGGCTTGAGTTATTTTATTCAAGGTCATGTCACACACACTGATGAATTATTGGCATGGGATAATCTCTAGCTAGCGAGCACCTAGCCTGTTTGCTCCATAAAGCACGTCTGCACATATATTTTGTACTGTAAGCAATTCCTTTATTCGCCTTCAAAATCTAAATAGTATGGAAATCAGGAAAATTATATAGCTATTTGGGTGTATTCCCTTAGTATAGAAATATAAATCTTCATCGCATTTGTGCAGAAACATTACTGAACAGGTTGTTAGTATATTGAATCTTAAAGAAACTACATTAGATTTCCGTCTTCAAATAATGTTGTAAACCGACGTGTTTTCGTCTTTGAACTTATCAAGTTTATGTGTATGTTTTTGTGCTATTTTGCTTGAACCTTTACACAAAATATCTTTCAATCGGGAAAAGATGACTCCTAGTTGTTGTAGTTTTTCACTCGTTACGAAGGTTCTCTACCTGATGATAATCTTTTGTTTGTTTGTTCAATAGTATGCAGCAACACAGATTGTGCTAGGCGTGATGGAAGGTGATGCTCAGAGAAACTTGTCGAGATGCTCTACCTGATGATGATTTTTTTGTTTTGTTTGTTCAACAGTATGTAGCGACACAGATTGTGCTAGGCATAATGGAAGGTGGTGCTCAGGTAACAAAACGGAAACATGCTTCTCTTTGAAACCGTGCCAAGGCAATTGCATTCTTGTTATTATTTGGTGTATGCTATTTAAAATAGGAAGGAAAGCCAACACATACTTTTGTTTCCATTCTCAAATCGTACCAGTAAGAAGATTTATTTTGGATGAAGAAAAAACTCTGACATGCTTGTGTTAATTTAAAAAGAATTTTGATAATGGTCTGTGCTAATCACTAATTTTTATATCTTTCTAGGAGGGCTCCTGCCGTTTACATTAAATGTTTTCTCTGGTGAATCGACAACTATGTTTCCACGTTGAAATCAGGTAACACCAGGAGGGGTGAGTATTTAATGACGGTTCCACGTGTATGTGCCATTTAGGTTATATTTGAAATTAGTGATATACCAATTTTCCTTGATTCCTATAGTTTCTTAATTGATTGGGCAATTTTGTTTTGAATGTATTAATTAACTATTTCAATGGGCAAATGAATACTTATGATTGCCTTCGGAGCTTACATTCATTTTCCTTCGAAACTTATATTTGTCTATTAAGAAATTAGTAGTACATGAAGCAACAATGGTAGTGTTGGTCCCTAGAGTCCTACAATTTCTTTCAAGTGCAAAATATACTGCAGTAGAAACACAAAAAAAATTCACTCAAAAAAATTACATGTAATTTATTCAGTTCTAGAGCAGCCAAGGATGGTGCATCGCACCACGACAGTGAACTGTAATGAGGGTGAGATGCCGATGTCCGCGTTGGCGCCAGAGACCGTGACCACAACTCGGGGGCGAGGTGGTGGTGTCATCGGCATTGCCAGTGTTGGCCCCTTGAGTTTTGGACCTGCCGAGCTCTGGTTCTGGAAGCTGCCAATCCCATCAAGCCCCTCCAGCAGCCTTCAGGTGAGAGCACAACTGCCGCTCCATTAACGTAGGCATCCAGGGGTTGGACCGCGTGGGCAACCGCGTGGGCAGGAGCTCGGCTTGATTCACTTGCATATGTATTTTTTTCTTTGTGGGCAGGAGCTCAGCTTGAATCACTTGCATCCAGATGTTCATGCATGTTAATCCTCTATTGGATATGGTTTAGCTCATAATGTAGGCCATGAAGATAGGCTTCCTTTTTCTGCTTATAAGCAACTAATTAATAAATGAATCTAGGCACGGTTCTACCATTTTTGCACAGTTCTGCAAACTCTCACAATTATGTTCATTTTTGTGATTTCAGTTTGTATCTGGGTGCTTCTGGCTGTTTCTGGAGTTCAGGTTCAAGTCAACCATGGGGTGACTGATCCTTTATTTCCGCGAGGTTATTTGTATCAGATGTTACTGTTGCTTTAATCTTTGAGATACTGTGCAAGTTGTTGAATTTCTTGATTTTGTTTTCTGCTCCTGAGTTTGAATTTCCCAGAAATGCGCCCCCGTGGTTGTTGCCAAACCGTGCTGTTGCCCGATCCATTGACGTGGTTACGGGTTAAATAGTCATGGATTTTATCATTGTAGTTCGACGCCCTGTAGCTTCACATGCCTCCCTTTTTCTGTTTGCAGTATACAGTTGCGGAGAATTTATAAGCGAGTGGATCATATGTACTCTTTTTATGATGCATCTCTGACCATGCAGTTTCTGGGCCTTACAGAGAAGGTCAAGAAGGATGGGCTTGTCAAGTCTGCGATCGAGGTGCGGACAGGTTGCTCATTCAGTTCAGCAATTGTGTGGATATTTTTTTTTGGAATCATATGCCAACACCTCAGTGTTTAATGTAGTGCTGGTTCAGGATATTTCTGTCAGGCTCTGTTGGTGGACGCGAGAGACATCTGGATAGAAAGTTCGACCCTTCCTTACTAGAGCCATATGACCAAAAAGATGAGGCTCTTTCCAAGCATACAAGCATAAGGTCAAGTTTATTTCTTAATATAATTTGGCCAGTCTGATGTCTATTTTCTGAAACTATATCGCCGTTGTAGATTACCTGATGAAAATTGCATTCTCTGTTGGGGACTGATTCAGATATATTAATATTGGGAGAGTGTCTCATATACTGCTCGAGGTCGGGAGGGTGCGGAAGTTGCTAGAGGAAGTGTTGGAGGCCGAGCTCAGCAGCAATGACGAGCTGCTACTGGTGTAGGACCGGGTACGTCTACGAAGGAACGGGAGTGGGGTGGCTGGTTGTATCCGCCAGATTTTTGTGGATGTGCTCAGCCAAGTTTTGAGAGCATATTCAGTATACCTTGGTTGCCCATATGATTGGTCATCTCTCAAACAATGGCACGGCCGCCACCTGAAAAGTGGCTATCCCTAGCTAGCTGAGGGATAACCTCATAACCAAAAATGCCCCCTTGTTGTGTATGGTGAAATTTTGTCCCATACTATACACTATAGAGCTAGAGAAAAGCAACCTAATAAGCTGAGATTGTCGAGAAAATGGGGTTGTCAAATAGAATTCAATAGCCAGCTCGAAAAAGAGGCAACTACTCTTGTAGCTTTCCAAAATCTGGAAAACTAGAACAATTAAACAAGTACTGCTAATCCAGATTGCTATAATACCAATGTTTTTCTAATTCAAGCAGTAAGAGTAGGCCTTTAGGTACTCACCTGGACGTTTGACGTCATCCGCACTACATTGGACTGTCTTTTTTGCATGATTTACATTTTGTTCCTACTTAATAAAATCAGCAACTCAGTTGATCTTGTTTCATGCGCTTGTAGTGAGTTATTCCTTCGAATATAATCACTTGTTTCAGTACTAAGCTATCACAGAACAGATAGTTGGTGATGGCTTCCAAAATATTTTAGAGCACATATGGACAGAATACCTGATATCTCTCTACTTTTAGAAAAACAGTTGCATTACCGAAAAAGGCTTTCGCCCCGCTATATATTATAAAGCAACCGCCCACATCAAGCATCCCACAAGGTTCCACACATGTCCAAACACACACACACACACACGCACGGAGGTTCCAAGCAGTTGCATTACGGAAACTTTTAATATCTCTCTACATTTGAGTTGTTCTTCCCTTTCTACAAATGATGCATGATCCTTGGGTTTAGATTGAGATGCTAGATGGGAAACTAGTGTTATTATCATCTGCTCAGGTTTTTTTGGGGGTATCATATGGTGTTATTTTAAATGTAGATTGATGTTGTTTGTGGTTACATCAAGGTACGTACCTGATACTCCCTCCGTCCCAAAATAAGTTTCTTAACTCTGTACCAAATTTAGTACAAAGTTGTACTAAGGTCGAGCCACTTATTTTAGGACGGAGGGAGTGTGTGGTTGTTTTTCTATTTCTGCAGATCCTATATTGTTGTGTGGTTATGTCTCCAAGTGCGTCGATCCCTGTCGGCTTATTGAAGTAAACTTATTTGTTTTATGTGTGGATTTCTATAGGCTTACTGAAGTACAACTTTTTTTGGAAAATTAATTTCTGCTTGTTCGAACATGTTTGATGTACTTACACATCAAGAAGAATGCATGAGACCTTTTACAAAGCCATTTGTATCCAGTATCCTATAGTAAAAATTCTACTGCATGCTGGTGGAGTTAAGAATTGATGTTAATCTTTTGGAAGTGGCATCAGATATTCATTCCAAAATATTTGGGTTTGGCCCTCGGCTTTTTTACTATTTATTTACTGATGAAGATATCAGATATTCTTGTTTTTAAATACATAGAGCAGGGAATGACAAAGAGATCCCAGTGGCTGAGAGATGTTTGGCAAAAAAAGAGTAAGAGAGACAAGATGGGATTCTTCACTCAACGGTGTTGTTTCTGCTTCTATTCGTTTTTACTGGTAAAGGAGAGAGGGAGGGAGGGAGCTCATCAATTGTCGTGAAGCCTTAACTACTGATTGCTACTGACGAAAAAGATATTTATTATGCTTTGCACAAAAGTTGAAGCTACTGATCCACCTGTTTGATCTCAAAAATGCACGGACATATGAGGGAGAAATGAGCTTCGATTTTGAAGATGGCCTTAATCATTTATTTAATTTATTTATATGCATTGTAGCCCGTAGCAGGTGATATGTTCTTACACGATGGTGTAAGACCAATTTAACATGTAACTCTTGTAACTTTTTCAAGAGCACGTGGCAACGCACGGGCACTCTACTAGTGTTTGTAGTTGATGAGTATCATGTTGCCATTGGAGTATTAGTGGTTGATATTATGATTGTTTTCATGATGATATCTGTTATTATATTTTGGAGTATTACTTTGGATGTCATGCTGCCTTTGGATTATTAGTGGTTAGTATGATTATTTTCATGATGCTAGTCGATGTTCTGTTACTGTTACTTGGAGTATTAATTTCGGAGATGATGTTTACATGTGGATCTTAGCTGGATAGCTTTGTTCTTGTTATTGGAGTAGTAGAGTTATTGTTTTCAGATTCATCATGATAGAAATGTTGTGCTATCCTTGGAGTATTTTGATACGATGATATTATGCTCAGATTATTTGTTGGATACTGCTATGACTTGGATTATAGTTTGATAGTTGATATCGGAATATCAGTTATCACAGTTATAATTTAGGGGATAAATTCCGTCATTAAGTTGGTCAGGTGCCACCGAACCGGGCTTTCTCCAGTGCAACCACATTTGCCTTTATGGGAAGGCCCTAATGTGATTCTATTGCCGTGTCTCTCGTTGGTGCCTCCAACGACGAAAGGTTATGGGCGCGCGCTACCCTAATCAGGTAGGCGGACATAAGCCTTGTGTGCCCGTTGTTGTTGTTATGTGCACATGTCCTCGTTTGGGACGGTTTGTTGTTTTGGCCACGACGATGGCCGTTGGTGTGTTTGGTAGACACGGGGCCACCTAGGACTAGCCCAGTGGGGAGTGAGTCGGAGTGGCCGGGAGAGTGCCATGGCAGTAGATCGGTTTTGTCGGAACGCCGTTGGTCCACCCGAATGGGAGTGCGAGGCCATGGGTTCCGTGGTGTGGGTAAAGTGCGCTACCTCTGCAGAGTGTGTTTGTTTAAACTATCGATAGCCGCGTCCTTGGTCATGGGCATGGGTTCGTACTAGGTCACACCGTTCAATCAACACACACATGACGGAATGACTTATAGGTGATTTATATGATATATGTGAGCAGTAACAGTTTGGAAGGATGTTGACGATGATGTTGAGATGATATTGATGATGATCATTCAGTTTGTGACGTGGTCACGAGATGACCGTGTGGATATGTTGGTCACGAGGTGACCGTGTGGATATTTTGATCACGAGGTGATCATGTGGACCACGAGGTGGTCGAGATGGTATTTTCTTGGCCGGTTAGCCAAGAATGAGATTGTTGTTGACATTGAGATGTTGGTTTATCAGTATTGTAGTAGTTTCATATCATGCTTAGTAGTTGTTGTTGTATCCTGGTAGCTGTTAATTTAATTAACCTGCTTAATGCTAATGTTGTTGTCTTGCCTTGATCTTTTTGGTTGTTGTGAGCTTGCAAGTACATTCAATGTACTAACCTGGCGTGTCATGCTAGATTGTAGGTAATGCCGTGGTTGCTTGATTGCTTGTCGTGGTTTTCGTTCGTGCGAGCTAGATCGTGTCCCAGCCAGAGTCCCTGTGGAGTGGAGTTCACCACCTTCGCCGTTGTTCCGCTGCTAGAGGATTTCCGCTGCTACGAGTTGTTCCGCTGCTAGCATAGAGCAAGTGTAGTATCTCAGGCGTAGTGTCGCCATGCTGATGTGAACCTTTGTAACATCAGAACTTTGTATTTATCCTTTGTAATAAGAGTCGATTTGTTCTATGTCAAGCAGTGCCGTATTTCAGAAGACTTCATCTCGATCTCTGGGCAGGAATACGGGTCGTTTCGGTTTTTCTGAGCCGGGGTGCCACAGTTGTTCGGCGAGACTGGCGAGGAGGAGAAATACAACGCCAAGGCCGCGCTACGCCGCCACGACCACGAAGAAGCCGACACGTCTGTGGGTGCCGCCGGCAGCGAGGAAGAGTAGTGCACAGTATGTCGCCGTCGCTCTGGTCCCAGAAAGGCCACAACTCCTCCCTCCCGTCGATGCCAAGCTTGGTTGGCTCAATATCGGCGGCAGATTAGTCGCTTGGCGGCGATGTGGAGGCACAACTTCAGTTCCCGGGGCTCAGGAGACGGAGGTTATGGAGACGGAACTGGAAAGTGCCGAGGCGGAATTGGAGACGGTGAAGCTTCAGTTCTCAGGCTGATGGCCGGACACGCCAGGCGCCGGCGATCATTTCATTTAGGTTTAGTATAGAACTGTCTTCGAAATACAATGAAATATGTTATGTTTATTTGAAATCCGTTATATTTATATGAAATTTGGTCGTGTTTATATGAAATTCGGACTTGTTTGAGCGAATTTCGTCTGGTTGATTCGAGTTACTGTGAAAATGTATGCGGCTACAATTGGATGGCTACCTCCCTCGTCCGTTTCCGCGGACTAGTGCCCCGGTCCGCCGATGAATGTATGAGGATTTTTACGGGTTGCCGTTGGAGATGCCCTAAGAAAGTAGCCGTCTTTTCGCCTTAAAAAATTGAGCATCGTTAGACTTTGCAATCTTGACCTTGTGGAAAACCTGAATTGGATACATTGCCCCTAATCGATCAGCACATGGGAGCATTTTGGCATTCGGCAAGTCACCACTTAGCTTCAAGCCTCGTTGCAATGCCACTATGTCAGGTCGATCGACAGCCGTGGCTTTACACCCACAAATCGGCTTTTGGCACCGATCGCGCGCGCGAGCTGTGGGCGCCAGCGACGCGGAAACTCCACACGCCCGCCGCGCCGAACCGCAAAGTGCGTTCCCACCCGCGCGACCGACCGAACGCGTCCTGCTACTACGCACGCCCGATTCCTGCCCCCTGTAGAACGCAAGAGCGTGACCACCGAATCGACGGCGGGCCTGCTATATAAACCCCACGGCGCCCCCTGCATCCCCGCATCCCAGATTACTCACTTCCCTCCTCCCCAATCCTCCGATTACTCGCAAGCCCGCAAGCTACTACAGCGCAAGGTCGTCATGGCTCCGCGCGTCGCCATGCTGCTTCTGGCCGTGGCCGTCTTCTTCGCCTCTGCGTGGGCGCAGGACTTCATGGCGCCTTCCTCGGCCCCTGCTCCGGCGCCTGACGCCGGCGCGGCCGCCAGCGTGTCAGCGTTGGCCTTGGTGTCTTCGGCACTGGTGTCCCTTCTCGCGGCGGCGATGATGCAGTAGATAGATGGTCGCATCTTTGGGTTGGATGGATGGATGGAGTGGAGCAGAGTTTTTCCTGTGAGAGATCGGCGGTGGTTCGATGAGTGTTCTAGCTCTTGCCTCCTTTTGGTTTGTTCGACATTCTTTTTCATTGTATTGTATCTTCATGGTATGTTCGTGCCTTGTCTATATAATGTTATGAATAAAACTTGTTGGGTTCTGTGATAATCTTGTGTGAAGACCTCCTCGCAAAAAGAGCTTAATTATATGAGTATGCGTTTGATCTTTCTCTCTTCTTGGCAAGATCAAAGCATAATTATAGCAAGACTAAATATATGTTTTTTTAACGTTTTAACATATAGTAATAAAAGTTTGCATTATCCGGAAAAGTTAGAAGTACTACGAAGCATTTCGTTTGTTCAGATAAATGTTTGCGCTAGTAAAATCTTTGTCTGTTATCCAAGTTCGCCAGCCAAATCACCATTCAAGTGTGATCACATTGTGCTGTCAGCCATTCATGACCCGAGAATGTTCACAGAAAAAAAGGGGCCAGCCTTCCATAATCTGCTGTGAAGAACTCGGAAGTAAAATTTGCATGTCTCATAATCCGGTTCATTCCTGGACGTAACAACTGCAAGATCCATTGCTGTTCAAGGAAATACAGCTCAATGTTGAGAGAAAACAGAACAAGAATTTCGGAAGAAACCAACGTTTAATCTTCTTTCCGGATCAAAGTAAGTAGAATGTTCGTGTCCCCGTTCATCATGTGAAAAAAGCCCGTCATGTTTCATCTTTGTTAGGCTCCTCCCAATGCTTCACTTTGTACAGATGCTAAGGCTGCTATGTAGATAAAAAGTCTGACGTGGCAAAGTAATTAAGAGGAGAGAGATGAATGTGACGACCCAGGAAGAAACAATGCCAAGCGTAAGAACCTACGCAAAACACTTGAATGGAAGAACCCCACCAATGCATGAAGAACTTTAATTGCAAAATCATTAAATGAAGGATGCTTAGCACCAACAACTTAAACACCTATGCATTGGGGGCTTTAGTTGCTAAAGTTTTTAATGTGCTTAGCACCTCATGTAAGCACTAATGCATTGGAAGTAGCCTTAGGGCATCTCCAACGGCTTCCCGTAAATTTTCTCCTATATTAGTCGCGGATAGGGGAACCAGTCACGGATTTGCATACGGGAGGCCGCCATACAACGCTATCCACATACATTTTAATAACTATTTGAACTAACCAAATGAAATAAATGCAAACACGACGAATTTCATACAAATCGGACGACATTCATACAAACACGGAGGGTTTCCATTAGATTTCAAACATTTAGAACAAAAAAACCCGTTCCGACCCTAAACCTATCCTACGGCGGCAGCTAGCGTCCAAGCCCTTGTCGTCCTCCATCCGCCGTCTTCATGAGCACCGGCAATAAGATCGATGAAGTGAAGTTGCGGTCTCCGGCGAGAAAGAGCATAACACGGAAGACGGGCTGGCCCACATGGGACACAAGGCCCTGCCGCCTCACGTGCCCTACTCATTCGTGGAGGAGTCTGCGCCTTGTCTGTCGCCGGTAGATGTGAGATCCACGATGGAAATGGTGGCGCCCGCACTGTCGTCGTCCTACCGGGTCGCGGGGTAGTTCGTCGGCAGTGCGTAGGAGGCGCAGCCGGCGTTGTTCTCCTTTGTGATCGCCCGGAACTGCGACTCCGCGACGGCTGCTTCCTGGCGAGCGTCGGCTTGAGCGTGGATGGACTCGTAGATGTCATGTTGCTTCGCGACGAAGTTGGGGTTAACCGCGGCCATGGCCTCCTCGCTCGCGTGCTCGCCGTGGATCTGACCCTCTGTCATCCGGTGCTACTCCAGGAGGAACATGTTGTATCGATGTTCCTCTTGCGCCTGCTCGAACACCAACATAGGCGTCGGCTGCACCTCCGCCATGGCGAAGCTGTAGTGCGCTTGCGCCTGCTCCATGGTGAAGCCGGCGTGCACATGCGCGGGCGCCGGGGCGGTGTTGTCGGAGTCTGTCTCCATCGTGGGGTCGTCCTCATCGTCGGAGACCTCGGGCGAGCTGGCCGGCAAGCCGGCCTCAATCCGCCTGGCACGGTGGCTCTGCTAGGCGGCCGCAAGGGCGGCAACCTCGTATTTTATCTCTGTGGAAAGGGTCCCCCACAAAGCTTCGCCGCCTGCAATCATGGTCGATGCGGTGCAAGGGAGGAGGATGTGGAGTGGCTTGTGTTGTGGCGTGGAGTTAGCCGGGTGTGGCCGGCTTTAAACAACGACTTTCGGTGAGGCCAGGCGTCCGGGTGCATCAATGCACGGTGCTGGAGTGGGTTTCTCGGCCGGCGAGACTGCTTAATGGCGGCATACAAACGAACGGGGCATGGTAGATATCCGTCCCGTCCCGTCTGGTAACGCATTGCTGGCATTGAACAGTCGTGGACACTGGAGACGCGGTGCGGGCGACGTCCTCGACCGATGCACCACTCAATGGTGGAGTCAGTGAGAGGTTGCATCCACTCTGGGCCGGCTTCAACGTGGAGCGGCCGCTCTACAGCGGTATTAATGCGGGGAGCTGGCGCCGAGCGCGAATTCGCGCGTGTGAGGGATGAGGGGGTTTGGGTGGGCCAGGGCGGTCAGATCTAGGCTTGGGTGCTGTCCGGACGCCGGCAAAGCACCTCACATTTGTCTCCGGTTCGCAGGAGAAAGTACGTCCGGACCAATACATGCCTGCGTTGGATGTCACAACACGTCCAGAACGCACGGTCCAGACGGTTTGAGGGTCGTAGTTGGAGATGCCCTTAGTCGGGGAGGGGGGCATAAATATGTTCTTTTACCATCGCTTGAGTTTTGTTTGATATACATATCTTGTAGGAAGATGGAAAAAGAAGAAGGTAACATTTCATTAGACTACCTACAGTGAGAGTAACATAGATGATAAGAGCATCTACAACCGAACTTTGGAAATCCTGCTCCTGAAACGCCCACGGACGTGTCGGGTGCTTCCACGGACACTGACCAGTCAAGCCTCAAATTTGCATTCTCACAACCCGACACCTCAATTAACATATCTCAAATCCATACAAACTCATGCACCTATGTCGATGCATTACACACATCATTAGGCTAATCCATCACTACTAACATGCCATTAGACTATCAAAATTTGGCATGTTTGGCTATGGTGGAGATCATCCACGGCTGCCCTTGCCCTTCCCGGCGCCCTTGTCGACCTTCTCAAGGAAGTACCGGTTGAAGGTGCAGTAGGGATCCAGCCGGATTTGCTCGTCGCTGGAGCTGTCCTCGCCGTCGATATCCTCCTTCTCCTCCTTTTGATGGAAGTCTTCATGACTTCATGTAAAAATATAACGAGGGCAAATTAAAAGTTGTGGTCCTTTCTACATATATCATAGCAAACTACACACAATCGCCCGCATCAGATGCGGAGATGAACCAAACCAGAAGAAGTGGAGGAGGGATTCACACCTGGTTAAGGCCTTAGACGAGAGGGGGGTCTGCGGCGCTGAGGGAGTCCTGGATTAGGGGGTGTCCGGATTGCCGGACTATAGCCTTTGGCCGGACTCCTGGACTTTGAAGATACAAGATTGAAGACTTTGTCCCGTGTCCGGATGGGACTTTCCTTGGCGTGGAAGGCAAGCTTGGCGTCTGGATATGTAGATCTCCTACCATTGTAACCGACTCTGTGTAACCCTAACCCTCTTGGTGCCTATATAAACCGGAGGGTTTTAGTCCATAGGACGAACAACAATCATACCATAGGCTAGCTTCTAGGGTTTAGCCTCTCTGATCTCGTGGTAGGTCTACTCTTGTACTACCCACATCATCAATATTAATCAAGCAGGAGTAGGGTTTTACCTCCATCGAGAGGGCCAGAACCTGGGTAAAAACATCGTGTCCCTTGTCTCCTGTTACCATCCGCCTAGATGCACAGTTTGGGACCCCCTACCCGAGATCCGCCAGTTTTGACACCGACATTGGTGCTTTCATTGAGAGTTCCTCGTATCGTCATCTTTAGGCCCGATGGCTCCTCCGATCATCAACAACGATGCGCTCGGGGTGAGACTTTTCTCCCGGACAGATCTTCGTGTTCGGCGGCTTTGCTGCGGGCCAATTAAGCAGCCATCTGGAGCAGATTAAGCTCGCCCCTAGCCACCAGGTCAGATTTGGAAGTTTGAACTACGGTGGCGTCGCGAAGACTTGATCTTGACGGGTTCGAAACACTCGCCAAGCGCGCCGCCTTGTCATGAGGGGCATGATCTAGCTCTGCCGCGAGCGGTGTCACGGAGGCCGCACGATGTCGCTCCGACCTTTAGCTCGGAGCCGACTGTGTCGATCGAGGACAGGTGGCTGGACACCGCCTCGGGGGCTGCGATCTCTATGGCGGTTGAGCCATACACCTACCCCGTCCTTTGCGAAGCTCGTGACTCCAAGGCGCCGGACTCCTCTCCGGACTCCGAGCCTTCCGCGCCCCTGCCAATTGAATCCGATTGGGCGCCGATCATGGAATTCACCGCCGCGGACATCTTTCAGCACTTGCCCTTTGGCAACATCCTGAATTCCTTAAAGTCTCTCTCTTTATCAGGAGAGCCCTGGCCGGATTACGGTCAGGAAGGCTGGGATGCGGACGACGAAGAAATCCAAAGCCCACCCACCACCCACTTCGTAGCCACTTTCGATGATTTAACCGACATGCTCGACTTCGACTCCGAAGACATCAACGGTATGGACGACGATGCAGGAGACGATCAAGAACCAGCGCCCACAGGGCACTAGAAGGCCACCTCGTCATATGACATATACATGGTGGACATCCCAAAAGATGGGAATGGCGATGGAACAGCGGAGGATGACCCCTCCAAGAAATAGCCTCAGCCTAAGTGCGGACGGTGAACATGATATACGCAACCCACATACCCAAAAGGGAGCGGAAGCGTGCACTAAGGGACGTATATGCGATCGAGCCAGTCGCCCCAAAGTTCAACCCGTGGTCTTCCTGCCCGATCACTTTTGATCGAAGGGACCACCCCACTAGCATCCGCCATGGCGGATTCGCGCGCATTGGTTCTAGACCCAATCATTGTGGTTCATCTCACTAGAGTCCTAATGGATGGCGGCAGCAGCCTGAACCTGCTTTATCGGGACACGGTGTGCAAAATGGGCATAGACCCATCAAGGATTAAACCCACGAAGGCGACCTTTAAAGCGTCATACCAGTGTAGAGGCCAACTATGCAGGCTCGATTACACTTGAAGTGGTCTTGGATCCCGGATAACTTCCAAAGCGAGGAGTTAATCTTGACATAGTCCCGTTCATGGCGGCTATCACGCACTACTCGGACGAACCGCATTTGCAAAGTTCAATGCGGTGCCGCACTACGCATATCTCAAGCTCAAGATGACAGGTCCTCGAGGAGTCATTACGGTCAATGAAAACACCGAACGCTCTCTCCGGACGGAGGAGCATACGGCGGCCCTCGCGGCGAAAGTACAAAGCAGCCTCCTAAGGCAATTCTTGAGTCCGGCTATTAAACGTCCGGACACCGTCAAGCGCGCCCGGAGTAACCTACAACAAGACCGCCTGGCACGTTCCGAGCACGCATAGCAATGCGGCCCAAAGCCCCAGCCCTCGTGAAATTGCGAAACCAGTACTACGCGTACATAATTACGCTCTGGAAATACTATGGGCATAGGGGAAGGGGCACGACCACGACATGCCCAGAATGCGACTCAACCGCACCAGGGGCTCCCGATTGTGTCATTCTTTTCTTTTCTTCTTTTTTTTACTTTCAGGACTCCATTCTCACGAAGCCCTGTCCGATAGTAGAATCGCCGAACACACGATGCAATAGCCAGGGAAGCAGAAAGCTACGTCGAGTGTCCAGGTGGTCTCTATTACGAGCGATATACCTGTTTTACACACCATCCATAGCTTACCCTGGAGAGGACTTGTTAAAAGTCCGCCCTTGCTTATCGCACTATTTTGCATCGTTCTGCTCTTCTGCAGCCCTTTTTGAATAAACAATACATAGCTTCTGCCTATTATTGAATTCCCTTTTCTATATATATATATGTTCATTTATGACATTGTGCAACCGTACACTTTAGTGCGGAAATACACCGAGGGCTTAAGTACCCCACAACATGGTGTGATAAGTCCGAACACTTTCACAAGTGCGGCACCCTGAACTTATAGCATTATATGCATCGGCTCCGAATCATGTCTTGGGTCAATAGTTGGGTTTGCCCGGCTCCCATGTTTTGGTACCTTATGTTCCGTTATATCGTCTAAGGTAGCGCTGGGAGAACCACTGCGATTGTGCCCGGTTGAGCTGGGTTAAGCACCTCGGTGGAAAGCTAAAACTGACCGTCATGATAGGGCAAGAGCGATCGCTGTTCGTGAGGTTTTCGAGTCCCTAAAGACTTATGCCGCTTAGGCGAGGAGTCGGCATTGTCCGGCCTAGGCGTGGATAGCGCCCGAACTCGGTCTTCCGAATACTAGGGGCTTCGCCGAAATTTAAAATTATAGAATTCTATGGCTAAGTGAGAGTGTTCAAGCATTATAGTCCGGTTGCCTTGTTCGTTGCGTTGAGCGCCTCCCTCGAAGGACCTAAGAATGGGAACAAGAGCGCTCAAGTTTATCCCGAACACCCCAGCACTCGTGGCATGGGGGCTGAAGCCGACGACTCGCCATCTCTCAAATTTAATACACGGCCGCACAGAAGGTAATATTTTAAATTCAAAAGTGTTGCTTAGAGCATATGAAACAAATTTTCAGCGTACATGATAACAAATGCGAGTCTACTCAAATATTACATCCTTGTTTCTCTCGCTCGGTGCACTCCGCGGCCGCATTGCTTTCGGCCTCGGACACCGCTTCCATCAGGGTCGCCACCTCGTTCGTGGCCCCTGCAGTATTCACGTTATTCATGTCATCTTTTGCAACCACATCTTTTAAATACTCCCATAAGGTATTACTTACCTTCCTTGTCCTCGAGCTGCTTCTTGGCAAGTCCGAGCTCGTTCTCGGACCGCTCAAGGCTCTGCTTTAATGCATCAACCTCCGCAGTCAGTGCGGCAGAGGTCAGCAGCAAAGCCTGCATTCCCATATTGACATACTTATGTTAGACTCCTGCATATATCTTTTTAGATCCTTAGTTCCTCTATTTCTTTCCGAACACCAAACTGAGCATCAGGGGCTACTGTCTATGCGGTAATATTTTTACATATCTTAAATACATACCTCAAAGCCTGTTAGAAGGCTGGCACAGGCTTCAGTCAGCCCGCTCTTGGCGGACTGAACCTTCTGGATCACCACACTCATAATAGTGCGGTGCTCCTCGTCGATGGAAGCGCTGTTAAGCGCCTCCATCAAATCATTCGGTGCCTCCAGTTGGACGGAGGTCACCGGCGTCGCAGTCTCGCCCTTCTTACGAAGGGTGCTTTGTCGGACTCGGAACCACTGAAGGTTCGATGCGAGTCGGCACAGGGCCGGGCTTGAAGCCCTTCGGGGTTTTATCCCCTTTGCGCCCGGAGTCCTGGAGGTCGCCTTGCGGCGCCTCCATGCCACCTCCTCCTGGCTGGGCCCCTTTTGGGACTCCACCCCGGCGTCATCCGCGACAGGAGGAGACGAGGCGGTCGGAAGTGAGGTGCTATTCACCACCGACGAATCCAGGGAACCGCTCGACGAATCGTCGAGCCCGTCCTTGGGCGGGCTGCATGGTTATACTCGGCATTAGAAGATGTTGTGTGACAAATGGAACGCCATGAGTCATTCTGGTGTCCGGACACTTATGATTTCGCCAGGGGCTTGGTCCTTGGTGGCCACTCCTCTCCGCCCTCGCCGGCGTTGGTCGTGTAGTCCGGAGGGAGGGTCCTTCCCTTCTTGGACCCTCCGGCCTCCCGGTTAGGCGGCCTTCCTTTTCTTCTCTCCCACTGGGGAGAGGCCTCTTCCTCCTCCTCGTCTTCTCGGGAGGAGTCCGCCTCGAGTCATCGGACGATGAGTCCGACAACACAGGCAGGAACTCCTCCGAGTTCCGTGGCCTTCTTCTTGGCCTTCTTCTCGGCACCACGTAGAGTGCGGAACCAGCAACCCATCAGCGGGCGTCCGCTGGAGTCTTCGGCAAGGGAGCCGGACGGTTAACCTGTCCGGGCGTCTTCAACCACTCTGTCAAAGGTAAGGGAGTTTTAGATCCCGCATAGAGTCAAACTATGAAAAAGAGTCCCGTAAAGGGTAAAATAGCTTACCTCACTGGCTTGATGCTGCGAGCTGAATCCGCGATCTTGATGGCGGATGCGGAACCTCGGCGTATTGAACAGCACCTTCCGGGCATCTTCGTGCGTAGTGTCAAGAGCCAGCTCAAGGTTCGGTGCTGTGCCGGATCAAACTCCCACAAGTTGAAGGCCCGTTGCTGGCATGGGAGGATCCTGCGGATGAGCATAACCTGGACCACGTTGACAAGCTTGAGCTTCTTGTCTGCCAGGTTTCGGATGCAGGTTTGGAGTCCGGTCAGCTCTTCCGAATTACCCCACGTCAGGCCCGTCTCTTTCCATGAGGTGAGCCGTGTAGGGAAGCCAGATCAGAATTCGGGGGCCGCTGGCCATTTGGAGTCACGCGGCTCGGTGATGTAGAACCACCCCGATTGCCACCCCTTTATGGTCTCCACGAAGGAGCCCTCGAGCCATAGGACGTTGGCCATCTTGCCCACCATGGCACCTCCGCACTCCGCTTGGCGGCCGCCCACTACCTTCGGCTTGACATTGAAGGTCTTCAGCCACAAGCCGAAGTGGGGATGGATGCAGAGGAAGGCCTCGCACACGACGATGAACACCGAGATGTTGAGGATGAAATTCGGGGCCAGATCATGGAAATCTAGGCCGTAGTAGAACATGAGCCCCCGGACAAATGGGTGAAGTGGAAACCCTAGTCCGCGGAGGAAGTGGGGGAGGAACACCACCCTCTCATGGGGCCCGAGGGTGGGGATGAGCTGCCCCATGTCGGGGAGCCGATGCGCGATGTCGTCGGACAAGTATCCAGCCTTCCGCAGCTTTTTGATGTGCCCCTCCGTGACGGAGGAGGCCATCCAGTTGCCTCCCGCTCCGGACATAGTTGGAGAAGGTTGAGGTGGGATTTGCGGACTTGGGCGCTGGAGCTCGAGTGCACGGAAATGGATAAGCAAAGGAGGAATAAGGCGTGTGTGAAAAAGTGGATCCTTATCCCCTTATATGGACGGACAAAGCTATGCGCCCCCACCGGCCTGATAAAACTCGCTTATCTCCCAAGCGCTGTAATCAATGGCGCGGTTGGGTTATCCACGCCCGTATTGATGAGAATCCCGGAATAAGGGGACACGATCTCTGCTTTGACAAGACGTGCCAAGGAAACCGCCTCGCTAAATGCGCTGAGCTGGGACAGTAAAAACGATTCGAATAAAGGCTTGGCCGTGGTGTGATGTCACGCTGCGGAATACGTCAGCAGATTGAACTTGTGTCAATATTATTCTCTCTACGGTGGTATGTGGAACTTATTTTGCAGAGCCGGACACTATACATGTGTTCAAAATCTTCTTTGGAGTATTCGGAGGAGGAACCCGCCTTGCAATGCCGAAGAAAATATGCATGCCGGACTCGTCGTCATTGAAGCCTGGTTCAGGCTCTTGAGGAGTCTGGATTAGGGGTGTCCGGATAGCGGACTATAGCCTTTGGCGGACTCACGGACTTTGAAGATACAAGATTGAAGACTTCGTCCTGTGTCCCGATGGGACTTTCCTTGGCGTGGAAGGCAAGCTTGGCGATACGGATATGTAGATCTCCTACCATTGTAACCGACTCTGTGTAACCCTAACCCTCTTCGGTGCCTACATAAACCGGAGGGTTTTAGTCCGTAGGACGAACAACAATCATACCATAGGCTAGCTTCTAGGGTTTAGCCTCTCTGATCTCGTGGTAGATCTACTCTTGTACTACCCATATCATCAATATTAATCAAGCAGGAGTAGGGTTTTACCTCCATCGAGAGGGCCCGAACCTGGGTAAAAACATCGTGTCCCTTGTCTCATGTTACCATCCGCCTAGATGCACAGTTCGGGACCCCCTACCCGAGATCCGCCGGTTTTGACACCGACAGGCGCCTACGCCAGCTTGGGTGCCATTGGCACGGGCTAGGGTTTTGGGCAGAAGGAGGGGGAGGGAGGGGAGAGGCAGCGGTGCTCTGGAGGTTGGACGAGCAACAAGAGTGTTACATCCCTAGATTATTGCTTGTAACTAGTTGCATCTGCATACATGCATCATGTTAGAATTCAAATGAATTTGAAATGGGGAGTGTCCAACCCTAGCACCAATTGGAATTCAAATAGGTTCAACTAATTTTTTTCCAGTGAACCCAAAATGCCTTCAAAAAAGTTCGTCATTTTTGAAATGTGTGAAAACCTCTACCAAAAATGGTGCACATTTTTCTAGGTTATTTCTGAATTTTTTGGATTAAATCATAATGTATTTGAATTGGAGCATTTAACTGCTATAAATAAATTAAGTGCTCCAATAATCCTAAAAACCATTGGTGGTTGTTGGAAATAATTCAAATGTGCCCAAAACTTATCTCAGGATTGTTAGAAATGATTTAGTATTTTTCACTAATTCAAAAACATAAAACAAAATATAAAACATAAAGAAAAGGAGAGAGAGTGTCGCCGCTCACCACCGAGCTCTGGCCGCCGCGCTTATCGCCGCTGCCATCGCTTCGCTCCACCTCCGGCCGCCTCGATGCCACCTCCCGATGTGCCTTGTCGCACTGCATCCGTAGAGCCCAGCCGCGCACGCTCTCGTCGTCGGAACTGCTCGGACGAGAAATGCCGTAGCGTCCTGTTTACGCCGGCGGTTAGCCGCTGACTTGGCCAGATTATATTACCCACTAATCACCCCCTGTGACACTAACAGGTGGGCCCTGTTGGTTAATTTAGGCCCTATTTACTTTAGCTTAGGTTTAATTAATCCAATTTAACCACTGTGCCACTGACGTGTGGACCCCACACATCAGGTTTGACCCTGATCAATCCGGTTGACTCGCTGACATAGTGCTGACGCAGAGGTGACGTAATAAGTGATTCTCTGGATTTAAAATAAATTAGAAAATATAAATTCCAGAAAATTTGCTAAACTTAGGAAAATAATAGAAATCCAACCGTAGCTCAGATGAAAATAATTTATATATGAAAGTTGTTAGACAAATATGAAGAATTTGTTAACGCCATGATCATGCACATTCGGACAAGTTAACTGCACTATTTAGGACAAAACATATAAGTAACATTTTATTCTTTTGTTTTGAAGTTGGACATGCTATAGTTGCAATAGTTCCACTTCAACTAAATTGTTAACTATTGCATTAGGTGAATTCAGTACCTTAAGATGTTATGATCATACATCATGTTTGTTGCATTGCATTGATTGTGTTTCTTCTTGTTTGTCGGTGTTTGTTCCCTCTCGGTAGCAGACGATTCCAACGTTGTGATCGTTGACACTAATGAACAGGAGTTCTATCTTCAGAAGTGCCAGGAAAGCAAAACCACCTTGATCACTTCGATACAATCCCACTTCCTCGTTCCTGCTCTTTTTATTGCACTAGGACAACAACGACTCAACTGTTACATGTTGCGGTAGTTGAACCCATTCCTCTGCATGACCTTTCTTTGCCACAGTAAATAGCAAAACTGACTAGCATGAGTAGGACTTGCTTGAGCCATGATGTGACTACTCATCCATGCTTGTTTGTCATGCCTGCTATTGCTTAGAGTAGTGTGCTACATCTTGAGCACTGCGTTGGATTTCCCCGAAGAGGAGAGGATGATGCAACAAAGTAGCGTAAGTATTTCCCTCAGTTTTTGAGAACCAAGGTATCAATCCAAGAGGAGGCTATGCACAAGACCCTCGTACCTGCACAAAACAATAGCTCCTCGCAACCAACACGATTAGGGGTTGTCAATCCCTTCATGGTCACTTACGAGAGTGAGATCTGATAGAGATGATAAATAATATTTTTGGTATTTTCGATATAGAGATGCAAAGTGAAAAGAAAAAGGCAAAGTAAAAACAAAGCAAGTATTAAAGTGATGGAGATTGATATGATGAGAATAGACCCGGGGCCATAGGTTTCACTAGTGGCTTCTCTCAAGAGCATAAGTATTCTACGGTGGGTGAACAAATTCTTGTTGAGCAATTGACAGAATTGAGCATAGTTATGAGAATATCTAGGTATGATCATGTATATAGGCATCACGTCCGAGACAAGTAGACCGACTCACTGCTGCATCTACTACTATTACTCCACTCATCGACCGCTATCCAAAGCATGCATCTAGAGTATTAAGTTAAAAGCAGAGTAACACCTTAAGCAAGATGACATGATGTAGAGGGATAAATTCATGCAATATGATAAAACCCCATCTTGTTATCCTCGATGGTAGCAATACAATCGTGCCTTGCTGCCCCTACATCCTTTGGGAAAGGACACATAAGATTGAACCCAAAGCTAAGCACTTCTCCCATTGCAAGAACTACCAATCTAGTTGGCCAAACCAAGCGGATAATTCAAAAGACTTGCAAAGATAACCAATCATACATAAAATAATTCAGAGAAGATTCAAATATTGTTCATAGATAATCTTGATCATAAACCCACAATTCATCGGTCACAACAAACACACATAAAAAGAAGATTACATTGAATAGATCTCCACGAGAGAGGGGGAGAACATTGTATTGAGATCCAAAAAGAGAGAAGAAGCCATCTAGCTACTAGCTATGGACCCGAAGGTTTGAAGTAAACTACTCACACTTCATCAGAGGGGCTATGGTGATGATGTAGAAGCCCTCCGTGGTGGATGCCCCCTCCGGCGGAGCTCCGGAACAGGCCCCAAGATGGGATCTCGTGGATACAGGAAGTTGCGGCGGTGGAATTAGGTTTTTGGCTCATGTTCTAATTGTTTGGGGGTACGTAGGTATATATAGGAGGAAGGAGTACGTCGGTGGAGCAACAGGGGGCCCACGAGGCAGGGGCGCGCCCCCCACCCTCGTGACCGCCTCTGTTACTTCTTGGAGTAGGGTCCAAGTCTCCTGGATCACGTTCGGTGAGAAAATCACGTTCCCGAAGGTTTCATTCCATTTGGACTCCGTTTGATATTCTGTTTCTTTGAAACACTGAAATAGGCAAAAAACAGCAATTCTGGGTTGGGCTCCGGTTAATAGGTTAGTCCCAAAAATAATATAAAAGTGGAAAATAAAGTCCAATATAGTCCAAAACAGTAGATAAAGTAGCATGGAGCAATAAAAATTATAGATACGTTGGAGCGTATCGGTCATCTAAGCTTAATTCCTGCTCGTCCTCGAGTAGGTAAATGATAAAAAGAGAATTTTTGATGCGGAGTGATACTTTGGCATAATTTCAATGTAAATCTTCTTCATTGTGGTATGAATATTTCAGATCCGAAAGATTCAAGACAAAAGTTCATATTGATATAAAAATAATAATACTTCAAGCATACTAACTAAGCAATTATGTCTTCTCAAAATAATATGGCCAAAGAAAGTTATCCCTACAAAATCATATAGTCTAGCTATGCTCCATCTTCCCCACACAAAATATTTAAATCATGCACAACCCCGATGACAAGCCAAGCAATTGTTTCATACTTTAACATTTTCAAAACTTTTTCAATCTTCAAGCAATACATGAGCGTGAGCCATGGATATAGCACTATATGTGGAATAGAATGGTGGTTGTGGAGAAGACAAAAAGGGAGAAGATAGTCTCACATCAACTAGGCGTATCAACGGGCTATGGAGATGCCCATCAATAGATATCAATGTGAGTGAGTAGGGATTGCCATGCAACGGATGCACTAGAGCTATAAGTATATGAAAGCTCAACAAAAGAAACTAAGTGGGTGTGCATCCAACTCGCTTGCTCACGAAGACCTAGGGCATTTGAGGAAGCCCATCATTGGAATATACAAGCCAAGTTCTATAATTAAAAATTCCCACTAGTATATGAAAGTGACAAAATGAGAGACTCTCTATCATGAAGATCTTGGTGCTACTTTGAAGCACAAGTGTGGTAAAAGGATAGTAGCATTGTCCCTTCTCTCTTTTTCTCTCATTTTTTTATTTGGGCCTTTTCTCTTTTTTTATGGCCTCTTTTTTTATTTTTTTTATTTTTAGTCCGGAGTCTCATCCCGACTTATGGGGGAATCATAGTCTCCATAATCCTTTCCTCACTTGGGACAATGCTCTAAAGAATGATGATCATCACACTTTTATTTTTCTTACAACTCAACAATTACAACTCCATTCTTAGAACAAAGTATGACTCTATATGAATGCCTCCGTGGTGTACGGGATATGCAATGAATCAAGAGTGACATGTATGAAAGAATTATGAGCGGTGGCTTTGCCACAAATACGATGTCAACTACATGATCATGCTAGCAATATGACAATGATGGGCGTGTCATAATAAACGGAACGGTGGAAAGTTGCATGGCAATATATCTCAGAATGGCTATGGAAATGCCATGATAGGTAGGTATGGTGGCTGTTTTTAGGAAGATATATGGTGGGTGTATGATACCGGCGAAAAGTGCACGGTATTAGAGAGGCTAGCAATGGTGGAAGGATGGGAAAAAGTGTGTATAATCCATGGACTCAATATTAGTCATAAAGAACTCATATACTTATTGCAAAAATCTAGAAGTTATCAAAGCAAAGTATTATGCGCATGCTCCTAGGGGGGTATATTGGTAGGAAAAGACCATCGCTCGTCCCCGACCGCCACTCATAAGGAAGACAATCAATAAATAAATCATGCTCCGAGTTCATCACATAATGGTTCACCATACGTGCATGCTACGGGAATCACAAACTTCAACACAAGTATTCTTTAAATTCACAACTACTCAACTAGCATGACTCTAATATCACCATCTTCATATCTCAAAACAATTATCAAGCATCAAACTTTTCTTAGTATTCAACGCACTCAAAAGAAAGTTTCACATATCTTGAATAGCAAGTATATTAATATTAAGAAAATTACCATGCTATTAACGACTCTCAAAATAATCTAAGTGAAGCATGAGAGATCAATAGTTTCTTTAGAACAAATCCACCACCATGCTCTAAAAGATCTAAGTGAAGCACTAGAGCAAAAATTATCACGCTCAAAAGATATAAGTGAAGCACTATGAGCAAAACTATCAAGCTCAAAAGATATAAGTGAAGCACATAGAGTATTCTATCAAATTCCAATTTATGTATGGCTCTCTCAAAAGGTGTGTACAACAAGGATGATTGTGGTAAACTAGCAAGCAACGACGCTCCAAGCAAAACACATATCATGTGCTGAATAAAAATATAGCTCCAAGTAAATTACCGATGGAAGTAGACGAAAGAGGGGATGCCTTATGGGGCATCCCCAAGCTTTGACTTTTTGGTGTCCTTGGATTATCTTGGGGGTGCCATGGGCAACCCCAAGCTTAGGCTCTTGCCACTCCTTGTTCCATAATCCATCAAAAGAATTTACCCAAAACTTGAAAACTTCACAACACAAAACTCAATAGAAATCTCGTGAGCTCCGTTAGAGAAAGAAAGCAAAAGACTACTTTAAGGTACTGTAATGAACTCATTCTTTATTTATATTGGTGTTAATCCTACTGTATTCCAACTTCGCTATGGATTGTAAACTATTTTACTAGCCATAGATTCATCAAAATAAGCAAACAACACACGAAAAACAGAATCTGTCAAAAACAGAACAGTCTGTAGTAATCTGGAACTAACGCAAACTTCTGGAACTCCAATACTTCTACCAAAATAAGAATACCTATACAATTTGTTTAATGATCAGCAGCAATTGGAATCAGTATTTTATCACGTTCTGGTGATTTTTAACAATTGTTTTCGTGAACAGAAAGATTCTGGAAATTACAGCAAGATCAAATAACTATCATCCAAGAAGATCCTATAGGTCTAACTTTGCACAAACACTAACTAAAACATAAAAACACATATAAACAGGAGCTAGATGTATTATTTATTACTAAGCAGCAAGGAAAAATATTGGGTTGTCTCCCAACAAGCGCTTTTCTTTAAAGCCTTTTTAGCTAGGCATTGAGATTCAATGATGCTCACAAGAAGGACAAGAATTGAGGCACAAAGAGAGCATCATAAAACATGTGACAAACACACTTAAGTCTAACATACTTCCTATGCATAGGCATATTATAGGCAAACAAATTATCGTAGCAAGAAAAAACTAGCATATGCAAGGAAGCGGAAAGGAACAATAGCAATCTCGACATAACGAGAGGTAATTTAGTAACATGAAAATTTCTATAACCATAAGTTCCTCTCTCATAATAATTACATGTAGGATCATAGGCAAATTCAACAAAATAGCTATCAGAAAGTATATTCTCAACACGATCTACATGCAAGCAAAGTTGATACTCTTCCAAAATAGTGGGATTATCATTAACTAAAGTCATGACCTTTCCAAACCCACTTTTATCAAAAACTTCATAAGATTGAACATTCTCCAAATATGTGGGATCTAAAGTTGACATTATTCTGAACCCACTTTCAATATTATTGCAAACAATATTATGAATCTCATATTCATCATGGGGCTTAAATAAATTTTCAAGATCATAAGAAGAATCACCCCAATCATGATCATTGCAACAAGTAGTAGATATAGCAAAACTAGCATCCCCAAGCTTAGGGTTTTGCATCTTATTAGCACAATTGACATCAAAAGAATTTATAATAAAATCATTGCAATCTTGCTTTTTATTCAAAGATCTATCATGAATCACTTCACGGATTCCAGGCAAAACCTTATAAAGATAATCTAGTGCATCCAAATCACTAGGAATTGGTTCATCATAATTGGATCTCTTAAAAAGATTGGCAAGCGGATGAGGATCCATAGATATTGGCTTCTTTGTTTAGGAATAAGTACTCAACTGTTTCAACCAAACAAGCAAACGAGCGAAGTAAGACATCAAGGCAAACGAGAAGAGTGGGCGAATAAAACGGCAAGGGTGAAGCGGGGGAGAGGAAAACGAGAGGCAAATGGCAAATAATGTAATGCGGGAGATAAGGGATTGTGATGGGTACTTGGTATGTTGACTTTAACGGTGCCAGAAGTGGCTTGTTGTTAGGAGTCCAAGTCTTGACTTGCTCTTGCGTAAGCCTCCCTGGGAATGGTGCCAGAAGTTCTTCTTGATACCTCTTGAGCACTGCGTTGGGTTTCCCCGAAGAGGAGAGGATGATGCAGCAAAGTAGCGTAGGTATTTCCCTCAGTTTTTGAGAACCAAGGTATCAATCCAGTAGGAGGCTACGCACAAGTCCCTCGTACCTGCACAAAACAATAGCTCCTCGCAACCAACGCGATTAGGGGTTGTCAATCCCTTCACGCTCACTTACGAGAGTGAGATCTGATAGAGATGATAAATATTTTTTTTGGTATTTTTGATATAGAGATGCAAAGTGAAAAGAAAAAGGCAAAGTAAAAACAAAGCAAGTATTAAAGTGATGGAGATTGATATGATGAGAATAGACCCGGGGGCCATAGGTTTCACTAGTGGCTTCTCTCAAGAGCATAAGTATTCTAGGTGGGTGAACAAATTACTGTTGAGCAATTGACAGAATTGATCATAGTTATGAGAATATCTAGGTATGATCATGTATATAGGCATCATGTCCGAGACAAGTAGACTGACTCCTTCCTGCATCTACTACTATTACTCCACTCATCGACCGCTATCCAGCATGCATCTAGAGTATTACGTTAAAAACAGAGTAACGCCTTAGGCAAGATGACATGATGTAGAGGGATAAATTCATGCAATATGATAAAAACCCCGTCTTGTTATCCTCAATGGCAGCAATACAATACGTGCCTTGCTGCCCCTTCTGTCACTGGGAAAGGACACCTCAAGATTGAACCCAAAGCTAAGCACTTCTCCCATTGCAAGAACTACCAATCTAGTTGGCCAAACCAAATGGATAATTCGAAGAGACTTGCAAAGATAAACAATCATACATAAAAGAATTCAGAGAAGATTCAAATATTGTTCATAGATAATCTTGATCATAAACCCACAATTCATCGGTCTCAACAAACACACCACAAAAGAAGATTACATCGAATAGATCTCCACGAGAGGGGAGAACATTGTATTGAGATCCAAAAGAGAGAAGAAGCCATCTAGCTACTAGCTATGGACCCGAAGGTCTGAAGTAAACTACTCACACTTCATCGGAGGGGCTATGGTGATGATGTAGAAGCCCTCCGTGGTGGATGCCCCCTCGTGAGCTCTGAACAGGCCCCAGATGGGATCTCGTGGATACAGGAAGTTGCGGCGGTGGAATTAGGTTTTGGCTCCTGTTCGATCGTTTGGGGTGCGTGGGTATATATAGGAGGAAGGAGTGCGTCGGTGGAGCAACAGGGGCCCACGAGGCAGGCGCGCCTAGGTGGGGGCCCCACCCTCGTGACCGCCTCTGTTACTTCTTGGAGTAGGGTCCAAGTCTCCTGGATCACGTTCGGTGAGAAAATCACGTTCCCGAAGGTTTCATTCCGTTTGGACTCCGTTTGATATTTCATTTCTTCGAAACACTGATGCAATTCTGGGCTGGGCCTCCGGTTAATAGGTTAGTCCCAAAAATAATATAAAAGTGGAAAATAAAGCCCAATATAGTCCAAAACAGTAGATAAAGTAGCATGGAGCAATCAAAAATTATAGATACGTTGGAGACGTATCATTGTGTCAGGTCTGATTCATTCGGGAATGAATTGGAATGTTGTGATCATGTTCTGATGCTGAGAGCTAAGTGTGTGAACACGATTTGGTAAAGGTAGTGATGAGAGGCCATGTAGGAGTACATGGTGGTCGTCTCATTGAGACCGTCTTTAGGAACTGAGTTCTATGTATGTTATCCAAGACAGGCTACTACCACACATTGGGTTCCCGTAATGCACCCCCTCTCGCTTATTACTCTCCTCGATCTCTGTCCAGGAGTTGCAATTAGTTTCTGGTGTTTGTAGGTAGTGCTAGTAGTCTACCAAGTGGCACCCGGTACAAGTGGGCTTGGGACAGACTAGGCACCGTGGCATGGTGTACCAAGCGTAGTTCCATACGGCGAGGTGGGCTTGGGAACCCTGCACACATCATTTAGGGTCGTGATGGAAACTTCGGTCAGACTTCCCTTGCGGGTTCAGCCTTAGATAGGCGATAAAACTAGACTAGAGTCTTGTGTGTTTAGTCAGGTTGTGGCCAACGCCCTCGCCACGCTTCCGCTTGAAGGTTGCCGAGATAGATGACGTGTACATGGTGGTAGGTGGTGAGAGTGTGTGTGAAGAAGTACACCCCTCCACGGTAATATGATGTATTCGAATAGCGCGTCCTCGGATATGGACTACGTGGAAGACTTATGGTTCATAGACAAGTTGAAATGGATAAGAACCAGACGCAGTCCAAGAAAAGCATAGCGCTCCTCCCCTGCGCCCCCGCGCCGGTAGCCACTCTGCCTCCGGCGGCCACCTCCCCTCCTGGCGCTCATGGCGAGCCACGTCCAACTCTTCGGCTCTCCCTCGGCCTGCTCGTCTCCCTCGGCCGCTCCCAGCCCCGCTCGGCCTCCTCTGTGGCAGGCTCCGTTCCATCGTCGTGCCCCCCTGCCCCCTGCGCCGCTGGCGCCTGCCCAAGGCGAGTAGGGCGCGCCTTGGCAGCGGGTTCGTGGCCAGAAGGACCGCCGGCTGTCGGTGTCAAAACCGGTGGATCTCGGGTAGGGGGTCCCGAACTGTGCGTCTAAGGTCGATGGTAACAGGAGACAGGGGACACAATGTTTTACCCAGGTTCGGGCCCTCTCTATGGAGGTAATACACTACTTCCTGCTTGATTGATCTTGATGAATATGAGTATTACAAGAGTTGATCTACCACGAGATCGTAATGGCTAACACCCTAGAAGTCTAGCCTATATGACTACGATTATGATTGTTCGCCTCTACAGACCTAGCCCTCCGGTTTATATAGACACCAGAGGGAACTAGGGTTGCATAAAGTCGGTTATAGAGAAAGGAATCTTCATATTTGGTCTCCAAGCTTGCCTTCCACGCCAGGGAGAGTCCCATCCGGAAACGGGTAGAGCCTTCGGTTTTTGTATCTTCACAACTCATCAGTCCGGCCCATGGCTAACAGGCTAGACGCCCGAGGAACCCTTAGTCCAGGACTCCCTCAGTAGCCCTCGAACCAGACTTCAATGACGAGGTGTCCGGCGCACAGATTGTCTTCAGCATTTCAAGGCGGGTTCCTCCTCCAATGGCTTCAAGGTGATGTATTCGGCTTTCGATTTAATGTCGTACCCCTCAGCTTCTGCGTATCAACAATTTCAGCTTCCACGTGTCAAGCGAATGCGAGAGGTCAGGGAGTTTTTACAGATAGCACCCCGGCCCTGTAAGGAGGAGTGTCTATTTAAAGAGAGTGGATCTCGGATCCATTCAGCACCACGCGAAAAAAATCCTCAGAGCTTGCTAGGAAAGACCACTCCAACATGGCTATCGCTCCTAGCTCTTCCTCCCGTCCATGCGTCCCAAAAAAAAGGTGATTGAGAGAAATGTTCCGTATCCCACGGTCAGCTAGTGAAGCTGCAAACACAGGGATTTCTTCCCCTCGCGGATCTGGTCCCTGTTCGGGCTGGATTGACCTCCTTCAATGGCGAGGCCCAGGCGGAGAATTTCCCCAACCATCCGGGGGGGAGCGAGTGTGCTTCGTCCCTTATCTGCTAAGAGGTTTCGGATTTCCAATTCACCCGTTCCTCCGAGGGCTTCTAGAGTATTATGGCCTCCAACTGCACAACTTCACTCCCGCCTCCATCCTGCACATCGCGGGTTACATTGCTCTTTGTGAGCTGTTCCTGGGTTGTGAGGCCCATTTTGAATTGTGGAGAAAGCTGTTCTGTCTCGTCCCGCGTAACCACGAGGGATCCATATTTGAAGTGGGCGGAGCCGAGGTATGGCGCATCGCCGAGACCGGATACCTGTCCGGCACACCGAATAAAGCATTCGGATAATGGCTTCTGAATGGTTCTATATCGAGGACGTCGCACTTCCTGACCCAGTTCGGAGGGGTCTTCCCGAGTTCACAAGCGTTCCTTTGAAGAAACACCACAGCTGGCGCCCTCGAAGCCTCGAGGAGGAAGATAGTGCGGAAGTTCGTCAACTCATGAGCAAGATAAAGACGCTTGCCCAGTCCGGATTATCAATAGTCGAGGTAATGGCGACTTCCATGGTATGGGGGGTTCAGCCACTCCAATACAGAGGGCTTCCCATGTGGCACTACAATGGGGAGGATGACGCCTCCCGCTGCGGCTGAAAGGGTCCGGACACCCCCGCCGCTCTGGCCAAAATATTGGCCGAACTGTTCAAAGGGGAGGAAGAGGAATTTCTTCGTATCAAGCGCAGAGATGGATTTTCCATGTACAATCCTACTAGCTGGGTAAGTCCCAACCCCTCTGCTCTACTCACTCCACTCCCTGAGCCACTTTCAGTTAATCCCTCCATTTATAATAGCAATGGCGAAAGATCTCTGAGGGGCTTCACAGCCCGCCCGCAGCCGAGGGCCTGGCACCGGACCTTGACCCCGGATTCGAAGAGGATCCGGATATATTCGTGGTGCTCGAGGATGGGGTGTTTTACTAGGCGAGCTATGACGACACGGAAGTGGACATCACCGCCGACTATCCCGGTCTTCTCCCTACTTCGCACGTAAGTAATCAGGAGACATTTCCTTCGAAAGAGTTCCCTCGTTCTGCCACATGCACCGCACTTTCTCGTGCTAAAAAAGGGAGGCGTTTGGCGTGCCATGCTACCCCAGGGGCAAAGCTTCGAAGAGGAAGGAAAACGAAGGCAAGGCCGAGCCTTCATCAAAGAGGTATCGATTTGTAACTGTGCCTCTTGGCAGTCGCATCCAACTTTGACTTTTTCGTTTGTCCTGTATCAGGATAAGAGTTCGTCGGACTATGTCCGGTGGTCCGGCCAGTCATACTCCCAATAGCCGGGATCCAGATCCAGCCGCAAAGACAGGGGCCGATACGGGGGCGAGGCCGGATTGTCCTTCAGCAGAAGATTCGGATGATGTATCCGTCACAAATTGGGAAGTGGAGAGCGCCATGAATCATCGGTACCGGAGGGCCGTTCTACGCGACCCCCGCTTTACCAAAGAGGCATTAAATGCCTTCAGCTCGGCTGATGCATACATCCGAGTTGCTCGAGACGGGCTTAACAGAGCCACATACCAGCATTTAAAAGATATGCATGTAAGTTTACATTGTTAAATATGATAATTATATAGCAGTAGCCCCCGAGACCTGAAGCAGTTGATACAACTGATTTAAGGATCGTTGTATAACCAGGTACTTACGGAGAAGAACAACCTGTTGTTTCGAGAGCTAGAAATGCGTCGGACACAGCTAACTGCTGTTACCGCCGCACTGGAGAAATCCAAGAAGGCGTCACCAGGAAATAGTCCTCTCCATCAAGAAAACATAATTATGTAGCGGCAATGCTAACACTGTTGCTCATCTTATGGCAGGATCGTCAGATCAACTGAAGGAGCAACAGAAAGCCGCCCAAGCGGAAGAACAAGAAGCCAAAAGACTGCTGGCCGTGGGCGAACGTGTGCTGACACGAGTCAGAGATGAGAAAAACAAGTTGCAGGATGCCCACACCCAGGTGGGCGAAGAACTGAAAGATGTACGTGCCCAGCTGGCTGATTCCGTGAAGGAAAATAAGAGGCTGCGCGGCGGCATATTTGGTATGTGGTCACACTTACCTCCGCCTGGGCCATGGTGAAAACACGGTATGCCAAGCTTGATCCAAATCATATGGCCCGGGTCGGACCTCTAGGGTTAGATGGGAAAGAAATTCCCGTGAATTTGGTATATGACCAAGTAGAAGTAGCCGCCTCCCAACGGGATTGTAAGTTAGACAGCCTATTAGATGGTATAGAGGAGGAAATTTATGAGTCCAAGTGACTATGTACTTTCCTTGACGTATTTGTCCCTAGCCGGATTGTAAAACGATTGTCATGGCAGACCTTTTCGTTTCGACCTCTAGACCCGAAGGTGCAGAGTGTTTCTGAATACCCGAGCGACAAAATATACCGGGGTATGCGGAAACCAGGCGTAGGGGTCATAGTTGCTTGAACAGACAAGTTGTATCCGTCTAGCTATGTTATATTACATTGTGATTGTAAGAAACATCTTCCAGAGAGAATAGTTCCGTTAAGGGTTCCTTTCCTTGGGTGTACATGCGTTAATGTGCATGTCTGAACTATGATTGAATTAATGTGCATGTCTGAACTGTGATTGAAAAAATCGCAGTATATTCGACATCTGGGGGTTCATATTTTAATGACTATAAAAACATCTTTAGTTCGCCGACCGAATATTCCCTTAAGAACGCTAGCTTCCAGCTTCACCCAGTCTGAGGTACACATCCGGATGACCCGGCAGTAACAATCGCAGAGGTGCTCCCTTTATGCCCTAGCCCAACTAACGGGAACGTAGGGCATAAGCACAGGAGCCAGGCAACCCAGCTTGGCCAAAACTTAAGTCATATCGATGCATATAATGGCGAAGAAAAGGTACATATGCGGAAGTGAACACATATCTGTTGATCATGGTGCTCGAAAAATAAATAATAAGCTTCTGTAAAGGAAGCCCCCAGGTATTATAAGTGTACATATTTGAGGGTGTGTATGTCACAGGTGCACGGTTTAGCCACACGAAAAGCTTTAAGGCGAAAAAGGAAAAAGCGAAAAAGAGGAAAAAGTAATGGAAACAATAGGGAGAAGGAGACGAACAAAGAGTTCAGCGCTAGGCATAGAATCTTGGTCGGCGCGTTCGTGGGTTCAGCTCTAGGCGATTGTCGGCGACGATCGCAAGCGTCGCTACGCCTCCAAAGAGAACTTCTTCAATGATGAAGGGACCCTCCCACGTGGGCTTGAGTTTGTCCTTTTTCTTCTCCGGTAGGCGTAGAACAAGTTTGCCAACATTTTAAGTCTTGGCCCGCACTTCTCTGCTTTGATACCTGCGAGGATGCTGTAGATAAAATGCGGAACGGGCTTTTGCAATGTCGCGCTCCTCCTCCAGGGCCCCTAAGCTGTCCTGCAGATCAAGCTCGGCCTCTCTCTCTCTTCGTACATGCGCACTCGAGGTGAGTCATGAATAATTTCGCAGGGTAACACAGCCGCTGCGTCGTACACCATGAAGAAAGGTGTATATCCGGTGGTGTGATTGGGTGTGGTCCGCATGCCCCAGAGTACGGAGTCGAGCTCCTCAACCCAGTGCTTGTCTGATTCTTTCAAGGACCGCACCAGTCTAGGCTTGATGGCACTCATAATAAGACCATTGGCTCGTTCGACTTGACTGTTTGTTTGCGGTTGATAGATGGAGGCGTAATCGAGCTTAATGCCCAGATTAGCGCACTCGTTTTTCACCTCATCGGCTGTGAAATTGGAGCCGTTATCGGTGATGATGCTATGTGGGACACCATAACGGTGTACAACGTCGGATATAAAGTCTATCACTGGTCCGGCTTCGGCCGTTTTAACTGGTTTGGCCTCTATCCACTTAGTAAATTTATCCACCATGACCAGCAGATATTTTTTCTTATGGCTTCCTCCTTCAAGGGGTCTAACCATATCAAGCCCCCAGACCGCAAAAGGCTAGGTGATGGGGATTGTTTGCAGAGCGGTGGGTGGCATATGGCTCTGGTTGGCGAAAAGCTGGCATCCGACGCAACGTTGGACAAGGTCCTGTGCGTCTGCTCGGGTCATCGGCCAATAAAAACATATACATAAAGCCTTGCTTACAAGGGCCCAAGCCAGGGTGACCACCGAGACCGGCATGAATTTCAGCCAAGAGCTGCCGCCCCTCTTCCTCAGAGATACATCTTTGGAGTACTCCGGTAGTGCTTTTCTTGTAGAGTTCTCCATCGTGAACCCTGTAGGCTTTCGAATGCCGGACAATGCGGCCAGCCTCATTCTGATCCTCAGGGAGTTCTCGCCTATTAAGGTAGGCCAGGAAGGGTTCGGTCCATGGGGCAATGACTGCCATGATGAGATGGGCCAATGGTGTTATTTCGGTGGCTGAGCCCCCGATGGTGTCAGTGTGTTCGGAATCTGGGGATGTGGTCGGATCCGGACCGGTGTTGCCGCTCTCCCCTTGCCACACCACGGAAGGCTTAAAAATCCTTTCCAGAAAGATATTAGGTGGGACGGGGTCGCGCTTGGCGCCGATGCGAGCAAGGACATCCGCCGCTTGATTGCTTTCTCTAGCCACGTGATGGAACTCGAGCCCCTCGAATCGAGCTGATATCTTGAGAACGACATTACGGTAAGCTGCCATCTTTGGATATTTGGCGTCAAAATCTCCATTTATTTGAGATATTGCGAGGTTTGAGTCCCCGCGCACTTCCAGGCGTTGTATGCCCATGGAGACAGCCATTCGAAGACCATGCAATAAGGCCTCGTATTCGACTGTGTTATTGGAGTCTGTGTATAATATTTGGAGTACATACTGGACTACGTCTCCAGTGGGGGACATTAAAATGATGCCCACTCCTAACCCTGCCAACATTTTGGAACCACTGAAATACATAACCCAGTTGGAATATGTGTCGTACTCTTTAGGGAGTTCGGCCTCTGCCCAATCGGTGATGAAGTCCGCCAGTACTTGGGTTTAATGGCTCAACGCGGTTTGTATGTTATGTCGAATGGAAGGAGCTCAATGGCCCATTTGGCAATCCGGCCTGTAGCATGGCGGTTGTTTATTATGTCATTGAGTGGTACTTCGGAAGCCATCGTGATCGAACACTCCTGGAAGTAGTGTCGTAGCTTCCGGGATGCCATGAAGACCGCGTATGCTATCTTTTGATAATGAGGGTACCGGGATTTGCATGGTGTGAGGATAGTGGATACGTAGTATACCGGCTTCTGAAGCGGGAATTTGTGTCCGTCCTACTCTCGCTCAATGACGAGCACGGCGCTCACCACCTGGTGTGTTGCTGATATGTATAATAACATGGGTTCACCGATGTTCGGTATGGCCAGGATTGGATTACTCACTAGAAGGGCTTTTATTTCTTCCAGTCCGGCCGTTGCCGCATCCGTCCACTCGAAGTGATTAGTGCGCCGAAGAAGGCGATAGGGTGGCAATGCCTTTTCTCCAAATCTGGAGATAAAGCGGCTTAAAGCTGCCATGCATCCGGCGCGTTTTTTGGACCTGGTTAAGGTCCGTTGCCGTAGCCAATTGTGACAAAGCTCGGATTTTGGCTGGATTTGCTTCAATACCTCTATTGGAAACGATGAACGCCCAACAGTTTTCCAGCGGGGACGCCGAAAACACACTTTTCCGGATTGAACCTGATGTCATATGCACGGAGGTTGTCGAATGTGAGACGTAAATCGTCTATTAGTGACTCGACGTGCCTAGTTTTGATGACGATGTCGTCCACGTATGCTTCAACTGTCTTGTCGATCTGTTTCTCCAGGCATGTTTGAATCATGCGTTGGTAGGTGGCTCCCGCGTTTTTGAGCCCTAAGGGCATCGTGTTGAAGCAGAATGGCCCATATGGGGTAATGAATTGTCGTTGCGGCTTGATCGGACTCCTCCATTTTGATTTGATGGTATCCGGAATATGCGTCAAGGAAGCATATATAGTGAGTCGTGTCCTACGGTAGCATCAATGATATGGTCGATGCGGGGGAGGTGGAAGGGATCCTTAGGGCATGCCTTATTGAGGTCTTTGAAATCGACGCACATGCGCCAGGATTTATCCTTCTTTGGCACCATCACCAAGTTTGCTAGCCAGTCCGGGTGTTTTATTTCTCTAATGAATCGGCCACGATTAGCTTGGCTAGTTCCTCCCTCATAGCTTGACGTTTGGGTTTGAAGAAGCGCCGCAGTGTTTGCTTGACCGGTTTATATCCCTTCAAGATATTGAGGCTGTGCTCGGCCAATCTGCATGGGATTCCTCGCATATCAGAAGGGTGCCAGGCGAATATATCCCAGTTCTCGCGTAGGAACTCTCGTAGCGCGGTGTCGACCATTGGGTCTAGTTGTGCCCCGATAGATGCTGTCTTCTTGGGGTCCGTTCGATGCACTAGGAATTTGACTATTTCTTCTGCTGGTTTGAAGGAGGTGGATTTGGGCCATTTGTCCAGGATTATACCGTCCCTATACACCGTGGAGCGCAATGTGGTTAATTCTTCGGCCGCGAGGGCTTCAGATAATGCCTCAAGGGCTAGGGATGCAGTTTTATTTTCGGCGCGGAGTGCTATGTCCGGATCACTGGCAAGAGTGATTATGCCGTTGGGCCCGGGCATATTGAGCTTCATATACCAGTAGTGAGGTATAGCTTGGAAGCAGTAAATGCATCTCGCCCCAATAGGGCGTGATATCCGCTGTTGAAAGGGGCCACTTGGAAGGTTATTTCCTCGGACCGATAGTTCTCTGTGTGCCGAATACCACGTCGAGCATGACTTTCCCGCGCATCACGCCTCCCGACTGGGAATAATTCCTCCGAAGGTCGTGCTACTTTGCTCGATGCGGCTCCTGTCTATTTCCATTTTGCTGAGTGTATCCTCGTAAATGAGGTTTAGTCCGCTGCCGCCGTCCATGAGAACCTTGGTGAGCCGAAAGTCGTCCGCGATCGGACTGAGGACCAAGGCGGCTAGTGCCTGGACTGTCCTGAATTTTATTTTGTCACCGGCATTAAAAGTTATGGCCGTGTCATTCCAGGGGTTTATTGCTGCGACTTCGCAGACTTCAGCGAGGTCGCGGAGTGCCCTTCTGCACTGATTTTTTGAAGCAAAGGGCTCGAAGACCGTCAATACTCTGAGGTCATCGTCTTCTGGGGGGTGTTGTTTTGGGGTATTTTTGGTGAGGAGATCTTCGTCGCTCTTGGCCACTTGCCGAAGTATCCAACATGCTCTAAGGTTGTGGGTTGGTGTGGTATCCGGTGTTGTCTATATTTTGCATGGCCTATCGAGCCATCCCTCCAGAACAGTTCCGCGCCCCATAATGGGCTTTGATTTCTTTACTATTCGATCAGGCGCCCCACGCGGGTCCGTCCTTTTTGCTCGGACGAGGGGCTGAGTTGAAACCGGTGGTTCCCAACGAGCTGCCTGGGTTTTCCTGGTGCTTTCCATTGCACAGTACTTCTGTACTATGGTTGCCAAGTCAACGAAGTGTAATACGCGATGACGGTTCATGGCGTTGAGGATTCCTTCGTCCGTGCAATTATTGCAAATTACTGAGATCGCGTCTTCATCGCGGCAATCTTTAATCTTGTCTTTGACAAGGAGGAATCTGGCCCAAAGTGATGGACCGTTTCCTGAGACTGCTGTCGTATGTACATAAGATCTCGTATAGCTGGGTGGGTGGGTGGTTTTAAATCTGAACCCTGACCCAATTTGGGATCCGGAGTTTGTAAATCTTCCGAACTTAATGGTTCGGATTCCGGGATGCCAACTGATATTTTAGGCCCGTTGTCCGATTCTAGGTTCGGAGGGCAGGGCACGTCGTTCCGCGGATAGGTATCTGGCTCCTCGAGCTCGGAAATCTGAATATAGTAAGTCCTCAATATAGAGGAAGAGTCATTGTCTTGCTCCTCCACTATCGCTATCCGATGGGTGATCGGCGGAGATTTGATTTCTCTCTGGTCAGGTTTAAGTCCAATCAGATCATAGTCTGTAGCGACCCCCAAGGCAGCGATGCGATCTAGGAGTTCGTTTAAAGATGACAACTCCGTCGGATCCATCCGTTTGGAGTATTCGGAGTCAACACGGAGACGATTTTCGATGACTCGAGAGCTCATCGTCGGCTTAACGGCCGAACAGTCGGTCATGGTAATGCCGCCAAGTCGGAGGGTTTGGCCTGGAGCCAGGGCTCCTCCGGAGGTGATATTATCCTTGACAACAAGGCGAGCCATCAACCTTGTCTTCGAGGTCACAGCGGAACTCTCAATGAAAGCATCAATGTCAGTGTCGATACCGGCGGATCTCGGGTAGGGGGTCCCGAACTGTGCGTCTAAGGTCGATGGTAACAGGAGACAGGGGACACAATGTTTTACCCAGGTTCGAGCCCTCTCTATGGAGGTAATACCCTACTTCCTGCTTGATTGATCTTGATGAATATGAGTATTACAAGAGTTGATCTACCACGAGATCGTAATGACTAAAACCTTAGAAGTCTAGCCTGTATGACTACGATTATGATTGTTCGCCTCTACAGACCTAGCCCTCTGGTTTATATAGACATTGGAGGGAACTAGGGTTGCATAAAGTCGGTATAGAGAAAGGAATCTTCATATTTGGTCGCCAAGCTTGCCTTCCACGCCAGGGAGAGTCCCATTCGGACACGGGTAGAGCCTTCGGTTTTTGTATCTTCACAGCCCATCAGTCCAGCCCATGGCTAACAGGTCAGACGCCCGAGGACCCCTTAGTCCAGGACTCTGTCACCGGCCTCCAGCCCCCCGTCCACTGGGTGGGGGGTTTCTCTCTGCCCAGCCCCAGAGTCCGACCCTCCCGGCGGAGCTCGATGGATGCTGCTACAACTGTGGCGAGGACGACGGCGACATCTCCCGCAACTGCACCAACCCGACCAAGTGCATCCATTGTGGTGGATACAACCATGTCTGCACGTGTCTCCGCCCTCGTATCTCGTCGCCGGTAGAGGCCCGCCCGGCGCCCGAGCTTCGCCCCCGCCCACCTTCCCCGGCCGATGCCGCTCTGCAGTTCCGGCCGCTCCCCCCGCGCATCCCCTCGCCCCCAACGCGGCTACCACCGCCGCCGCTGGGCCCGCCGCCGCAGATTGCGGTCCGCTTGGGCGTTCCATGGAACCAGGTTGTCCGTGCCGAATCTTCGGGCAATGTTGTTGGACCGGCGTTCTCTGTGCCGTTCGCCCCAGCGGCCTTGCCGGCGCGCCCGGTGGCCTCGCAGTATGTGGTGGAGGATCAGATTGACTGCTGCTTCATGGAGACAGGGCTTGACATTCGCATCCTGGAAGAGGAGCTCTCTCGCGTGGTTGTGGTCACCATCGTGGGATCTCGTCAGACCGCGGACCACGCCGCGGAGGCTGCGGCAATTGTGGAAGAATTCGAGCTCATGCCTTTGGACATGTCATTCAGGAGCTACTACCCACAAGACTTCCTTGTCCTTTGTCGTCCCGTGGAGTTAAGAAACCGGATGCTTCACCGGGGCTGGGCCGGCTCGCATCTGTTTGATCTGCTGTTCTCACCCTAGTCCCATCTCTCCAGCACCACTGGCATCTCCATGTCGTTTCTCGTGTCGTTGGTCCTCCGAGGGGTTCCGACCAACTCTTGGACTAGGCGCACGGCGGACACCCTCCTGCACGGCCTGGGTATCGTCGTCATGGTCGCTGGGGCCACGGATCGTGGTGCGACATGGTAGGCTTCAGGGTTTGGCTATGCACTGATGATCCTTCGCGTATCCCTGACCGGCGAATCCTTGTGTGGAGGAGCCGAACCGTAGGAGTGAGCGTTCTCGCCATTCTGATTCTGAGGTCGATGCACTCTGGTACCTGGTGGACATTTTCCAGGATGCTGTTGTTCGTCTCAGGCCACCGATGGATATAAACCCGCCGCCGCCGCCCGCTCGCCGCCCTCGAGGACGACTGGGATGATGCTCGGGATGGCGGCCAGGGTGGTCGTGGTGCGCCTGGGCCGGGTGGTGGCCGCCGTGCGTCGCCGTATTCGCCTAGGTCGCCGGCTGGCTCCTCAGCGGCCTCAGCCCCGTCGCCGGTCGGTCAGCAGGGCATTCAAACGGGTGCCTTGACTAGTCAATATGGCCCACTGGAAAGTCTGGACGCGGATATGATCAGATCAGCTACCGTGGTCTGGCTGGTAGGCTCGGTCGGCTCGACAGAGGTGGATAGTGTTGGTGGTATACCCGAGGTTGGCACGCGGGTGATTGGCTCTCCTCTGGACCAGGGCCCACTATCGGTGGAAAGTAGGGTTGGCCCGCGAGGCGCGTTGTCGTACCCATGATTGTTCTGTGGTGCGGTGAGCAGGCGCGACAAGAACCATCTGCGGGTGAGGGAGTCCTGGATTAGGGGGTCCTCGGACGTCCGGGCTATGTGACATGGGCCGGACTCGTGGGCCGTGAAGATACAAGATTGAAGACGTTCCCCCGTGTCCGGATGGGACTCCCCTTGGCGTGGAAGGCAAGCTTGGTGTTCGGATATGAAGATTCATTTCTCTGTAAACCAATTGTGTGCAACCCTAGCCCCCCTCCGGTGTCTATATAAACCAGAGGGTTTAGTCCGTAGAGGCAATCATAATCATGCAAGCTAGACATCTAGGGGTTTAGCCATAACGATCTCGAGGTAGGTCAACTCTTGTAACCCCTATACTCATCAAAGTCAATCAAGCAGGAAGTAGGGTATTACCTCCATCAAGAGGGCCCGAACCTGGGTAAACATCGTGTCCCCTGCCTCTTGTTACCTTCGATCCTTAGACGCACAGTACGGGACCCCCCTACCTGAGATCTCCCGGTTTTTACACCGACATTGGTGCTTTCATTGAGAGTTCCACTGTGCCTTCGTCGAAAGGCTCGATGGCTCCATCGATCATCTACAAGAATGTTGCCGTGAAGGAGATTTTTCTCCCCGGCCAAATCTTTGTACTCGGCGGCTTCGCACTACGGGCCAACTCGCTTGGCCACCTAGAGCAGATCGACAGCTACGCCCCTGGTCATCAGATCAGTTTTGGAATTGAACTATGTCGCGGACATCCGAGGAGACTTTATCTTCCAAGGGTTCGCGGCCCCAACCACCGCTCTGGCCTTAGATCCGGAGCACGTCACTAGGTCCGAGGACGGAAGTTTGGAGCCCACCGGACTCTCTGCAGCCATGGAGCTCGATCCCAGAGAACCGGAGGGGATAACATCACCGACAGGCCCGGAGTTACGTTAGGCTCCCTCTATCATCTTATGGATCTGAATATTCTTGCCACAATAAAGAAGATTACATTGATTAATATGTTAGGTAGGATTCCACATCAAAAATTCTGTTTTTATCATTTACCTACTCGAGGACGAGCAGGAATTAAGATTGGGGATGCTTGATACGTCTCCAACGTAGCTATAATTTTTGATTGTCCCATGCTATTATATTATCCATCTAGGATGTTTTATATGCATTTATATGTTATTTTATATGATTTTTGGGACTAACCTATTAACCTAGATCCCAGTGCTAGTTTCTGTTTTTTTTTCTTGTTTTTGAGTATCGCAGAAAAGGAAAACCAAACGGAGTCCAATTGACCTGAAATTTCACAGAGATCGTTTTTGGACAAGAAGAAGCCCATGGAGCACCGGAGATGGGCCAGAAGAGTCCCAAGGCACCCACGAGGGTGGGGGCGCGCCCTACCCCCTGGGCGCACCCCCTACCTCGTGGCCGCCTCGCAGACCCCCTGACTTGTACCCGACGCCAAAACCTCTTATATATACAGAAACCCCCAGAACATAACCTAGATCGGGAGTTCCGCCGCCGCAAGCCTCTGTAGCCACCAAAAACAAATCGGGACCCTGTTCCGGCACCCTGCCAGAGGGGGATCCATCACCGGTAGCCATCTTCATCATCCTGGCGCTCTCCATGACGAGGAGGGAGTAGTTCACCCTCTTGGCTGAGGGTATGTACCAGTAGGTATGTGTTTGATCTCTCTCTCTCGTGTTCTTGATTCGGCACGATCTTGATGTATCGCGAGCTTTGCTATTATAGTTGGATCTTATGATGTTTCTCTCCCTCTAGTCTCTTGTAATGGATTGAGTTTTCCCTTTGAAGTTATCTTATCGGATTGAGTCTTTAAGGATTTGAGAACACTTGATGTATGTCTTGCATGTGCTTATCTGTGGTGACAATAGGATATTCATGTGATTTACTTGATGTATGTTTTGGTGATCAACTTGCGGGTTCCGTAACATTGTGAACTTATGCATAGGGGTTGGTACATGTTTTCGTCTTGACTCTCCAGTAGAAACTTTGGGGAACTCTTTGAAGTTCTTTGTGTTGGTTGAATAGATGAATCTGAGATTGTCTGATGCATATCGTATAATCATACCCACGGATACTTGAGGTGACAATGGAGTATCTAGGTGACATTAGGGTTTTGGTTGATTTGTGTCTTAAGGTGTTATTCTAATACGAACTCTATGATAGATCGATCGGAAAGAATAGCTTCGTGTTATTTTACTACGGACTCTTGAATATATCGATCAGAAAGGATAACTTTGAGGTGGTTTCGTACCCTACAATAATCTCTTCGTTTATTCTCCACTATTAGGTGGCCTTTGTTTGGGCTTTAGCTACAGATTCTCAGATTCTAGCCCATCCAAAATCAGAATATCAGAATCTCAAACAAACAATCAGATTTCTACCTTAGCTTCCAAGAATCGATTCTGAAAACTGAACTACGTAGACGCGCTAGCCGGAAGCTGTGACTTTGCTGATTCCCGAGATTCCTAAGCTTCCACTTACCCAGGTTTAAGAAGGGACCAAGTTCTGCCCGTTATTACCCTAGAAATGCCACTGCCCCAGCCCAATTTCCTCCGGCGACAGGTCCTCCTCAACTCGATCTTCCTCACCCAACAGAACAGAGAGAGAGGGGATTTCCTCCTGAGCCTCCACTCCTCCCCGTATTTCGGCCACGAGCTCCACTGCACCGCCGTCCCCTAGATCCACCTAGGTCACCGCCCCGAATCTCTACCTGCGCCGCCCTTAATCTCCCATCGGCGGTGAAGGGAATGGATTCGAGCGGCTCCACCCCGACGTCCAGCAAGCTCTCTCATCCCCACATCCCTCGAGTTCCACCAGCAGATCCCCCGCCAGTGTCCAGGTCCGTCTGCGCCGCCCCTTCCAGATTGACACCAATATGCACTTCCTGCCTCGTCTCCCTGTGGGCTTCCCTGTTCTTCCTCCCAGATTGATGATACGTCTCCAATGTATCTATTATTTTTTATTGATCCATGCTATATTATCTACTGTTTTGGGCAATATTGGGCTTTATTATCCACTTTTATATTATTTTTTGGGACTAACCTATTAACCGGAGGCCCAGCCCAGATTTGCTGTTTTATGCCTATTTTAGTGTTTCGAGGAAAAGGAATATCAGACGGAGTCAAAACGGAACGAAATCAACTGGAGAAGTTATTTTTGGAAGGAAAGCCACCAGATAGACTTGGACTCTACGTCAGAACATACGGGAGCTGGCCACGAGGGTGGGGGGAGCGCCCACCCCCCTAGGGCGCGCCCCCTGCCTCGTGGGCCCCCCAAGCTCCACCGACGTACCCCCTGCACCCATATATACCTATGTATCGAAAAACATCCAGAACAGAGATTAGATCGAGATTTCCGCAGCCGCAAACCTCCAGAGCCATGAAAAACCAATCGGGACCCTGTTCTGGCACCCTGCCGGAGGGGGGAACCCTCACCGGTGGCCATCTTCATCATCTCGGCGCTCTCCATGACGAGGAGGGAGTAGTTCACCCTCGGGGCTGAGGGTATGTACCAGTAGCTATGTGTTTGATCTCTCTCTCTCATGTTCTTGATTTGGCACGATCTGAATGTATCGCGAGCTTTGCTATTATTGTTGGATCTTATGTTTCTTCTCCCCCTCTACTCTCTTGTGATGAATTAAGTTTCCCTCTTGAAGTTATTTTATCGGATTAATTTTTTATTTGAGAACACTTGATGTATGTCTTGCCGTGTTTATCTGTGGTGACAATGGGATACCATGTGCCACTTGATGTATGTTTTGGTGACCAACTTGCGGGTTCCGCCCATGAACCTATGCATAGGGTTTGGCACACGTTTTCTTGACTCTCCGGTAGAAACTTTGGGGCACTCTTTGAAGTACTTTGTGTTGGTTGGATGAATCTGAGATTGTGTGATGCATATCGTATAATCATGCCCACGGACACTTGAGGTGACAATGGAGTATCTAGGTGACATTAGGGTTTTGGTTGATTTTTGTCTTAAGGTGTTATTCTAGTTCGAACTCTTTAGTAGATCGATCCGAAAGAATAACTTTGAGATGGTTTCGTACCCTACCATAATATCTACGTTTGTTCTCCGCTATTAGTGGCTTTGGAGTGACTCTTTGTTGCATGTTGAGGGATTGTTATATGATCTATCTGTGTTATTATTGTTGAGAGAACTTGCACTAGTGAAAGTATGAACCCTAGGCCTTGTTTCCTAGCATTGCAATACCGTTTACGCTCACTTTTACCACTAGTTACCTTGCTGTTTTTATATTTTCATATTACAAATACCTATATCTACCATCCATATTGCACTTGTATCACCATCTCTTCGCCGAACTAGTGCACCTATACAATTTACCATTGTATTGGGTGTGTTGGGGACACAAGAGACTTTTTGTTATTTGGTTGCAGGGTTGCTTGAGAGAGACCATCTTCATCCTACGGCTCCTACGGATTGATAAAACCTTAGGTCATCCACTTGAGGGAAATTTGCTACTGTCTTACAAACCTGTGCACTTGCAGGCCCAACAACGTCTACAAGAAGAAGGGTGTGTAGTAGACATCAAGCAGTTTCTGGCGCCGTTGCCGGGGAGGTGAGTGCTTGAAGGTATATCTTTAGATCTTGCAATCGAATCTTTTTGTTTCTTGTTTTATCACTAGTTTAGTTTACAAAAGAAAACTACAAAAAAATGGAATTGAATTTGTCTCATACGCTTCGCCTTTTTAATATCTTTCGTGAGTATGATGGAAAGGAAAATTGTGCCAAAGTGTTAGAAGAAGAATGCATTAGAATGTTTGGCACTATATCTTTGAATGATGAGCATGATTGCTATGTTGTTAGTACGAATTCCTTGAATATCCATGATGCTAATGATATGCAAAGTCACAAGCTTGGGGAAGCTATGTTTGATGAAGATGATATTTTTGTCCCCCAAGCTTTGATGAGCAAATTTACTATGATGAAAGCATGCCTCCTATCTATGATGATTATTGTGATGACACGTATTCTTTAAAGAATAATGATAACCATGAAACTTATCATCTTGATCTTAATTTTCATTCACATGATAGTTATTTTGTTGAGTTTGCTCCCACTATTGTTGATGAGAAGAATTCTGCTTATGTGGAGAGTAGTAAATTTTCTATGCTTGTAGATCATGAAAAGAATGCTTTAGGTGCTGGTTATATTGTTGAATTCATTCATGATGCCACTGAAAATTATTATGAGGGAGGAATATATGCTTGTAGGAATTGCAATAATATCAAGTTTCCTCTCTATGTGCTTAAAGTTTTGAAGTTATGCTTTTTTTACCTTCCTATGCAAGTTGATTCTTGTTCTCATAAGTTGTTTTCTCACAAAAACCCTATGCATAGGAAGTGGGTTACACTTAAATGTGCTAGTAATATTCTTCATGATGCTCTCTTTACGTTTCAATTCTTATCTTTTATGTGAGTATCATTGAAATCATCATGCCTAGCTAGGGGCGTTAAACGATAGCGCTTGTTGGGAGGGAACCCAATTTTGTTTTAGTTTATTACATTTTGGTTCTGTTTAGGAATAAATAATCCATCTAGCTTATTTCTCTATGTGGTTTTGTGTTTTAATTAGTGTTTGTGCCAAGTAGATCCTTTGGGAAGACTTGGGTGAAGTCTTTATGATCATGTTGTAAAAAACAGAAACTTTAGCGCTCACGAGATTAGCTAGAACCTTTTACTGGAGAGTGCTATTTAGTTGATTCTTTTTGAATATGATTACTAGACAAATTCCTCAGGTCCACCAATTTATTTTAGAATTTTTGGAGTTCCAGAAGTTTGTGTTAGTTACAGATTACTACAGACTGTTCTGTTTTTGACAGATTCTGTTTTTCGTGTGTTGTTTGCTTATTTTGATGACTCTATGGCTAGTAAAATAGTTTACAAACCATAGATAAGTTGTAATACAGTAGGTTTAACATCAATATAAATAAATAATGAGTTCATTACAGTACCTTGAAGTGGTGTTTTGTTTTCTTTCGCTAACGGAGCTTACAAGTTTCTGTTAAGTTTTGTGTTGTGAAGTTTTCAAGTGTTGGGTAAAGATTCGATGGACTATGGAATAAGGAGTGGCAAGAGCCTAAGCTTGGGGATGCCCAAGGCACCCTAAGGTAATATTCAAGGATAACCAAGCGTCTAAGCCTGGGGATGCCCCAGAAGGCATCCCCTCTTTCGTCTTCGTTCATCGGTAACTTTACTTGGAGCTATATTTTTATTCACCACATGATATGTGTTTTGCTTGGAGCGTCATTTTATTTTCTTTAGCTTTTATTGCTGTTTGAATAAAGTATCAAGATCTGAAATTCTTAAATGGGAGAGTCTTCACATAGTTGCACAATTATTTAACTACTCATTGATCTTCACTTATATCTTGTTGGAGTAGTTTGTCGTTTGCTCTAGTGCTTCACTTATATATTTTAGAGCACGGTGGTGGTTTTATTTTGAAGAAATAGATGAACTCTCATGCTTCACTTATATTATTTTGAGAGTCTTAAATAGCATGGTAATTTGCTTAAATAATCCTAATATGCTAAGCATACAAGATTTGTAAGAATTCTTATGAGTGTGCTGAATACTAAGAAAAGTTCTATGCTTGATAATTGTTTTGAGATATGAAGATGGTGATATTAGAGTCATGCTAGTTGAGTAGTTGTGAATTTGAGAAATACTTGTGTTAAAAGTTTGTGATTCCCGTAGCATGCACGTATGGTGAACCGTTATGTGATGAAGTCGGAGCATGATTTATTCATTGATTGTCTTCCTTATGAGTGGCGGTCGGGGACGAGCGATGGTCTTTTCCTACCAATCTATCCCCCTAGGAGCATGCACGTAATACTTTGCTTTGATAACTTCTAGATTTTTGCAATAAGTATATGAGTTCTTTATGACTAATGTTGATTCCATGGATTATACGCACCCTTCTTCCTTCCACCATTGCTAGCCTCTCTAATACCGCGCACCTGTCGCCGGTATCATACACCCACCATATACCTTCCTCAAAACAGCCACCATACCTACCTATTATGGCATTTCCATAGCCATTCCGAGATATATTGCCATGCAACTTTCCACCGTTCCGTTTATTATGACACGCTCCATCATTGTCATATTGCTTTGCATGATCATGTAGTTGGCATCGTATTTGTGGCAAAGCCACCGTTCATAATTGTTTCATACATGTCACTCATGAGTCATTGCACATCCCGGTACACCGCCGGAGGCATTCATATAGAGTCATATTTTTTTCTAAGTATCGATTTGTAATTTTTGAGTTGTAAGAAAATAGAAGTGTGATGATCATCATTTTTTAGAGCATTGTCCCAGTGAGGAAAGGATGATGGAGACCACGATTCCCCCACAAGTCGGGATGAGACTCCGGACGAAAAATAAAAAAGGAGAAAAAAAAGAGGCCATGAAAAAAGAGAAAAGGCCCAAATAAAAAAATAAAAATAAAAAAATAAATGAGAGAAAAATAGAGAAGGGGCAATGCTACTATCCTTTTACCACACTTGTGCTTCAAAGTAGCACCATGATCTTCATGATAGAGAGTCTCCTATGATATCACTTTCATACACTAGTGGGAATCTTTCATTATAGAACTTGGCTTGTATATTCCAATGATGGGCTTCCTCAAAATGCCCTAGGTCTTCATGAGAAAGCGAGTTGGATGCACACCCACTTAGTTTCTTTTGTTGAGCTTTCATATACTTATAGCTCTAGTGCATCCGTTGCATGGCAATCCCTACTCACTCACATTGATATCTATTGATGGGCATCTCCATAGCCCGTTGATATGCCTAGTTGATGTGAGACTATCTTCTCCTTTTTGTCTTCTCCACAACCAGCATTCTATTCCACCTATAGTGCTATGTCCATGGCTCATGCTCATGTATTGCGTGAAGATTGGAAAACTTTTGAGAATGTCAAAAGTATGAAACAATTGCTTGGTTTGTCATCGGGGTTGTGCATGATTTAAATACTTTGTGTGGTGAAGATAGAGCATAGCCAGACTATAAGATTTTGTAGGGATAACTTTCTTTGGCCATGTTATTTTGAGAAGACATGATTGCTTTGTTAGTATGCTTGAAGTATTATTATTTTTATGTCAATATGAACTTTTGTCTTGAATCTTTCGGATCTGAATATTCATACCACAATTAAGAAGAATTACATTGAAATTATGACAACCATCATTCCACATCAAAAATTATCTTTTTTATCATTTACCTACTCGAGGATGAACAGGAATTAAGCTTGGGGATGCTTGATACGTCTCCAATGTATCTATAATTTTTGATTGCTCCATGCTATATTATCTACTGTTTTGGGCAATATTGGGCTTTATTATCCACTTTTATATTATTTTTGGGACGAACCTATTAACCGGAGGCCCAGCCCAGATTTGTTGTTTTATGCCTATTTTAGTGTTTCGAGGAAAAGGAATATCAGACGGAGTCGAAACGGAACGAAATCAACTGGAGAAGTTTTTTTGGAAGGAAAGCCACCAGATAGACTTGGACTCTACGTCAGAAGATACGGGAGCTGGCCACGAGGGTGGGGGCGCGCCCACCCCCCTAGGGCGCGCCCCTGCCTCGTGGGGCCCCCGAAGCTCCACCGACGTACCCCCTGCACCCATATATACCTACATATAGAAAAACTTCCAGAACAGAGATTAGATCGAGAGTTCCGCCGCCGCAAACCTCCAGAGCCACGAAAAACCAATCGGGACCCTGTTCCGGCACCCTGCCGGAGGGGGGAACCCTCACCGGTGGCCATCTTCATCATCCCGGCGCTCTCCATGACAAGGAGGGAGTAGTTCACCCTCGGGGCTGAGGGTATGTACCAGTAGCTATGTGTTTGATCTCTCTCTCTTTCTCTCTCTCTCTCTCTCGTGTTCTTGATTTCGCACGATCTTGATGTATCGCGAGCTTTGCTATTATAGTTGGATCTTATGTTTCTTCTCCCCTTCTACTCTCTTGTGATGAATTGAGTTTCCCTCTTGAATTTATCTTATCAGATTGAGTCTTTATTTGAGAACACTTGATGTATGTCTTGCCGTGTTTATCTGTGGTGACAATGGGATATCACGTGCCACTTGATGTATGTTTTGGTGACCAACTTGCGGGTTCCGCCCATGAACCTATGCATAGGGGTTGGCACACATTTTCTTGACTCTCCGGTAGAAACTTTGGGGCACTCTTTGAAGTACTTTGTGTTGGTTGGATGAATCTGAGATTGTGTGATGCATATCGTATAATCATGCCCACGGATACTTGAGGTGACAATGGAGTATCTAGGTGACATTAGGGTTTTGGTTGATTTGTGTCTTATGGTGTTATTCTAGTTCGAACTCTTTAGTAGATCGATCCGAAAGAATAACTTTGAGGTGGTTTCGTACCCTACCATAATCTCTATGTTTGTTCTCCGCTATTAGTGGCTTTGCAGTGACTCTTTTTTGCATGTTGAGGGATTGTTATATGATCTATCTATGTTATTATTGTTGAGAGAACTTGCACTAGTGAAAGTATGAAACCTAGGCCTTGTTTCCTAGCATTGCAATACCGTTTACGCTCACTTTTACCACTTGTTACCTTGCTGTTTTTATATTTTTAGATTACAAAAACCTATATCTACCATCCATAGTGCCAGGGGTGTTGCAGACATTTCAAATCGCCTCTGATTTTCATAAAGCAAGGCAAAACAAACAGTCTGCTTCTGATTCTGAGAATCTGCAGCTGCAGCTGATTCTCACAACCCAAGCCAGAGCTGATTCTCAAGAATCTGTAGCTCAAACAAAGGGGGCCTTAGTGACTTTGGAGTGACTCTTTGTTGCATGTTGAGGGATAGTTATATGATCTAATTATGTTATTATTGTTGAGAGAACTTGCACTAGTGAAAGTATGAACCCTAGACCTTGTTTCCTAGCATTGCAATACCGTTTACGCTCACTTTTATTACTTGTTACCTTGCTGTTTTTATATTTTCAGATTACAAAAACCTATATCTACCATCCATATTGCACTTGTATCACCATTTCTTCATTAACTAGTGCACCTATACAATTTACCATCGTATTGGGTGTGTTGGGGACACAAGAGACTCTTTGTTATTTGGTTGCAGGGTTGTTTGAGAGAGACCATCTTCAACCTACGCCTCCCACGGATTGATAAACCTTAGGTCATCCACTTGAGGGAAATTTGCTACTGTCCTACAAACCTCTGCACATGGAGGCCCAACAACGTCTATAAGAAGAAGGTTGTGTAGTAGACATCAATTCCAGATTAGTCCAATGCACATGCACTATTATTATTATCCACAGCGTTCGGTCGTGCGAGTGAAAGGTAATAATGACGATATATGATGAACTGATTGAGATGAGAGAAGCTGGTATGAACTCGACCTATCTTGTTTTTGTAAATATGATTAGTTCATCATTCCTGATTCAGCCTATTATGAATGAAACATGTTTGCAATGACAATTAGATATTATAGTTGCTCATTCCATGCTTAATTAGCTAGGAGTTTATAATGGTTTACCTTGCGTGCCAACATGCTATTAAAATGGTTGTGATGTGGTATGATAGGGTGATATCCTCCTTTGAACGATTCGAGTGGCTTGACTTGGCACATGTTCACGCATGTAGTTGAAACAAAACCAACATAGCCTCCCCGATATTTATGTTCATGGTGATTTATATCCTACTCATGCTTGCACTCATTGTTGATTAATCTTAATGCATGTTCATGACTGTTGTCACTCTCTAGTTGGTCGCTTCCAAGTCTCTTTCTAGCCTTCACTTGTACTAAGCGGGAATACTGCTTGTGCATCCACTTCCATAAACCCCAAATTCATTCCATATGAGTCCACCATACCTTCCTATATGCGGTATTTACCTTCCGTTCCAAGTAAATTTGTATGTGCCAAACTCTAAACCTTCAAATGAAATTCTGTTTTGTATGCTCGAATAGCTCATGTATCAACTAGGGCTGTCTATATCTTCCATGCTGGGTGGGTTATTCTCACGATGAGTGGACTCCGCTCATCACTCACGAGAAAATGGCCGGTAACCGGGATGCCCAGTCCCATGCTCAAATCAAAATAATTGCAAACAAAACTCCCCCAGGATTGTTGTTAGTTGGAGGCACCCGTTGTTTCGGACAAGCCATGGATTGATGTTTGTTGGCAGTGGGGGAGTATAAACTTTACCATTTTGTTTGGGAACCGCCTATAATGTGTGTAGCATGGAAGATATTGAGATCTCTTGGTTGTTATGTTGACGATGATAGTATGCCACTCAAAATATTATCTATCTCTATTTCAAAACTCGAGCTCTAGCACCTCTGCAAATCCCTGCTTCCCTCTGCAAAGGTCCTATCTATTTACTTTTATGTTGAGTCATCATCCTCTTATTAAAAAGCACCAGTTGGAGAGCACCGCTGTCATTCGCATGCATTGCTATAAATTTACATTGAGTATGACTGTGACTGGATCTCTTTTACCATGAATTACAATGTCTAGTTAGCCCTTGATCTTCAGGGGTGCTCTGCATTTATGTTTTGCGGTCTCAGAAAGGGCTAGCGAGATACCATCTTGTCATACCATGTTATGATTGTTTTGAGAAAGTGTTCTCATCCGAGATTTATTATTATTTATTGCTAGTTGATTATGCCATTGATATGAGTAAAGATGAGACCTAAATGTTATTGTGAATATGGTTAGTTCATAATCTTTGATGAAAACTTGAATGCTGGCTTTACAAATTTGCAACAACAAGATCAAACAGAGTTTGTAAAAGTTTTTATTTATCACTTTCAGTTTTTCAACTGAATTGCTTGAGGACAAGCAAAGGTTTAAGCTTGGGGGAGTTGATACGTCTCCAACATATCTAGTTTTCCAAACACTTTTGCCCTTGTTTTGGACTATAACTTGCATGATTTGAATGGAACTAACTCGGACTGAAGCTGTTTTTAGCAGAACTGCCATGGTGTTATTTTTGTGCAGAAATAAAAGTTCTCGGAATGACCTGAAAATCCACAGAGACACGTTTTGGAATTGATAAAAAATATTGGCGAAATAATCCGCATTAGGGGGCCCACACTCTGTCCATGAGGGTGCAGGGCGCCCCCGGGCATGACCCCTACCTCATGGGCCCCCTAGGACTCCACCGACCTCAACCCCAACTCCATATATTCACGTTCGGGGAGAAAAATCAGAGAGAAGGATTCATCACGTTTTACGATACGGAGCCGCCGCCAAGCCCTAATCTTCCTCGGGAGGGCTGATCTGGAGTCCGTTCGGGGCCCCGGAGAGGCGAATCCGTCGCCATCGTCATCATCAACCATCCTCCATCACCAATTTCATGATGCTCACTGCCGTGCATGAGTAATCTCATCGTAGGCTAGCTGGACGGTGATGGGTTGGATGAGATTTACCTTGTAATCGAGTTAGTTTTGTTAGGGTTTGATCCCTAGTATCCATTATGTTCGAAGATTGATGTTACTATGACTTTGCTATGCTTAATCCTTGTCACTAGGGCCCGAGTGCCATGATTTCAGATCTGAACCTATTATGTTTTCATGAATATATGTGAGTTATTGATCCTATCTTGCAAGTCAAGAGTCACCTACTATTGGTTTTTATCCGGCAACCCCAAAGTGACAATAATCGGGACCACTCCCGGTGATGACCGTAGTTTGAAGAGTTCATATATTCACTAAGTGTTAATGCTTTGGTCCGGTACTCTATTAAAAGGAGGCCTTAATATCCCTTAGTTTCCAATAGGACCCCACTGCCACGGGAGGGTAGGACAAAAGATGTCATGCAAATTATGTTCCATAAGCACGTATGACTATATTCGGAATACATGCCTACATTACATTGATGAACTGGTGCTAGTTCTGTGTCACCCTATGTTATAACTGTTGCATGAGGAATCGCATCCGACATAATTATCCATCATTGATCCATTGCCTACGAACTTTTCACATATTGATCTTTTCTTAGTTACTTTTCCGTTGCCACTGTTACGATTGCTACAAAATCTACTACTGTTACTTTTGCCACCGTTACAGTTACTTCCATACTACTTTGCTACTAAATATTTTGCTACAGATATCTTTTAGGTGTGGTTAAATTGACAACTCAACTGCTAATACTAGAGAATATTCTTTGGCTCCCCTTGTGTGGAATCAATAAGTTTGGGTTGAATACTCTACCCTTGGAAACTGTTGCGATCCCCTATACTTGTGGGTTATCGCTCTGAACCCTTGAAGTTCGCGTCATGCGAGCTCGGCCAGGGAACTTCTGTCCCGCCCAACTCCACAGACCCTTGCTTCCCCGCCCAAACCTCGCTCTTAAACTAGGCTTTGGACTTAATGCGATCCCTCGCTATCACAGAGGAATCGCTTCCGAATTGCGGCCAGCCCGGACTAGGGGCAGAGGGCAGGGAATTTTGCTTCCCACCCACCACCCACTTTATAGCCAATGTCGAGGATTTTACCAACATGCTCGATTACGCCTCTGAAGACATCGGCAGTATGGACGACGATGCGGGAGAGGAGCATGCCCAAAACCCACCGTTCACTGGACGCTGGAGAGCCACTTCCTCATATGACGTGTACATGGTGGACACACCCAACACTACTAGGAAAAGGCCTACTAATGGCGCACCGGTTTTGCCTACTAATGGTGCACTACCGGTGCGCCATTAGTATCACGCCACTAGTATTTTTTACTAATGGCGCACCACTGGTGCGCCATTAGTATCTGGTATACTAATGGCGCACCACGCAGTGCGCCATTAGTATGTAACACCATGCGCCATTAGTGTGCCTCCCGGGGGGCCATACGTAACCATGTGCTTTGTCAGACTAATGGCGCACCCTGTTGTGATGCGCCATTAGTATCCTTTGGCACACTAATGGCGCACCTTGAGCTGATGTGCCATTAGTATGAATATGTGGTTTTTCTTTTTTTTTATTTTCTGATTTTTGCACAGGTTACAAAATATATTACTGGACAGAATATAGACAGCAGCACACAACAAGAGCAGATTCATCGAATACAATAGAAGATTAGTCTCTGAATACAATTCATCTTATTAGTCTCCAAATTCAAAAGACCGAACAAAGATAAAACATTACAAGTCTCAAGACCGCGAGTATCGAGTTTGTCTTCACATTACAAGTCGATATCGATCATCTAAACTACCATCACATAGAAGAGAGCTGCGGTCATCACGATGAGCATCATCGCGATCAAACTGGTCTTCATCCGGTTCCTCCAACGCTCCCTCCTCTCTCCCGCTAGATAGCGGGCGTATCTAGATTCGGCCTCAGCCCTAGTGGTGTACCCTTTGTAACTGTTACCGCTGAACGGTGAACCTGTCTCCGACACTCCTCCCGATCGTCAGAGACTCAGGAACCTTACCCTTGTACACGACATACGACGGCATCTCTATGCACAAGCCAAACAATGACAATACATAAGTAATATGTAAGTATGGAACAAAAGGATCGAAAGAGAAAAGCAAGACATTAATAGCACGATTCATGGTCCTACTAATAAATAGCATCGATTACATCTAAGTTGAACGACTGTCCAAACCAAAGAGACATACGAATTCATTAAAGTTTAATTACAACATGAGCCAATCAATGTTTCAGAACTACACATCACTACTTTCGACTCGACTCATCGGACGGAGCGTGGATGAAGCCGCCGTCGTCGTGATGGTCAAGAAATCGCGTTGTTGTCACCCTACATTTGTAGCGTTTCATCTATCTCACCGTTGGACGGTTGATATCTGAGGAAGAACTGCCCTGAGGTATGAAGGACATCTTGATGGATGATGTCCGCAAACTCTGACTGGATGCGAAAGAATTCTTGTCTGAGGTCCGCGTCCTGGACTGCCGACAAGCTCGCTGCCCAATCTTTGAGATTATCTGGTAGCAGAAGTTGATGATGGTCCCTTACGATCGCCCGCATGTGATGGAGGGCGTAGTAGGCATCCTTCTGACCGCCAGGCGGCTGCTTGACGCAGCAGAACTTCGTATTATGTGAGAACATGTGCTTGCCGTACTTACGAACTGCCCTGGTGAAGGTGCCTTCAGATTTGGCGTAGCCGGGGAGAACATCATCAAGAACTTTCTTGACATTTGTGTAGTCTATCTTGGAGTTACGGTTCGGGTCGAAATACGTGGCCATGGAATATTTCGGGCTTAAGAGGATGAGTGTGCAATGTGTGTCACTGCACAGAACACGGAATGTTAGAAAAAAAAAGAATGATCGAAATCTAAGAAATCACATGTTACGGGGTGGTTAAGGGATGACTTACTCAGGAAAGTAAGCCACAAGGAAGTTATCCTTATCCGGGTTTGCGAATAGCGCCTTGAGGTGTGAACTCGCAACTTGGCGGTCCCAGCGCTGCTCAAGTGCTTGGCACACATGTAGAAGGGGTCGACTATCACGATGTCTGGGGTCTTGTCTCTAATGATCCGCATCTCCATACTCAGCGAAAACAGCCGAACGAAGGTGTAGTGCAACGGATGAAGGTTAAACATAGCAAAGATGTCATCAAACCGCAGGACGATCGTACCCCCGATGCCGCCATCCACAAAGCCCTTGCCCTCTGGTACCTTGAACACGAAAACCGGGTATGCCACATCATTCTCTCTCAGACGCCGCTTCTCCAAAGAAAGAACAGTGTCGTGCAGACTCCGCATAGCACCGGTTGCAGCATTTAGCACATTTGGCGGTAGCATCGCCCTACCCGCCACATGCACCCTCCTCGAGATATCCTTAGGTGAAGGTGGCCCATCTTGAGCACGGATCGAACTCAGTGCCGGCTGGCTCGCACCGGCGCCCTTGTTAGTCTTTCGTTTCCGTCCCTTCTTCTTGATATCCTGTAATGGGACCGAGTTCTCCTCACAGACCGCCTTCTTGATTGTGTTGGGGCTGATAATATTTCGCACCTCAGCTATCTGAGGCTCGGTGAAGGCGGGAGCTGGAGGCGTGTCTTGAGAATGGAACGCCAGACGACGCCTATTGCAATTGGATTTCTCCGCCGTACCAGCTAGATCATGGTCGTCTTGGTTGGGTTCTTGAGAAAGAGGCCCGCGAAACTCATCAGCGTACCCATGTTCGGCAAAGTACTTATCAACTTTGGTAAATGTACCGTCGTTGTTGTCGTCGCCGTCCGGATCCTGTGCCACAGGGCTGTCCAGATCCTGTGCCATAGGGATGTCCGGCAGGTCCGGTAGCATTGTGGCGTTCTTGCCATGGCTTGGCACCGGCACGATCGGCGGTCTTATGCGTGGGGTGGTGTCCCCGCCCCAAACGAATCTGCTCTTCGCCAAAGCAGGGCCAGTTTTCAGCGCCGAGGGTCATCTCATCTTCTTCGCCGCCCCAGCTGGTCGAATCGGAGGTAATAGCTCGTCGCAGCCTAGCAGCACCCGAACCACTTCAACCCTATACACTGTGGGTGGCATCAGATTACCGTGGAACATGGGGTTGCCCGGTTGAACGATTCTGCCCTTGGCGACATCGACCAACTCGCCGCCCACGAAGTGCAGAAGAGTGCAAGGAACGTCGGCGGCGCCCTGCGAAAACATGTAGGGCGTCAGGGATGCCCAGTCAAAGGCAAGGAGATGAAGTCATCGGCCGAGAGGCTTAGTTACCGTGATGCCGTCGAGCTCGGCTAATGTCGAGGCACCGCCAACGGCGGGCGTGCAACTAACGGAGGGGCCGCTTGCTAGCGAGGTGCCGGCCAGCGTACACCCGGGTGCATTAAGCTCCAATGCCTGTGCCGGCGCCGGAGACACGAATACTGCCTCCGTCGGAGACACCAATGGCACCGCCGGAGACAGCAATGGCGCCGCCTGCGCGCTGTGCGAGTTGCTGGCCGTGAAGCTGGGAACCGGGGGAGGCCCCTGTTGGCCGCTCGCAATCCATGTTGTCAGCCCAAGAATCAACGTAGGCACCATGGCGTTGAGCTTCGTTCCCAGTTGTTGTTCCACTTGCTCTTGGACAAGCTCTGGAATCCGCACCACTTGTGCCTTGAGTGCTTCAACCTCGTGCGACTGGCTTTCCGAGCTGGTCTTTTTCTCCTTTCGCCCACCAGCGGTATAGTATGACGACCATTTTGTGGACAAGCCTTTGCCGGCCACACGACCAGCTGACGTCGGCTTACTGAGCTTATCCTTGTTTTTAATTGCGTTCAATGCCCTATTTAAAGGGGTGTTGAAAGGGGAGCTCTCAGACGACCCCGCGCTACTGCTTTCAGTGTCTTGCGGAAGGAACGTGAACCATTTAGAAATATTGGGGATTAATTAGAATGCAACCATATGGAGCTAATTACGCGGGGGTGTATTCCTTACCAGAACAAGCTCGAGCGCCCTGATCTTCGGATCCGTAGTAAGCTCCTTTGTTACCGCGTCCTCCTTGTACTGGGCCTTGAGAAAGTTCCTGGTCTGCTTGTCACGGTATTTCTCGAAGCGGGGCGGTAGGCCTTGCTCGGCATGCTCCGCGTCCTCCTTGTCCCATATAGGCTCCGCCACTCTGTAACCGCCGGGACCGAGTTGGTGGACCCCTAAGTTCAACTTCCACATTTCTTTCCCCCACTGACTTGATTCGGAGGTTGCGCTGCTCTCACACTTGAGCTTGAACTCCTTGTACTCATCTTCGCTCATCAAAGGATATTTCGCCTTGATCTTGTCATAACTACCACCTTTGTCAATCATTGCCTTCACCGTGCTTCTCCAAGTAGACAGGGCCGTGCTCATCCTCGTGAGGGCGGTACTGTTCACTTTATTCCCTGAGAGGCGTGTGTTTGCAAACTCAGCGGGGAACTTGTATCGTTCGTGCAGCTTCATGAAGAGGAGGCTGCGCAAATTCCCGTGGTCCTTATGCCTTAGGTTCTCGGTGTTGGTCGAGACGGTGCTCCGGAGAATGCACCCGAGCTGAATCGAGTACCCTTTGACTACTTGTTTGGGCGCCATCGGATTCCCGTCGGAGTCCACTTCAGTAAATTCCTCCCTGACGGTGCCGAGCACGCTCGGGCGCCGGTCCTTCCGTTGCCTCTTCAGTTGGCTGCCATCTGTGTGTGCGCCGCCATCATCACTGGTGGCATCCTCTGCGGCACCATCAGTGGTGTCATCCCCGACGCCACTGGGGTTGTGTAGTCAGGATCGGTGTCTTCCGCGGCGTCCTCATTGCGGTGAGGTTCTTCCTCCAACTCCTGGGACAGCTCCCAGAATTGCTTGCCGCCCGAACCGCCGGCCTCATCGTTGTGGGCCATGTTTCGCTCTAAATAGGAAAAAAGTTTGGTCAAAAAGTTGGTTATTGTCAAGGAACAAGATCATGGTCTCATCATTTAGGGTTTGTCGACACGAGGCATCCTAAAAGCTAAGCTTTTATCATTTAGGGTTTGTCGGCCGAGGCACCCTAAAAGCCTATGTTGGGTTTATTGCACTAATCACTTGGCTCTATTGCCACCTATGTTGGGTTTATCATCTAGGGTTTATCGATGCTGAGGAGAATTCTAAGTTGGGTTTAATGCAGCAAGAATAAATGGGCAATTGATCCTACTTAATTAAGTACTAAGATACCCCAGCCCATGCATTAGTAGCAAGTACCTCATATGTCCAATTTTTAGCAAAGTCATGCTAAAATTCACGGAAAATTTCAGCATGACCTTTGCTAAAAATAGGACATATGGAGTACCCGAATTTGCCGGAACGGAAGTTAATCGACATTCCGGCAAACTCAAGGGCCTCTCGGGGTACCTGCAAAATCATCATGACACGAAGGGCCTCAAGCAGCAGCGGCTTCTCCCAGGACCCCAATTTTTTGCTAAATTCAGCATATTTCTATACAACAGCACTGTAAAGATGAAGAACAGTTCTACAGCAGCCCATTTATATACAATAGCATCTTTGGTCATACCAATTTCTGAAACAATTCAAATCTGAACTATATCTTTGGTCATACAAATCTCTGAAACTTTACAAATCTGAAATATATATTTGGTCATACAAATTTATGGAACTAATCAAATCTGAACTGTATCTTTGGTCATACAAATCTCTGAAACTTTACAAATCTGTGGTCATACAAATTTATGGAACTAATCAAATTCTAGATTCAGAAGTTGGACTTCAAAAATCTTTCATGCAAATTACTTGAAGTACTGAAGTTAAATTGTTTTCAATCTGTCCAGATATTGTCACTGACAATTAGGGTCATCAAAAAGATGCAACCCTCGAGAATTCCTAGCATGAGGTTTGTCCATCACTTTTGGCTCACTTATTAATCTACACATCCTATGTCAATATCCACATGCTATGTCATCTGATGTTCGTGAATCATTGTAGTTTAGGCACCATACAAGATTGTTAGTTCAATGTGCTTTATATCCTAGTTATACTACTGCAAGAAAGGAGGATCATCATACACATATATATGTATAGCAATTGACAGGAACTTCATCATTTTTAGTAACCACAATACATATATAGCAATTGGAAGCAAACAGATGTACACATAAGATAAACATGTAGTGCTGAAAGTTTAATGCTTACAAAATACTTGCTGAAATAATGAAAAATATGGAGTCACCAAGCTGGCTAAGAAACTCCCAAAGTCCACGAGCAAATCCAAGATCTAATCCTGTTACACACATCATAACAATTTAAGATAATTAGGATAAGGATAGTAGGAAATGAAAAAGAAAGAGCTCAAAAAACAATCACAACAGAAAAATAATAAAAACCTAGTCCTAGAAGAAAATAAATCCTAAAAGAAAAGAAATCCTAAAATCTGGAGCAAGTCCTAGCAGTAGTAGTCCAACTAGATGGCCACCATTACTACTCATATCACTAGAGTAAACAACAGTTGTGTGTTCAACATCTTTACTAATGAAACATTTTCATAGAACGTCCACATTTGCAATCAGTAGTGACCCAAATACACGGATGCTGCCTCTACCCAAAAATCAGACCTATTTAACTCACATATACATTCTAATTAGATCAGACAGATGTTTCAGCACAATAAACATAGTCATGTACAATAAGAAGCAAATGTGTTACTGTACAGACCTATTTAACCCTAGGCACTTTGCACATACAAGCTATATAGTCTGGAATCAAATGCATACAGCTGAGACAAGCATCGACCATAGCATTCCACAGCCATGAACTTGTACAGAGGGGGAGAGAGGCGAGATAAGTGCTCATCTTGGTGACAGGGGAACCAAATCCAAACAAGTCGAACCCACAACAACAACTTCTCTGTATCCAAGTTGAACCAAGTCCTTCCTTCACACAACACAACAGCACAACACAGCTTCAGAGATTGGAGGAGATGAGGAAGAAAATCAGCGGAAAAGGGATTAGTACCCTGTTCTCCTGCTGGACGGCGGGGAGGTCGCGGGCCTCCTCTCCTGCTGGACGTGGGGCCTCCTCTCCTGGTGGACGTGGGGCGGCTCCGAGGTTTCTAGGGTTTCGAGGGGGAGGCGGCTCGAGGGGAGGAAGGGAGAGGGGGCGGGCGGCGCGGCGTGGGCGGCTGGGCAGATGGGTCGGGGCAGCGGGCGGGCGGCGATGGAGGGAGGGACGAGGGAGGAGCGGCGCGGTGGAGGAGAGAGGACAGATCAAGTAGTCTCGCCGAGAGGAGAAGGGGGAAGGAGCGGTAGCGGTGGTGTATGGACGGGGAAGATCACTAATGGCGCACCCAGAGGTGCGCCATTAGAATGTTTTTTTATTACAGTTCGAGCACAGGTTATATTCCACCTAACCCAATCCACATCAGAACCCGCCCACTAGCCCGACTAGTCAACACGCAGCACACACACCAGGAGGTCCTGGGTTCGATTCCTGTGCCCCAATATTCTTTTGCATTTTAAATGTTGTTTGATATTTATTTGTGTTTAAATATGTTCAAACTTGTTTAAATCATAACAGTAATATTTTTTTATAAAAATAGTACTAATTTTTTAAAAAATATGTTCAAATTTGTTACTTGAAAATATCATCGGCGGCGGCGGTCGAGCGGGGGAGGGTGCGGGGGGTGCCCGTTGGCGGCGGTGGAGCGGGGGAGGGTGCGGGAGGGCGGGTGCTCGTCGGCGGCGGTGGAGGGGGATCAAGATCGAGTGTCCTCATGAATTCAAAAAGTGCCCATGAAATTTAAAATTATTCATGATATCAAAAAGTGCCCATGAAATACAATCGAGAAATGAAGACTACGATTTAAATACAATCGATCTTAGCTAGCTATCTGTTCACAATCTTCTTGCCCTTCTTTTTCGCAAATGGAGTTCTTCTGTGGAACGGATGTCCTTTAGGTAGGGTGGTCCTGCTTCTTCTTGTGGTGTGTGCTGCTACTTCATCGTCGTCGTCATATTCGATCTTCGGGTCGCCGTACTTGTCGAAGTCTTGCTCATTGGCTACTCCATCCATTCCGATCATCTTCCTTTTGCCTCTCCTCACGACAACACGACTGGGCTTTGACGGGTCGGTAATGAACAAGCATTGGTCCACTTGGGAAGCCAGTACCCATGGCTCATTTTTCAAGGGTGACGCTTATGCCATGGTCTTGGATTTGGCTTCGGGTATAACCATGGTGATGAAATACCGGTCTTCTTTTAGGACGCTCTTGGCCCATCTGACACGGAACATCGGGACCTTCTCTCCAGCGTAGCTCAGCTCCCAGATCTCCTCGATCCTTCCATAGTATCTGTCCTTGTCGTTACCGGTGTAGGATTCCATCGTTACCCCGGAGTTCTAATAACCATCGCTCTTCATGTCCTTGTTCTCGATGTAGAATGTGTAGCCGTTGATATCGTACGCCTCATAGGTCATCAGGTTGTGCTCGGCGCCCTGTGTCAAGGCGAATATGAGTTGTTCTTCCGCGGAAGAATCCTCATGTAAAGGGTACGACAGAAGCTTCTGCTTGAACCAACGCGTGAAACATGAGTTGTGCTCTTTGATTATATCTTCGTCCGTCCTCTGTTAGCCTCGTTCATTGTACGTCTTCTCAATAAAGGTTTTGTGCTCTACCACCCAAGGATCGACCACGTCTATGTGTTGTAGCGTGACTAGGTTTGCTCTTTCAAAGTCGGCGAGTCGACCCTCGAAGTCGACATGCATTTCGCAGCGACCCTCACGGTGACCCCATCCAGCGAGCCTGCCGAGGTGCCTGTTGACGGGCAGACCAACGGGGTTCTCGATGCCTAGATAATTCATGCAGTAGGAGATGCACTCTTCGGTCAGAAAGCCCTTGGCTATACTTCCCTCTGGACGTGACATGTTGCCAACGTATCCTTTGATGACACCATTCATCCTTTCGAACGGCATCATGCTATGCAGGAATGTCGGCCCGAGTTGGATGATATCCTCCACGATATGGACCAGCAGAAGCACCATAACATCGAAGAATGCGGGCGGGAAGTACATCTCAAGCTCGCATAGTATCACCACGATTTCTTCCTGTAGCCTTCTGAGTTGCCTCACGCCAATCGACTTCCGAGAGATGACGTCGAAAAAGTTGCATAGGCCAAATAGCGTTGAACTTCTGCTTCGCTGGGTCTAGGTATCTGCTTATCTTCCCCGCGTAACCGTAAGAAAGTTTTACTCCTACGAGGCAGGTGAAAAACTGCTCGATCTCCTCCTGACTTACAGTGAAGCACGCCGGAGGGTAGTCACTTCTGGTCTTCTTGGCCTTTTTGCCTTTGCGACGAGTTTCTGTGTCCTGCTTCGCCTCATCATCATCATCATCATTAGCGTGAAGCTCCAGCCTGATGCCCATTGATTTCAAGTCTGCCCTTGCTTTTGGCCCATCTTTGGTCCTCTCTGGCATGTTGAGTAGGGTACCAAGCAGACTCTCACACACGTTCTTCGTGATATGCATGGCATCAAGGCTGTCAGGCACACGGTGGATCTTCCAGTACGGCAAGTCCCAGAAAACAGACCTCGTTTTCCATACCTTCAGCAGTGGCTCTGGCGCCTTTTGCTTCTTTCCCGGCTCTGGCGCCTTTTGCTTCTTTCCCAACAGTGGGCAATCTTTCCAATTTTTCAACAGCTCGTCTATTTCCTCGCCGCTCCTCGTACGCGGGCATTTTCGGGGTTCAGTTTCACCATCGAACAGATCCATGCGTTTCCTCCACGGGTCATCGTCGTGAAGCCACCTTCGATGTCCCATGAACACGGTTTTTGAAGACCCGGGATCTCTATCTAGCTGGCGATACGTTGTGTCATCCATGCACCTTACACATCCAGAAAATCCGTGGACTACCTGCCCCGCAAGATATCCGTAACCGAGATAGTCGTGCACCTTCGTGAGCAGTGCGGCTCTCATAGGGAAATATTCTTTCTCTGCGGCGTCCCATGTATTGGCTGGCATTTTCCACAGCGGGTCTAGCTTCTCTTTCAGCAGCCCCAGATACAGATTGATGTCGTTCCCTGGTTGTTTCGGCCATTCAATTAGCATACTCATGTGAATGTACTTCCTCTTCATGCACAACCAGGGGGAAGGTTGTACATCCACACAAACACAGGCCAGGTGCTATGTGTGCTTCTCGCTGCCAAACGGATTGACTCCATCGGTGCTCGCGCCAACATGATGTTCCTTGGATCCTTCCCAAATTCTGGGTATTCAAGTTCAACGCTTGCCACGGCTCGCATCCTTAGGGTGTCTCAGCATCTTGTCTTTTTATTTATCTCCGGATCATTTCCGTCATCTTCCCGCTTCTTCTCCTCCCTATCCGCGTGCCACGCGGAGCTTTGCTACCTTAGGGTCCGCGAAATACCGCTGCACGAGGAGTGATCGGAAAGTACCACACCGATTTTCGAGGAGCTTTCTTCCTCTTCTTGTATCGAGTGACGCCGCACACCGGACATATGGTAGACTCCGCGTGCTCGTCCCGATAAATGATGCAATTGTTCATGCACACATGGTATTTCACGTGCGGTAAATCCATAGGACACACGATTTTCTTCGCCTCCTCAAAACTGGTCGGGCACTTGTTCCCCTTGGGAAGACGTTCGTGCCAGAATGACATGTTCTCGTCGAAGCATGCGTCGGTCATTTTGTGTTTTACCTTCATCTCCAGATCCATGAGCGTTACTTTCAGGCGGGTATCCTCGGGCCTGCATCCTTCATACAATGGAGTAACCGCGTCTATCTCCAGTTGATCCAGCTTGGCTTTCTCTCGGGCGGCAGCTCTTGCGTTATCCGTCTGCTTGAGAAGCAGCTCTTGAATATGAGGGTCCTACACCCAGCCTCCATCGTCTTCTGCTCCGGCATCTTCATCTTCATGATCATGCCCTTCGTCTTGATCTTCCTCATCATCATGTATGACATCTTCTACATGATGACTGTGTACATCATCACCGTCGTGATCATGTCCTGGAGATTCTTCGTCTTCTCGCCCGCCCTCGCTGCGGTGGTTGTCTTGTTGCCCTTCCTCATTTCTTGCCCGGCCCCCATGGACGACTTCATAGTCATATTCATCACCTTGCCACCGATAGCCATCCATGAAACCACGCAAGAGCAGGTGGTCCCGCACCTGCCCGGAATCCGGGTCCACAATAAGGCTCTTCAGCTTGCATCTTCGACACGGACATCTTATCTCCGTCTCGTTCTTTTGAAGCATCTCGGCCTTCGCGGAGCTTAAAAACCTATTCATGATGCCTTCGGTCATCGTGCGGACCATGGTCGCTGGGTAGAGCAAAACGATATTTTAGAACCAAGAAAAATTTGGCATGACCTTCCTAAAATAGGACCAAAAGAATGCATAGTGCCAAAATTCTCGCCAAACGGAAATGAATCAACATTCCGGCAAAATATTGGCAACTATTGCATTTGAAATACCGGTACCTGGAAACACAAACATATATGCAACACCACAAACATATGCAACACCACAAACATACATAGATCTAGCTAGGCCACAAAAAGTGCATGTGCACGTTGTTGGAGCGAGCTAGGGAGAAAAAAAGTAGATCTACAACTTGAAGATAGCTTTCCCCTTACTTGCCTATCAAAAAAAGGTAATTTCACCACTTAATTTTGATGAATTATGGTGCAAATGAGGTGAGGAGGAGGAGGCAGCCGAAAGCTTGGAGAAGGAGGTGGAGGAATGAAGTGGGAAAGTGACTGGGTAGGTGTGGCTGTCCAAAATATCTTGTTGGGGTCCCAGGTTACTAATGGCACCACCACGCAAATGCGCCATTAGTAACCCTGAGTTACTAATAAGCACTGCAGTGGTGCGCCATTAGTAGTTTTACAAAAATATATATATATATATATATATATATATATATATATATATATATATATATATATATATATATATATATATATATATATATATATATAATAGCGCACGTGACGTAGTGCGCCATTACTAGTTTAAACTAGTAATGGCGCACTATGACACGATGCGCCATTAGTAGTTTTGCAGAAATAAGAATAAAAAAATACAATCTTGGCGCACTCTTGTGGATGGTGCGCCATTACTAGTTAGAACTAGTAATGGCGCACTTCACTCGGATGCGCCATTAGTATGTATGGTAAAATGAAAAAAAAATTACTAGTGGCGCACCTTCTGTCTGGTGCGCCATTAGTGTCTTCCACACTAATGGCGCACCACCTGATGGTGCTCCATTAGTATATAGTAGTGGCGCACTGCTTCCCTGATGCGCCATTAGTGTCAATCCCATCTATAGCCCTTTTCCTAGTAGTGCAAAGAAGGCGACGTCGATGACGAGAAGGATCCAGTAGATGATGAACCTCCTGAGATGCCACCAAAGCGCCGACGTCAGCGGCGCCGCTTTAAATCGCGTCGTGTAAAAGATAGCAATACCGGAACCGGAGACGATAATACTCCGGAGTACGCCGAAGACCAAGAAGCCCCCATCGAACCAACATCCGTGTAGGATGATCGGGAGGACGGGCAAGTTGACCCTGACGAGCCAGAAGGGAACAAGGACCCGGAAGATAGCAACTATCTACCACTCTCCGAGGATGACGCGAGCCTCGGCGACGAAGATTTCATCATGCCAGAGGAGCCCCTTGAACAAGAGAGCTTTAAGCGCCGACTAATAGCCACTGCAAGAAGCCTGAAAAAGAAGCAGCAGCAACTTCAAGCTGATCAATATCTGCTTAATGACAGATGGACTAATGTCCTGGCAGCCGAGGAATGCGGCCTCGAATGACCAACTAAGAGTTACCCAAATCGTAAGCTGCTACCCCAATTTGACCATGAGGCGCTGGAGCCCATACCGCCAACGCGTGATGCTGTTGACAGATCGGACCGACCACCATGTGGCCGGGACAGGGCGGCAACTCAAGCCGAGACCAGCCCGCACCACCTAGCCGCAGAGGCAGAGAAACAACGTCTCCAGAATACACCTATGACCTGCGACAGGACCTGGACAATAGAGCCGGTCAGACTAGATCAATCTATGGATCAAGGGGGCGTGCCCCAGCACGAGAAGACGGCCATCAGGCCCGGCGCGATAAGCACAACCTCACCCAGGCAAAAAACCGCATACGGACCTCATCCGAACTGCGTCGAGACGTTGTCCGACACAGAGGTGTCGCACACCCCCTATGCTTCACCGATGAGGTAATGGAACACCAGTTCCTAAAAGGGTTTAAACCCGTGAACATCAAATCATATGATGGTACGACGGGTCCTGCAGTCTGGATTAAAGATTTTCTTCTCCACATTCACATGGCTCATGGTGACGATCTACATGCCATCAAATATCTCCCCCTAAAACTTAAGGGACCGGCACGGCACTGGCTAAATAGCCTGCCAGAAAACTCCATCGGTAGCTGGGAGGATTTGGAAGATGCCTTTAGGGACAACTTCCAAGGTACCTATGTACGGCCCCTAGACGCCGATGACCTCAGTCACATAGTCCAACAACCCGGAGAGTCAGCCCGGAAACTCTGGACCCAGTTCTTAATTAAAAAGAATCAAATTTTAGACTGTCCGGACGCCGAAGCCCTCGCGGCCTTTAAACACAACGTCCGGGACGAATGGCTCGCCAGACACCTCGGCCAAGAAAAGCCGAAGTCCATGGCAGCCCTTACCGTACTCATGACCCACTTTTGCGCGGGAGAAGACAGCTGGCTAGCCCGTAGAAGCAATAGCACCAGCGACCCTTGCACCTCCGAAGCCAGGAACGGCAATGGCAAGCCACGACGCAACAAGCACATGCGTTGAATCAATAATGACAGTACCGAGGATATAGCGGTCAACACCGGATTCAGTGGCCCTAAACCCGGCCAACGAAAGAAGCCGTTCAAAGGAAACAGAGATTGTCCATCCAGTTTGGACAGAATACTCGATCGGCCTTGCCAGATTCATGGCACCCCCGATAAGCCTGCCAACCATACCAACAGAAACTGTTGGGTTTTCAAACAGGCCGGCAAACTCAACGTCGAACACAAGGGGAAAGGGCCGTCCAGCGAGGACGACGACGAAGAGCTCCGTCAACCGAGCACAGGGGGACAGAAGAAATTCCCCCCAGAGGTAAAAACAGTAAATATGATAATGTCACACATATCCCTAAGAGGGAGCGCAAGCGCTCATTACGGGACGTCTACACCATAGAGTCGGTCGTCCCAAAATTCAACCCATGGTCGGCTTGCCCGATCACCTTTGATCGAAAGGACCACCCAACCAGTATCCGTCATGGAGGTTCGGCAGCTCTGGTCCTCGATCCAATCATCGACGGGTTACACCTCACACAAGTGCTCATGGATGGCGGCAGCAGTCTCAACCTAATTTACCAAGACACTGTCCGCAAAATGGGCATTGATCCATCAAGAATCAAGCCCACTAAAACTACCTTTAAAGGAGTAATACCTGGTGTAGAGGTCCGCTGCACGGGCTCAATCACATTGGAGGTCATCTTCGGTTTGCCGGACAATTCCCGAAGCGAAGACTTGAACTTCGACATTGTCCCTTTCCGGAGCGGCTACCACACACTGCTCGAATGAACCGCGTTCAGTCACTTCAGTGCGGTCCCGCACTACGCCTATCTAAGTCTCAAGATGCCTGGTCCAGGTGTCGTCATTACAATCAACGGAAACATGGAACGCTCCCTCCGTACTGAAGAGCATACCGCGGACATCGCGGCCGAAGTACAAAGTGGCCCTGTCAAGCCGCACACCTCATCGGCTATTAGACTAGTCACAGTGGGAGTAACTTCAGTAGTAACATCGAGTCCAACTCAGCAAATTTGCTTATGTGGCAATGAGTTAATGAGAAGAGAGGTAGTTTGAGTAACTTAGCTAGTTAGTGTAACATCACATGTCCCAATGCAATATGAGTCTATAACCTAATAAATGAGGCTTTGCATGTTACCGTACTTATGTTACTACCACTATGAAGGTAGTAACATAGTCTAGGGATATGTGTATGTTACTCTCCATTGTGGCTAGTCTTAAGCCGCCGGGCTCTATTACACAAGGCCGGCCAATTCCGCATGCTGATAGCTCGGCGATTCTAGAGATGGATTAGCAGTTTCGCCTCCGTCGATCGCCATGTACATCCGTGAAATTCGTACCGCGCGTGCATAATTATGCATTCAAAATACCTTGGGCATCAGCGGAGGCATGATACGTCTCCAACGTATCTATAATTTTTTATTGTTCCATGCTATTATATTATCTGTTCTCGATGTTTAATGGGCTTTACTATGCACTTTTATATTATTTTTGGGACTAACCTACTAACCAAAGGCCCAGTGCAAATTGTTGTTTTTTGCCTATTTCAGTGTTTCGTAGAAAAGGAATATCAAACGGAATCCAAACGGAATGAAACCTTCGGGCGAGTTATTTTTGGAACAAACGCAATCCAGGAGACTTGGAGTGGACGTCAAGGAAGCTGCAAGGAGGCCACGAGGCAGGGAGCCGCGCCCAGGGGCAGTCGCGCCCCCCACCCACGTGGGCCCCTCGTGGCTCCGCTGACCTAGTTCTTTTGCCTATATATACTCATATACCCTAAAAACATCTGAGAGCACCACGAAACCCTATTTCCACCGCCGCAACCTTCTGTACCCATGAGATCCCATCTTGGGACCTTTTTCGGTGCTCCGTCGGAGGGGGAATTGATCACGGAGGGCTTCTACATCAACACCATAGCATCTCTGATGATGTGTGAGTAATTTACCACAGACCTTCGGGTCTATAGTTATTAGCTAGATGGCTTGTTCTCTCTTTTTGGATCTCAATACAAAGTTCTCCTCGATCTTCTTGGAGATCTATTCGATGTAATTCTTTTTGCGGTGTGTTTGTCGAGATCCGATGAATTGTAGGTTTATGATCAAGATTATCTATGAACAATATTTGTTTCTTCTCTAAATTTTAAAATGTATGATTTGATATCTTTGCAAGTCTTTCGAATTATCAGTTTGGTTTGGCCTACTAGATTGATCTTTCTTGCAATGAGAGAAGTGCTTAGCTTTGGGTTCAATCTTACAGTGTCCTTTCTGAGTGATAGCAGGGGCAGCAAGGCACGTATTGTATTGTCTCCATCGAGGATAAAAAGATGGGGTTTATATCATATTGCTTGAGTTTATCCCCCTACATCATGTCATCTTGCCTAATGCGTTACTCTGTTCTTATGAACTTAATACTCTGGATGCATGCTGGATAGCGGTCGATGTGTGGAGTAATAGTAGTAGATGCAGAATCGTTTCGGTCTACTTGTCGCGGGCGTGATGCCTATATACATGATCATGCCTAGATATTCTCATAAGTATGCGCTTTTCTATCAATTGCTCGACAGTAATTTGTTCACCTACCGTAAATTTTGCTATCTTGAGAGAAGGCACTAGTGAAACCTATGGCCCCTGGGCCTATCTTCCATCATATTATTTTCCTATCAATTTGCTATTGCTTCCATATTTTATTTTGCAATCTTTACTTTCCAATCTACTTCATAAAAATACCAAAAATATTTATCTTATTATCTCTATCAGATCTCACTTTTGCAAGTGGCCGTGAAGGGATTGACAACCCCTTTATCGCGTTGGTTGCAAGGTTCTTATTTGTTTGTGCGGGTACGAGGCTACTTGCGTGTAACCTCCTACTGGATTGATACCATGGTTCTCAAAAACCGAGGGAAATACTTACGCTGCTTTGCTGCATCACCCTTTCCTCTTCAAGGGAAAACCAATGCATGCTCAAGAGGTAGCAAGGCAGAATACGGGCAGGCCTACAGTACGGTTCAACCCTATATGGCCCTCCCCTTTTCTTTAATTATTTTTTCTCTTTTATCACAGGTGAGTCAAAAATTATTCACCCAACGGACTTACAAGGTATCTCTCTCCGAGCCCGATTCCGTACAAATAGTCGAAGACCATTCCTCTCAAGGAATCTGTCTCCCTAAGGCGAAAGCGGCGCAGACGTGCGGTAGGAGGTCCAAAGAATTTTGTAGACCAAAAATTTATTCAACAACCTGTACAGAGCTTTCCCCTTAGACCCCCAGCATGTAAAATGGACTTGGTGATTATGGTACCCTCTGTAAGATTACGTATTGACGTATCAATCAGATTCGAATGAACACAATTTTTTATTCGGTATCGCCTTCATTCATAGACTGTGTTCCATCTTTTCAGTTGTCTCACACACACACACACCTCAGCACAAATTGCCAGGGGCTCTATATGGCAACATAGGTGTTTCCAAACAAAAGTCTGAATAGCTTTACAACACAATTTGGCGTCCCGAGCTTGGCACTATATGCACCGGCTCCGAATCATGTCTTTGTTCAATAGTTGGGTTGCCCCGACACCTGTGTTTTCTACCTTATGTTCCGTCTGATCAGCTAGGGTAGTAAAGGGAGAACTACTACGATTGTGTTTCTGGTTCGTCCGGTTAAACACCTCAGTAGAGAAAGCCAAAAACTGACTGTCATGATGCGGCGAGAGCTGGTCAGCCACTCAGCGACTTATTAAAATCTTTTAGCGATTTTTTCCATATTACACGAAGGACTGCTTTCCAGTCACATATGTAACGCATCCGCATTCGGATAGCCGCATACATACCAGGGGCTATCTCGTAGACCCATGTCAAACTCCTATCGCTAAGTGAGAGTGATAAAGCCTCATAGTCTGATTGCCTGGTTCGCCACACTGACACCCCCTTCACGGACTAATACGTTGGATCAAGTGTGACCATGTGCTATTCTGGACACCCCCGTAGTATCTACGTGGGGGCTGAAGCCGACGACTGGAAAACTCTCAGGAATACAAAAATGGCCGCACATCAGCATAGAACTTTCAGATAAAGACACAAATATATCGCAAAGTCTTAATACATAATGAACATGTCCAGGCAGTTCAGGTACATTTCTTCGAACATAATGTCCTTTGAGCACTAACCCTCTATCAAGCGGGCGCCCTCTAGGACATCGTCTAAGTAGCGCTTCGGCGTAAGGCCATTTGCACACCTTCTATGCACACTGACCGCTTGACCACGTCAATTCACGGCACTGCATCGACAAGTCGCCGCACCAAGCCAAAATAGCTGCTCAGAAGGGGTTCGGTTGGCCACAGCCGAACCATAACGTCCTTCATGGCTGCTCCAGATATCTTATGCAGCTTGGCCCATTGCACCATTCGGTTGTTCAGTAGTGTCGGGCGCTCCTGCGCCGTGAACTGTGTCCAGAATAGCTTCTCCGTCGCATATCCCTCCTGAGTTTGGAAGAATTGCGCGGCATCGGCGGCACTCTTCGGAAGATCCGTGAAAGCGTCTGGAGAACTCCACAGTCAATTAAGCAAGGAATATGTCTGATGGGCCAAACTTAGTCTGTAAAAGAAAGGGCTTACCAGCCGCTATCTGTCCGGCCTGCCGGATCTCCTCGCAAGCCGCTCTCGTTTCGAACTACACGTCTTTGGCCTCCTGAAGGGCCTTGTCGAGTTCGGTTGCCTTGGCTTTATTCTCCTTCTCTAGGGACTCACACTTGCGGGCGGCGTCATTGAGTTCTTACTCTACGATGAATATCCGCTCCTCGCATTGGAGTCGGGTGGCTTGTTCAGCGTTCAACTCCGCAGCCGCTTTATCAGCGGCTGCATTTCTCACCCTAGCCTGTTCCTTGGGCCCGGGTAAGTTCACCCCTGAGGGTCTCAACCCCGGCAGCGCCATCTGCAGTTACGCAAATAACAGCGTCTGAGTTTCAACCTAGTGTTCGCACATTCATATATGCATAAAAGGGATGTTCGAAGCATACCTTGCGCTTCGTCAAGCCACTTGTTAATGAGGACAATGTCCTCATCGGCCAGCTTCAGTTTCTGCTTTAGTTCGTAAACCTCCGCGGCCTGGGCAGTTGCTGCTAACAGTGAAGCCTGTTTTCCAATTAAATAAGTATGTTACTTCCCTCAGATATCTATAGATCCTCTGTTCGCCCATCTTCATGGGCCACCAGAGTCTCAGGGGCTACTATCTATATACAGGCGTATTTATTCATATGGAAGGCGGCTAAAGACATTACATCGCATACCTCGAAGCCTGTTAGTAGGCTCGTGAAGGCTTCATTTAGCCCACCTTTTGCGGACTGAATCTTCTCAAACACCGTACCCATCAAGGCACGGTGCTCCTCCAAGACGGACGCACTCTGCAGTACGTCCATCAGGGTGTTCGACGCCTCAAGGTTCATGGAGGTCGCCGTAGTATTAGGCACTCCCCCCTCCCTTGAAGGGGGCTGCTCACCCGACTCCGGATCCATCTCTAGAACGATATTCGGCTGGGGGCCGAACAGATCAGGGCCCCCATCATTGGTCTTCACGGGGGCCGCACCTCCTATGCCCTTAGCAACCGAGGCATTCCCCTCCGGTGCCATGTTGATGGTCCCTTGTACCTCTCGGCGATCCGGAGAAGTCCTCCCGGATGACACCTCAATGTTGTCCACCCTTGTGGCGAGGAAGCTTGTGGTGGTGTCTCACTCTCCATCATCTCCGGCGGTAGATACCCCAATGACGATGATACTTGAGGGAGATCGCGGGCCGGACTGAAGCACGTAATTTGACATTATTCGCTCAATTCGCAAAGGATTGAAAATATGTGAAGCATCCTTAGGTATTTACGATGCGGCAACACGCTTGGTTCAGGGGAGGTGCTTGGGGATTGCTTCGGTGTCCGAATCCGAGTCGTCCGAAAAGGATATCCTTCCCCTCTTGGACGCTCCCTCCTCCGGATCTGTGGAGGCCGCCCTCTTTTTCCCTTTGAGGGAAGGGATCTCTTATTCCTCCTCCTCCTCCCCCTCCTCTTCGTCCTCATCTTCCTCATGGGAGGAAGGAGCCTCGGTCCCCCCGGACGTAGCGCCCGAAGTACCTTCATGGTGGAGGCCATCACCGACCTCCTTGCCCTTCTTCTTGTCTTTCTTTGCCGGCGCCTGGTAGGGCGCCGGGAGCAGCATCCTCATTAACAGAGGTTCGGCTAAGTCTTCGGGGAGTGCAGCCGGACATCTGATCTGCTTCGCTTTCTTTTTCCAGCCCTGTTCAAGAGGCAGAATTTTCAGTACCCCTCCCTAAAGATTGACGAACTAGGTAATGTTCAGAAATTTAACACTTACTGGGGAGCCGGATTGTTACAGTAGAGGCCGGTGTCGTCAGACGTCTGTGGCCACATCTTCTGATTCTCGAAGAGCAGCTTCTAGATCCCTTTGTGCGTTGTGCGAAAGAATCGCTGCAGGGTCCGTGGCCCTTCTGGATTAAACTCCCACATGTTAAGAGGCCCTTGTTGGCAGGGGAGAGCTCGGCGGATAAGTATCACCTGGACCACGTCAGCAAGGGTGATGTCCTTTTCTATCATACTCTTAATGCGTTTTTGCAGCATCAGCACCTTGTCAAAGGATTCCCAGTCTAGACCTTTGTTGGTCCAAGATGCAAGCCGCAGCGGGGGACCGGATCTGAAAGCAGGAGCGGCCACCCACTTGGTGCCGCGGGGTTCGGTGATGTAGAACCACTCCTGCTGCCATACCTTTACCGTGTCCACAAATGTCCCTTTGGGCCAGGTAACACGGCGAAGCTTGCTCACCATAGCGCCGCCGCACTCGGCGTGTTAACCTTCGACCACCTTTGGCTTCACATTGAAGACCTTGAGCCACAGGCCGAAGTGTGGGGAAACGCGGAGGAATGCCTCACACACAACGATGAACACCGAGATGTGAAAGAAGGAATTCGGGGCCAGATCATGGAAATCTAGCCCATAGTAAAACATGAGACCTCGGACGAAGGGATGGAGCGCAAACCCGAGTCCTCAGAGGAAGTGGGGGATAAATACCACCTTTTCGCCGGACTTTGGGGTAGGGATGACCTGCCCTGGAGTAGGAAGCCTGTGTGTAATCTCCGCCGTCAAGTACCTCGCTTCCCGTAGATCCTTGATTCCTTCTCCGTTACGAAACATGCCATCCACTTGCCCTGGGAACCGGATCCAGCCATGGCTGGAGAAGTGGGGGTGGAGGGAAAGATTGGGATTGGGGCGCTGGAGCTCGAGGATGTAGAAGCAGGAAGGGAGGAAGGTGCGGGGAAGAGGGATATATCCTTATCCTTTTATAAAGGCAGTGAATGTCAAGTGCCTCCTCCCCGGCCTTAAAATCCGCCTATTCCCAAGGGGTCGTGCGAACAGCCCGGTTGGATTTTCCAAGACCATATTGATGAGAATCCCGCAATAAGGGGACGCAATCTCTGTTTTGACAAGACGTGTCAATAGAGGCCGTGCCTCGAGGCGCGGAGCGGGAGGCCACTGATACGTCTCCAACGTATATATAATTTTTGATTGTTCCATGCTATTATATTATCCATCTTGGATGTTTTATGGGCTTTACTATGCACTTTTATATTACTTTTGGGACTAACCTATTGACCCGAGCCCGCCCAGCTTCTTTTTTCCCTTGTTTCAAGATGTTTCATGGAAAAGGAATATCAAATGGAGTCCAAATGGAATGAAACCTTCGAAAGTTATTTTTGGAACGAAGCAATCCAAGGGACTTGAGTGCACGCCGTGAATACACTACAAAAAACCTACACTTCCGTGATGATACGTGTTTGTCACAGAGGTCGCTTTTTATCGTCATGCATGTACATCCATGACAAATTTATGACATTAAGGAATCAAGATAGTCATACCTGGTGACAATGGGTTATTCCATTGTTCACTTGATGTAGAAGTGTTCCATGACATTACCAAAATTATCATCACGAAGTGTCCACTTCCATGACGATAAATCGCGTCATACACGTAAGAAGTGTTTTCATTACCAAGGGTGACCGACACGCGGCATCCACCGTAACGGAACGCCGCCGTAAGCTATCGGGTCGGATTTTGATCCGATAACCCGTTAACAGCCCCGACCAATGGGAAATTTCCACGTAAAATTCTGATTGGTCAAGGGAACACCGTCACCGTCAAGGGCGATGTCGCCCGTCCATTGGAGGAGACATGCCTATGATACGCCGACACGTGGCTGGGCCCAACAGAGGCCCATATAGGTTAAAAAGGCCGCCCAACAAAGGCCCGTAGAACTTAATCAGTACTAGTGGGCCAGCCCAATAACGCCTGCTTAATAAAGGCCCATTTACGGCCCGCCGATCTGCCCATTAATTGTTCGCCCAATATTTGGGCCCATTTACGCCCGGCCGATCTGGCCCGTTAATTGTTCGCCCAATATTTGGGCCCATTTGATGCCCGGCCGATCTGGCCCGTTAATTGTTCGCCAATATTTGGGCCCAACTACAGCCCAAAGGACTTTCGCCCGTTAGAGGCCCGATGTAGACATGGGCCCATTTCAGCCGGTGTGACTTTCGCCCGAATGGCCCGTGCTGCCCATGGGCCATATATGGTCCGACGGGACATCGGGCCCACTAACGCCCGTGCTAAAGGTGGCAACAGCTAAGCCCAACGTGACTTTGGGCCTGTTAAAGGCCTGTCGCGTAATTCGCCCGCTGATGCTCAGATTAAGCTTTCGCCTCTTAAAGGCCCATGATATCGGGGCCAACTAAGGCCCGAGATATGTTTCGCCCGGTAACGCTCCGTGAGCTAATCGGGCCCAAAACGGCCCGGTTCACATTTCGCCTGTCAAGGCCCGCCGACGACTAGTGAAAATTGAGGCCCAACATGCATTTTGGCCTCGCTAAAGGCCCGTGGTTTCATCTCGCCGTAATATGCCAAGACAATATTCAGCTCGTTAATGGCCCAACGCTACCGGGCCAAACTAAGCGCTACTGGTCGACAAAAGGCCCAACTAAAATATAGGCCGTGTAAGTTTGGGCTCAAGCGCGAATGTGTGAAGGCCCCAATCATTCGGGCCCAAGAAAGACGCAGTCGCCCAATTGTGGCCCGCTAAAACCTGGCCCGTTAGAGTCGAATGTTTCGTCCTAGTCGACTACATCTGATTTTTTTTTCAGATAGCTTAATGATGGCAGAATTAGTAGGAATTAAGAACAAACCTACTCTATACAATAAAGAAATTACGGCATAGTAACTAAGAATAAACCTACACTATACAATAAAGGATTTAAGGTATATTACATCCACGGGCATCAAGTTCGCCACCAAAGGATCATAAAGCGCAACGAAGAAGCAGATTACAAAAACTCGGGCACCATTGCAACAGAATAAAATAATACCGAACCGAGACCACTTCCAAGACAGTTCAAGAAAGGTTAGCCTTATGGGGAACTGCAAGCAAGCTGCTGAGCAAGGCTGTGAGACCGGCCTAGCATGTCGGTCATAGCTTCCAGGTGTAGCTGTTTAGCGATGAGGTTCTCATTGGTGTTCTCCGCAATCTTTCTTAGAGATAGGACTTCAAGTCGAAGTTGAGTTGCGTAATGCCTTTCGCTAGAACTTGGGACCAAGAAGTCGAACTGATTCACATAACGAATTCTGTGAGCTTGTCTGACTGTTAGTCTCAAGTAACTTGAACACTGCATCAAGACAAGACTTTGGGGTTGTCTCGCTATCTTCAAGATGTTTTGCCTTCTTTGCTGCAATATATGTTGGGTTTGTCTCACAGCCTTCAACAGACTTGTGCATGCCATCAGGCATATCACCCTGAAACAAAGCAGAGAGATGACAGGTTTGCACGTGTATAAACAAAGATGATAACTGTTCTGTCAATTCTATCCAATTTCAAATTAGAAAATAAAGAGTAAGTTCAAAATATCAATAGCATAATTTGGCATTGTTCATAATGCGGGGAGCTTCACCACACTATTGGATTACCATGTCAACATAACAAGCATAGATGAAGGGCAAAGAAAATCATTGTATCTATTTTGGATAATGTGCATGGCATGTTGTTCATATCATCACCACATCAAGAAGATAAAACAGAGATGACAAGGTGCAAACGTGGGCTGCTTCACCACACACGGATTATAGATCCACAAAACAAGCATACATATAGGGAGTATTAAGTAATGTGCATGGTATGAATAAGAATTTGGTTTTACAAGTAAAACTTAGAACTTACGGTTCTTACTTAACATGCATTTTGGTAGAAACAAGAAACTAAACAGCAAAGAAAACGATAGGGAGTATGAGCAAATTAAACAGCAGTTGAGGATAAAGGCTTTAGAAGGACTGACTTACATTAACAGCTAACACCGGCTTTATAATGCCCTTCTCCATGTCAAGGGAAGGATAACTCAAGAATTTCAGCACGTAATGTTCTTCATAAGCATTGCCTGTACTCTACATTTTGTAGAGAGTAATTATAGATATGATAATACCGAAGGGATAGAGGATAATGAAGATAAGATGCAGATTGATGCTACATAATCAACTACCAATCCTCGAAGTAGCTGTTAATGTAAGTACAAAGGATAGACCACGCTCAGTCCTTATAAGAGGACTGCAGAGCTAAACCTCTTCAAAAGCATTGGGTTGATTCTAAATTTATGTAAGAGTCCATACGGATCTTATAATGTCCACCAAATGGACGATTACGAGGCTAATATGTGCAAAGGATGCTACATAATCAAACAACTATGAAAGTAAGTATGGTCATACAGGGCAAGAGGTACTCACAAGAGCAATGCAGTGTGCAGATAGTTGCGTAGATTCTGTGGTCCCTTGAGAACGGATGTTCTTCTCGCTAACAGTTTTCGACAAGTGAGACATTAAGGCAAATGCAGAAATGTAGTTCAAATTGTGATGTGATATCATAGACAAGACTTACGCTGCAGCCGAGACCAATGTGTAACAAGATTATTCCAATCACCGCCGGATAAATGTAGCACCGAGACTTTACAGAAATTTCGCTCAGAGGCTTGCCATCGGTGCGCTTGCCTCGTAGGAACGATACTTCATCAACGAAAGTGCTTGAAAAGCTTAACCAACCCTTGCTCGTCATCACAATCCAGTTTGCTCCTCGCCTATTTAAAAGAATGAAATCTTGTGTCTTCGTCAACAGAAACATATGCAGAATGACCATGAATAACATTAGTACATTACTTACGCGTAAGTTGCGGAGGAAGACTGAAATTGTTCTGTTCATGTATAATCTTTCCATGAAGGAAAGATGCGCACAAAGTTCCCGACAACAACATAAGCTTCATCTTCTAAACTGGGAAGAAATGGAACAGGGTCCTATTTGCTGCAATTGGGGCTCTCTCGTTCAAAAGGATTTGGCAACCGGATTTGGTGTACTTTTGCTGGAATGGGGTTTTGCGTCGATAGTTGGTGCTATGTCAACTGGCATAATCATACTGCTTGCTGCAGCTTGGGGTCTCACTGAGTTGGGGCATCGAAATGACCAGTGTAGTAGGGCTAGAGTCTGCTAGAGTTGGGGTATTTTGTGGGTCGTGATATTGCAACTACACCTAATGGGCTATTTGATTTATCAAAGCCACTACCTTTTCCAAATACTTTGCTTGTGCTCCTCCACGATCAGCAATCGCCTCTTCCTTTTGAACGTCTGATACACAAGAACAACATTTGAATGGATAAATATGGTATGATGACAGATGGAATATGTAATCGAAAATGGATAGGCATGGCGATTCACATACACGATGTGTAAACTAAGCTAATGGCAGTTCAACAAAGTAGAAGCAATGCAAAGCATCGCTTGCAAGATATGTGCGAGCAATGTAACCTTGGAAAGTTAGAGCAAGTACCTTGATGGGTGAATAAGATAGGGCATCTTCCTCCGACTCCTCCACTAGGGAGCTACATTGACTTAGGTCTCCCTCTAGCTCGTAATCACTGTTAGGATCATATTCTCGAGCATGAATCAGAGGTGGAGAGCGCTTGCATTGCATTGCATCCAGACTTGATTTCAGTCCCTTAATGCCAAGTTTGACAGCCATGGCATTGTTCTTCTTTATTCTTTTCATGCGCGCAAGCTCATAATCATTATGATGCTGTTCGAATCTGAGATTCATGAAAACATAAAAGTAGTCGATTATCTATGGAATGCATTATGGATTCAACTCGAGAGTGTCTCCCTATAAACCCCTGCATATGCAAAGTTCACCTCCCCAACCGTGCCGACTGCACCACACACGTAAATACAAACCCCTTATGTCTCTATAACAGCAGGCACACATTTCAAAACTGAAGTAGGAACATTAGAATCATATGAAATTCAGATTTGAACAAATAAACTAAGCAATTATGAGTGGCGAATGTTTAGCTTCAAGGGTGGAGTGTTGGTAAAGCACACAAAGCAAGTAGGCAGATTGTATTCCATGTAAAAGATCAAACCTATGTAAAAGCTGGAAATGACACTTTCTTTCTATACAATGCAAGTGTTCGTTACCCACACATGATGGAAGAGATCACATAGAGAAATACTATTCACTCATGTCTACGGTTCCAAGATTTAGAAACAGGTGGTCCACCCTAAAAGAATATTGACAACAAATATGACAAGGCAAGCATAGATGTAGTGAATCAATCATTTACTTGTGAGCTTATTAGGACAAGTATGCAGAATTGTAATCGCAGAAGAGACCGCCCAAAATCTGAATGAAGAAGTTTGTCTAGCACTTATTGTTTGCAACTAATCGACGTGAATAATTGGATATTATATCGAATGAGTAAGAAAGACAAGTAAAATTGTCAACAAACCTGGCTTGCAGAGTAATCTGGGTCAATGTCACTACGACCAACAATCCAAAATGACTAGTTTCGCTCCGAGGGCCGGAATTTTGAAAACCCCGTGAACTTTAGAGGTACTAAAGATTACCAAATACATCTGAACCATTAAGTGTAGGTAGCACTAAGCACACAACAAACCCTAATGACAGTCCCGCCTAATGAGTAATGAATCAATTAGAAAATGGGTGATGAGGAGTGGCTGCTGAGTGTTGAGGACGATCTCAGATAAATCGGGTTGGCTTGGTGGGTGCTGCACGCCCGAGCCCTGAATGGACTGGGAAGGTAGGCACGGCGGCGCGCCTGGCAGCGGTGACGCTGTTGGGCGAGCGGCCCTGGCCTCCTCGTTAGTCCGCGCCTCCTCCTAGAGTCATGCCGTCTGGGACGGCAAGTCGCCGACGAGGCAAAGGGTCAGCGTAGAGAGATCGAAGCGCAGCAGCAGTAACAGAGGGGAATCGGGCCTGGACGACCTAAAATCCTGTGGTGGGCCGCCCACCGTGGGCACCTCAGAGATACACACCCGAGCGTAACATGCATTTTCAAACTAATTTAGGAACATTTAGCTGACCAATTAAACAACTCTGTTTTAATAATATCATATTCAGATTTGAACAACTAAGCTTGTTTAGCTTGATGGTGGAGCAGTGTTATTATGACACGAAGCACGATTCTGATCAGATAGTGATCATAAAAGGGGAAACTCTAAGCATATTTTTTAGCAAAAGAGGGTTTCCTCCGATTTCTATTAAAGAAACCACCACGGAACCAACATGATCAATTAAACCCTAAGCATGATCAATTAAACCAGATATGGCTGTGCCATGGCAGATTTGAAGCTGCAAACCGAGAAATGATATTTAGCATCCATTGTTTGCTTCAACTAAGAACTAAATTCTAAGAGCTGAAAAGAAAGTAGAGTAACCAAGTTAAGATCTATTTTCTGTTGAGATCAAAAGTTGAGGAGATATGAAGTACCACCTCTCTTGCGGCGCCTGTAGGCATCGGGGTGCGATGGCTGTCGGTGGCGTTGAAGCAGATCTCACGACGGTAGACGGGTGCATCGGGGATAAGTCCTGCTATGGTGGAAGAGAAGGTCGTGAGCGCCCCCGCAAAGAGGACGACGGCGCCGATGAAGCGAGAGGACGCGATGCAAGGCTATTGGTCCGTCGCCGGATGAGAAACGACCATCTCTAGCAAAGGGACGACGCGGTCTTGGTAGGCGCCCGCATGGTGGAGGACGGTATGGCGGATGTGGTGGAGGACGGCGGCGATGGATGGGGTGGCGGACGGAGGCTGGTGGGGGATGGGGTGTTCTAGCGGACGGTGTATGAATGGGAAAATGGAGGAGAGGTACGGGAACCATGTTTTGGGACGCTACTGTCTGAAATATGGGAAAGTTACTAACTTAGCCCCTGCTTAAAATTTGGACGCCTCGTCGGTTGGGGATAGGACGGTAATCTCAAGATCTCGCCAATATTTGCCTAGAGCGATTTCGGCGAGGAGAGGGTGGTTGGCGCCATGGTTGGCGCCCACGGTGTATGAACGGGCTGACAGTAGGGCGGTTGTGTCACGCCCGAGTGAAGTTACAAACCTGCCCCTATTGAAAATATTTGCCTACATCGATTTCGCCGAGTCGAGTTTGTTTTGCCGCCCACCGTGTATGAATGGGGAATGGAGGAGAAACAGAGGTCTTTCGGACGAGCTTGAATCAAATGTGTTTTGTCACCATGTTTGACGCCCACCGTGTCGGAATGGGCTCAGAGGCGGTCGTGTCACGCCTAATTGAAGTTACTAACCTACCCCTATTTAGAGCAATGGAAATCGGGCCGATGGATTGTCCGTAATGGGTAGACAGTAATTTCCATCTCCCAAACACTTGGCTTCGGGCAGCCGACGGGAGTGGACATTTTGCTGCTTCTTTCAATTTTGGGACAATAAGCATCCACGCTACTCTCGGCAACTAAATTCAATCCATTTTGTATTCCTATATGAATCTTTATAAATCATTCTATGTGTTTTATATATCTTCAAAAGGACGACAAAGATGTATTCCATCGTCATATATGAATATGGTTTACAAATGCCGATACTCAAATTCAGAAACTAGAATCCAGTTTAAGGTGAATTCAATATTTGGAACACTTCATGTCCAACTCAAATGTCACACGCAGCATAATGTGTACTCCCATTTAGATATGTACACAAGTTTATGTATCAAGATTCAAATACCGAGTCAATCAACCAAGAATGTACAGAACTAATGTATATATAAACACTTATAGAGTATATGGATCAATAATATCAACTAACATACATAAGCCAGGTCATTGTACTTTTTTTTTGGCTACAACAAGATCCTTTTTTAGCCAAAGATCTTGGCCCTTTCCGATGCGTGCCACTTATGGTCCATCTATACTACTACTATTGCTGAATGCACATTCAGCCCGATTGGCATATTTGTAGGTCCGCACAGCAATCCAAATGAAATGTCTCCAGTCTTATCAATTAATACAGACTTGTGCTCAAATAAAATTACAAACCAAAAAAAAAAACAATTATTACATGATCTCTAAAACAAATGGTTTGATTGATTACATGAACAGACAACACAAAGGTTATTCAACTATGGAAAGAACATTTCACCTATGATTTACCAAGTAGGAATTTAATTTCCTTTTTTCCTTCAGACCTTAACAATCTGGTCAGTCTCAGCTTGCTTCGCTTTTGAAATCCACCAAATATTTAATGGTTGTCTTGAGTACTCGCTTGTGATTGTGCTGTTTGCTTCCTCAACATGTCAACTTCATCTCTAAGTGCGTAAGCATAATCTCTTTCTACCACTAGTTTAGCCTCTAGAGCATCAGCAGTTGGCAATTCATAATGCACGATTAATGGGTGCCATCGCTGTGGATGATGCAACGTCCATGGGGACCTCGCTTTTGATCTTGGGCTAACCTGTTTTGCCATTAAAGTTCCGATTGATTCAGAAAAGTTGAAGTTAGCAAAACATCTCAACTGGGAGTTATAACAGCAAACCAGTTAAACAAACAAGGAATTAAAGAGTTTCAATTGATGCTGAAAAGTAGTTATTAACATCATTGTAACCCGCTGTTGCAGCAGCAATGCAGCTTAAACAAACAAGTAGATATTTAAGTTAAGGCAAACAGTAATTCTTAACAAGAAGTATCAAACACATAGATAGGCGCAGTCTACAATATGATTAACAGGTTGTGCCATTATGTAATCAGAGCAAACTAAATTAAGCCAAGCAACGAATTGAACAATTTTGCAATAAGTGGCTAACTAAAATTCCGAGAAGGTGTAACTGAACTTACGCTAGTTCTTTGTACAGCACACCGCAACTTCTTTTTCGCTTACAAGGTTGTACGAAGGAGTCCATGGCATCAATTGCTTGGATACGCAGTCCCAATACTTCTTTCTTCCCACACCGCATGGGTAAGTCGAATGGTTAATCTGTAAGATGGTGCATCCTTGATATGTTATATGAGGACGTAGTCGACTAGTTGTAGCCAAACACATCACACGGGCTTTTATCAGATATTTCATGCGATTACTTTTGGCATATCGAGATCTAAGCAATCTACAATAGGATGAAAAGATCGGCATCCTTCACATTATTGGCGAACTCAGTTCATAGAAACAAGCAATTCAACCATTCTGTGGGTAAAACAAAAGCGCCATCGAATATTTTTCACTATCCAATCATACACGCAAAAGGGCGACGCCACCATAGGGGCTGGTATGGGCGGCCGCCTGTGGCTGGAAAGTGTGCACCTAGTTTGAGTCGCCCAGTGTTGGCCCATGCTAGTTTTGTTCGTCCCAACGCACGAGCAGCAATGTAAAAATGAAGAAAATGTTTCAATTTGATGGGCCAATAACATAAGTGCAAGGCAGGCCCTATAGCAGGCTCATGCCCAAACGAGCGCCCCCATATCGATCGACAGCAGGAAAAATCCCAATTCATTCGCCCCAGCCTCCATTCTGTTCGCTCCTAACCTAGCCGCCACCGGACAGACCGACACAAGACTTCCTCGCGCCTCTGTTGGAGGGCGGTCGCCGGCTTCAAGCTTAACGGAAGGACAAGAAGATGAAGATCCAACCCTGGTGTAGCTCATGGGAGGCAGCGGCGGCAAGACGGCATGGCATCGAGCTTATGCAAACGGACAACAGTAGCTTGCAAGAGTAGCATGCGCAACGAGCAGGTACATCACATCCCTGATTATATCTAATTCAACTCTTCAATTTCTGCCAATAGTTAAACCCGACGGTGTTGTAAAACTGCTTGTATGTAGGGAATCTATGAGAAAATGAAACCAATTTCTACTTATTTTATAACTCCCCAATCAATACCGAATCGACTGAATCTGATGTATCTAATCAAGTTTCCGTGCAAACATACAAGCTCATGTTGTTCTTGAGCCTCAAGTGTCTAATGAATGAGATCGCTAATGAAGGATTTGATGCAAACATTTTACATGCTCCCGGTGATGAACATATAGTGTCTAATGAGGGATCTAATGCAAGCATTTTGCAAGCTCATTGAAGAATTTAGTGTCTAATGATGATCTACTATGTTGAGAGAGACAGATATTTGCAGGCATTGATGACAAGCAAATTATAGTGCATTTTCATAGCTTGAGGAAACGTCGAGGCCATCTACCAGAAAGTCCCCGTATCATGACAACATAGCATAAATACTTTTCTAATCTGTTGTTTGAAACTATTGGCATACTTGTGCAGGATAGATATATTGATATGCAGTTTGCGCACTGGTTATACGTGCAATTACACTTCGATATTTTCAGCCGAGAACTAATAATTCAAGCAGTGTATGCACCATGTTTGTAGTCCTTGTACACCATGTTGCATTTTGTGTTTTTGGTGCTTGCATCATTTAGTGTTTATAATCTGAACTACTTTGGATCATTAGCTGGTTTTCAAAGTGCATGTAGCTTCACATTTCTCAAGTTATGTTGATTTCGAGTGCAAGTGCCTTCATATTTTTTAAGTTAAATATTCACCTGGTAACTTGAATTCGTGGATCAGCCATCGCACACAAATCATACACGAATGCCAAGATGAATTAAATGAAATGCAGGACTTACGCTAGCTCGCTGTACAGTGCTCATCGCAGCTCTGCTTGCGCTTGGGATGTTCCATGTACAAGTCCATGTTACCACTTGCTTGGATGTGCAGGCCTTGTGCTCCTTGCATCCCCTCTGCATTTTTGACACGGCTAATGGTTGATCAAATAAGAGGAATCGACCTTGATGTTGTACCGAGGATGATACTTACAAGGTTATACGGTGTGCAAGATGTGTACCAGATCCCGTAGCGCCGCCATGCTTCGCTAAAAATGGATTTGCTTGTTTCAGATGATATCTCCGTAAGAAATAAGAGTTAAAGTCGAGTTGCATAGGCGTAAGCTAAGAGAGCAGTGAAAGGATATCCAAACATCGCTGGAACAAAGGCACAAGGGAGTGATGTGGATACCTAGTTCGGCCGGCGCTTGGGCATGCTCGCTTAGCTAGAGTGCGGTCACTTCAGAGCCGTTGAGGGTGATGCGCTGGTGCTATTGGCTGGCGCGCACGGATGCAGATCTTGAGTGGCAGCGAGCGCCACGATGCAGGTGGACGAGACCGCAGGTGAAGCCCCAACGGCCTCGGGGCGGAGGTGCGACGATGTGCTCGGTGAAGTAGCCCCGTGAGCTGGGAGACGGCGCCGGTGAAGCGCACTGATGCGGTGGAACTCGTGTCTGTGAGGCACGCTTGTTATGGGGCCGACGTTGTCGGTGGACCACCCGTGCGGTGGACGAGGGCGAGATGAGGTAGCTCCGTGCGGTGGTGAAGCGCGACCGCCGCCTTCGCTGCCGCCGTCCGCACAGAGGTGGGGAACGGTGGGGAAAGAGACGAGACGAGGGGCGATTCGAGGGTTGGCGGCGAATTAGGGATTTGAGCAATCTGGGCGCGAAGGGGACGGTGGAGAAGAGAGATTTTGCAGGCTGGAATTGGGGCCGCCAGATATTTCAATCCAAACGTGGAAGCGCGAACTTATATTGTCGCCGCCCTTTTTTTGGGGGAGGGGGGTGGCTGGGTGCTACGCGTCCGTCCGACACACGCGACCACCCCGACAGATTATAGCTGGTGTTTTAAGGCACCTGCCTTTAGGTTCATGACATGTGGGCCCAACAGGTTGCTGGCCCACATGTCGGCCACCCAAAGGCAGCTTGTTTTTAAGGCACCAAGCAAGGCCCACCCCGACACGACCCTAGTCTGCCTGGTGCGCTTACATTTGAGAATGCAAACGAATCTTCTTTCATTTGCAAACTAATCTGTATGTATTACCATGGCCGTGTTTTCCTTGCAATAATTAGTCATTCGAACGAGATACTCCATCCGCTCACTTTTGTAAGTCGCTTTAGATAACTTAAAATGAACTGTTTTGCACATTGTCTAAAATGTCTTCAAGGTCTTATAAAAGTGAACAGAGGGAGTACTATAAATTAATTAATGAGGAGTTATTTGAAAAAATCGAAACGGTACCCACGCTTAACGTGGATTAGAGTGTGTCACATAATTAGTTATTTGAATTAGAGTGTGTGTCACGAGTTAGATTTTTGAATTAGAGTGTGTGTCACGAGTTTATCTCAAATTCTAACGTGATTTCGTGATTTCACCGTATCCACGCTACTTTTTTAATACAAATTCATATGTATATGATGAACACCATGGTAGTGAGAAAACTTTTGGATGGATTCAAACATATGACCTACAAAATAGCACAACAAATTGAGTCAATGTCAACTTTTCAAACTTAGTATGGCACGAATTCAAATAATTACCCGTATGCCTGGTCCTCGGTTCAAATCTTACAATGTACAATCAATTGAAACATCGATATTAAGTCTCGTACTATGTACATTCAAATGTTGTTTTAGCCCCCCCAAGACAAACGCTACATACTTCCTCAGACGGTCAATCTTCCTCTCCTAACCACCTTAGGAAGCTATCGGTTTCCAACACACGCTCATTCTTTCTCTCCATGTTTCGATCTCTAAGTCTCTCAACTACACAACCCCTTTTTCCACTCATACTAAATGTATTTACCTCACACACCCGCCATTGCACCCCATGCCGAGCTCTCTCTCTCCCTCTCCTCTCACCTCTCGCTAAATACATGCATTGCCTATCTAGCCCCCCAACCTCTCGTGCGCACGCAAGCATCGCTTGTATATCTAGGTCACTCCTCGAGACTGTCTCACTCTTTCTTCCAAGACGGCGGGCCACACTCGCTCAATCTCGCCTCTTTATCCGAGTCTCGCTTAACCTCGCTTTTCACACACAAATGATATATCTCCTCTTCGGCCTCGATCGACACACTCTATACTCTCTCACGCAGATTGTCTATCTAGGTCAGTCCATCCAAGCCGCCGCCACTCTTTCGACCTCATGGTGGGCCACGCCACTCAATCTCTCTCTCTCTCTCTCTCTCTCTCTCTCTCCCGATGTCTCGATTGACCTCGCTTTTCTCTCGACAAAACGATATATCACCATGTTTGAGCCCAATTCGACCTATTCACATTGTATACTCTCTCACGCACATCGCCTATCTAGGTCACTCTTCCAACCCGTCTCACTCTTTCGATCGCACGGCGACCCTATGTGATCGGGTTGACCTTGCTTCCTCCCACGCACAAAATATATCTACACGCCTGTGGATCGGATCATCTCTCAAGCTCTATCTTACAGCCCTCACCCTTGCCAAAAGCTCAATCGACAATATCTCTCCGAGCATATATATTTGTTCAATGAATGTCGGACCACACTCACTTTGTCTCTATCTATATGTCTCTCGATTGACCTCGCTTTCACACCGTATCTTCCACGCTGAAGCTACTACCTCTCCATCCTCGCAAAGTCGGAGCTATTTACATTGCGAGGGCACTCCAACCTTGGATTAATTTGTGTAGGCATTTATTCCGGTCGGTTTAGATTATATTTTCGTAGCATTCGCCCACAACTACTCCAAACACCGCTGCAACCCACGCAACTCCCCTAGTTGATTTCCTCCGCTCGGTCATCGCCTCTCGCACGCCCTTTCTCGCCTTCAACGTCGCACCATGGTATTATTGAAAAACTATGTTGTTCTCTTTAATTATTATAAATAACCTACAAAACTACACACCGATAGTCCACTTGAATGGAACAAATTTCACCCACAAATTAAAGTGCTACAAACTACACACCGAGGGGCCCACATGTCATGAAACAAATTTGGACCCATATACAAATTAAAAAATAAAGGACGAGGATCGAACATGCGACCAGGCCTTCAAGCCGCACGTCAATAGGCAACATACATAGAATAGCAATGTTTGTTGTACCCCCTTTGTTCACATAATGTTTTTATATTACCACAACCTAATTAATGGATAACATGTAATATTATTTTTAGTACTATTCGCCTTCACTTACTGGTGGGTTCCATGTGTGCTCTCTCTCTCTCCCTTCTGCTTAGACGCACGGCAAACAGGAAGAACTCATGGGAGATGTTGCCGCTGACCATATCTCGACGCTGCTCACAAGTCACGCACCAGTTTCAGGTACTAGCAGCACTAGTCAGTGTGTATGTGCAATGCACGTTAATTTGGAAGTATATGAAGTGCATGCGGATGTTAAATAATAGGATATTATTTGCGTGTTGTCATGTGATTAGCACTATTTTTGGCATGAAATTAACTGCACGCTAAACGTGTCGAGCGCTTGACATTGAAGCAGTCTAGGTCGTTGGATGACAAGGAATACATGTGGCTTGATGACGTTTTATATTTAATTTGATATGGCTCTAGCAGAACATTCAATCGATCAAACCATACATTTCGCTCAGTCTGACTCGACTTTAAATTATACGACGATCGATATAAAATAAATGGAATGATAAACGCTCGATTTTAAGCATGGCAATCCGAACGCTTTTCATGGCAAATTTAGATTACGCGCGGCGGCGGGGCGCGCTCGCGGTGGGAAGCGGCCTTCCGCCGCGCTCGTGTGTCGTCGGGCCATCGACCGACGGCGACGGCGGCGCTTTTGCGCCGTTGTTGGCGATTTCTCGACGCTGGCCTAGCTTCAAGGAAGGCCAAAATGTTCTGGACTTCGAGCGAGTCAATCGGCGGGAGGAGGCGACCGCATTGGTGCAAGGAAGCGGTCGACGGCGCCATCCATGCCGCCGAGGGGGCACCGCACCCGCTGGGACATGCATTGTCAACGGAACGGTGGAGACATTCGTGCACGAGCACCGCACGGGCGCACGCGACGCTGCACAGCACGCAGCAGCGCATGCGCCGGCAGGTGCACGAGCACCGCACGGCGCGGCTGCAGAGCATGCAGGCGCATGCGCCGGCAGGTGCACGGGCGCGTGAAAGTCGGCGGGACCTCGTGGAACCCCGTGGCATCAAGCTCGGCGACAATGTGCGGCTCCCAGCCCATCAATGCCACGGGATGGGCGCTGGAGCAGTCGGGCGACGGAGCCGAACGGGAGCGGGACATGCGCGCGCCTTCCCACAAGGCCGCCTCAAGCTCGCCCCAAAGCGCCTTATGTTCTTGAGACTCGCCCGGGTGTCTTCCTCAGAAATCGAACACTAAGGGCAGACCATCGTGATGCGGCATGGCGACGCTTAGGTCAGGCTAGTTGGAGGTAGACGACAGGAGAATCGGAGAGGAAGAGAGAGGATTGTAGCGATACCGGTAGTGCGGGGTTGATTTTAAACTGCGGCACCGACGACATTAAAAGTGGGAGCAGTTGGGACGACGGTGGGCGGCGGAGCTCGGTCAAAGGGCTCGCCCCGTGAGTCTGCACAATGGTCTGCTCGCACGCCTCCCTGACAGCCGGCACAGCGGTCTGCTCGCACGCCTCCTGTTGACTCACATGCTTGCTGGGATGGCACCTGCCTATGAGAAGCGAGGACTCATGGCGGCACGTAAACGCCCATGGTTTCAATAGTGAAAGCGTTCGCCTTAATGTGCCAGGTCTTTGTTCCAAAATACCTTGGCTCTTCATTTGTGCAACTTGTCATAAGCAGCTTGTCTCAAATTGAAGAAAAACTTACGAAGTAATATTTGTGCCATATCACGTGACCATGCTCAGTTTCAAGAATTTATGCTCACTTTTGATTTTCTGAAATTTAAGATCCAGGATTCAAACAATATCATAACCTGCATCATGCAATAAATTTTCAAGCCGCACATTTGTCCTATTGTATTTCTTAAGAAAGGATTTGGTCAAACATTTTGCTTAGTTAGACTTCGACAAGTTATATATGCAGAGTAAAAGGATAATCCCTCCATACCAAAGGCATTGCCTCGATATATTAACTCAAGTACTAGGCACGAACAAACGGGCTCAATTCTGTGCTCATCCCGTGTAGTAGTAGTAGTACTAGGCAATGCAGTTGACGGGTGACCTTGACGAGCGGCGCATCGAGGGAATTGAACCGTGCTCGCATGGTAGGTAACGTTGTTCAGTTAAAAGCATCCTCCGTTGTTCATCGGTAGTCATTATGGACCGGGACATGAGGGAATTTCCTAGGGCTGGAATTCTGCCGCCAGATATTTCGACTTGAAACGCCGAGGCTCGACCGGTTGGGGTTGTTTAATGTGCGTACTCACGATGCCACCGGCGACATGAGCCCGGTTTTTTAGGATCAACACGAGCCAAGGTCTGGCTGGTACGCCGTTGGGTCCTACCATTCGAGAATACGAAGGAACCTTTAAATTGCCGAACTAATCTATGTGTATTACAATACCCGTATTTTCCTTGCAAATACTAATCTCAACGTGGTAATTGATTTATGACGAGTTGTTGAATTAGAGTGAGTTTGTGATATAGTGATCTCAACGTGATTTCACATTTCATGGTATCCCTAGTAAGTTTTCCAATGCAGATTCAAATTTAAAAGATGAACAATACGGAGGTGAGAAAACTTTGTATGTATCAAGAATATGACCACACACACACACACAGACACACATGCACAACAATCCAATAAGTATAGTGCATATGTTTTTCCAAACCATGCATGTATGACACGAATTAAAATATATTTTCTATTCCTAAATACTAGTCTTTAGAGAGTTCAACAAGTGACTACATACGGAGCAAAATGAGTGAATCTAGACTCTAAAATATGTCTATATACATTCATTTGTGCCAGTCCATTTGAAGCCTCTAAAAGACTAATATTTAGGAACTAAGGAGTAAATGTAAGACATCCATGGTCCTCAGCTCAATATTTAAAATGAACATGAAACTGAAACATGAATATTAAGTCTAGTACTACAAGACATGCAAATGTTGTGTTTAGGCGGAGCTATGATTGTCGGGGTCAACCCCTCGACCTTAGATAAAATTGTGGAGCTCTGCTTAGGGTTGTTTAGATTATATTTGTCCCCACCTCCCAACCACCGATTGGTTGTGCACCCCACCCCTCCTCCCGGGAGAATATCATGTGCCCCCATACCTTAGATGCTATATGCCGATACGAGTTGCTTGGAGCTTGTAGATCTGAGATATAGCAGCTCACATGATGTGTCTTAATATTTTGCAGAAACCTTGATGAGTTTGAGAATTGCACACAATTTGTACAAAAACTACTTAGATGCCCTTTGATCCCATATCCAACAACTCGAAGTCAGATCACCGTAGCATCTAAGATGAAGGAGGACATCATATTTTCCTATATGTAAGAATATCATGTGCTACCACACCTTAGATGCTTTGGTGATACAAGATCTTCGGAGGCATTGATTTGTGACCCAACACCTCCTCGGTGGATCAATGGTTTTTTGCGTAAAAGCCCCAAAAGAGTTCGCCATCGCTATAATCACAAAGACTGCTAAGATGCCATTGATCTCAGATCAAACGACCTCCAAGCTCAGATCACCATAGCATCCAAGCTGCGATAGCACCTTATGTTTTCTCGCACGAGAGAGTATGAGGTGCTCCCGCACCGTAGATTCTATGGTGATACGAGTTCACCGAGATCTAACGCCCACAAGAGGAGGTTTGAATGTTTTTGCAATATACGGCTGATAGAGTTTGAGAAATGCGCAGAAAGTACAAGTACTACGCATGTGCCATCCGATCATTGATCATACGACCTAGATGCTCATATCACCGTAGCGGTAATTAAGCTACGGGAGCACCTAATATGAGCACCGGGAGCCGTTGATCAAGATGCAGCGGCACACACGAGGCCTGAATGTTTTATTTGCAAAAAACCTTTGGAGAGTTTGGAAATTGCGATAATTACAAAGACTACTCCCAAGCCATTGATCTCACTTCCAACTATGTAAAACTCGATCACCATAGTATCTAAGCTGCGGGGTGGATGTGATATTCTATGTCATTGTCATTTTTGTTCGTAAACTTGCAAAATACGTAACTCGTGTCAACACTTGTCTAACCGCCGCAAAGTGTTTGTTCAAAAACCATCCTAAACTGAAATATCGGAACAACACACGGGGTCCCACTTGTCATTAATCAAATTTGGACCTAAAACTAACAAATCTGAAAGACGAGATTCGAATCGGCAACCTGGACTACAAAGCGTAAGTCGATAGCCCTGAAAAACGAACGGTTGTTGGCTTTGTCCCATAACTTGATTTTATACAGTACTTATGCTGAGTAGAGTAGAGGAGTGCCTCGTCAACACGCGCATGACCGTTGTCTCACTTATCGGTGGGTCCTGTGTCTGCGATCTCAATCTCTTCTCTCCATCGCCTAACCTTTGCACGGGCACACACGAAGAGCGGCGCTAGCTTGCCGTGGTGTTATTACAACTAAAAAATCTTGGAAAATAGAAGAATCGCCTAGAACAAGAGATGTTGTGGTTGGTCGAGACGGAGCTAACCACATCTATCCTCCGTGCCACGTTTGCATGATGAAGCTGTGTGGCTAGTGGGGTGTTTTTGGTCGACTGGCTAGGTCCCGAGGTCGAACCATAGGTACTACGTCTGATACAGTATATTTTTACACGCACATTTTTCCTCCGTGCCGAGACGTGGCACACCCTACAGCGCGGTTTCGGGGTCCTCCCGGGTGGTGCACGCATATATTTTTCCTGACGTGGGATGCCCTACCGCGCGTTTTTTGGGTCCTCCTCGGTCATAGCGCCGAAGCAAGTAAATGAGTCGTCAAATCACGAAAGACCACCTTTCCCGCCGAGTACATCAGTGAAGCACGGTGGCTAGCTAGTTGGGCTAGTTCGACCGATTAGCTAGGCCGCCGCCACATTTGTTTTTTCACCCCTTTTTTTATCTACTTGCCGGCATGTAAATTTAAATATCCACCGCGGCGTTGCTCTGGTGTTTGGGTGCGGCAGGATTATTAATTTTTTGATTGACGGGAGCAGGCGCGGCAGGATTTTAAATTTTTTGATTGATGGGAGTAGGCACGGCAGCAATTAGTCATGATGACTCTGCCTGTAAAAACCCACTGCTCCTTGATGTGAGAAGTCGTCGACTGGTGTTTTACTGTGGTGAAAACCAAAAGATTCCCCGCTCCCTCCGCCTTCCCGTAGATTGCATTGCCTTTCAGCCATTTCGCCCCCTTTGCTTCCTCTTCCCATTGCTTCTACCTGGTGCCATGGCGGCGCAGCAGATCACGGAGTCCGAGGTGAGGCGCCTGACACAAGAGCTCCATGCCAAGGATGCGGAGCTCAGGGCCAAGGACGTGGAGCTCCTTGAGCTCAAGGAGGAGAGGAGTGCCATGCTCCTCCATTATGTGCGGGAGTTCATGGAGCTTCAAAAGCGGCAGGCGTCCACCACAAAGATGCTCGAGGCGTTGGCGGCGTTACTGCAGAAAGCGGGAGATATGATAGGCCGTCAGGGGAGCCGTCTAGAGCGCGAGCGGGCCGATCGTGACGAGCTCCAGGATCGCCTCAGCCACTTGGTGAACCAAGTTGCCACGCACGTGTTGCGGCTGCGCGATGCCTACCGTCGTGCCAGCGCGACGATGCCGGCCATCGGGCTAAACCCGTTCGACCACCCGGTCGACTTCAACGAGTTGCGGCTTCCTGACCTGGTCTCGTTCTTCACCTATATCTCCGAGGAGCTGAGCCATCTCCGCGCGATGGTGGGGGCTGAGCTGGACAAGGAGGGGTTGTGGACTGGCGTCGCCGTTGCCGGGCGAATCCTTTCAGGGCTCCTCACCGAATCCATTCGTGCTATTGACGCCGTCTTTGATTTAGCTAGCTCCCGCCGACCGAGCGGCTCATGGGCGGTTGCACCCTGCATCACCAACGTCGTGCGCCTCGAGAAGCGAGGGACTTCGTGGTGTTTAGGTGCCCTCTGCATGGGCATGTCCATGTCTCGGCGCAACATGACCGTTGGATCAAACTCGACGGTGCAGATCAGTCATCAGTAGCACAAAGCGTGTGGGTGTGTTTGGTTGCATTCTCATCTCAATATAGTTGTTTCCTCTTCGTATTTTTGTCAACCTACTAGTGTGGACTCGCACCCTTCATGCACTCGCCAAACACCCAAAAGTGGGTCGAGAAGGGAACTTTTTCTCCCATCCTGTGCACCCTTCATACACCCTGCCTAACACTATTCGTGCTTCATATGGTTCATGTTTCGTGGAGTACTATAGCACCGTACTCTCCGTGCACTGTGGACCTAGTTCTGTTAATATTGATCTCACTGCTCATTCTCGACCGGACAATCAAAAAGCGGTACTATGTTACATATAGGAGTAGTTGACATGCGCACAACATCATTTGTTATCGCCATATCTTACTACACTAGCAACAAGATTGTGTAGTATCGACGATGAACCACTCGCACATGCCTAGTAGTAGGAGCACTGTGTATGTTCAAGTGGCTGCCGTGTTTCGCACTCCTCCGTCGTAAGAGTGGAAACGCTTGATGTAATCATTTTTTTCTTCAGAATGAAAAACAGTGGACACACTCTACCGTGCGGATCCTCCTCCAGCCATGCACTAAATTACTCCATAGTAGAGTGATGGTAGACTACCCCAATCGAACCGCCGCAGTAATGCCCAATGAGCCGTCAAATCACAAAACCCCCTCCTTTCCAGCAGTATGTTGGACGCACGAAGCAACCATCATTTCACTCTTCTCTCTCAGCTTCCTCTCTTGAAGAAAACCCCCACTCGCTTCGCTTCTCCCTCATCTCGTTCCTCCTTTCACTCTTCTCTCTCAGCTTCCTCTCTGATGGACGCCGAGCACCGCCGACGTGATGTCTATGGCTCGCCAAAACAATGAGGCTCATTGTACAAAGAAGCGCAAGCACCCCGCCGAGACTACCGCAGACAAGCTCAAAGCCATCGCCTGTCCAAGCCCCCTCTCGGATCCCTCATTAAGCAAGTCCAGTAATGTCTCTTGTTGACGATCTTTTTCTCGATCTTGATCGTGTTTTTTCATCTAACACGCAGTACAAGTACTGCTAGTACAACTTTCTGGGTGATCTTGCATGTGATTTTAGTGTGCCAAATGACGGTTCTAAATTCTCTTTTGACCAAAACATGCGAGAGGTTGACACTGATTTCTTATAGATTATTAACTATTTCCTCTCTCCCAAATTTCTTGTCTTAGATTTGTCTAGATACGGATGTATCTAATACTAAATGTGACTTGATACATCCGTATCTAAACAAATCTAAGACAAGAATTTTGGGACGGAGGGAGTACTTTATGAACATCAATGCTACCATTTAAGAGGGTATATTTGCCTCAAGAATTTGTGTTATGGATATTGCATGTAATCCTCCGCTCTCATGCCTTTGAAGACATGTTCTAGTGTCTTTGTTCACTCATTTCTGTGCGATATGTAGTCATATATGGAGTATAATATCGAAAATCATCTTATATTTCTGAATGGAGGTAGTAATAAAATATGGTTTCTGTTTGAATTAGAACCAGGTCCGCGGTGGAGATGAAGTTCTCAAAGTCATGTCGTGTGAACTGGAAGACCTGATGATGAGTTCTACTGCTGAACTATCCAGCTGTTGTGTCCTTGTCGCCAGGTGTCCTGAACTAGAGTTTTCCTGTAGCATTGTTGTCAGGCGTGTTCTCGAGGCTGTACTTGACCACAACAATTTCCTGGTTGTGCCTTCGATTACGAAGGGTGTGGTTCTTGTAAAGCTTCCCAACAAATATGATGCGGCCTGTCTTAATCATCATGTTTATGAGTGGAAAGACCACTGCTTAGGTTCTCCAAGGTTGACAAGATGGTGATGGTGCATGTAGACATCTCACACGAAGTCCATGGCCTAGTCAGTTATGCGGGTTTCATCCCGTAGGTCGATGGCAAGAAATAGTCTGCAGAGTTTAGTTAGTGCAACTTTGCTTGTCTGTAGTAAGTACTATTGTTCAGTACTTGATTTGTGTTTGTGAACCCTTTATTGTTTATTAGTACTGCCGCTTTTGGTGTGTGGTCAGTCCTGAGAACGGTCTATGTTAATGTCTGTCCACTCAATTTAGTCTATATATTTTGAAGTATCCAGATCATATTTTTTGCGAGGACGGTTTATCAATTATGGTTACACTCCAATATTTGTATGCATTGCAGGGTTTATTGCACCCACCAGGATTTCTAGTCCCATGGATGTTCGGTCCATACGATTTGTCATGACCTTTGGACTGTCCTGCTAGGGAGTAGGCGGGCCCCGCATGCCACGCCGTAGTTGGACGATCAATCTTCTGCTTAGTACTTCACCATAGTGATTTCCTGGTAAGGATTCGCTCGTGTCACATCAAGTAAATCTTATTGATTTACTGTCTAAATCTTATTGATTTAATGTCATGTTTTATTTTCCTGCAATTTTACGATGCAGGTTTTGCCATGTGACATTCATCACAGAATAAACCGTTTGGTTTGCTCTACGATGGCTATTTTTGCAGGTTTCACTTCTTATGTCGTGTCAAGAACGGGCACTTATATTATCGAAAAATTGATCACCGTTGTCCGAGTACAAGCTGAATCCCTATGATGAACTGCAGTTTGGTTTAACAAAACGCCACAATTAGTCCTTCTCGCTTAAAAGACATGAAGAAAAAACTGGATCATGGTCACGGATCCTAGTCAAGTTAGAAAGCTGATCATAGCAGACCGCACACGATCGCAGCTGTCTCAAGACATGATCGATCACCGCAGCTTGCTCTAGCACCGACAAGGGCAGCAGCTCACCGATCCAGCCGAGGATTGGGCACCGACCGCGTCGGCCGATCACCGATCTACCGGAGGATTGGTCATCGACACCGCACCTGCTCCGACACCGCACCAGCTCTACAAGGAGCACCATCTCCGCAGCAGCAGCGGCTTCGCACCTGCACCAACACTTGCACTTGCATCTGCTCCGCCCGCAGCGGTTGCACCGCAACAGATCGGACTGCAGTTCGCACTTCATATACCAAAGTCCTTACAAAAACCGACATGTCCACCTTCTTGGTAAGCATTGGCCGCCCAAGTGCTTCGTTCTTTTTTATTTCCATGTTGTTTCACATGATTCACTGTGTTGATCTAACTGTTTGGGTATGTCTTCATGTTTACAAACAGAGAATTCCTAGAGCAACGATGGAGTCGTTCAACAATCCGGGTGACCGTGGCCAAGTTTCTCTTACCATGCGTAGCCTTGGTGTGAATGAACCTGCTCAATATACCGTAAGTACAAAGGATGGTCGCATGATGATTGATGCTAAAGGATGGTCAAGGTTCAAATCTAAATCATATCTTGCGGTAGGGGATGATGTCAAAATCGAACTTTCTCGGCAAGGAGAGCTGGTCCAAATCAACTTTGAAATTCTTCACTAGCAGCACGCAACTGCCGAACTGATCTATCCTCCGAGAGATTTTTATGTAATAATCTGGCATGGTGAAACCAGTGTCCTGTGTGTATAAGTAGTACGACAGTATTATTTATCACATGGAATATTGTTGATAGAATTGCAACTCGATTGCTGGTTAGGAACCGCTGCTCGATTTCATTCCAATAGCTGTCGTGCTTTATTCAATTTTGTGTATTCGCCTTGCGACAGCATCTAAAACCAGCGCCGTACCGACCGCTTGCAATATGAAAAGCGCTGAGGTAGAACACATGGGCCCCCAAACATGCAAGGCCGGCCTGTGGCCCAAAGTCCAGAACCGTGAGCCTATCTGAGTATTATATTCTCAGCTGAACCCCCATAAAAAAAGCCGAACCCCCATAATGCTCGTGCGTTGCAGAGGGAGTATATTTCTCGGCAAGGTGAGCCTGTGATATAAAAGATTTGTATATTTCTTTACAAAGGGAGTATCTCTCTGTCAAAATATATATTTATGTGTAACTAGTTACTCCTGTCTTGCTACTTCCTTTCACTGATATGTGGGGCAACCGGCAACGGGGTCCACGTGCCATATGCACAAATTAGAGTGCACAACTTCATGGTAGACACACCCCGGTCATAGCACCGCAGTAATGCCCAATGAGCCGTGAAATCACAACCCCCCCCTTTCCAGCTTAAGCAGTAAGCTGGACGGACGAAGCGGCAATATTTCACTAGGCCTGAATCCCCTTCTCCCTCGTCTGCTTGTTCAGAGAAAACCCCCTCTCGGCGATTGCATAGGGTTTTATCATGGAGAACCAGGTACAAATTCTTCATCTATCCCCGATAAATCCAAGTCCCTTGGTCGCAGGTAATCCTAGGATGGCAGCCGCCGCCGTCGATGCATTTTTCTACCTACTGAATCTAGTGTGTTTCATATGCAGTGCCCAAAGTGCGAGTACCCTACAGGTTTCCGCGCCCTCGGCGAGAGGCCACACTTGTTCCTTCTCATCCTAACACAACATTTTGAAACGCGCATAGTATGTTCCTAGAATCCACTTTTCTATCCGGGAGGGTGGGGTTTTTTTGAACATGTTGTGTTCTCATATTATTTTTCCTGCAGTGTATTATTTGCTCTGCCAGAACACATGTACTCAAGATGCTCGGCCTTGCCATAACTGAATACACTAGTTTAATGGTCTCACAGTGAAGACAAGCCATGGATATAAGTTCCGAGTTGGGTTCATGAACCAAGAAGATCGCTGCTTTTTTATGGCCGAACTAGGATAAACTTTCTCAAGTGTTATAGACTGAAAGTTGGCGCATGAATGTTGATGGAAATAGCAAAACCTGGTCTCATCTTCACTGTGATCTTCCACCCCGATGTTGTTCCAATTGTTCATCCATGTTAGTTTTGTATCTGGTTCTTGCTTGGTTCCTCGATTACTTCTTAATCCACCTATTCTGTCTAACTAATCACAATTTAACTTTAGAAGTAGCAACGAATCTCTCACGAAGATGCTACTTCTAACTAATATTTTCTTATAATTGGTGGCACGTGTAGGTTTTTTCAGAGTTAAGCAGTCTGCTCGCTTGTTACTCTGTAATAACTCGGCTGTTACTAATGGCAATCAAGTTGATCGGATCGACATCCACAAGTTCCTACACATTATTGATCGCCTTGAGGTCCTTGTGGGGCGCGAAATGGTGGAAGGCCACGTGGGATATGTGTGCCACTTCTGCACTTGTTGAACAGGTCCAACTATGTCGAGAAACTTATGGTACGAGCTGTTTTCTGTTATATATGTTATTCATAAACTATTGCTTATACACAGTTTTACAGCTGTGATCTTCTTGAAACAGGAACTGCCGAGTTCTATTGTTCCTATACAGATGTCTGACCATGGTCGGGTCAGACTTGCACTTGGTCACAACATGATGTTTATGTCGACCTACTCAATTCCCCTTGGAGGTGAAAAGATACTTATTCATGGGTGGTCTCAAATAATGAAGGCCCGTCCATCTTGGAGAACAGGACAGAAGATTATGTTCATGCTTTTCCATGGCTCTAAAGCGAATATCCTGTTTATTGACCATGTTGCGAGATGAAGCCGCTTTCAGAAGGTTGTGGAAGCGCGAGGTGGCCGCGAGGTGGCGCCTGGGCCTTGTCCTGGGGCTTGGCGGCCTCACCCTTGGTTAACTGTAGGCAAAGTAGCACTGTTCGAGGCGTGCTTTGTAAGGTTGAACCTGTATAAGTACTCATACTGCTTTCAGCTTTGGTTGTTAAGTGCCCCTGCTGGTTTCAGTTAAGGTTGTTAAGTACTCCTAATGCTTTTACAGTCTGTCGTGTTTCTTCACTCTGCCTTCCTCCACCGCCAAAACCAAACCAGCGCCGGGGGCCGCCGCTTCCGCCTCCATGGCTGGCTACGCCAACAAGACGATCGCCGCCCCACCGCCTCCTAAATCGTTAACGCTGACGTCCTCTGCGTGCTTTGGTGCACTTTCACACAAGCGCCGCCCTCTCGCGTTGTCAACATGGTCAACAAACAACAGGAATCGGCGAAATGCGTGGAGAGGATGACAGAGGGGCCCACCACGCCAACAGATGGAAAAATAAAATGCTTCCTCCTAGTGTTTTCCCGACATCTAGGACCCACGACATTGTGAGCGATATAGTCAATAGACAAAGAGAACAGCACAAGATCGGCCGACACCGGGACGAGCTACTCGAGCAGTATTTTTTTTGTTTGGTATTGTTGAGACGGAGCAGGGTTTGAACTGGGTTGTGGCCCGTCTAGCCCAGGCTTATATTTTATGTTCACCATGTGACCAGCCCAGCTATACTTTTCTTTGTGAAAATGAGCCCAGTTTATTTTTTCTGAAGAATACCCAATCCAGGCCAACTTAATTTTTCTACGCCCTGATGGGTTGCAACTCTTTCAAGACGCCTGCAAATCTTGAAAGTAATATGAAATGGGTTGTAAATATAAAAACAGATGACAAATTGGCAATTACTTAATAATTTTTGTTTTTTTTTCACATTTTCAGATTCCTATTTCACTGGGCATTAACCTAATTTAAATATATCTTCAAAGTACTTTAAATCTGGCTCGACATTTCGGTATTAAAAAAAGGTATTGGCCCTGGCCAACCAAAAAACGACTGAAATAAATTGCATAAGAAGTTGCCATGAGCTATATATAAATTATTAGAAAAAAGAGGGAGTGGTCTGACTTGTGGGCCTGTTTAGTTGACGCGTATGCAAGATTTTTTTAGTTATTATATACGTCAACAAATGATTCTAGCAGATGTAACCATTGGATGTTAATCCAACGGCCGTCGTGTTTCTTCAATCTCTGATCTTCTTGCTCCAGCCGCCAAAGCAGCACCGGCGGGACCGCCTGCTCCCGCCTCCCGTGGTCGGCTGTGCTACCGCTTGCAGCCTCGCCGCCCCTACTACTCCCACCACTGGCGTGGCATCCTCTACTCACCCACACCCCGTTATTCTGGCGGCGACGACAGCCTCACACCGCAGCCGAACTGGTGAACCTCAGATTCTCTCTCGCACGGGCTTCCACCGCTGCCTTTCCCGGCTCCGATCGTCCCCTTCCTAGGCTCGCCGTCGCCCACCGCCGTGGTGCTCTCGGCGTGGTGTGGTCAATGTGGTCAACGACCGACTTCCATCGGAAGAGTACTGTAAGTGGAGAGGCTGACAGCTGGGTCCACGGCAGCCGCAAGGAAGTGCCTCCTTATTACGCGGAAAATAATTATTCCTCCACCTGACAGCAGGGACCCACCGGATGGGCCACCAGTATTTCATGAAAAAAATGTTTGCCCCTGACTGCTGGGACCCACAGGATGGGCCACCGTATTTCGTGAAAAACGTTCCCCCCGCTGTCAGCTCGGACCCACCGGAAGTGCCTCCTTATTACGCACAAAAATGAATACCCCCTAGCCGGGACCCACCTTGGTGGGAGGCCGACTTAGGGGCTACTAAGTTGATCGACGGATGCCTTTGTCAACTTTAGTCAATATATGAACGATTCTAGCTCCAAAGGACTGTCGATGTCCATCCAACGGCCGTAGTGCTTCTTCAACCTCTGGTCTTCTTGCTCCAGCCACCCAAAGCAGCGCCGGTCGTGCCGCCTGCTCTTGCCGCCCGTGGCCGGCTGTGATGCCGTGGAGGCCTCACCGCCCCCTACTACTCCCACCGCTGGCCAGGCCATCCCTCTACGCACCCACACCCCCTGTTGTTCTGCAGCGACGAGAGCCTCACACCACAGCCGAACGAGTGAACCTTCATACTCCTCTACGCGTGGGCATCCACTGCCGCGTCTTCCCCGGCTCCGCGTCGTCCCCTTCCTAGGCCTCGCCGTCTTCCACCGCCCTAGTGCTCTCGGCGCGGCGTGGTCAACGTGGTCAAGGAATGGCTTCCATCGGACGTGGACTGTACGTGGAGAGGCTGACAGCTGGGTCCACGACCGCAACAAGGAAGTGACTCCTTATTACGCGGAAAATAATGATTCCTCCACCTGACAGCTGGGACCCACCGGACGGGCCACTATATTTCACGGAAAAAACGTTTCCCCCTGACTGCTGGGACCCACCAGCTTCATCTTCGCATGCAAGGAAGTGCATCCGGGCAAAAAAAAAGATTCGACCCCCTGACTCCTGGGACCCACCAGCTACACCTTCGCATGCAAGGAAGTGCGTCCGGGCAAAAAAAAAAGATTCGCCCCCTGACTGCTGGGACCCACCGGCTACATCTTCGCACGCAAGGAAGTGCGTCCGGGCAAAAAAATGATTCGCCCCCTGACTGCTGGGACCCACCAGCTACATCTTCGCACGCAAGGAAGTGCCCGATAGTCGGGACCCACCTGGTCGGGCGTCGACGCGTTGTCATTCTGGTCGCGAACGTAATGCACATACCGGTCGTTGTAGAGGCGCCGCACGTAGCATGTACACGCACGCACAGCGCCAGGGTGCAAGAAAGAAAATACGGCCACGTATGTGTACATATGGGCGGGGTCTCGAACGCCTACTCGCGCATACGTACGGCCAGGGCTCGTGTACATGGCTGGGTCAGAATGGAGAAACAACGTCGTCGTCGTGTTCATGGGGAGGCAACGGAGTGCGCCGTGTTCATGGGGAGGCAACGGAATGCGTCGTGTTCATCGGGAGGCAACGGAACGCGTGGGAGCCAACCGGCTGGGTCGGAAAGGAATGTGTGGTCGTGTTCATTGGGAGGTCTTGGACGGAACAGGCGATGGAAACGAGGCATGGCGTACCGCACAACGGAGGAAACGGACCTCCTACGTTCGGAACGGGGTCCTGTTGATCGGGAGGGGTGTGGCGTACCACAAAACGGAAGAAACGGACCTCCTACGGTCGAAACGGGGGTCCTGTTGATCGGGAGGGGTGTGGCGTACCGCAAAACGGAGGAAATGGACCTCCTACGGTCGAAACGGGGGTCCTATTGATCAGGAGGGGTGTGGCATACCGCAAAACGGACGAAACAGACTTGTGTTGGAGCGCTACGGTCGAAACGGGGGTCCTGTTCATCGGGAGGGGTGTGGCGTACCGCAAAACGGGACTCCATGGGATACTGTTCATCTCCACCGTCGACCTCCTCTTGCCTCCACGGCTACCGTCGACCTCCTCCAGCCTCCACGGGCTCCTGTTCATCCAGCCTCCACCGCGCGCTACTCCACCGGCCATCGCTCAACCACCCTCCACCGCTCACTGCTCATCTAGCCCTCCACACCACGGGATCCTGTTCAACCACCCCTCCACGGGCACCCTTCCACTGTCTACTGTTCATCCAGCCCTCCACCCCACGGGGTCCTGTTCAACAACCCCTCCACGGGCACCCCTCCACCGTCTACTGTTCATCCAGCCCTCCACACACGGGTCCTGTTCATCCAGAGGCAAACGCCACCGCCATCGCTCATCCAGCCCCCGCAACGCCACTTTGTCATCCCAGACGCAGCATCGATCGGCTTCAGTTAGAAGCGATAGCGGCGAATCGCCGATCGGGTTCAGTTAACAGCCATCGATCGATCGCTCGGGTTCAGTAACGCGTAGCCTGCAGTGGAATCGCTCAGGTTTAGTTAGAGCCCAACGCCTCGCTCGGTTCAGTTAGAGCCAAGGCCTCGCACACACGCGTGTATGTGTACGAGAGAAACGCGCATCGCTCGGCCCCCGACCTCCCACCGTAACCGGGAACTCCTCGAAATTTTCCTCCCCCTCGCTTCTACCACGGTTTTTCCCGTCATGGACGGCCCAAAGAATGTCATGCAGCTGCGTCTCCGGCCCGCCCAGGAAAAAAAGCCCATTTTCTGTCATGATTTTTTGTCATAGAAGTAGGAGCCCACCACATCTATGATGATGCCGAGTTTTGTCACAATTATCGTCATAGAAGTGTCATATGTATGACAGGAAAAAAATTCGTTCGGCCCAAAATGTCACGGATGTGTCTTTTTTTTGTAGTGATAGGGGTTGGCACACGTTTTCGTCTTGACTCTCCGGTGGAAACTTTGGGGCCCTCTTTGAAGTATTTTGTGTTGGTTGAATAGATGAATCTGAGATTGTGTGATGCATATCGTATAATCATACCCACGGATACTTGAGGTGACATTGAGTATCTAGGTGACATTAGGGTTTTTGTTGATGTGTGTCTTAAGGTGTTATTTTACTACGAACGCTAGGGCTGTTTGTGACACTTATAGGAATAGCCCAATGGATTGATCGGAAAGAAGAACTTTGAGGTGATTTCGTACCCTACCATAATCTCTTCGTTTGTTCTCCGCTATTAGTGACTTTGGAGTGACCCTTTGTTGCATGTTGAGGGATAGTTATATGATCCAATTGTGTTATCATTGTTGAGAGAACTTGCACTAGTGAAAGTATGAACCCTAGACCTTGTTTCCTAGCATTGCAATACCGTTTGCGCTCACTTTTATCATTAGTTACCTTGCTGTTTTTATAATTTCAGATTACAAAAACCTATATCTACCATCCATATTGCACTTGTATCACCATCTCTTCGCCGAACTAGTGCACCTATACAATTTACCATTGTATTGGGTGTGTTGGGGACACAAGAGACTCTTTGTTATTTGGTTGCAGGGTTGTTTGAGAGAGACCATCTTCATCCTACGCCTCCCACGGATTGATAAACCTTAGGTCATCCACTTGAGGGAAATTTGCTACTGTCCTACAAACCTCTGCACTTGGAGGCCCAACAACGTCTACAAGAAGAAGGTTGCGTAGTAGACATCAAGCAGTTTCTGGCGCCGTTGCCGGGGAGGTGAGTGCTTGAAGGTATATCTTTAGATCTTGCAATCGAATCTTTTAGTTTCTTGTTTTATCACTAGTTTAGTTTATAAAAGAAAAGTACAAAAAAATGGAATTGAGTTTGTCTCATACGCTTCATCTTTTTAATATCTTTCCTGAAAATGATGAGAAGGAAAATTGTACCCAAGTACTAGAAGAAGAATTGCATAGAATGCTTGGCATAAGTTTTGTGAATGATGAGCATGATTGCAATGTTGTTAGTATGAATTCTTTGAATACCCATGACACAAATGATATGCAAAGCCACAAGCTTGGGGATGCTATGTTTGATGAATATGATATGTTTTGTCCCCCAAGTTTTGATGAGAAAATTTATTATGATGAAAGAATGCCTCCTATCTATGATGATTATTGTGATGACACCTGTGCTTTCAAGAATAATTATAACCATGAAACTTTTCATCGTGATCTTAATTTTCAATCACATGATAGTTATTTTGTTGAGTTTGCTCCCACTATTGTTGATGAGAATAAATTTGCTTATGTGGAGAGTAATAAAATTTCTATGCAAGTAGATCATGAAAAGAATGCTTTATGTGCTAGTTATATTGTTAAATTAATTCATGATCCTACTGAAAGTTATTATGAGGGAGGAATTTATGCTTGTAGGAATTGCAATAATATCAAGTTTCCTCTCTATGTGCTTAAAATCTTGAAGTTATGCTTGTTTTACCTTCTTATGCAAGTTGGTTCTTGTTCCCATAAGTTGTTTGCTCACAAAATACCTATGCATAAAATTGGATTACACTTAAATGTGCTAGTCATATTCTTCATTATGCTCTCTTTATGTTTCAATTCTTATCTTTTATGTGATCATCATTGAAATCGTCATGCCTAGCTAGGGGCGTTAAACATTATCGCTTGTTGGGAGGCAACCCAATTTTATTTTAGTTTCTTGCTTTTTGGTCCTGTTTAGTAATAAATAATCCATCTATCTTATGCTTAGATGTGGTTTTATGTTTTAATTAGTGTTTGTGCCAAGTAGAACCTTTGGTAAGACTTGTGTGAAGTCTTTATGATCTTGCTGTAAAAAACAGAAACTTTAGCGCCCACGAGATTAGCTAAAAAAATTACTGGAGAGTGATATTTAGTTGATTATTTTTGCAGATGATTACTAGAAAAATTCCTCAGGTCCACCAATTTATTTCAGAATTTTTGGAGTTCCATAAGTTTGCGTTAGTTACAGATTACTACAGACTGTTCTGTTTTTGACAGATTCTGTTTTTCGTGTGTTGTTTGCTTATTTTGATGAATCTATGGCTAGTAAAATAGTTTATAAACCATAGAGAAGTTGGAATACAGTAGATTTAACACCAATAAAAATAAATAATGAGTCCATTACAGTAGCTTGAAGTGGTGTTTTGTTTTCTTTCGCTAACGGAGCTCACGGGATTTTATGCTAAGTTTTGTGTTGTGAAGTTTTCAAGTTTTGGGTAAAGATTCGATGGACTATGGAATAAGGAGTGGCAAGAGCCTAAGCTTGAGGATGCCCAAGGCACCCCAAGGTAATGTTCAAGGATAACCAAGAGCCTAAGCTTGGGGATGCCCCGGAAGGCATCCTCTCTTTCGTCTTCGTTCATCGGTAACTTTACTTGGAGCTATATTTTTATTCACCACACGATATGTGTTTTGCTTGGAGTGTCATTTTATTTTATTTAGCTTTGCTTGCTGTTTGAATAAAGTACCAACATCTGAAATCCTTAAATGTTAGAGAGTCTTCACATAATTGCATAATTATACAACTAGTCATTGATCTTCACTCATATCTTTTGGAGTAGTTTGTTGTTTGCTCTAGTGCTTCACTTATATCTTTTAGAGCACAATGGTGGTTTTATTTTGAAGAAATAGATGAACTCTCATGCTTCACTTATATTATTTTGAGAGTCTTAAACATCATGGTAATTTGCTTAATCCTAATATGCTAGGTATTCTAGATTAGTAAAAACTTTCTTATGAGTGTGTTGAATACTAAGAGAAGTTTGATGCTTGATGATTGTTTTGAGATATGGAGGTAGTGATATTAAAGTTGAGCTAGTTGAGCAGTTGTGAATTTGAGAAATACTTGTGATGAAGTTTTCAAGTCCCGTAGCATGCACGTATGGTAAACGTTATGTAACAAATTTGAAACATGAGGTGTTCTTTGATTGTCCTCCTTATGAGTGGCGGTCGGGGACGAGCGATGGTCTTTTCCTACCAATCTATCCCCCTAGGAGCATGCGCGTAGTGCTTGGTTTTTGATGACTTGTAGATTTTTGCAATAAGTATGTGAGTTCTTTATGACTAATGTTGATTCCATGGATTATACGCACTCTCACCTTTCCACCATTTCTAGCATCTTCGGTACCGTGCATTGCCCTTTCTCACATTGAGAGTTGGTGCAAACTTCGCCGGTGCATCCAAACCCCGTGATATGATACGCTCTTTCACACATAAACCTCCTTATATCTTCCTCAAAGCAGCCACCATACCTACCTATTATGGCATTTCCATAGCCATTCCGAGATATATTGCCATGCAACTTTCCACCGTTCCGTTTGTCATGACACGGTCATCGTTGTCATATTGCTTTGCATGATCATGTAGTTGATATAGTATTTGTGGAAAAGCCACCATTCATAATTCTTTCATACATATCACTCTTGGTTCATTGCATATCCTGCACATCACGGAGGCATTCATATAGAGTCATACTTTGTTCTAGTATCGAGTTGTAATCATTGAGTTGTAAATAAATAGAAGTGTGATGATCATCATTTTCTAGAGCATTTTCCCAAGTGAGGAATAAAAAAAGAGAAAGGCCATAAAAAAGAGAAGGCCCAAAAATGAGAGAAAAAGAGAGAAGGGACAATGTTACTATCCTTTTACCACACTTGTGCTTCAAAGTAGCACCATGATCTTCATAATAGAGAGTCTCTTGTTTTGTCACTTTCATATACTAGTGGGAATTTTAAATTTTAGAACTTGGCTTGTATATTCCAACAATGGGCCTCCTCAAGTGCCCTAGGTCTTCGTGAGCAAGCAAGTTGGATGCGCACCCACTTAGTTTCTTTTGTTGAGCTTTCATATATTTATAGCTCTAGTGCATCCGTTGCATGGCAATCCCTACTCCTTGCATTAACATCAATCGATGGGCATCTCCACAGCTCATTGATTAGCCTCGTTGATGTGAGACTTTCTCCTTTTTTGTCTTCTCCACATAACCCCCATCATCATATTCTATTCCACCCATAGTGCTATATCCATGGCTCACGCTCATGTATTGCGTGAAGGTTGAAAAAGTCTGAGATTACTAAAGTATGAAACAATTGCTTGGCTTGTCATCGGGGTTGTGCATGATGAGAGCATCCTTGTGTGACGAAAATGGAGCGTGACTAAACTATATGATTTTGTAGGGATGAACTTTCTTTGGCCATGTTATTTTGAGAGGATATAATTGCTTAGTTAGTATGCTTGAAGTATTATTATTTTTATGTCAATATTGAACTTTTATCTTGAATCTTTCGGATCTGAATATTCATACCACAATTAAGAAGAATTACATTGAAATTATGCCAAGTAGCATTCCACATCAAAAATTCTGTTTTTATCATTTACCTACTCGAGGACGAGCAGGAATTAAGCTTGGGGATGCTGTTACGTCTCCGACGTATCTATTAATTTTTATTGTTCCATGCTATTATATTATCCATCTTGGATGTTTTATGGGCTTTACTATGCACTTTTATATTACTTTTGGGACTAACCTATTGACCCAGAGCCCAAAGTGCGATTTCTTTTTTCCTTGTTTCAAAGGTTCCGCAGAAAAGGAATATCAAACGGAGTCCAAACGGAATGAAACCTTCGGGAAAGTTATTTTTGGAACGGAAGCAATCCAGGGGACTTGGAGTGCACGTCAGGGAATCAACGAGGAAGGCACGAGGCAGGGGGGCGCGCCCACCCCCCTGGGCGCGCCCTCCACCCTCATGGGCCCCTCGTGGCTCCCCTGGCGTATTTCTTCCTCCTATACATACCAATATACCCTAAAACCTTCGGGGAGCAGAATAGATCGGGATTCCGCCGCCGCAAGCCTCTATAGCCACCAAAAACCAATCGGGACCCTGTTCCGGCACCCTGCCGGAGGGGGGATCCCTCACCGGTGGCCATCTTCATCATCCCGGCACTCTCCATGACGAGGAGGGAGTAGTTCACCCTCTGGGCTGAGGGTATGTACCAGTAGCTATGTGTTTGATCTCTCTCTCTCTCTCTCTCGTGTTCTTGAGGTGATACGATCTTGACGTATCGCGAGCTTTGCTATTATAGTTGGATCTTGTGATGTTTCTCCCCCTCTACTCTCTTGTAATGGATTGAGTTTTCCCTTTGAAGTTATCTTGTCGGATTGAGTCTTTAAGGATTTGAGAACACTTGATGTATGTCTTTCTGTGCTTATCTGTGGTGACAATGGGTTATTCTATTGATTCACTTGATGTATGTTTTGGTGATCAACTTGCGGGTTCCGCCCATGAACCTATGCATAGGGGTTGGCACACGTTTTCGTCTTGACTCTTCGGTAGAAACTTCGGGGCACTCTTTGAAGTACTTTGTGTTGGTTGAATAGATGAATCTGAGATTGTGTGATGCATATCGTATAATCATACCCACGGATACTTGAGGTGACATTGGAGTATCTAGGTGACATTAGGGTTTTGGTTGATGTGTGTCTTACGGTGTTATTTTACTACAAACTCTAAGGCTGTTTGTGACACTTATAGGAATAGCCCAATGGATTGATCGGAAAGAATAACTTTGAGGTGGTTTCGTACCCTACCATAATCTCTTCGTTTGTTCTCTGCTATTAGTGACTTTGGAGTGACTCTTTGTTGCATGTTGAGGGAGAGTTATATGATCCAATTATGTTATTATTGTTGAGAGAACTTGCACTAGTGAAAGTATGAACCCTAGGCCTTGTTTCCTAGCATTGCAATACCGTTTACGCTCACTTTTATCATTAGTTACCTTGCTGTTTTTATAATTTCAAATTACAAAAACCTATATCTACCATCCATATTGCACTTGTATCACCATCTCTTCGCAGAACTAGTGCACCTATACAATTTACCATTGTATTGGGTGTGTTGGGGACACAAGAGATTCTTTGTTATTTGGTTGCAGGGTTGTTTGAGAGAGACCATCTTCATCCTACACCTCCCACGGATTGATAAACCTTAGGTCATCCACTTGAGGGAAATTTGCTACTGTCCTACAAACCTCTACACTTGGAGGCCCAACAACGTCTACAAGAAGAAGGTTGCATAGTAGACATCAGCCACAAAACGGTTCGAAATAACGATAAAGTCAGAAGATAACGTCTCGCCGAAAAAGCTGTCAGTGGATGTAACTTATTTTGTGTGAGTATTTCACCCTTGTGGTTCAGGGTTGTAACTCATTGTATAGAGCCGGATATAGTTCTTTTGTACAGCTACTTTGGGGTATTCGGGGGAGGAACCCGCCTTGCAATGCCGAAGACAATCTGCGCGCCGGACATATCGTCATTGAAGCCTGGTTCAGGGGCTACTGAGGGAGTCTTGAATTAGGGGGTCCTCGGACGTCCGGGCTATGTGACGTGGGCCGGATTCATGGGCCGTGAAGATACAAGATGGAAGGTGTCCCCCCGTGTCTGGATGGTACTCCCCTTGGCGTGGAAGGCAAGCTTGGCGTTCGGATATGAAGATTCCTTTCTCTGTAAACCGACTCTGTGCAACCCTAGGCCCCTCCGGTGTCTATATAAACCGGAGGGTTTAGTCCGTAGAGGCAATCATAATCATACAGGCTAGACATCTAGGGTTTAGCCATAATGATCTCGAGGTAGATCAACTCTTGTAACCCCTATACTCATCAAATTCAATCAAGCAGGAAGTAGGGTATTACCTCCATCAAGAGGGCCCGAACCTGGGTAAACATCATGTCCCCTGCCTCCTGTTACCTTTGATCCTTAGACGCATAGTTCGGGACCCCCTACCCGAGATCTGCCGGTTTTGACACCGATAGTGGGGCCCTCCACCCAGCATGGCGACAAAACAGCCTCCCCGCCATCGATCAGGATTGGATATTGGGCTATGTCCCTTCCGGCTGGACAGTCTGGCTCTGACCAGGAGATTCTTCCATGCCCCGAGGCAGAGAGTGGCCGTTTGGCCAGTTGCCTATTGGCTGGCTCGCTTGATTTTGTGGGATCAACTCCAACTTAGCTGGGGCCCGCAAGGCATGCAGATGGGACGCAGCCATGCATGTCGAAGGAGGGCTGGTTTTTGGTCAGTTTGTCTGAAAATGCAGACGCACCATCTACCCCGGTGGTGTAGGTACAGACGCAGCCTTCCTTCCAGGACCAAGTGGACCAACTATGCTCAGGACTTCGGCAAGCTCTCACCCCACTCCTTGCGCAGCCGCAAGCTAGGGCGGTCCCTAAGCAGCAAACGAGGCCTAGGCAGAAGAGGCCGCAAATTACCACTCCGTGTCGTAGTGTTCGGCTGGCCAAATCAGGGCGTGGGTCCAAGACATCTAAGCAACAAGCAGTCCTCATCCAGAAGCTTTGTCTTGCAAATGAAGGTAATGTGATCAGTGACGTGGCACTAGAAGCATACGTGGAATTGTTTGATAAACCGTTGTTGGACTGCCACATCAAGGCGATCCTGGCTCTGTTTGGATGGGACGCCTCGACTCTAATGTTGTTGGGCGATGATGAGTTGGTTGTGCAGTGCCAGTAGTGCTGCCTTGCCATGGTAGAGGTAGGCCTTCGCTATGTCGTCACAACCCCCGAAGATTCTTGTGTGGAACATGCTTGGATTAAACTCTCTGGCACGACGGAGCTCGGTATACCAAGTGGTGGCTACTTCTTGTGCAAGGATAGTGTGTCTTCAAGAGACTAAGATGGAAGTTATCACGGCGGATGTTGTAAGGCAATGTCTTGGAAATAAATTTGACGGTTTCTATTATGCTCCCGCGGTGGGTACTCGTGGTGGGCTTCTTCTAGCTTGGGACAGTTTGGTGGTCTCTATCTCTAACAGACATGTCACGGCCAACACGGTTACTGGCCTCGTTACCCAAGAGGGGACGCCCATGTGGTGGCTCACGGGTGTATATGGACCCTAGGGTGATGCGGAGAAGATTGTATTCCTCCAAGAGATTAGGGACGTACGGGATCTTCATGCTGGTGCTTGGACAGTTGTCGGTGACTTCAACTTGCTTGTAAATCCCGAGGACAAGAACAGGGCCACTTTCAACCACAGGATGATGGCGAAGTTCCGAGCCTTCCTAAACCAGATGGAGATCAAGGAACTTTATCTCAATGGACGACGTTACACTTGGTCGAATGAAAGGAGGAATCCAACCATGGAGAAGATAGACCACATCTTCGTAACTAACTCCTGGGAAGATATATTCCCGAGGAACTTGCTAACTGTCATGAGTACGGCAACCTCTGACCACTGCCCATTGCTCGTTGACCTCGATGCTGAATTTCAGATTGGGTGACGCTTCAAGTTTGAAAGTTTCTGGCCCAAGGCCGATGGTTTCATGGACACGGTGCGTGAGGGCTGGCAAGCGGTTCCATCTGAAGGAAATCCATTTGTGGTCTTGGATAATAAACTTCATGCCACGGCAAAAGCCCTACAAAGCTGGAGTGATAGGTGGATTGGAAATGTTCGCTTGCAGCTATTAATCACAACGGAGGTTATTGGGAGACTTGATGTGGCCGCGGAGTCGAGATTCTCTCAGATGAGGAACATGCCCTGCACAAGCTGCCGAAGAAAAAGTTATTGGGGTTGTGCTTGCTCGAAAGGACTATCGCGAGGCAAAGATCACGCTTGCTGTACCTCACTGAAGGTGACACCAATAGGACATTCTTTCAAAGGCAGGCCCGGCATAGGCAACGTAAGAATGTGATCATGGCTATGCAACATAATGGCGCGATGTACACTGCGCAGGAAAATGTTGCATATATGGTGGATGATTACTACACTGACCTACTCGGCAGAGCTCCACCTAGGGAGGTAAAGATAAACTTGGATTTGCTCGACCTTCCCTCCCTGGATCTTGCGAGCCTTGAAGAGCCTTTCACACCGGAGGAAGTGGAAAATACCATCAAGACGATGCCCCTAGATAAAGCTCCCGGTCCGGACGATTTTACTAGCAGATTTTTTGCCAAGTGTTGGCACATCATCAAGGACGATTTCATGCGGGCATTGGCACTCGTTTCTCTCCTTCCAAAAGTGGCCGGAGCGTGGATATAAAAGATTTTTGGCTGATCAGCTTGGTTAATAGCCCGATCAATTTTTTTGACAAGATAGTTGCCACAAGACTTGTTGTGGAGCTTCCGAAGCTCGTGGAATGCGACCAAAGCGCATTTGTGAAAGGGTGTTCTCTCCATGATAATTTCATGCTTGTGCAGTGCACGACACAGCGCCTGCATGCTTTGAGGAATCCAGCGGCCCTGCTCAAACTCGACATCACCAAAGCATTTGACTCCATACAGTGGTCGTTCTTGATCGAGGTCTTGCGTCGACTGGGCTTTGGACACAAGTGCCTGACTTGGATTTTTGGACTCCTAGCCACCTCCTCCACGCGGATCATGATTAATGGCCGCCCCAGCAAGCCACTCTTGTCGTGTCAAGGCTTTAGACAAGGAGACCCACTGTCGCAGATGCTATTCATCCTCTGCATGGAACCTCTCTATGCACTCTTCCAGTATGCTTCTAAGCATGGCCTTCTAGCACCTTTGGCTCGTTCTGGCATGCAACCGCGTGTCTCCATGTTTGCGGATGACGTCGTGGTCTTCATCAAGTCAACTGAACTTGAGGCAGCCACCTGCAGGATGATCTTGCGTCTGTTTGGCCAAGCTTCCGGTCTGTCTGTCAATATGGCCAAGAGTACGGTGCTCTTTCTCAATACGAGATCGAGCTTCTTTAAACTATGTTGGGATGCCCTACTGCTCCTTTTCCGTGCAAATATTTGGGTGTTCCGTTGACACTTCGAAAGCAAAATGCGGTGCAGCTCCAGCCGCTGGTGGATCGAGTGGGCGACAGTTTACCTCTCTGGAAGGCAGCGACTATGCTGAAAAGCGGACGACTACTTCTAATCCAGTTAGTGCTCTGTGCAATCCCAGTCCATTCCATGCTAGTGATTGATCTCCCTGCGAAGACTCTTGTGGCCCTTAACAAGATTTACTGAGGTTTTTTGTGGTGCGTTAAAAAAGATGCGAGAGGGGGCAACTGCGTCGTCGCTTGGGACGCAGTGTGCACGCCCAAATGGGCGGGTGGTTTGGGGATCCCGAATCTGCAATGGCTTAACAAGGCCCTGCGAGCCAGATGGGCTTGGCTGCAGCGAGCGGACCAATCAAGGCCGTGGGCTGAGTTTAACATTCCTGTACCGGCGGAAGCTATGGACTTAGTTCACGCGGCGGCACACACTACAATTGGCAATGGCAAATCTACCCTTTTCTGGGATGCTAGATGGATCAACGGGTGGAGAATTGAGGAGATTGCACCCATAGTACATGGCTTGATTCCGGATCGGATAAGAAGATCAAAGTTAGTTGTCGATGCTCTACTCAATGATAGCTGGGTTGGCGACATTGGCCCCAACCTTTCGCCCCAAGCACTGCATGAGTTCTTGCGGTTATGGCCCCTGATCTTGGGAAGACAACTTACGAATGACGTTGAGGACGTGGTGACATGGTCTTGGGAGAAGGACGGACAGTTTTGGCTAGATCAGCCTATGCCGCAGGATTCATGGGGCGTGTGGTCTCCCCATCAGCGGTGTTCACCTGGAAGTCGAAGGCGCCCTTGCAACATCGTTTTTTCGCTTGGCTTGCCCTCAAGAACAGATGCTGGAGATCGGACCGGTTGGCCCGCGTGGACTACCTCACCAGGACTCTTGCCCACTTTGCAACCAACATGACGAAACCATTCAGCACCTCCTATTTGGTTGTGTCTTTGCTAAACAGGTTTGGCATTGGAGGGGGAACATCACGGGCAGGCCTGACTTCGAGCCCCATGATGGAGAAGGCCTTGGCGATTGGTGTCTTCGTCGGGATCATTGCTCTGCCCATTGGAAGTCCACTCGCGCTAAATGCCTACTTGGGATGTGGATTATTTAGAAGCATTGAAATGACATCGTGTTTAATGGGGCTGTCCCGTCTCTCACCGCAGTCTTATTTAGGATTAGAGAGGAGGATGATCTGTGGGTTAGGGCTGGCCTCATGAAAGGCAACACAGTAGGTTTTGAAGTAGAGGACGGTGGGCCGGATCGTGAGTAGTGACTAGATTGCGTGTGTTGGGTTCTACGGTAGGGTGCGTCGACTGCAAATTAAAATTTTCCTATGCGCAGAACATCCAGGAACATGCTACGGGAGATGGATCACAGTTCGTTACCACTAGACGCGCAGTGCCGTGCAGCGGAAGAAGAGTTGGGGCAGCGCGTCCGCGTGGATCGTCTCCTCCTCGTCCGATCTCCCTCTAACAGCCGGTCGTCCGATCCCACGTCGAAGTTCGCTGGGCGGCGCAAGTGCACCACCTCTAACGGTATCCGCGCGTGCAGGAGGAACACCGTACGGCGGACTGCTAGGTCCGATCACAGAGTCGGCGGCGAGTGGAGGTGGCTATTCGCAACACATGCAAACCCTAGTCGCGGCCGAAGCGATCAACCACATGAGTGTGCCACACCTCCACTTTATATAGGCGTCTGTCGCAGGCTCAACACTTGGGCCTCACACAGACCCTAAAGCCCAAAGTCTACTCGGTCACGTTCCAAGTCCAGTTCGGATCACATCCGACCAAAGTCCTCTGAACCGACCTCGTAGGTTCCTTCCCTTAAGCTGCGACCCCTTAGGTTCAAGTCGGCTTGGTCATAGTTCGATCACCTCCGACCTGCACAGCTTAGTAGCGGCCTCTAGCAAGGCGTGCCGACCACCAAGCAGACTATGAAGCTGGTTAGGGAACACAGCATAACGTGTCACACTTCTTCCCTTTGCCACACGATATATGTTGTCGGGCTCAAGGCGACACTGTCATCCTTGTGCTAGCCCGACCTCTTTCTCGTTCCAGTGATACCGACCACAAACCGGATTATCTCATAATCCTTGTCGCATGGCCATGTTTATCCTGGTCGGATCACACAAGGGGCCAAGAGTATATCTCTCTTGATCAGAGGGGAAAATCCCATCTTGCTCGACCATGTCTCGTAGCATGGGACTGGACAAACCCGAAACCTACCTTTGTAACTACCCAGTCACGGAGTAGCGTTTGGTCGGCCCAAAGCAAGTCTGTCACCATCCCGAGTACATGCGTCAGCTCAGGTCTTAGGACATAGAACGTATGTTGTACTAGAGACTCACAGATGACATATCGTTGTGTCTCATAGTTGGGTCTGTCCGACTCGGACCTTATCTCGACTCAGATCCGACTACGTCGAATCCGACCAGACCTTTCCAAGTCCATATTATCCGGTTAGCATCCAGTGCTCCATGGCTAGTGAGACCAAGCCATCGACGTCATATGCCAGTCTAGTCGGCTGCGCGTCCACACAACCCTTTCGACTAGGGACCTTTTAGGACAGTCATCATACAATGCATAGTCCCACAAACAAGTCACATACTTGCTGATACACATCATTGATAATGTCCAAGGACTATCTTTATTCATAAACACATAGGAAATATCATCATACATGATTACCTCTAGGGCATATCTCCAACAGTCTCCCACTTGCACTAGAGTCAATGAAATAAACATCGAATGCCCATAGCTCTAACGTGCCCCTCATGCTTGGGTTGTGGAAGCGGCTTAGTCAACGGATCTGCAACATTTGCATCCGTGTGAATCTTGCATAACTCTACATCACCATTCTTTACGATCTTTCGTATCAGGTGATATTTCCGGTCTATGTGTCTGACCTTGTGGTGATTCCTCGGCTCCTTGGCTTGCGCGATAGCACCAGAATTATCACAATAAAGGTCCAACGGTTTCACCGTGGCTGGGAAAATACCAAGATCGTCCAGAAAATGCCGGATCCAAACACCTTCCTTTGCAGCTTCACAAGCCGCAATGTATTCGGCTTCTGTGGCAGAATCAGCCACCGTATCCTGTTTGGAACTCATCTAGTGCACTGCTCCTCCATTCAGGACGTACACGAATCCGAACTGTGATCGACAATCATCTCTGTTGGTTTGGAAACTAGCATCAACGTAACCTGTTACGATGAGCTCTTCCTCACCTCCATAAACTAGGAACATCTCTTTAGTCCTTTTCAGGTACTTCAAAATAGTCTTTACCGATGCCCAGTGACTCTCAGCTGGGTTGGCCTGGTGTCTACTTGTTAGGCTTATTGAAAAAGCAACATCAGGCCTTGTACATATCATGGCATACATGATGGATCCGATTGCCGAGGCATACGGAATCCTACTCATCCTGCTTCGCTCAACAGATGTCGAAGGACTCTGAGTCTCGCTTAGCCTTATACCATGTGAGAGCGGCAAGAACCCTTTCTTCGCCTCACTCATGTTGAACCGCTTCAACACTTTATCTATGTACGTGCTCTGGATTAAGCCGAGTAGCCTCCTCGATCTATCTCTATAGATCTTAATGCCTAAAATATATATTGCCCCACCAAGGTATTTCATCGAAAACTTGCCGTTCAATGACTCCTTGACCGAGTTTAACATCGAAACATCGTTCCCGATCAGTAGTATGTCGTCTACATACAAGATCAAAAACACTATCGAGCTCCCACTTAACTTCTTGTATAAATAAGAGTCCTCTTCGCTTTTGAGGAAACCGAGACCAGTGACGACCTCATCAAAACGAATGTTCCAACTCCAAGATGCTTGCTTCAACCCATAAATGGATCTCTTGAGCTTGCATACCTTACTAGTGCTAGTCGGATCGACAAAACCCTCGGGTTGTATCATATACACATCCTCGGTTAAATTTCCGTGAAGGAAAGCCGTTTTGACATCCATCTGCCATATCTCGTAATCGAAATATGCAGCTATAGCTAGTATGATCCTCACCGATTTCAGCATCGCTACCGGCGAGTAAGTCTCGACGTAGTCAATTCCTTGAACTTGTCCATAACCTTTAGCGACAAGCCGAGCTTTGTGGATCTGAACATTTCCATCCACATCGATTTTCGTCTTAAAGACCCATTTGCAACCAATGGCAATTACGCCAGGTGGCAGATCAACCAAGTCCCAGACTTGATTCTCATCCATGGACTTTAACTCGGATCTCATGGCCTCCAGCCATGCCTCGGAACCTGGGCTCACCATCGCTTCCGCATATGTGGCCGGCTCGTCGCTTTCTAGCAACAATACATCGCGCACTCTGCGCAATCTCTCCGACCTCCGTGGTTCCGGTGCCGCTTCCACTACGGGTTCCCTGACAGACTCCGGTATGATCTCATCACTAGCCAAGCCGTCCCCGAGTGGTCCTCGAACTTCTTCGAGTCGTACTGTCCTCCCACTGGCCTCCCGACTGAGAAACTCTTTCTCAAGGAAAACCCCGTTCCGAGCAACAAACACTTTGTTCTCTTCCCGGTTGTAGAAGCTACATCCCAAGGTTTCCCTCGGATATCCCACGAATATGCATTTATCCGACTTAGGTGTAAGCTTGTCTGACATAAGTCGCTTGACAAATGCTTCACAACCCCAAATCTTTAGAAAAGACAAACTGGGACTCTTCCCGGTCCACATATCATGTGGTGTCTTGTCTACGGATTTTGATGGTACCCTATTAAGAGTGAAAGCTGCAGTTTCTAGAGCGTATCCCCAAAATGACAAGGGTAAATCCGATTTGCTAATCATAGACCGGACCATGTCCAACAAGGTCCTATTCCTCCGTTCTGACACGCCGTTTCTCTGTGGCGTACCCGGAGGTGTGAGCTGAGGTACTATACCTCGACTTTTCAGATGATCATCAAATTCCTAGCTCATGTACTCACCTCCACGATCAGATCGAAGAAGCATTATAGTCTTGTCGAGCTGATTCTCAACCTCGTTCTGAAACTTCTTTGAACTTTTCAAAAGTCTCCGACTTGTGCCTCATCAAATAGATATATCCATATCTACTCAAGTCGTCGGTAAAAGTCACGGCATCTTGATAGCCACCTCTGGCGGTTGTGCTCATTGGACCACACACATCACTATGTATAAGTTCCAATAGCTCGGATGCCCTCTCGCAACTCTTTGCGAAAGGAGACTTAGTCATCTTGCCGAGCAAGCATGATTCACATGTCTCAAACGACCGAAAGTAGGACGAAGTTAGGAGCCCATCATCATGGAGCTTCTTCATGCGTTTCAGACTAATGTGTCCAAGCCGGCAATGCCAGAAGTATGTCAGATTTATCTCATTAGGCTTATGCCTCTTGACATTCACGTTATAGACCGGTTCCTGTTCTAGATTCAATATAAATAGCCCATCAACAATGGGTGCATAGCCGTGGAACATACCATTCAAAAATATCGACCAACCATTGTCCTTTAAATTGAATTCATAACCTTGACTCATCAAACATGAGGCAGAAATAATGTTCCGACTAAGTGCAGGAATGTAATAACAATTATTCAATTCCATTATGAATCCGGAAGGAAGCTGGAGCTGCATCGTGCCGACCTCCAACGCAGTAACTCTTGCTTTGTTGCCGACCCTGAGATCAATCTCCCCTTGTGCCACACGCCTAGTTCTTACCAGCCCCTGCATCGAGTTGCAAATATGAACAACAGATCCGGTATCAAATACCCCAAGAGCTACTAGGTATGTCAGCAAGGTAAATGTCTATAACATATGCAACAAGTGTACCTTTTCCTGAAGAAGCATTTCCGGCCTCTTGCCATGCTCGCAAGCCACCTGCTCATTCCTCTTCCAAAGACCGGTCTCCTTGCGGTGATAGCAAGCGGTCTTGAGTCCGTCCAGACTTGGCGCGCGGCAGAGGTTACCATCTCCGTGCCTTTGCCTTAGCCTTTTCTTGGACCAACTCTTCTTGAACTTAGCGATTTCTACACCATCAACACTTGATGCGTGCCTTTCTTAATATCCTGCTCTGCCACCTTGAGCATCCCATGCAATTCAGTGAGCTTCATATCCATGCCATGCATATGATAGTTCGAGATGAACGTCCCATAGCTGGGCGGAAGAGGACCCAGAACAGCATCAGTAGCCAGCTCATCCAAGAGCGGGAAGCCCAAACGATCCAAAGCTTGCACATATCCGATCATCTTGATCACATGTGGGCTCGATGGATCACCTTCCTTCAGCTTGCAATCCATCAAGGATCGCCAGACGTTGAACCTTTCGGTCCTAGCACGTCTGCGAAACATGCTCTTGAGACTCTCAATCATATCGTAAGCCTCAACATTTTGAAATGTTGTTGCAAATCGGCTCCATACAAGCCAGCATCGACAGCTGATCTCCGTTGATTCATCAACGAGTTTCAGTAGGCATTCTTAGCTGTGGCACTAGCATTATCGGCAGGTTCCTCCGAAGTGGATCCTCTAGAACATGTTCCTTTTATCGTGCTTGAGAACAATTCTCAGATTTCTATACCGGGTGGTAAAGTTTGTTCCATTCAGTTTATCCTTTTCCAGAATTGATTTCAATGCAAAGTTGGGTTGAGCAGGTACATAAAATATGCAATCACTAAGCAATGTGTTTATGTAGAGTAATTCTAGCCTAAACAGAAATACTCCCACTGAAGTCAGCATCCCTCCGCAAACTCTCAATGATTCAGGATCCGACTAGCGCATGCGACTAGTGAGCTTTAGCATCACTGCTAGCCAACATACCTATCTGGTAAGCAACTCCTTGCTAATCGTATCTCTATATGACTCCTGTCGGTCGGGATGGTATCTCATACCCCAGCTCCCAACCTTCTTTGCCACAAGGCCCAAAACCGTTTTGATAGCCTTGTCAAGTTAACCTGATGCAGTGCATGCCCGTGTAAGACATGAACCCTTCAGTTCAAGGACACCCAGCAGCACCCCAATTTTATGAGCCCACTACTAGACATACTTGACGTGCGAAGGTGCAACATCGGGGATGGCAATTCGCTTGATATTCATGAGGGATCATTATATCATTCTAACATGCATAGAAACAAAGAAGCATAACAATCACAAATATAACACATATTGTGAAATAGTATGGCTCCTTCATGGACGTTCTTCCAGGTCGGCTCCGACTCCGATGACCATCTTTGAACTCCATCTTGTTTGTCACGCCGGGACGCCAAGCCGCCAACCTGATCTCTATTATCCAACTACTACAACTAGTAATGAATTTACATAGAGTCACAAGTCGACACGCGGGTCGTTATACAATATAATGACAGCACTTTGGCTCCTGCCGGCTGACAAACATGACACGCAGGCCACGTATAAATTACACACATGCATGACATACACATGAGCCATACTATTCACCTCAAACCTGCAAAACAAAGTTATGCATAGAATCGCATTCTACCGGTTTGTGTGTCGGGTACGAAATACACGGCGCTACGCACACGGCGGTCCCGGTTGGGTTCTACGGTAGGGTGCGTCGACTGCAAATTAAAATTTTCTTACGCGCAGAACATCCAGGAACATGCTACGGGAGATGGATCACAGTTCGTTACCACTAGACGCGCAGTGCCGTGCAGCGGAAGAAGAGTTGGGGCGGCGCGTCCGTGTGGATCGTCTCCTCCTCGTCCGAACTCCCTCGAACAGTCGGTCGTCCGATCCCACGTACGAGTTCGCCGGAGCGGCGCAAGTGCACCGCCTCTAACGGTATCCGCGCATGCAGGAGGAACACCGTACGGCGGACTGCTAGGTCCGATCACACAGTCGGCGGCGAGTGGAGGTGGCTATTCGCATCACATGCAAACCCTAGTCGCAGCCAAAGCGATCAACCACATGAGTGTGCCACACCTCCACTTTATATAGGCGTCCGTCGCAGGCTCAACACTTGGGCCTCGCACGGACCCTAAAGCCCAAAGTCTACTCGGTCACGTTCCTAGTCCAGTTCGGATCACATCCGACCAGTGTCCTACGAACCGACCTCGTAGGTTCCTTCCCTTAAGCGCGCGACCCCTTAGGTTCAAGTCGGCTTGGTCACAGTTAGGATCACCTCTGACCTGCACGGTTGGTAGCGGCCTCTAGTAAGGCATGCCGACCACCAAGCAGACTATGAAGCTGGTTAGGCGGACCTGTACAACATGTCACACTTCTGTTCCCTTTGCCACACGATATATGTTGTCGGGCTCAAGGCGAAACTGTCATCCTTGTGCTAGCCCAACCTCTTTCTCGTTCCAGTGATACCGACCACAAACCGGATTATCTCATAATCCTTGTCGCATGGCCATGCTTATCCTGGTCGAATCACACGAGGGGCCCAGAGTATATCTCTCTTGATCGGAGGGGCAAATCCCATCTTGCTCGACCATGTCTCGCAGCGTGGGACTGGACAAACCCGAAACCTACCTTTGTAACTACCCAGTCACGGAGTAGCATTTGGTCGGCCCAAAGCAAGTCTGTCACCATCCCGAGTACATGCGTCAGCTCAGGTCTTAGGACATAGAACGTATGTTGTACTAGAGACTCACATATGACATATCGCGGTGTCTCATAGTTGGGTCTGTCCGACTCGGACCTTATCTCGACTCAGATCCGACTACGTCGAATCCGACCAGACCTTTCCAAGTCCATATTATCCGGTTAGCATCCAATGCTCCATGGCTAGTGAGACCAAGCCATTGACCATGTCATATGCCAGTCTAGTCGGCTGCGCGTCCACACAGCCCTTTCAACTAGGGACCTTTTAGGACAGTCATCATACAATGCATAGTCCCACAAACAAGTCACATACTTGCTGATACACATCATTGATAATTTCCAAGGACTATCTTTATTCATAAACACATAGGAAATATTATCATACATGATTACCTCTAGGGCATATCTCCAACAGCGTGGTGGTGTCGGTAAATCCCGGCATGTAATTATATGTTGTAATCGTGGATTTGGAGTCTTTCCTCTTTCTTCTTTAATGAAAATGATACGCACACTCGTGTGTATCCGAGAAAAAAAAGTTGAAATGGATGTGTGAGTGCTATGGATGGCCTTATCATAGGGAGACGAGAGAGAATCCATAGTGGTGTATTGATATGGTGAATATATGGACTTGTGTGGGTCACCTCAAAAAAAAATACTGGTAGTTGTAGTACACGATAGCCACTGAGTCAAAACTGGGTTGCTGTAGTTAAACTCTACCACCCCTTTTTATTGATACTGATGTATACGTAGCTAGTTCTGATGTAAGTCTTGCTGAGTACACTCATGTTTGCTTAATTTATGTTTTTTTGCAGAGGAGACTTCAGTCTCACTAATAGTTCCACGTGGACTTCGACGAGTTGCATGGGAATCCCAGACAGAGGTTTGGTTCCTATGGAAGGTCTTGTAGATAGACATGTTTTTTCTAGGCTTCTTTCTTTTCAGCTGGGTGTACTCAGACAGGTTTATGCTTCCGTCGGCAAGAGGCCTTCACGACGGCTGGGCGGTGGAAGGCACCCACCTCCTCCTCTGCCCGTGCGTGGCTGTGGAGCTCAGGGATGGTGCAGATGCGGAAGCAGCGGTGCCATCTTGGCGGATCACTCTACGGCCTGAGCTCGTAGGGGAAGAGAATGGGAGGGAAGGGAAGGAGGCGCCGACAGTGGGGTAGAGGGCGGAGGCCGAGATTGAGGAGACGAGGTGGGCGATGAGGTTGGAGGCCGACGACTGTTTTGGGGGAATCGGGAGAGGAGGAAGATAGCGGTGGCGGGCGGCTGGTTGGGTGAACGGGACAGTGGGAGGTGAGTAAAAAAACCCAGACAAACAAGATGGTGGAAGGCAAGAAAAAAAAACCAGACGGAAATAGACCAGCTGAAAATAAATCGTGGAGCAGAGATGGTATTGATTGGGAAAAAAAAGTAGCCGTCTTTTCGCCTGAAAAAAAAAGAGTAAGCGTCATTAGACTTTGTAATCTCGAGCTCGTGGAGAAACCTAAAGTGGTTCCATTGCCCCTGCTTGATCAGCACATGGGAACATTTTGGCATTCGGCAAGTCCCCACTTAGCTTCAAGCCTCTTTGCGGCCGGCCGTGGCTTTACGCCCACAAATCGGCTTTTGGCACCGATCGCGCGCGCGAGCTGTGGGCGTCGGCCACGCGGAAACTTCCCTACGCCGGCCGCGCACTCGCGCTCGCACTCGCCGCGCCGAACCGCAACGTGCGTTCCCACCCCGCGCGGCGCGACCGACCGAACGCGTCCTGGTACTACGCACGCCCGATTCCTGCCCCCAGTAGAACGCAAGAGCGCGACCACCGAATCGACGGCGGGCCTGCTATATAAACCCCACGGTGCCCATCACCTCCACCCCCGCATCCCATCCCACCTCGCCGCCCCCAGATTACTCACTCCCTCCTCGCCGATTCTCCGATCTACTCGCAAGCTACAGCGCAAGGTCGTGATGGCTCCACGCGTCGCCGTGCTGCTTCTGGCTTTGGCCGTCTTCCTCACCTCTGCGTCGGCGCAGGACTTCATGGCGCCTTCCTCGGCCCCCGCTCCGGCGCCCGATGCTGGCGCGGCCGCCAGCATGTCCGCGTTGGCCTTGGTGTCCTCGGCACTGGTGTCCCTTCTCGCGGCGGCGATGATGCAGTAGATGGATGGCTGCTGCTTCGGGTTCGGGTTCGGGTTGGATGGCTGGGGGCAGAGAGTTTTTCCTTTGAGAAATCGGCGGTGGTTTGATGAGCGTTGCTGCTTCTTGCCTCTTTAGTTTGTTCGACATTTTTTTTTATGATGTATTGTATCTTTATTACGTGCCTTGTCTATATACCCAAGTCTCTATTGCAGGTAAGGTTTTCGCTTTAAGGCTGTTTCACTTGACTGAAAATGACCCCCTGGTAATCCGGTACAGGGCACGTGTATTTTTTTAGAAAATTACCGTGTACCAATGTGTGGTGGCTGTAGGCTCTTGATCAAAATTTTCTTAACGTGTGTAGCGATTCTTTTGATGGGGTTAGCGATTTTGGTGCGTGTGGGCGAGCGTGATCCGTTGACCTAATTTCTTGAGTGGTTGCGTATCAGGTGGGCTACTCCTATTTCTCCCTTGCATGGTTGCATGGCCTTCGCACGGCCGGTTGCATGGGCCGAGATGAGTTGTTTTTTGTTGCTGCTGCCGTGTGAACGTTTGATTGCGTGTGCATGTCCTGTTGTCTCATGTGTAGTTTCCCTCGAAGTTTTTATCGGTGCCGCTTTAGTCGTTTGCTTGAGAAACGCCCTCGCTCCATGGTTTGCACGAAGGCTCGTGTGAATTCCTCCACCGCTGTTTTTGCCTACATAAGAGCATTACTAGTAGTACCCCTAAACCCTCAAACCCTTAAAAATAACCGCTTTTTTACGGGTTGCAACAAAAAAAACGCAAAGACTAGAACCCCTAAATCCTCAAACCCTCAAAAAAAAGTAAGGGTCCAACCCTCAAACCCAATTTCAAACCGTAGTAGTGAGGGTTGGAGGGGGGCGCTCGACCCCAGCCCGCACTCCTTCCCCGTCGCTGGGAGGAAGTTTCCTCCCAACCTCCCGCTTCCTCCTCCCACGCCGGGCGTCGCCCCCAAATCCGGCCGGCCCCTCCTCCTCGCGCCGCCGCCCCGCCGCCTCCGCCCGCCCGCCGCCTCCGCCCCGGCCGCCCGCCCGCCGCCTCCGCCCCTCGGCCACCCGCCCGCCGCCTCCCGCCCCTAGGCGCCCCGCCTCCCTCCCGCCCCGCCTGCCCGCCTGCCCCCGCCTCCCGCCCCAGCGCGCCCGCCTCCCCCGCCGCCTCCCCCCCCGGCCGCGCCTCGCCCCGCCCCGATCGCCTCCGCCCCAGCCGCCTCCGCCTCGGGCCTCCTCGAGCCGCCAGCGGGAGGCCAGGCAGGCTAGAGGCAGCCAGCGCCGCCCGAGCTCCCGTGGGTATGCTTTCGTTTCTTTCTTTTGTTTTATTTTTTTCCTTTTGTTTCATTGTTGGCACTCACAATTTATTGTTTGTTGTATTGTGTAGATGGAGGTGAACAACAACGACATGGTCTCGTTGTCCGATTCGTCGGGTTGGTCGTCATCCGACGATTCAGACATCGATGAGTTGTTGCAAGACGATGACGTCGAGATGATGAGCCTCCTCATCGACGTGCAATCCTTTGAAAACCGCGTGAAGCTGATGGATCAGAGGAGAGGGTCGAAGATGGGGCGAGTCACCATCTACCGGAACCGTGCTCTCGGACACGAACATTTGATGGAAGACTACTTCTCCGAGGTACCTACGTACCCTCCTCGTCTCTTCCGCAGAAGGTACCGAATGCGGCGTAGTTTGTTTGTGAAGATTGTCACCGATTGTGAGGCCGCCTCATATTACTTTAAACGTCGTAGATCCGCCGCCGGTATCATGGGGTTTAGTGCATATCAAAAGATATCGGCAGCAATGCGGGTACTCGCTTATGGCATATCCGCGGATTATACCGACGAGTATCTTCGCATTGGGCAAGATACAACCACGGAGTCAGTCCGTAGGTTTGCCAAGTTGGTCATTCGGTTGTACGGTGAGCAGTATCTTCGGGCACCAAACGAGGAAGATACAAAGAGATTAATGGAAATGAATGAAAAAAGGGGATGGCCGGGGATGCTAGGTAGTCTTGACTGCATGCATTGGAGGTGGAAAAATTGCCCAAAGGCATGGCACGGAATGTATTGCGGTAAAAGCCGTGATGCTACCATTGTGCTTGAGGCCGTAGCATCTCAGGACACATGGATTTGGCATGCATTCTTTGGGTTGCCGGGAACACTCAATGATATCAATATCCTCAATAGATCTCCTTTGTTCAAAAGATTAATTTCTGGGGATGCTCCAGCTTGCAACTACAAAATCATGGACAATGAGTACTCAATGGGATACTATCTCACCGATGGCATCTATCCTGAATGGGCAACTCTTGTGAAGTCCATCAAGGAGAAAAATGGGGTGCCCTTAACAAGAAAAGAGGCTCATTTCACCAAGGCACAAGAGGCAGCCCGCAAGGATATTGAGAGAGCTTTCGGTGTTTTGCAAGCAAGGTTTGCCATAGTTCGTGGTCCAGCTTGGTTTTGGGACAAAAAAACCTTGGTGAACATCATGAAATGTTGTGTGATTCTACACAACATGATCCTAGAGGATGAAAGAGGGTTAAACCTCCCTTGTTTCTATGACAATGTTGGTACCCGTGTGCAACCGGAAAGAAACCCTTCTCGCATACACTCTTTTCTTCAAGCACATCGTGAGATTGAGGATGCAACCACTCATGGTCGGCTCCGGGATGATCTAATAGAGCACCACTGGCAGTTGGATGGGCGGCGCATTGGCCCATGATGTATCTTTGTTTTACTTTTCTATGTCCTATTTGATTCGAACAATTAGTGTAATTTGCTCAAACATTGTTGTAATAATTTGAATGATTATTGTTTTATTCGGTGTTGTAATAATAACTAGAATGATTATTGTTTTATGTCAAATGTGATGAAATTTGGGATATGTCATATGATGAAATGTGATGAAATGTGTGACATATGAAATGACAGTTTTAAAGGTTGGGGTTGAGGCAAAGACTAGAACCCTCAAATCCAACCTTTAAAGCAGTTTACGGGTTGGGTTTGAGGATTCTAGTCTTTGCCCCTGTTTTTTAACCCTTAAAAGTGTCAAAAACTGGCACTTCTCAACCCTTAAAACTGCTATGAGGGTTTGAGGGTTTGAGGGTTCTACTAGTGATGCTCTAAAAGGTCCTCCTCCCTCTCGATCTAGGTCATCCGTCGTAGTAGTCTGGAGCAACCATAGTATAGGTCCCGGGACGGTGACTGCGGAGGCCGGAGGCCATGGTGGCGGGCTGCCTCGGCATGGTGTTGCAGCGCGAGCGGCGGAGAGCCCGGCCACGCTGTCGGCTCCTCAGCTCGACCTGGCAGTTGCAGCATCTTTCTTGCACGCACCCTGTGACCCACCTTCTATATCGCCTCGGGTAGGCTACCACACCGGCAGCGACGCGAGGAGGTCCTCTCGCCCTGCTTGAACTGTAGGACGGCGAGGTCACAACGGCTGCAGTCCCTTGGTCCTGAGGGTGAAGAGGAGGCCGTTGACGTCGTTGAACTGGTAGGTATAGAAGAAGTTGCTGGCCCATGCGGCTGGGAGGACGAGCAGCATCCTCCAGTTGGTGAGGAGTTTGAGGATCTCCCACTCCTCGGTGGACACGGAGGAGTAGGTGACCTTGGTGGCGCGGATGCCGTTGTCGCGGACGATCTTGGCGGGCAGCAGGACGAGGAAGGTGAGCGCGTCGTTCAGGAGCATGAAGGCGATGAAGGAGGCGTAGGTGGCGTCGTTCACGCTGCCGGCGTCGGTGCGGTTGCCTCTGGTTCAAGGAGAAGGTTGACTCGAAGAGGCACCGGAAGTGAAGAGCGAGATGTATTTGTTTGATGCTGTTCCGAATTGAAGGGGGAGAAAGAGACGGCGACGTTGCAAAGGGGGCAGGAGAAGGAGAGGGCGACTCACGTTTGGATTGGTCGATGGTTGCGCGCACAGGCGGGCGCGACGATTGGGTTTGGGCTGTATGAGGCTACCGGCCGGCTACCCAGGGGCAGCTGCTGGGCACCGGCGGCTTCGGCTGGGTATACAAGGGCGTGCTCCCACAATCCCGTGATTGCGGTGAAGTTGGTGTTGGACGGCTCCCAGCAGTGTTGGATCTAATACATGTATGTGCGCAAAGCTAGCTGAGAGAAGCAGGCTAGCATGCAGGTTGATCGATTCTTCTGTACATAGTTTAGTAGTAGGAGGCACAATCTTTAGTAGGCGTGCGTACACGAACGCTTTGGCCGGCTACAGATTGTATCGATCGCCTCGGCTGAACAACTTGGCGATCAACAAAACAGGAAAAATACCATGCAAAAAGAAAACAGGAAACAAATCGGAAGCCTTTTTTCTCCCGTATAATCGGAAGGCTTTGTTCTCCCAATTTTAGTTCGCAAGTTTTTTAGTAGTAGAAAGTTCTATCGCGAGATTTTCCGTTGATCGAGTTCACCTGTAGGTGCGCCTGCGCTGCTCGACATTCCTTTTGTGTGGTTGTAACATCCGATTTTTTAAGATTGTTGATTGGTGCATGCATGGCAGGGTGATGTGACTACGTCATGGATTGATTGTTTTGTTCGTAGTTGTCCAGTTACAGAGCACCGGATGCATCCATTGGTTCGTGTATAGTCCCTCCGTCCTAAAATAAGTGTCTTGAGCTTAGTACAAATTGAGACATTTATTTTGAAACGGAGGGAGTATATCTTTTCCTACCTTGGACTGATTTGTTTAAGCGGTTGTAGATATTCTCTACTATTACGGTTGGTTGTTGCAAATATCCAGTTTCTCCTCATAGCACTAAAGGTTCACAGTAGTCACGGGACAAATTCTTCACTGCTACTAATAATATATAAATGGTTCACATCACATAGTGAAGGGCAATAATGCAAAACAGGTTGTGCTGGCAGCCAGAGCATCCGCAATGGCAACGATAATGTAGAACCATTTTCGCATCCACTAGGGCATCTACATCCAAGGGCATCTCACATGGAATTATGAAATTGTAAGAATCAAACCGAGCAAAATTAAAGAAAACAAGAGCTCATCCCAAACACATGAAACTATGTATGATGAAGAAAACAAATCACATCATGACGAAAACATACAATTAAACTACATGAACCAACTTTGAAAAAAACACAACAACTAAAAATAAATCCTCCTTATTTATGTAAATAAATGAGCGAGCCAACTTAACAACTAACCAATTAGCCAAAATCAGCACAACGCCCTTTATATGGTTGCATACAAAACTTCTATATAGTGTGTCTCTTTATGAAAGATTTCAACATCTTTACCAAATTAATGTTTATACATACACCACAACATAAATCATAAAGAGAACAAGCAACACTTCTATATAGTGTGTCTCTTTATGAAAGATTTCAACATCTTTACCAAATTAATGTTTATACATACACCACAACATAAATCATAAAGAGGACAAGCAACAATAATTATGAGATGATGCTAATACCATTGTATAAAAAAAATCTCACATGAAGTATGAACAGGCGCGGCGTGCCGCCGCGGGGGCTTCGCTAGTAATGTTATGAATGAATAAAGCTTGTTGGACTCTGTGATAATCTTGTGTGAAGACCTTCTAGCAAAAACAGCGACGATGACCTGTTGCATCACTAATGTATGTGCACACTTCCATCATCCGCTCCGTATGGTTGGATGCATCACGGCGATGCAGAGACCGGGGACAATCTTTCTTTTCAAAAAAAAAATTCCTTGCTCCGATAAATCTTGAAGTTATAATTTTGACCAAATGCATTTCAATAGTTTAACATATGCAGGTCGTGCACAAGAAGGTGGCCGTGCGCAAGGTCAATGCGGAGGCCGGGCGTGCAGCAGAGCTCCTGGGTGCTCCCGCGACGCCGCGTCAGGAGGTGATGGCTCTGGCAGTGCCCAACACCGCCCCGATCGCGCAGGAGGCGTCCAAGACGGCGCCTTTCCCGAAGGCCAAGCGTTCCAAGGCCGTCGTGGAGGGGTAGGCGGCCCCCGTGAGGGTCAGTGCGCGGGCCAAGGGTGCCAAAGGAAATATGTCGTCGCTCCAGCGCGCCCAACTCCTCCAAGCACAGAAGAATCTGGAAACCTCAGGTAACTCCTTGCCCCGTTTTTCGATTCTGGACTCCTTTTCGGACGATCATTTGGGCGAGGTGTTAGTGGAAAGTGGGGTGGAACCGATGTGGAAGGGCGGGGTGAGCGAGCTCATCTCGTTGGTGCAGGCGAAGGAGATGGCGCAGGCGGCGCTCGTAGCGGCGGCTGCTCAACACGCGGAACGTTTGGCTCTCAAGGCTGAGCCCTCGACGTCGCTAACGCTCCGGCCCGAAGGGTAGACAGCAACAGGGGTTGCTGCTCCTCCCTCGCCTCGCTGCGGCAAGGTGAGGCGCGTGGCCAAGGCGATCACCAATAGGGGTGTGCGCCTCCGAAATCGCGTTAGCTAGATGCGTGCGCTTATTTGGGACATTCGTGGCTTCGGCCACTCGGGGCGGCGCACCCAATTAAGAGAATATATTAGGAAAGAACCGATAGACACTAGTAGAAAAGGGTGCAAAGGTCCAGGCGGGTCAGCCCATTAGTCCCGGTTCAGTCCAGAACCGGGACCCATGGGGCATTGGACCCGGTTCGTGAGCCCCGGGGGCCGGCCGGGCCACGTGGGCCATTGGTCCCGGTTCGTCTGGACCTTTTGGTCCCGGTTGGTAGGACGAACCGAGACCAATGGGCCTCGCTCTGCCCACCACCATTGGTACCGGTTGGTGGCTTGAACTGGACCAAAGGCTTCCTTTAGTCCCGGTTCATGCCACCAACCGGGACCAATGAGGTGCCTATATATACCCCTCACAGAAGAGCAGAGCACACTGCTCTGTTTTTTCCGCCGCCGAGGGGAGAGGGCTTGGTGGTGCTCTAGCTCACCTCCTATGCACACAAGGTGTTCGATGGAATGCCCGAGCCACACTACTTAAGCTTTCTCCTCTCAAGATCGACCTCCAAGCTCCATTTTCCTCAATATTTGTCTAGGTTTAGCGGTCCGTCACGCCCGTCCCGTCTTCACCGCCGTCGATCACCAGCGCCGATCTCATCGCTGCACCACCCATGTGAGCCTCTTGTTCTTATCTTCTTTCTGAAAGAAAAATATTCTTACTTGTATGTTTAGATAGATACTTGTATTATTTTCTTACTTTTATTATTGCATCTTATATAGTGCGATGGTTTTGGTATCCGCCCCCGTCGGCCCTCGTCCTGTCTATGATTCGGATGTGGTATATATTATCTTTATAACTATTGGTTCATTTATTGTTTATGAAAATTATGCTGACCAACGTGACATATATTTTATTTATCTAGGAGGTATGTGAACTGGAAATTCCAACCGACCCTATTGTCGAGAGGTTAAATTTAGTTGAAGAAGAAAACAATTTCTTGAAGGAAAAAATAAAAAAAAATTGAGGAGGAGAAGATGATATTGGAGTTGCATGTTGCGGATGTCGTCGATGATCACAAGATCAAGATGGATGCAATGCGCTTGAAGATTAGAAAGATTAGAAAATATGCCATTCATACCGAGGCTTGGTATCATTATGCCATTGGATCAATTGTTACCTTGGTTGCGATTATGATCGCATTGTTTTCGCATTGAAATATTTTACATAGTTTTAATGTATGGTTTAATTAATTAGATGCTCTGGAGAGCTATATGTTGTTAGATGAGAACTATGTATGTACCTTGGTTTTAATGTGATGATGAACTTCTATTAATTTGGTCACTTATTTATCTATTCATGATGTTCTGTAATGGTTTTTGACACACTTAATTATATATAATGCACGCAGATGAACTGGCAATGGATGTACGGTGACAGACACACCTCCGAGTACATTAAGGGCGTGCATGAGTTTCTCGAAGCGGCTGAGGAAAACAAGCAGAATGGTTTTATGTGTTGTACATGCATTAAATGTGGGAATACGATGTCTTACTCTAACTGGAAAATCCTTCACACCCACCTGCTTTACAAGGGTTTCATGCCACACTATAATGTTTGGACGAGGCACGGAGAAATAGGGGTTATGATGGAAGATGGCGAAGAAGAAGAGTACGATGACAACTATGTGCCCCCTGAATATGGTGATGCTGCAACGGGGGGAGCTGGTGAAGATCAAGAGGAACCAGACGATGTGCCCAATGATGCTACAACGGGTGAAGCTGCTGAAGATCAAGAGGAACCAGACGATGTGCCCGATAATGATGATCTCCGCCGGGTCATTATCGATGCAAGGACGCAATGCGAAAGTCAAAAGGAGAAGCTGAAGTTCGATCGCATGTTAGAGGATCACAAAAAAGGGTTGTACCCCAATTGCGAAGATGGCAACACAAAGCTCGGTACCGTCTCGAATTGCTGCGATGGAAGGCAGAGAATGATGTGCCCGACAAAGGATTTTAGAAGCTATCAAAATATTGAAGAAGAAACTTCCAAAGGATAAAGAATTGCCCAACAAGACATACGCAGCAAAGAAGGTCGATGCCCTCTAGGATTGGAGGTGCGTAAGATACATGCATGCCCTAATGATCGCATCCTCTACCGTGGTGCATACAAGGATCTGAACGCATGCCCGGTATGCGGTGCATTGCGTATAAGATCGACGAGAAGACCACGTGATGTTGATAGCGAGCCCCGGAAGAGGGTTCTGCGAAGGTGATGTGTATGCTCCTATAATACCACGGTTGAAACGTCTGCTCGAAACGGAGAGCATGCCAAGTTGATGCGATGGCACAAAGAGGATCGTAAGAAAGACGGAAGTTGAGAGCACCCGCCACGGGTCGCATGGAGAAAAATCGAGAGAAAGTACTGGGATGAGTTTGCAAAGGACACAAGGAACGTATGGTTTGCTTTAAGCGCGGATGGCATTAATCCTTTCGGGAGCAGAGCAGCAATCACAGCACCTGCCCGTGACTCTATGTATGTATAACCTTCCTCCTTGGATGTGCATGAAGCGGAAGTTCATTATGATGCCGTTCTCATCCAAGGCCCTAAGCAACCCGGCAACGACATTGATGTGTACCTAAGGCCATTAGTTGAAGAACGCTACAGCTGTGGAATGGAAACGGTGTGCGTCGTGGGATGAGCACAGACAGGAGGAATTTAACCTAAAGGCGTTGTTGTTTGTGACCATCAACGATTGGCCCGCTCTCAAGAACCTTTCGGGACATACAAACAAGGGATACCACGCGTGCACGCACTGTTTAGATGACACCGAAAGTATATACCGGACAAATGCAGAAGAATGTGTACCGGGCTATCGTCGATTTCTTCCGACCAACCATCAATGTCGAAAGAAAGGCAAGCATTTCAAAGGCGAGGCAGACCACGGAAGAAGCCGCCATGCGCATCGGTGATCACGCATTTGCTATGGTCAATGATTTACACGTAATCTTTGGAAAGGGTCCCGCGCACTAGCTGTTCGAATGACGCCGAGGGACACACACCCATGTGGAAGAAGAAATCTATATTTTGGGACCTACCCTACTGGAAAGACCTAGAGGTCCGCTCCTCAATCAACGTGATGCACGTGACGAAGAACCTTTGCGTGAACCTGCTAGGCTTCTTGGGCGTGTATGGAAAGACAAAAGATACACCTGAGGTACGGGAGGACCTGCAACGCTTGCATCGAAAAAGACGGCATGCCTCCAAAGCAAGATGAAGGTCCCGCCACCACGCTCTTACGAAAGAAGAGAAAGAAATCTTCTTTGAATGCCTGCTCAAGATGAAGGTCCCGACGGCTTCGTCGAATATAAAGGAATAATAGATATGCCGGAGAAAAGTTCCGAACCTAAAGTCTCATGACTGCCACATGATTATGACGAAGCGCTTCGGTTGCATTGAGGGGGCTTCTACCGAAAACGTCCGATTAGCCATTGTGAAGCTATGTGCATTCCTCAATGCAATCTCTCGAAAGGTGATCGATCCAGAAATCGTACCAAGGCTAAGGAGTGATGTGGCGCAATGTCTTGTCGGTTTGAGCTGGTGTTCCCACCATCCTTCTTCAATATCATGACGCACGCCCTAGTTCATCTAGTCGACGAGATTGTCATTCGGGACCCGTATTTCTACACAATATGTTCCCTTTGAGAGGTTCATGGGAGTCCTAAAGAAATATGTCCAGAATCGCTTAGGCCGAAGGAAGCATCTCCATGGGCCATCAAACATAGGATGTCATCGGGTTTTGTGTTAACTTCATTCCTGGCCTTAAGAAGATAGGTCTCCCTAAATCATGGTATGAGGGGAGACTGACTGGAAAAGGCACGCTTGGAAGAGACTGACTGAACCGTTCGTCCTAGCCAATGATGTGGCACAAAGTTATCTATGTGAAGGACATGTCTACCGCATCGAGAAAAAGAAAAGATAAGGAAGCGAATACATCATATGATGAGCCAAAGCGCCACATAGTTCTTTCAGAAAAAAGGGACATCGTGGGAGTGGAGGGCAAGACAGACATGTTTGAAGATTATGAAAAGTTTCATGAAATTCCTTCCTTCAAAGTCAAGGCTGACCCAAGCATCCTGATAAACGATGAAGATTATCCATGGTTACGGTGCAATAAGCAAATGGCACAAGCGAAGAAAAAGTGAAGACTTTCTCCCGCAACTATTATGATGATACCATGCCAACTTTGTAATGCATTTAGTATGATACCATTGTCCGTTTGTACATGCACATGCTATGTGGGTGAAATTATAATACCATGCCAACTTTCAACTTTTTCAGAGTTCATTTGAAATGCTTTAATGTCTTATGGTTCGGCCCTCGTAATACCATGCATTAATCCCGGTTCGCTCCTTGTCAACTATGTTCTCACCAAGAACACTCTCAAGAGGGCAGCCACGTGGGCCATTGGTCCCGGTTCGTGCGACCTTTTGGTCCCGGTTCCACGCACGAACCGGGACCAATGCGCCGCCTCGCCCATGACCATTAGTCCCGATTTGTGCCACAAACCGGGACTAAAGGGTTGGTCCTCGCGCGCCAGAGTTTAGTCCCACTCGCCAACCAAGGTCGCCACACCGGTTTATAAGCCCGCCCCTCTCTGCCTTGTTGAGCTCCTCTCAAAGTGAAAATAGATGCCCCTATACAGGGAATTTGACCTAAATTCATAGTGAATTTCTTTGAAATTCATAGAAATTTATTATGAGTTTAGGTTGAATTTTCTCTATAGGCGCATCTATGTTCATTTTTTCGTAAAGTTAATCACAAACTTGTGATTCACACAAATTTCAAAGAATTCAAATTTGAAAACTAATGGCACTAACAGAAAGTTTATAATTTTTCTAAAACTAATGGCACTAACAGAAAGTTTATAATTTTGATGACCTAAAAGCAAAAAAGAATTAAAAATAAAGCAAAAAAAAGAAAATAAATAATGCAGAAAACAAAACAAAAACTGGAAACAAAATAAAAATAGCAATAATAAGTATTTTGTTGTAAGTAGAAACAAAATAAAATAAATAAAGCAACAAAGAAAACAAAAAACAAAAAAGTGTTTTCAAATTTGAAAACTAATGGCACTAACACAAAGTTTATAATTTTTCTAAAACTAAAAGCAAAAAGAATTAAAAATAAAGCAAAAAACAAAAGAAAATAAATAATGCAGAAAACAAAACACAAAAACTGGAAAAAATAAAAATAGCAACAATAAGTATTTTGTTGTAAGTAGAAATAAAATAAAATAAATAAAGCAAGAAAGAAATAAAAAACAAAAAAGTGTTTTCAAATTTGAAAACTAATGGCACTAACAGAAAGTTTATAATTTTTCTAAAACTAAAAGCAAAAAGAATTAAAAAATAAAGCAAAAAACAAAAGAAAATAAATAATGCAAAAAAAACAAAAACTGGAAAAAATAAAAATAGCAACAATAAGTAAAGAAAACAAAAAAACAAAAAAGTGCCTCCTCATCGGGCCCCAATGGCCTCAATACGACTAGAAACCCTACCATGGGCCAGATTCAGTTCCCGCAGGAGGCCCAAGAGGCCCACAGTGCAGATAAGTGACTTTAGGCCCGTAAGCTCGCATTTGAAAGGAGCTCAGTGGTCAGCGCTGCAGCTTATAAACCATCCTGCCGAGCCCTCTCGGCTAGCAAGGTGGGACTAAACATCCCACCGCACCGCCAGCTTCCAAAGACAGGTTTTGGTCCCGGTTGGTGCCACCAACCGACTAAAAATGCATTGGTACCAGTTGTTGCACAAATCGACTAATGCCTCTTTAGTCCCGTTGGTGCCACCAACCGACCAAAGGTCGCCGCTTCCGCCTTTTGGGCTGCTGAAAAGAGGCCTTTGGTCCCGCTGATGGCACCAATCGACTAGTAGTATTGGTCCCGTTTGTGCCACGAACCGACCAAAGCCTTCCTATATAACCAAACACTTAGGAAATTTCCCCATCCGCCATTCTTCTCTCCAACGCCGCCAGTTGGTGCATCGCTCTCGACGTCGGCCCTCGCCCGACGCCGCTGCCGCCTCCCTAGCCGCCCGAGGTCGCTGCCGCCGCCGCTTCGCCGCCTCGCCGTCGCCCTCGCTTGATGCCGCCGCCGCCGCTCGCGCCGCTGCTGTCAAGGCGTCTGCCTGCCCCCCCGTCACTGCCGCCCTGCCCGCCTCTTCCTCGCCGCCATCGCCCCTGCCCGTCGCCGCCCTCGCCATGCAACGCGCGCCCGCCCCGATTGAAAGGACATGCGGTGCCCCATGTGTGGTTTTGGTAATTGATGACATTCTCTATGGACTAATGGTTGCATTGAGTTATATTTGAAGGATTTGTCCATAGGCATTTCTTGAAGTCCATGTGTTGGTTTCAAGGAGTTTATGTGTTGACCAAGGTGCTATTAAGGAATTATCCAAAGATTGGTCATGTGAGTGTTGAGCTTATTGCAAGCATGTCTTGAAGAAGAAGATTGTGTGATCATTCATGTTTACCTTCAAGACATCATCCAAACGAAGAGAGTTGGAAAGATTCAAGGTTGATCAAGACTAAGTCAAGAGTGAATCAAGTTGATCAACTCACAAAGCGTAGAAGATGTACCGAGAGGGATCAAGTGATCCCATGGTATGGTAAGCATTGTCCATTACGCTTTGTGTGCTAACCCATGTCTTCGTGAGAGTTCTTTGTGGGGTTAGGTTGCGGTGTGCAAGTTCAAGTGATGCATCACGAAGAGATCAAGTGCTTGAAGCTTGCCGTCCATTGTGGTGACAATGGACTTGTGAAGATGAGCGGAAGAGAGGCTCACCCACAGTAGAGTATGGGGGAGCAATCAACTAGTCTTCATCCCGCCAATGCAATCAAGAAAGGTGGTCCAACTTGAGGGAGTCAAGATCTTCATCATCTAGCTCAAGTGGACCATGTGCAAGGCAAAGGTTTGCCCTTGATAGGTTTTCTATTTTACCGGTCTCATGGTAGTTGTGGAAGACCGGGTTATAGGATCGTTTGTCGTACTATCAAGGGGGGCTCTCGATGAGTAGCTTGATCGTATCGTTCGTAGAGAGCTCAAACCATTGCATCCTTGCATCATCTTTATTGGTTCTTGTTTGGTTCTTCTCCTTGTGAGATTTGGAGTTTTTGATCATGTTCCTGACAAGCTCGAGTTCATCGAAAATGGAGTTCACATGCATCTTCTATGATGTTTTCGATGTTGGAGGGTATGCCGGTTCTTCTCTGTTGGAGGTGTCACTCCTTTGTTTGATAAGAATACCTCCCCTGCCTCTTCTCGCTGTTTTGATGCTACTCGTCTTGCTCTATCCAACAAGCTTGAGTTTTCTCAATTCGGAGCTCATATGAAGAAGTTATGGCAGTTCTGGTTTTCCTTGGAGTATTCTTTGTTTTCGTGGTTGTGGCTTAAGGTTGGTGCTGAAGGAAATATGCCCTAGAGGCAATAATAAAGTTATTATTTATTTCCTTATATCATGATAAATGTTTATTATTCATGCTAGAATTGTATTAACCGGAAACATAATACATGTGTGAATATATAGACAAACAAGATGTCACTAGTATGCCTCTATTTGACTAGCTTGTTAATCAAAGATGGTTATGTTTCCTAACCATGAACAAGGAGTTGTTATTTGATTAACAAGGTCACATCATTAGTTGAATGATCTGATTGACATGACCCATTCCGTTAGCTTAGCACACGATCGCTTAGTATGTTGCTATTGCTTCCTTCATGACTTATACATGTTCCTATGACTATGAGATTATGCAACTCCGCTTACGGAGGAACACTTTGGTACTACCAAACGTCACAACGAATCGGGTGATTATAAAGGAGTACTACAGGTGTCTCCAAAGGCAGATGTTGGGTTGGCGATTTCGAGATTAGGATTTGTCACTCCGAATGCTCGGAGAGGTATCTCTGGGCCCTCTCGGTAATGCACATCACTTAAGCCTTGCAAGCATTGCAACTAATGAGTTAGTTGCGAGATGATGTATTACGGAACGAGTAAAGAGACTTGCCGTAACGAGATTGAACTAGGTATTGATACCGACGATCGAATCTCGGCAAGTAACATACCGATGACAAAGGGAACAAAGTATGTTGTTATGCGGTTTGACCGATAAAGATCTTCGAGAATATGTAGGAGCCAATATGAGCATCCAGGTTCCGCTATTGGTTATTGACCAAGAATAGTTCTAGGTCATGTCTACATAGTTCTCGAACCCGTAGGGTCCGCACGCTTAAGGTTTCGATGATGCTTTTATTATGAGTTTATGAGTTTTGATGTACCGAAGGAGTTCGAGTCCCGGATGAGATCGGGGACATGACGAGGAGTCTCAAATGGTCGAGACGTAAAGATCGATATATTGGACGACTATATTCGAGTTCGGAAAGGTTCCGAGTGATTCGGTATTTTTCGAGTACCGGTAGTTACGGGAGAAGTAATGGGCCTTGATGGGCTTTAGTGGGAAGAGGAAAAGGCTGCTGCGCCCCTCCCTCTAGTCCGAATTGGACTAGGGAAAAGGGGCCGCCACCTTCCTACTCCTCCACTTCCTTCTCCCTTCCTCCCCTACATGGAAGGATTCCTAGTTGACTAGGAAAGGGGAATCCTACTCCCGTGGGAGTAGGACTCCCTGGCGCGCCAAACATAGGGCCGCCTCCTCCTCCCTTGCTCCTTTATATACAGGGCAGGGGCACCCCATGACACACAAGTTGATCATTGAGATCGCTCTTAGCCGTGTGCGGTGCCCCTTCCACCAAACTACACCTCGAATATACCGCTATGCGGCTTAGGCGAAGCCCCGCGCCGTGGAACATCATCATCGCCACCACGCCGTCGTCGATTTAAACTCTCCTCAACACTCGCTGGATCGGAGTTTGAGGGACGCCATCGAGCTGAACGTGTGCAGAACTCGGAGGTGCCGTGACGCTCGGTACTTGGATCGGTTGGATCGGGAAGAAGTACGACTACTTCCTCTACGCTATGCCAACGCTTGCTGTTGCTGGTCACGAGGGTATGTAGACAACACTCTCATCTCGCTGCTATGCATCACCATGGTCTTGCGTGATCGTGAGGAAAATTTTTGAAATTACTACGCTCCCCAACAGGGCATCCGAGCCAGGTTTTATGCGTTGATGTCATATGCACGAGTAGAACACAAGTGAGTTGTGGGCGATACAAGTCATACTACCTACCAGCATGTCATACTTTGGTTCAGCGGTATTGTGAGATGAAGCGCCCGGACCGACATTACGCCAGACGCTTACGCGAGACTGGTTTCACCGCTGTGAGCACTCGTTGCTTAAAGGTGACCGGCGGGTGTCTGCTCTCTCACTTTAGTTGAACTGAAAGTGCTACGCCCGGTCCTTGAGAAGGTTAAAACGGAGTCTATTTGACGAAGTATCGCTGTGGTTTTGATGCGTAGGTAAGAACGGTTCTTGCTCAGCCCGTAGCAGCCACGTAAAACTTGCAACAACAAAGTAGAGGACGCCTAACTTGTTTTTGCAGGCATGTTGTGATGTGATATGGTCAAGACGTGATGCTATATTTTATTGTATGAGATGATCATGTTTTGTAACCGAAGTTATCGGCAATCGGCAGGAGCCATATGGTTGTCGCTTATTGTATGAAATGCAACGCCATGTAATTGCTTTACTTTATCACTAAGGAGTAGCGATAGTCGAGAAGCAATAGTTGGCGAGACGACAACGATGCTACGATGGAGATCAAGGTGTCGCTACCGGTGACGATGGTGATCATGACGGTGCTTGGGGATGGAGATCACAAGCACAAGATAATGATGGCCATATCATATCACTTATATTGATTGCATGTGATGTTAATCCTTTATGCATCTTATTTTGCTTTGATTGACGGTAGCATTATAAGATGATCCTTACTAAATTATCAAGAAGTGTTCTCCCGAGTATGCACCGCTATGAAAGTTCTTCGTGCTGAGACACCACGTGATGATCGGGTGTGATAGGCTCTACGCTCAAATACAACGGTGCAAAACAGTTGCACACGCAGAATACTCAGGTTATACTTGACGAGCTATGCATATAAGATATGACCTCGAACACGGAGACCGAAGGTCGAGCGTGAATCATATAGTAGATATGATCAACATATTGATGTTCACCATTGAAACTACTCCATCACACGTGATGATCGGTCATGGTGTAGTTGATATGGATCACGCAATCACTTAGAGAATTGAGGATATTTTTCTAAGTGGGAGTTCTTAAGTAATATGATTAATTGAACTTTAATTTATCATGAACTTAGTCCCGGTAGTATTTTGCAAATTATGTTGTAGATCAATAGCTCGCGTTTTGCTTCCCTATGTTTTCATATGTGTTCCTAGAGAAAATTGTATTGAAAAATCTTAGTAGCAATGATGCGGATTGGATCCGTGATCTGAGGTTTATCCTCATTGCTGCGCAGAAGAATTATGTCCTTAATGCACCGCTAGGTGACAGACCTATTGCAGGAGCAGTTGCGACGTTATGAACGCTTGGCTAGCTCAATATGATGACTACTTGATAGTTTAGTGCACCATTCTTAACGGCTTAGAATCGGGACTTCAAAGACGTTTTGAACGTCATGGACCATATGAGATGTTCCAGGAATTGAAGTTAATATTTCAAGCAAATACCCGAGTTGAGAGATATGAAGTCTCCAACAAGTTCTATAGCTAAAAGATGGAGGAGAATCGCTCAACTAGTGAGCATGTGCTCAGATTGTCTGAGTACTTCAATCGCTTGAATCAAGTGGGAGTTAATCTTCCAGATAAGATAGTGATTGACAGAATTCTCTAGTCACCATCACCAAGTTAGTAGAACTTCGTGATGAACTATAATATGCAAGGGATGACAAAAGTAATTCCCAAGCTCTTCGTGATGCTGAAATCAACGAAGGTAGAAATCAAGAGAAAAACATCAAGTGTTGATGGTTGACAAGACCACTAGTCTCAAAGAAATGGCAAAGGGAAGAAGGGGAACTTCAATGGAACGGCAAGCAAGTTGCTGCTCGAGTGAAGAAGCCCAAGTCTAGACCTAAGCCTGAGACTGAGTATTTTTGCTGCAATGGAACTGGTCACTGGAAGCGGAACTACCCCTGAATATTTGGTGGATAAGAAGGATGGCAAAGTGAACAAGGTTATATTTGATATACAGGTTATTGATGTGTGCCTTACTAGTGTTTATAGTAGCCCCGAGTATTTGATACTGCTCGGTTGCTAAGATTAGTAACTCAAACAGGAGTTACGTATCAAAAGCAGAGACTAGTTGAAGGGAAGTGACGATGAGTATTGGAAGTAGTTCCAAGATTGATATGATCATCATCGCACACTCCCTATACTTTTGGGATTAGTGTGGAACCTGAATAAGTGTTATTTGGTGTTGAGCATAAATATGATTTGATCATGTTTATTGCAATACGTTATTCATTTAAGTAAGAGAATAAATTGTTGTTCTGCTTACATGAATAAAACCTTATATGGTTACACACCCAATGAAAATGGTTCATTGGATCTCGATCATAGTGATACACATATTCATAATATTGAAACCAAAAGATGCAAAGTTAATAATGATAGTGCAACTTATTTGTGGCACCGCCGCTTAGGTCATATTGGTGTAAAGCGCATGAAGAAAACTCCATGCCGATGGACTTTTGGAATCACTTGATTATGAATCATTTGATGCTTGCGAACCGTGCCTTTTGGGCAAGATGACTAAAACTCCGTTCTCCGGAACAATGGAACAAGCTACTGACTTATTGGGAATAATACATACCGATGTATGCGATCCAATGAGTGTTGATGCTCGTGGCAAGTATCGTTATTTTCGACCTTCACAAGATGATTTGAGCAGATATGGGTATATCTACTTGATGAAACATAAGTCTGAAATAGTTGAAAGGTTCAAAGAATTTCAGAGTGAAGTGGAAAATCATCGTAACAAGAAAATAAAGTTTCGCGATCTGATCGTGGAGATGAATATTTGAGTTACGAGTTTGGTCTTCAATTAAAACAATGTGGAATAGTTTCACAGCTCACGCCACCGAACACCACAAAGATAATGGTGTGTCCGAACGTCAGAATCAGACTTTATTGGATATGGTGCGATCTATGATGTATCTTACCGATTTACCACTATCGCTTTTGGGGTTATGCATTAGAGACAGCTGCATTCACGCTTAATAGGGCACCATCTAAACCGCTGAGATGACACCGTATGAACTATGGTTTAGCAAGAAACCTAAGTCGTTTCTTAAAATTTGAGTTGTGATGCTTATGTGAAAAGTTTTCACCGATAAGCTCGAACCCAAATCGGAGAAATGCGCCTTCATAGAATACCCAAAGGTAACTATTGGGTACACCTTCTATCACAGATCCGAAAGCAAGATATTTGTTGTTAAGATGGATCCTTTCTAGAGAAGAAGTTTCTCTCGAAAGAAGTGAGTGGGAGGAAAGTAGAACTTGATGAGGTAATAGTACCTTCTCCCTTATTGGGAAGTAGTTCATCACAGAATCAGTTCCAAAGATTCCTACACCAATTAGTGAGGAAGTTAATGATGATGATCATGAAACTTCAGATCAAGTTGTTACCAAACCTCGAGGTCTTCAAGAGTAAGATCCGCACTGAGTGGTACGGTAATCCTATTCTAGAAGTCATGTTACTAGACCATGATGAACCTACGAACTATGAGGAAGCGATGATGAGCCCAGATTCCGCGAAATGGTTTGAGACCATGAAATCTGAGATGGGATCCATATATGAGAACAAAGTGTGAACTTTGATGGAGTTGCTTCATGATCGGCAAGCCATATTATATAAATGGATCTTCAAGAGGAAGACAGATGCTGATAGTAGTGTTACTATCTCGCAAAGCTCGACTTATCGCAAAAGGTTTCGACAAGTTCAAGGTGTTGACTACAATGAGATTTTCTCAACTGTAGCGATTCTTAAGTCTGTCCAATCATGTTAGCAATTGCCACATTTTATGAAATCGGCAAATGGATGTAAAACTACATTCTTTAATAGATTTTTAAAGAAGAGTTGTATATGATACAACCAGAAGTTTTTGTCAATCCTAAAGGAGCTAACAAAATGTGCAAGCTCCAAATGATCCATCAATGGACTGATGCAAGCATCTCGAGTTGGAATATACGCTTTGATGTGTTGATCAAAGATATGGTTTTATATGCACTTATGGAGAAGCCTGTATTTACAAGAAAGTGAGTGGGAGCACTACAGCATTTCGATAAGTATATGTGAATGACATATTGTTGATCGGAAATAATGTAGAATTATTCTGCAAAAGCATAAAGGAGTATTTGAAAGGAGTTTTTCAAAGAAAGACCTCGTGAAGCTGCTTACATATTGAGCATCAAGATCTATAGAGATAGATCAAGACGCTTGATAAGTTTTTCAATGAATACATACCTTGACAAGATTTTGAAGTAGTTCAAAATGGAACAGTCAAAGAAAGAGTTCTTGCCTGTGTTGTAAGGTGTGAGATTGAGTAAGACTCAAAACCCGACCACGGCAGAAGATAGAAAGAGAATGAAAGTCATTCCCTATGCATCAGCCATAGGTTCTATAAAGTATGTCATGCTGTGTACCAGATCTATTGCATACCCTACCACCGAGTTTGGCAAGGAGTACAATAGTGATCTAGGAATAGATCATCGGACAGCGGTCAAAATTATCCTTAATGGAATAAGGATATGTTTCTCGATTATGGAAGTGATAAAGGTTTCGTCAAAGGGTTACGCCGATGCAAGTTTTGACACCGATTGGATGACTTTAAGTCTCGATCTAGATACATATTGATAGTGGGAGCAATTAGCTAGAGTAGCTCCGCAAGAGCATTGTTGACATAGAGATTTGCAAAATACATACGGATCTGAATGTGGCAGACCTGCTGACTAAGATTCTCTCACAAAGCAAAACATGATCACACCTTAGTACTCTTTGGGTGTTAATCACATAGCGATGTGAACTAGATTACTGAATCTAGTAAACCCTTTGGGTCTTGGTCACATGGCGATGTGAATTATGGGTGTTAATCACATGATGATGTGAACTATCGATGTTAATCACATGGTGATGTGATCTAGATTATTGACTCTAGTGCAAGTGGGAGATCAAGGAAATATGCCCTAGAGGCAATAATAAAGTTATTATTTATTTCCTTATATCATGATAAATGTTTATTATTCATGCTAGAATTGTATTAACCGGAAACATAATACATGTGTGAATATATAGACAAACAAGATGTCACTAGTATGCCTCTATTTGACTAGCTTGTTAATCAAAGATGGTTATGTTTCCTAACCATGAACAAGGAGTTGTTATTTGATTAACAAGGTCACATCATTAGTTGAATGATCTGATTGACATGACCCATTCCGTTAGCTTAGCACACGATCGCTTAGTATGTTGCTATTGCTTCCTTCATGACTTATACATGTTCCTATGACTATGAGATTATGCAACTCCGTTTACGGAGGAACACTTTGGTACTACCAAACGTCACAACGAATCGGGTGATTATAAAGGAGTACTACAGGTGTCTCCAAAGGCAGATGTTGGGTTGGCGATTTTGAGATTAGGATTTGTCACTCCGAATGTCTGAGAGGTATCTCTGGGCCCTCTCGGTAATGCACATCACTTAAGCCTTGCAAGCATTGCAACTAATGAGTTAGTTGTAGATGATGTATTACGGAACGAGTAAAGAGACTTGCCGTAACGAGATTGAACTAGGTATTGATACCGACGATCGAATCTCGGCAAGTAACATACCGATGACAAAGGGAACAAAGTATGTTGTTATGCGGTTTGACCGATAAAGATCTTCGAGAATATGTAGGAGCCAATATGAGCATCCAGGTTCCGCTATTGGTTATTGACCAAGAATAGTTCTAGGTCATGTCTACATAGTTCTCGAACCCGTAGGGTCCGCACGCTTAAGGTTTCGATGATGCTTTTATTATGAGTTTATGAGTTTTGATGTACCAAGGAGTTCGGAGTCCCGGATGAGATCGGGGACATGACGAGGAGTCTCGAAATGGTCGAGACGTAAAGATCGATATATTGGACGACTATATTCGAGTTCGGAAAGGTTCCGAGTGATTCGGTATTTTTCGAGTACCGTAGTTACGGGAGAAGTAATGGGCCTTGATGGGCTTTAGTGGGAAGAGGAAAAGGCTGCTGCGCCCTCCCTCTAGTCCGAATTGGACTAGGGAAAGGGGGCCACCACCTTCCTACTCCTCCACTTCCTTCTCCCTTCCTCCCCTACATGGAAGGATTCCTAGTTGACTAGGAAAGGGGAATCCTACTCCCGGGGAGTAGGACTCCCCTGGCGCGCCAAACATAGGGCCGCCTCCTCCTCCCTTGCTCCTTTATATACAGGGCAGGGGCACCCCATGACACACAAGTTGATCATTGAGATCGTTCTTAGCCGTGTGCGGTGCCCCTTCCACCAAACTACACCTCGAATATACCGCTATGGAGCTTAGGCGAAGCCCCGCGCCGTGGAACATCATCATCGCCACCACGCCGTCAGGTCGACGAAACTCTCCTCAACACTCGGCTGGATCGGAGTTTGAGGGACGCCATCGAGCTGAACGTGTGCAGAACTCGGAGGTGCCGTGACGCTCGGTACTTGGATCGGTTGGATCGGGAAGAAGTACGACTACTTCCTCTACGCTATGCCAACGCCTGCTGTCTGGTCTCACGAGGGTATGTAGACAACACTCTCATCTCGTTGCTATGCATCACCATGGTCTTGCGTGATCGTAGGAAAATTTTTGAAATTACTACGCTCCCCAACAGGTGCCAGCGGTAGTACTGCGACCCTCGGCGGTAGTACCGCCGAAGCTCCCAATGGTAGTACCGCCTCGAGCGGTAGTACCGCTCAGCGGTAGTACCGCTCTCGAACGGTAGTACCGCTTGGGAGTTTCGGCCGTAGTACCGCAGTATCTGGGCTACTTCACCTCGATTCTCGAACGAAGTTTTTCGTGTCGGGTTTTATGGCACTAAGAGAGGTAGTAGGAGCGGTAGTATCGCCTAAGCGGTAGTACCGCTCTTCCTAGCGGTAGTACCGCCTGGGGTCAGGGTTGTGGCAGCCTGGCAAGATCACTGGGTTGAGCGGTAGTACCGCCTGAGAGCGGTAGTACCGCCTTCCTAGCGGTAGTACCGCCTGTCAAGGGATATTCAATGGGTAACGGTTGGATTTTACCCTCCTATAAAAGGGGTCTTCTTTCCCATTGAACCTTATCCTTTGAGCTCGTGTTCTTCCCCCATTGTTGACCTTCTCCGAGCTTGCTATCTCTCAATCCCTCCATGGATTCTTGCTAGTTTTTGGGGAAAACAGAGAGAGATCTAGATCCACATTTCCACCAATCACTTTCTCCTCTATGTGAGGGGAACCCTTGGATCTAGTTCTTGGAGTTCTTGGTGTTCTCCTTCTTGTTCTTCCTCTCATTTTCTTCCCTAGCATTAGTTGCTTTGGTGGGATTTGAGAGAGAAGGACTTGGGCACTCAGGTGCCCTTGCCATTGCATTTGTGCATCGGTTTGAGTTTTCCACGGTGATACGTGGAAGTTACAAGTTGAGAAGCTTATTACCCTTGGGTGCTTGGTGCCCTTGAGCTTGTTCCTCTTGGGTGCTTGGGCGCCCTAGTCGGTTGGTGGTGTTCGAGCTCAATCATTGTGGTGTAAAGCTCCGGCAAGCGCCGGGTCTCCAATTAGGTCGTGGAGATCGCCCGAGCAATTTGATCGGTTCCGTGACCGCCCCAAGGGTTGCCAAAGTGTACGGGTTCGTGACCGCCCCAAGGGTTGCCATTTGTACGGGTTCGGTGACCGCCTCAAGGGTCCCTTAGTGGAATCACGGCATCTTGCATTGTGCGAGGGCGTGAGGAGATTACGGTGGCCCTAGTGGCTTCTTGGGGAGCATTGTGCCTCCACACCGCTCCAAACGGAGATTAGCATCCGCAAGGGTGTGAACTTCGGATACATCGCCGCCTCCGCGTGCCTCGGTTATCTCTTACCCGAGCCCCTTTACTTATGCATTTTACTTTGTGATAACCATATTGTTCTTTGTCATATATCTTGCTATCACATAGTTGCTTATCTTGCTTAGCATAAGTTGTTGGTGCACATAGGTGAGCCTAGTTGTTGTAGGTTTTGTGCTTGACAAATTAACCGTTAGGTTTATTCCGCATTTGTTCAAGCCTAAACCATAATTATTTTAAATCGCCTATTCACCCCCCCCCCCCTCTAGGCGACATCCTCGATCTTTCACCCGTTGCCGTCCTCGCCGCCGAACCCGCGCCCCTGCCCCTCCGTTGGTCCGGCCGGTGCCACTCCCCTGTTTTTTTTCTTATATTACATGCTTTTTTCAGATTATATATTATATATATATATATATATATATATATATATATATATATATATATATATATATATATATATATGTTATATGTGAGTATATGTATTGTGTATATTGCTTCTTTTCAGATTTTTTTTCATATATATGATGATTTGTATTTTGCTTTTTTATAAAAATGTATATATGTTTGTATGTTCTCTTTGTATATATGTTCATATATGCAAAAGTTAGATTTATATATTTAGAAAAGGATTATCTATATATGTTCTCTGATTTAGTACATTTTAGGTTAGTTTCATTTCTAAAGAAGTTCTATATATTTAGGAGAGGAAAAAGGAAAATAAGAAGAAGAAAAAGGAGAAGAAGAGGAGAGGAAGAAAAGGAAGAGGAGAAGAAGAGGAGAGGAAGAAAAGGAAGAGGAGAAGAAGAAAATTTTTTCTATTTTTTCTTCTTCTCCTCTATTCCTTTCTTCTTCTCCTATTTTTTTTCTTATTTTTTTCTTCGATCTTCTCCTCTATTCCTTTCTTCTTCTCCTCTTTTTATTTCTTCTTCGTTTTCTTATGTTTTATCGGGTCTGTAGTCGTCCATATACCCCTCCCGATAACTTCAACACGAGGGGGGGGGGTCGATATACCCTCCGATAATATTATTTTCCCATGTACGTATGTCGTGGTCGATATAAACTCCGATAACTTCAACACGTAAATCGATATACCCTCCCAATAACTTAAACATGAGGGGGGTCGATATACCCTCCCAATAACTTCAACACGTGGGGGGTTCATATACCCTCCCCGCTACTATTATTTTCCCATGTACGATGTCGTCGTTGTCGATATAAACCCTCCCGATAACTTCAACACGTAATATATACCCTCCGATAACTTCAACACGTGGGGGTTCATATACCCTCCCCGATAATATTATTTTCCCATGTACGTATGTCGTCGTTGTTTATATAAGCCCTCCCGATAACTTCAACACGTAAATATACCCTCCCGATAACTTCAACACGTGGGGTCGATATACCCCTCCCGATAACATTATTTTCCAGATATGTATCTCGCCGTTGTCGATATTACCCCTTGAAGCGTTGTCGAGGCCACCCCAAACCCTAGAGAAGCAGCGCGAGGCCACTAATTAATATGATTCTCATCGTGATTAGCTAGCTAGTTCTACGCTTGCCACTAGCTAATATATCCATATGTCATGTTTGAATAATAATTGCCATGTTGTAAATATTTGTAGAAACTATGGACACCCCCCGAGACGAAGCACAAGAAGCATTGTTGGGGACATAATCGCACAAGGAAGTGATGTCGCCTGCTCGTTGTTTCTCAACGACACCGATGGTCTGGAAGGACAGGGTGAAGAAGCAGCTGGCTATGATTATGATGGCTCCGTGACCCAATGCGGTGCAAGAAGGAGACCTTGAGGACGGCTCCGGTGACCCAATGACGGTGCAAGAAGGAGACCGTGATGATGGCTCGTGACCGAACCGAGTCCGCCAGGTATATATATTAGTTAAGCTGTGCGACTAGCTAATTGATGCATTCATTATTTTGGTATGTACACATATTAATTAACTCTCGCCTTTGTTCTTTTTCTAGCCCTCCGGATCGAGCACAACTTCGTAAAGAGATGAGGCCCAAGAAAAGTTGAGCTCGGATGAAAGGTTTGAGATCATAGCAATCGCGCGACGGCCAACCGATTGAACCCATCCGGACAAAGAACGATTTGTTGCTCGGTCGGGGGTTCCGTTAGGGACAAGATCCCGATCAGCATCTACCAATGGTATAAGCCTAAGAACAAAGACCCCGAGGTGTCTTATGTCAATGATATGCGAAAAATGATCTTTGGACCGAGCTGAAGTCAAATTTCACCCTACCGCCAGAGGATGATCCGAGAAGCCGCTTAAAGAGCAACTAATCAAGTCTTTTGCTCTTAAGAAGATGGCAGACCTATTCAGGAGGTGGAAGAAAGACCTGAATATGTTTGTCGACAAAAAAGAGACACCAGAATTCAAGGGCAAATATGAGAAGATCAGAGATCACTAGCCCGCATTTGTGGCCCACAAGACATCGGAAAAGAGTAAGAAGATGTCGGCGACAAACAAGCAAAATGATGCGAAGAAGAAGCTTCACCATCGCACGGGGTCAGGTGGCTACCTCAAAGCCCGGCCTAAGTGGGCCAAGGCTGAGAATGATCTGGTTGATAAAGGGATCGAACCGAGACAATGAACTGCTGACCGCTGCGGGACTTGGTTCTTCGTGGCTGGCGGAACCTTGGACCCTGTATCGTGAAGTGCATTTGGACGGACGAGCAATTGAAATACCACCAAGAGGCTTCGCACTATATCGATGCAGCGCAGCAAGGGACGCTTCGCTCGCATGAGAGAACGACGAGCTCACAATGATCCTCGAATCTCGAGCACCCCAGACGGACACGAGGCATGCCAGCTCCGCCCGTGGAATGCTGGTTTTTCGGACGCAGCGGTTACAAATGCCGGAGAGGAGGAAAAAGTGCAGCAGACCCAATCGCAGCGCTGCACGCAAGGGTACAAGCGATAGAGGAACGAGAAGCAAATCGCAGCAAACAAACCGTCAAGCTTCCCCGGTTACCCCGCCATCTCAGCGGAGAAGCACCGTGGCTTCCACCGAGCTGCTTCACCGGAGCATGTCTTGACGGCTCCTGCCACTATCCCTTGATGCTATCATGGAGTCTCAAAATTTCCACATTATGATGCAATGGATGAATTTGAAGGTCAAGGCGGCTGTTGGCTCTGTTTATCCTACCGAACCCGTGCAACTTTTCACCGCCGACCGATTCCGTATGATATGCTAGGGTGATGGTGGATGAAATAACGGAGGATTTGAGGACCTCCAGCTTGACCACCCTAACGGTGAAGGGGAGACTAGGCTGGTTCTCGCTCAAGACTCCATGCCTATGGCGGAAGGAGCTCATCAACCTTCCGAACTGACGCCTCCGCCTCCTCCTCCGGCGAGTCAGGGCACTCCACCTCCTCCACCACCTCCTCCTCCGGCGGGTGACGATCAGGGCACTCGGCCTCCTTCTCCAGCGCGTGGTGGCACTCCGCCTCCTTCTCCGCCTCACCAGCAAGGGCGGAAGAGACCCGCCGCCGCCCCGGCTGCTCCGGCGCGTCGTAGTCCTTCTCCTCCGCCTTGTAAGCAAGCACGAAAAGAAGACAGCCGCGCCGCTCCGCCTGCTCCGGCGCCTAGCAAGACAACCAGAGGCGGAGGCAATCAGATACGGTCCACCTCTCAAGCCTCTAGAGAAGTTACCGTACGAGAGGACCGAGGAGGAAAACGCAAAGATCGTGCGGACCGAAGTGAAGGACTTCTTTGAAGGGTTGAAAGCAAAGAGACATCCACCTCCAGAGGAGAAGGTAGATCCGGTGAAAGCAAAGCGCACTATCGATGCCCTGAGGAAACCACCAAAGTCTGCCGAAAACCAATTATGAGCGCATTACTCAAAAGGCATATCAAGAATCGTCGCGGTCGGGAAGTACTGTCAGTGATCAAAGGTTAAAAGAATGAGGAGCAGCTGGGAAAAAAATTGCCCAGCTCGGCGAACATGCGAACCAATCGTGCCCCCCGCTCAATGTGTCTAGCGACATCGTCGCTAATGCTCCGGGACAAGGTTCGTTATAGCAATCTTGGAGATTACCTGCCCGACGATGTAAATTTTGATTTCATGGAGGTGGTCGAACACGATATCGAGTACGGAAGCCTCTCATCAAAGATGAAAATCTCTAACAACGATGATGCTAAGATTCCATAATTGGTACATGAAAACCTGCAGAGAGTCCGGGGACGAATACTTTGTATCTGAGAATTAAAGAGGAGCACGACCTCGTTGGAACTGATCTGTTGCCTGTTCCATTTGAGGAGTTCTTCGAGTTCTTCAATCAAAAGGCCCTTGATAAATTAACGGTCTTTTGCTACTGTCTGTAAGTACTATTTCTGTCATTAAGTCTCTATATATAGCTCAGCCCTTTCATTGCATGTATTTATAATTAATTATCCTGACTATATTATGCAGATTGAAGATCGTCGAGTGCAGAAAACAAGAAATGTATGATATTGGGTTCACTAACACAAATATCATAGATGAAATTCAGGTTAAAAAGCACGCCGAAGAGGCCGAGGCCAACTTGCTACAATCTTTGATCAAAAATCAAAACAAAGATACCATACTCTTTCCTTACAACTTCAAGTGAGTGTTACTGTCGTGTGCATATTCGGTTTCCCTTATTACTCGAGCGAGGTTATAGTAATGTAATTGATGAGTTATGCATGCGTACCACTATGTTATTCTCGAGATTAAGCTTGAGAGGGACTAGTAACCGCTTTAGACTCAAGATTAAAAGATCCCAAACCCAAAGCGGACATGACTAAATTGCTCAACAAGTAAGTTCAATCGATCATTATCGCACCATATCGGCAACTTTTTGTTCATTTCTGATATCTGAAGTAATAATAATTATTTTCTTTGTCTTGCAGGGTTTGAAACAGTTCACCGCAGAAGCTCGGGACTGCCAAGGAGCTGCGATATACATACCCGAAAGTAAGTACTACTAGCTAGCTAGTTGCGCGATCTCCGCTGATTCTATAGCTATACTTTCATCAATGCCATTTATAATGCTTCATTATCAGTTTGATTGACCTCTATTTCTCGTAAAATTCTTGTGGCAGGAACAAGGAATAATTATCGTGGATACTACGTAGCGTAGTTCATCTACAACGCGACTTTGAAAAATAAGCGGGGCTACTCTAAAAGACAATATGAAGTGCGTAAGAAATAATATTCACAATTACATTTTATTACACCATCCTTTCTGTTGAGTTTCATTCATATATATGTATTAACCCGCTTCTTCAAATTAGACGTGGCAGATGCGGAATGAACTCCTACCACAAGATCGCATGAAAGCAATTCAAGAGGAATTGGCGGGATTCTTTCTTGACCACGTCATCAATAAAGCCGGAGAATACCATGTGGAAGTTGATTTCAAATGCTAGGGAATTGTAAGAGATCGTACATATTGTATATGTATGTAGCTAGTAGCGTCGGATAGATAATACGAAAACTTGTTGTTCACCAATCTCTCGGAGAAGGAGAGGTCGATCGATCACTTCTCTCGGTATGCATGACTTAACTTCTGTACTTAATGGTTTCCTTCATTTTCTTACTAGCTAGCGTGTCGAGGGCCTCTATGTATAGTACGAGCATCGACCAAGCACGGACATAAGAGAGGACACTTCTCTCTATTAATTAGCTAGCTAACATAATATATGAAACACCTAAATTAACCCCCAAAACCCCCAACCCCCCTTCAAAAAACAAAACCACAGCCCTGAAATGTCGACGCGTGGATGTTTATTGGTCCCGGTTGGTGCCACCAACCGGGACCAAAGGCCCTCCTGCGAGGCTCGGCGTATCGCCACGTGGAGGCCCATCTGTCCCGGTTCTGACTGAACCGACTAAAGGGCTGGGCATTAGTAACGATTTTTAGTCCCGGTTCAGGAACCGGGACAAAATGCCCTTACCAACCGGGACTAATGGTGGTTTATCTACTAGTGAGATATCGTAGGGCTCCAGGAAACGATTAAATCTGAATTTCTCCACCAAGATATCTTAGCCATTGATCCTCTTGAACGTTTTGTTTGGCAACACAGCTCGGCAAATGGCCATTCGGGTGGCATGCTGCTCGGCTTTTGCAGCGCCATATATGAGGTGCTGCCCTGGGAGGTCGGCACCTTTTTCATCGCTGCCAATATCCGCGTGAGAGCTTCGCTTCGTGAGCTTTTGATCGTGCAAGTCTACGGACCAGCAGATCACTCACGCTCGGCCGAGTTTTTGGGAGAACTCGAAGCCAAGGTGTTGGCAGTATCCGCAGCCCACATCCCTTTAATGGTGGGTGGAGACTTTAACCTGATCCGTTCGGGCGCGGATAAAAACACCGATAATATCAACTGGCCAAGGGTGGCCATGTTCAATAACGCAATTGCGTCGATGTCACTTAGGGAAGTGACAAGAATTGGGCAAGGTTCACTTCGACTAACAAGCAATTAGCCCCGGTGCGATCCGTCTTGGATCGTGCTTTCATGTCTCCGGATTGGGAAGTGGTGTTCCCATTATGTTCGCTCCTTGCTGAAACAAGGATTGGATCGGACCATGTTCCCCTCATCTTATCTTTAGGGGAAGATAGGATGCGACGCAGCCCGCGTTTCTTCTTCGAAACCGCGTGGTTCGAGGTCCCTAATTTCGACACCATCTTTAGGGAAAGATGGTTGTGATGTGTCCAACTCACGGGCCAGCAGCGCGGCCCAATGGAGTTCTGGATAGCGGTCGGGGGACGCCTTCGCGCAAGCCTAAAGGGGTGGGGTGCGAACCAGGGACGTGACGACAAAGTCCTCAGGGCGAGGCTTCTCGATGAGATAGCACTCCTCGATATCCAAGCAGACTCGCGCCCTTTCTCTGAGCAAGAATGGGCGCACCGATATGCCTTAGAGGGGCAAGTCGAAGCTCTCCTTCGAGCCGAGGAGGAATATTGGAGGCGTAGGGGAGGCCTCAAGTGGACGCTCAAAGGCGATGCGAACACTAAATATTTCCACGCGTATGCGAACGGTCGACGCAGGAAATGCCTTATCCTTAGGTTGCAGACGGAGCAGGGGCTCCTTCTCCAGCAATCAGAGATCAGCAAACACATCTACGACTTTTATATTAGCCTGATGGGGACCGACGAGCCTCAACGCGCGCGCCTGCGAGCGGAAGTTTGGCTCCCGTCACAAAAGGTCTTAGAGAGTGAGAACGAAGAGCTGGGGCTCGCGTTTCTCCCCAAGGAAATAGATGAGGCACTCCAAAGCATGAAAACCGACACGGCTCCGGGGCCGAACGGGTGGCCGGTGGCGATGTTTAAACACTTTTGGCCATTGTTGCGCGATCCCATCTTCGATGTGTGCAACGGCTTCATGTGTGGTTTCGTGGACATAGCTAGGCTAAACTACGGTGTGCTCTCATTAATACCGAAAGTGTCTGGTGCAGACAACATCCGACAGTACAGACCAATCGCGCTCATTAACGTTCCTTTCAAAACATGTGCCAAAGGTTGTGCCACTAGGCTCTCGCCGATCGCCCATCGCACCATTAGTCGCTCTCAATCTGCGTTCATTCGTGGTAGAAACATTTTGGAGGGGCCGTTAGCGCTGCAAGAGACCCTTCACGAGCTTAGACGCACGCACGAACCGGCGATTTTACTCAAACTAGACTTCGAGAAGGCTTACGACCGCGTCAACTGGGATTTCCTTAGACAGATCCTAACTAGTCGAGGCTTCTCGTCGATGTGGGTGCACCAAGTGATGCAGTTAGTCTCGGGGGGCCAAACTGCGGTCTCGGTGAATGGAGAAGTAGGGCACTTCTTCAGGAAGAAGCGTGGCTTACACCAGGGTGATCCCATGTCACCGCTCTTGTTCAACTTTGTTGCGGATGCGTTGGCAGCTATGCTACGGAAAGCAACGGAGGCAGGTCACATAAAAGGGGTGTTGGGACACCTCATCCCGGGGGGGATTTCTCACTTACAATATGTGGACGATACGCTATTGTTATTTCAGCCTGACGTCCACAGCGTGGCCACGATAAAAGCCTTGCTGATTAGCTTCGAACTCATGTCGGGGCTCAAAATCAACTTCCACAAATGTGAAGTGATGCCCATGGGGCTGGAGGCGTCCGAAGGCAGGCGTATTGCGGACCTGCTCAATTGCAAATTAGGCAAACTTCCGTTTTCCTATCTAGGTCTCCCGTTGGATGCCAAACGCATTACGATCGACGGATGGGCTCCGCTCTGGACCAAGGTGGGAGGGCGGGTTTGTCCGTGAAGGGGGAAGTTCCTTTCCTCTACAGCTAGATTGGTGCTCACGAATGCGAGCCTGTCCTCGCTGCCGCAATTCGCGATGGGTCTGTTCCTACTGGCAGAAGGGGTTCATGCCAAGATGGACACACCCAGGTCCCGATTCTTTTGGGAAGGGGCGGGACCAAAACGCAAGTACCATATGGTTAGATGGGATGCGGTGTGTCGTCCCAAAGACCTAGGTGGGCTAGGGACCACAAATACTAGAATCCTTAACATTGCACTAATGTGCAAATGGATTTGGAAGCTGTCGCAGGGGGCGACGGGCCTTTGGGTTGACTTGTTGCGCGCTAAATACTTTCCGAACGGGAACTTTTTCGAGGGCACGGCGCGGGGCTCACCTTTCTGGAATGATCTTCAAGCGGTACGCCCAGCTTTTGCCCTAGGAGCCAAGTTTACTATTGGCAACGGCCGCTCGGTCCGCTTCTGGCTCGATCTCTGGGTGGGATCGCAGCCTCTATGGTCCCAATTTCAGGACCTTTACGTTTTGGCTGTCAACCCGGAGCAAACGGTTGCGACGGCACTTTCCTCCAACCCTCCGGCAATCCATTTCCGTAGAGAGTTAACGGGGCCTGAACAAGCACACTTAGAGGAACTGCTTGGTCTCATACACTCGGTGTCGTTGTCTACTTCCGCGGACACGGTCACCTAGGCCCTCACCCAGTCCGGCAAGTTTACGGTCAAGTCGCTTTACCGTAGGTTGTGCCAGGGCCCGGCCTTCCAGATGTCGAAGGGTTTGTGGAACTCGCGCCTTCCGCTTAAGATCAAGGTGTTCTTTTGGCAGTTGTTCCGCAATCGACTGCCCACGTCGGCAAACGTCGCCAAACGCAACGGCCCGTCAACTGGCTTGTGTGCGATATGTAACACCACGAAAGATGCGAACCACGTTTTCTTCCGTTGCCCCGTAGCGCGTTTTGCCTGGAGTGCCGTCCGTGCAGCGGCCAACACCTCCTGGGACCCTCACTCGGCCGGCGACCTCGCGACCATAGTTAACTCGGTGCAAGGAGGCAATAAGCACGTGCTTTGGAGTTGCTTAGGAGCCTTGGCATGGATTATTTGGCTCACTAGGAACAAACTAGCAATCGAGGGAATCTTCCCATCTCACCCTGCTAACATAATTTACAAATGCAACATTCTACTACAGCAGTGGAGTCCGTTGGCGAGGCACAAGGATGCTGAAAAAATGAAGCAAGCTCAAGATCGTCTTCGCCAGGTCTACGTTTTGGCTAGGGAGCCATCCGCCACTTCTACGTCGTGAAGTGGATCTTTTGTCTCGCGAGCGAGCCTGCGTGCTCTATGCTCTTGGCCTTTGGCTTGTAATAGACTCGTTGCGTACTTCCTCTGGCCTTTGGCCTGTCCCAAACTTCTTGTGCCATCGCGTTCGTGTGGCCTGAGCCTCCGCTAGTTCCGATGTCCTAAGACCTCTATGTCACGCTGCCTAAGTTGTGGGCTTTATTAATTTAAAGCCAGACGCTCCTAGCGTCTTCGTTCTAAAAGAAAACCTATGGAGGTCAGGGTATTAAAAAAATTTCAACTTTTCATAATCTGGAAAGGATAGAAGTATGTGCGAAGCATTTTAGCTTAAACATAGGGTTCAAATCTTTCTCAGTTACGGGCTCGTTTGTTGAGATAGATTTTAGCGCTCGCGGAATCTTTATGTGTTACACAAGTTCGCCGGCCGAGTCACCAATCAAGGGCGATCACACTGTGCTGTCAGCCATTCATGACCCGAGAATGTTCACAAAGAAAAATAGCCCTTTAATGGCCTGCCTTCAACAATCTTCTGTGAAGAACTCGGAAGTAGATTTCACATGTCTCATATCCGGTTCATTCCCAAAAAAAATCCATTTCCAAAAAATTGAACGTTTCCAAAAAATAAAATAAAATATCCGGTTCATTCCAGGACGTAACAACTGCAACAAGGTCCATCGTTGTTCAAGGTTGAGAGAAAACAGGACAAGAACTTCTGAAGAAACCAAAGATTAATCTCCTTTCCGGTTCAAAGTAAGTAGAACCTTCGATCCACAGCTCATCGTGTGAAAACAGCGCGCCCCTGCGTCAATCAAGAAAGCAAAGCGCCGTTATTAAGCCCCAGGCAGCACGACACAGCAACCGGTAATCTGCAAGTCAAGTCACCACCCTGCCTCAGCCTTCCACAAGGCGCGTGACACCGCCCGTCGCCCGTCGGTGCGGTCGAGTCGGGCAACACGACTGCGCGTCACGTCCGCCCGCCCCAAAGCCAGGGGCGCCCGCCCTCCCGCGCGAGCCGTGGGTGGGAAGCCGCGCGCTCGCGCCGAACCAAGCCAGCATTCCCACGCCGCACGACCGGCCGGCCGTGTCGTGCCGTGTGGGCAAGTCCGCGCCCCTTGCCAGCAACCTGTAGCAGCTTGCTGATGCTATAAAGCCCACAACACTTGTCCCTCAATGGCATTCTACGGTTCCACCACAAACAGAAATCACTCTCCTGGACCGCGTAGTCCCTAGCTCAGAGCATCTCGCAAGGCTGTGAGTTCGATGGCTCCCCGGGTCGCCGTGCTGCTCGTGGCGGCGGTGGTGGCCTCTGTCTTTGCGTCCGCGTGGGCGCAGGACTTCATGGCGCCTTCGTCGGCGCCCGCTCCCGCCCCGGACACGGGCGTGGCGAGCGGCACCGCTCCGGCCTCCGCCCTTGCCTTGGTGTCTTTCGCGCTGGTGTCGCTGCTGGGGGCGAGGCTGATGCAGTAGACGGTCATGCCGGCCTACGCGGGCGTACTGGTTTGGATCGGATGGTGAGGTGATCGCGCCTCCTTGTATATTTCTTTTGAGAAGAGATCGGCGTCTCTTGTAGGCTGGTCTCGTGTGGGCATTCTCTTGTATCGTAGTATCTCTGATCTTTGTGAGACTGCGAATAAAGCTGGGTCCATTCTGTGTTCATCGTACAATTCAGTGTATGCTGATTTCCATTTTTCTTTAGCAAAACGGCCGGAGCGTCTTAGCAAATGATATATATGTCGCTCTCTGCCAGCGTTACAACGTCGATCGCCCACAGGCGCGTCAAGCGGGCCGGCCCACTGAGCGGGAGCATTCCAGCGGTTTTTGGGAAACTTCCGCCTTTTTTCCTTCTCTGTGTTTTTTGCCCGGTTTTCTGGTTTTTCTGACCTGCTTTGCTGTTTTTCTCTTGTTCCTTTTCTGTTTCTTTTTATTTTTCCTTTCTTAATTGTTCCTTCTTAAATCCATGACTATTTTTTAAAAGCAATTTTTTACTGGTCTTTTTGTTTCTTTTCAGCTTTTTATCTTTTCGTTTTTTGGACTCATTTTTATTTTCTACTCTTTTTGTTTTTCTAAAAAATTACAACTTTCAAAAGGTTCAAAATTAAAAATAAATCTAGTTTTTTACGTTTTTAAAATAGGTTTGTGTTTTATCAAAAGGTTCTGAATTCTAAATTTGTTCACAATTTCAAGAAATGTACACAAATGAAAAAATCACATTTTAAAAAATTGTACGGGATGTCAAAAATTGGTCACCGTGTATAAAAATCATCATGTATAACTGAAAATTCTTCACCGTATATTTAAAAAGTCCGTTGTATACAAATAAAATGGTCATCATATATGAAATAATTTTTTGTCTGTATTTTCTAAAATTGTTCATCGTATATTAAAAAATTCATTGTATATAAACTAAAAATTCATCATATACAAATAATTGTTCACTGTGTATTTCAAAATTGTTCAGAATTTCGAATTCGTGAACATTAAAAAATCATATTTTTCGAGACAAAAGAAAAAATAACACCTACGCGAGCTAGCTCTCGCTTGCTGGTGCCACAACACTCACTCGCAGGCGCTTGCTGCAGCTAACACTCAATGATCAATAGCGAAACCATGGGCATTCATATTGATGTCTATATCCACACAAATGATTATCGAGTGAACCTATAATGCTTTTCTTTTTTGTTCGTGATACTTTACAAAATCCGAGGTGAGATATATCAACATCCTTGTGAGTCAACACATGATTACTATGACAGTCTCCTCGTTGCCGTTTTTGTTCTCTTTTCTCGTTCTCGTATTTCGGCACCCCCGTGAGCAAGTCACGCACGCTATGTCTGGGCGTCTGCCGAGACGATGATGGACACCGTCGCACCGAGAGGGCTCTAAGAATATATATCCATCGTTGGAGAAGCAAATCTCAATCTTGATCTATCTCGTTCCTTATCATAAGTTTTGGATGAACATGTAAGTTGCTGTTATGATCACCCTATTACGATTGGCAGTAGAACAACCCAAAGTGCATCATCCAAATGAAGTGATTCATGGTCTAAGAAATTATGCATACATTAAGTTTCCCGTGTTATGGACTATGAAGTAATCTCCTAGTGTAACATTCAACTTGGGTCAACTCAATACAAGTGTTTTTCTAACAACGTGCCCTCAAACTTTCCGACATCATCGTTACACTTAACTCATGCCCATAATCAAGGAAACAAAACTATCATGCAACACTTGAGCTAGTCCTAGAGGTAAGACTATAAATCTATTTTACCGTTTATAATTCTGCACATGCACATGCGTTTTCCTCTTAGCCTCTTTATTTTGGCAGACTCGACTATAGCAGTTACAACATAGAATATAAACAAAAAATCATAAACTTGGATTAAACAATACTTTTATTATTGCCTCTAGGGCATATCTCCAACATAGTGAATTTGGTCAATTTAGAGCGGATTTGGGATTGGTCCGGCCTGTTGAATCCGACGTGCAGGTGCGTTCGGTCGTCCCGGTATCCTTCATGTCATGGGTTATGTTTGGGGGTGCAGGATAGCCGGACGTATATGACCGATTTGACGGGTCCAGTTGGATGGCATTTTTTGACCAGGCAGATTTGTGGTTACGATTGTATATGTTTGTTTTCAAGAGTACGCTAAAAGCGTACCATAGTTTTACAGAAGAGGGCAGAATGTTTACAAGAGACCTAAGCAATGACGTGAGCATCATCATAGGTACATGCACACCACCAGAGAGTAGTAAGGCCCTTCCTAATGCTCCACCATGTACATGTGCTAAGTCTGCCATGTAGGCATAAAATCTGATGTGGCAAGGTAATAAAGAGGAGAGAGGTAAGTTTATTGACCCCAAGGAAAACCAATGCTAAGCACGTGAACGTAAGCAAAAGCAATTAAATGAAAGAAACCCACCAATACATGAAAGAGTTTAGTTGCTAAAGCATTAAGTGAGGGGAGCTTAGCACCAACAAGTGAAGCATCTATGCACTTTGGACATTAGTTGCTAAACTTTTTAATGTTCTTAGCACCTCATCTAAGCACCTATGCATTGGAAGTGGCCTAAGACTACTCTCTCAAAAACCTATGCAACCCTGCCGCTCTAACACTTGCTTGTTTCCAAGCTTTGATCTCATCTAAACTAAAAGGAGTTCTAAATTGCTCTACACTATTGAAGATCCTTGCAATCCTTTGTTTCCAAAGAGACCATGCAATCCCAATCACTAGTGAGTCAAATCCATGCCTCTCCACTTTCTTGAATCTATCTCTATTTCGGAGTTACCATGCAATGAACGAGTCTGTCATCTCCGGGTTGATGACCTTTACATGTAAAGCGTCGAAGCAAAAAAATGCATACTTCATGTGCATAGACACAAGCCAAAATGTGGTCGACATTGTTTTACTCCTGCAAACAAGTGTAACACGCCAAAGGTCTGTCATGTAGACCATGTCGAGCTCTGCGATCCGAGGTCCAGAGACGGTATTGTGCTGCCAGCCACACAAAGATTATACATTTTAGAGGTGACCAGCTCCGCCCTATGCAAGCCACATTGAAGAGCGAACCAAACCGTGGCAAAGTCTGTTGTAGTCAGACTTGGTAGAGTAAATGCCGGACGCCGTGCATGACCATTCAAAAATGTCTTAAGCTAGCACATTTCTGGGCACAGTTGAGATGGCGTGCCGCAAGTGCATCAGTTGGATATGCGCGGTGAAAGATATGCCTTTTCTGAATGTCTCGTATCCATCTCTCCTCCACCAAGACTTGTTGCACCGTTCGGTGGTTTTGGGTGAGCGTGTCCACTCGCATCCATGGCTATCACAAATAGTGACGGAGAGATGGGATCTCCCTAACGCAACCCTCCCGCATGAGCAAATCTCCTTTCAAGGATGTCATTTACAACTATCTGAGTGGTACTTATTTGCAACAGTATAGCCATTCACCGATGCACTTGTCGTTGAAACCTTTCGCTCTTAGGACTTCGACAAGAAAGGCCAAGAGGGAGTCAAACGCTGGAGAAATATCGAGTTTCAAGAAAACGCCAGGGATTCTCCTCGCATGTATCTTCCTGGCAACCTGACGAACCAAAGAAAGTTGCCATGTAGATTCCATCCTTGAATCAACGTTGATTAGTTGATGCTAACCATCGCCTTCATACGTCGACGGACCCGAAGGCAAGCATTTTTGCAAATAATTTGGAGAAACTACTCATGGGGCGAAAACCCCCCACCTCCTTAGCATCTACTTTGTTCGGGATCAAAGCGATCAGAGCCCCTTCGGGCTTGGTGAAGCCTCTACCATCACAAACATACAATTTGAGTAGTGCTGCTATGATATCTTTTTGGATGATTGGCCAAGCTCACTAATACTCCCTCCGTTCCTAAATAATTGTCTTTCTAGATATTTCAACAAGTGACTACATACAGAGTAAAATGAGTGAATCTACACTTTAAAATATGTCTATATACATCCGTATGCTGTAGTCCATTTGAGGTGGCTAGAAAGATAAATATTTAGGAACGGAGGGAGTAGAACATATCGATGAGCCCATCAGGACCCGGTGCCCGTTCCGGGTGCAAATCCATTACGAGCATGCACACTTCCTCCTCCGTAAAGATGTCGTCAAGCTCCTGCAGGTCCACTGCCCCATGCCTAGACAGTCCAAATCTAGAGTGTGACTCCAAGCCTACGGAGCTCCAAAGTTCTCATATGCTTCAGTGAAAGCCTCTTCCTTCCGCTGCTGGTCCGTGATAATTCTTCGATCTCCTACCATTTGGCGATTAGCCACGATCTCCGGCGGTACATAGTGCGCTCCAAAGATGCCATGCCAGGAGGGCGAGTTTCAGGCTTTCAGCGGACGCCCGGAGTAAAACGACAAGGAAAAACAGTAAAAAGGCAAATAGTACAGCTGATAGGTGCACGTCAAGGCTCTGATGATGCACACGCGCTTGTGCTTAAAGTAGAGCAGAAATCTGATCCAGATCCTCGCCACCGATCCATCACGCAAGCTAGCCAATGCCAAGAGGTTCCACTAGTAGTGCATCATTTTTTATCTCACGCGAGGACGACGCCATCGATTTTAAAACTGCTCCTCAAAGTTGGACTTCATATAGTGTACTCACGCAGAGGAAAAGTATACCCAATTCAGAGACTCCAAAGAATCCCTAGCCGGCGAGAGGGAGCGACCGGCGGTGTGACGGAAATGGCGTCGGCGCACGTTCTGGTGTTCCCGTGGCCGCTGCAGGGCCACATCAACTCGATGCTTCATTTCGCCGCGGGGCTCCTCGACGCCGGCCTCCACGTCACCTTCGTCCACACGGAGCACAATCTCCGCCGTGCTCGCCACGCCACGCCTCCGCTTCGTGTCCTTGCCGGACGGCCTCCCCGTCGACCACCCCCGCTCGGTGGGCGACCTCACGGACCTCTCCAAGTCCCTGATGACGACGGGCCCTGCCGCGTACCGTGCTCTCCTCGCCTCGGCGCTGTCCCCGGCGGCCGACGGCGGGTTCCCAGCGCTGTCGTGCGTCGTGGCCGACGGCTTACTGCCGTTCGCCATCGATGTCGCGGAGGAGCTCGGCGTGCCGGCGCTCGCCTTCCGCACGGCGTGTTGGAACCAAGGCCTGCGCCTGACCCACCGGAGCACGGCGATCACCGGAGACACGACCGGAAGGGAGGAAAAAGGACACAGAAGATTTGCGGGCGCTCGAGCGCCCCCCGCACATACGGGTTTTTTCTGTATTTCACCTCGAGCTCGAACTCGATCACCTCAGCGACTTACACAGGGAGGGAGAGGGTTTTATACTCGTGCGCACGGATATGCCCGAGCTGCTCCACGACCTGCCCGTCTCCCATTCGCCACGCCCCGCACGCCCTGGCTCGCGCATCGCCATCGCGCCCGACGCGATCGCCGCGGCCACCAGCGCGCCCTCGCGCCCACGCCTGGTCCTACGCCAACAGACTCACGCACACGCGCTTAACTCACGCCGCGCGCGACACCTACACTCGGCGCGCACACACGCACCCGACCTTGCCCTGGCCCGAGTCCGACGCGTCCACCGCGACGTGCTCGCGCGACCACACGCCCGGGCTCGCCACGGGTTATTCCCAACATTCTCCCCTAAGCCGTGCCCTAGAGGAGACCGTCGTCCTCGTCTCAGCGCCCGCCAAAGAGCGCCTGCTCCACCGCCGCACCTTCCGCAGCTCCGGCAGTCCGGCTGAAGTGGCCTCAGACACGCATTTGTAGCACCGCCACGCTTGTTGCCGCCGCTGCTCGATGCCACATCGCTGCTGTCGTCGTTATCGCCCCGAAGCTCCACCTTGGCGCCGCTCGCGCCCGCCATCGCGCCGCCGTGTCTGAGAGCTGTCCGTCCCGGCGCCGCCGCTGTCTCGCCACGGCGCCGCACGCACGCCAAAACGCAGCGCGCCGCCGAGCACCTCGTCGTAGGTGAGCTCCTCTAGCGTGCAGAACTGCTCGATTCCGGCGACGACCGGGAAGAGACGGTCCGGCACCGTATCCATGAGCTTCTTCACCAGCTCGGTGTCGCTCAGCGTCTCCCCCAGGCTCGCGAACCTCGCCGTCATCCCCGCCAACCTGCCGGCGTAGACGTCCAGGGACTCGCCGTCCTCCATCCTCAGCCGGTCCAGCTCGCCGCGCAACGTCGCCCTCCTCGCCGCGCGCACCCGTTCGGTGCCGACGAAGCGTACTTTGAGGGAGTCCCATACCTCCCTCGCCGTGGGCTTCGCCGCCACCTGCAACAAGACGTCCTCCGGCAGCCCCGACAAGAGCAGCGCCCTCGCCGTCTTGCACTTCTTCGCGTTGACCGCCGCGTCGTTCGCCGGCGCCACCGCCTCCCACAGCGTGTGGACATCAAGGATGGCATGCGCCTTGATCGCCCACACCGTGTAGCCGTCCGGCGAGAGCATCGGCATCCCCAAGGACACCGACCCGCCCCCGCCACCTCTGCCGGCTGGAACCAGCGCCATGAACTACGACGAGCTCCGTCACCTCGCTCTGATACCAAATGTTGGAACCAAGGCCTGCGCCTGACCCACCGGAGACACGACCGGAAGGGAGGAAGAAGGACACAGAAGATTTGTCGGCGCTCGAACGCCCCGCGACGCGTCTGGTTTTTTTTCAGTATTTCACCGAGCTCGAACTCGATCACCTCAACGACTTACACAGGAGGGAGAGGGTTTTATACTCGTCGCACGGACATGCCCGAGCTGCTCCACGACCTGCCCGCCTCCCATTCGCCACGCCCAGACGCTTCGGCTCATACGCCCATCGCGCCCGACGCGATCGCCGCGGCCACCAGCGCAGCCCACGCTGCCCACGCCTGGTCCTACGCCAACAGACTCACGCACACACGCGCTAACTCACGCGACGACGCACACCTACACTCGGGCGCGCACACGCGACCGACCTTGCCTGGCCCGAGTCCGACGCGTCCACCGTGCGTGCTTCGCGCAAGACCACACGCCGGGCTCGCCATGGGTTATTCCCAACATTCTCCCCTAAGCCGTGCCCTAGAGGAGACCGTCGTCCTTGTCTCAGCGCGCCGCCAAGCAGCGCTCTCCGCCGCCGCACCTTCCGCAGCTCCGGCAGTCCCGCTTGAAGTGGCCTCAGACATCGCATTTGTAGCACCGCCACGCTTGTTGCCGCCGCTGCTCGATGCCACATCTTCTGCGCTCGCCGTTGTCGCCCCGAAGCTCCACCTTGGCGCCGCTCCGCGCCGCCATCAAGGCGCGCGCCGTGTACAGGAGCTGTCCGCTCTGGCGCTTCGCCGCTGCTTTCGCCTGCAGCGCCGCACACGCTTCAAACGCGCAGCGCCGCCGCCCGAGCACCTCGTCGTGGTGAGCTCCTCTAGCGTGCAGAATGCGCGATTCCGCGACGACCGGAAGAGACGGTCCGGCACCGTATCCATGAGCTTCTTCACCAGCTCGGTGTCGCTCGGCGTCTCCCGAGCTCGCGAACCTCGCCGTCATCCCGCCAACCTGCCGCGTGACGCGTCGTGGACTCGCCGTCCTCCATCCTCGGCCGGTCCAGCTCGCCGCGCAACGTCGCCCTCCTCGCCACAAGATTGTTCGGTGCCGACGAAGCGTGCTTTGAGGGAGTCCCATACCTCCCTCGCCGTGGCTTCGCCGCCACCGCAACAAGACGTCCTCCGGCAGCCCGACAAGAGCGCCCTGCCCGTCTTGCACTTCTTCGCGTTGACGCCCTGTCGTTCGCGGCGCCACCGCCTCCCACAGCGTGTGGACATCAAGGATGGCATGCGCCTTGATCGCCCACACCGTGTAGCCGTCCGGCGAGAGCATCGGCATCCCCAAGGACACCGACCCGCCCCCGCCACCTCCGCCGGCTGGAACCAGCGCCATGAACTACGACGAGCTCCGTCACCTCGCTCTGATACCAAATGTTGGAACCAAGGCCTGCGCCTGACCCACCGGAGACACGACCGGAAGGGAGGAAGAAGGACACAGAAGATTTGTCGGCGCTCGAACGCCCCCCGCACGTACGGGTTTTTTTTTCTGTATTTCACCTCGAGCTCGAACTCGATCACCTCAGCGACTTACACAGGGAGGGAGAGGGTTTTATACTCGTGCGCACGGACATGCCCGAGCTGCTCCACGACCTGCCCGTCTCCCATTCGCCACGCCTCGCGACGCTCGGCTCACATACCATCGCGCCCGACGCGATCGCTGCGGCCACTTCAGCGCCCTCGCGCCCACGCCCGTCCTCGCCAACAGACTCACGCAAACCGCGCTAACTCACGCGACGCGCACACCTACACTCGGCGCGCACACGCGCACCGACCTTGCCCTGCCCGAGTCCGACGCGTCCACCGCTGCACGCTCGCGCGCACCACACGCCGGGCTCGCCACGGGTTATTCCCAACACGGCGAGCGCGTGCAGCTTCTTGGCTTACCTCTCCGTGCCCAAGCTGGTGGAGCTCGGCGAGGTTCCCATCCCTGTAGGCGCCGACCTGGACGAGCCGGTCCGTAGCGTCCCGGGGATGGAGGATTTCCTGCGGCGACGAGATCTTCCAAACTCCTGCCGCCGTCGGGCCGAAACCGACGACGTCGACCCTTTGCTGCAGATTCTGGTGGGCTACACCGCTCACAGCCACAAGGCTCGGGCGCTCATATTCAACACGGCGGCGTCACTGGAGCGGTCGGCGCTCGCGCACATCGCGCCGCATATGCGTGACGTCTTCTCCATAGGCCCTCTCCATGCCGTCTCGGCGGCGCCAGCGCCGTCCGTGGTGTACGTGAGCCTGGGCAGCCTGGCTGTCATTTCACTCGAGCAGTTCACCGAGTTCCTGTCCGGGCTGGTCGGCTCCGGCTACGCGTTTTTGTGGGTGCTCCGGCCGGACATGGTCGGGGCAAGCCAGAGCGCCGTCCTCCAGGAAGCCGTCGGCGCGGCGGGGAAGGGCAAGGCGCGTGTCGTGGACTGGGCACCGCAGCGAGACGTGGTGAGACACCGCGCCGTGGGCTGCTTCCTGACTCACGCCGGGTGTAACTCGACGCTGGAGGGGATCACTGAGGGCGTGCTGCTGGTGTGCTGGCCGTTCTTCGCGGACCAGCACATCAACAGCCGGTTCGTCGGCGCCGTATGGGGGACGGGGCTGGACATGAAGGACGTGTGCGAGAGGGCCGTCGTGGAGGGGATGGTGAGGTAGGCCATGGAGTCCGGCCAGCTAAGGATGTCGGCTCAAGCGCTATCGCAGAAGGTGAGGCGGGACATCACGGAGGGAGGCTCGTCGGCGACGGAGTTCCAACGGCTCATCGGCTTCATCAAGGAGTTCGGCAAGAATTAAGGATTCAAGTACAAATCTTCTGTAAAGTATCTTCTTGAAACAAATAAATTTGTTTCGATGGCTTTACTTTGTGGTGTGTCGGGTCGGCCGCGATGGCACGTGGGTGCCATCCCCTTCTTGGAGGCGTCTCCGAGACGTGTGCGTCATGCCCTTAGCTCTCTTGGAGTTGGTGCTATCTTCGGCGAAAGCCTCGATTCGATGTTGGATCAGCACATTGGCGGCGTCCTCAACGTCGTATTTCTGTTGGGAGCTTTGTGTATGGAGACATGACTGAGTCCTTATTGCTCTCCTTCGGTGTCCGCCATTGTCCTCTGTTGGTCCTCTGAGGCGCTATGTACGCTCGTCGTCGGTGTCTCCAAGACAGTGCTTCCTTCAGATCGGAGCAAGTCCTTCCTTACACTTGCCACTTCCTCTTAGGCGCTCAGGGTGGATGATGCGTCGAGAAGCGATGTTCTACAGAAGGTGGTGGTCTTCGGAGGTGAGGGAGTCCTGGATTAAGGGGTCCTCGGGCGTTCGGACTATAGTACGTGGGCCGGACTAATGGGCTGTGAAGATACAAGACCGGAGACTCTCTCCCGTGTCCGGATAGGACTCTCCTTGGCGTGGAAGGCAAACTTGGCGTCCTGATATGAAGATTCCTTTCTTTGTAACCGACTTTGTACAATCCTAGTCCCCTCCCGTGCCTATATAAACCGGAGGGCTTAGTCCGTAGAGGAATCATACTCATAGTCATACATGCTAGACTTTTAGGGTTTAGCCATTACGATCTCGTGGTAGATCTACTCATGTAATACTCATATTCATCAAGATCAATCAAGCAGGAAGTAGGGTATTACCTCCATAGAGCGGGCCCGTACCTGGGTAAACATCGTGTCCCCCGTCTCCTGTTACCATCGACCTTAGACGCACAGTTCTGGACCCCCTACCCGAGATCCGCCGGTTTTGACACCGACATTGGTGGTTTCATTGAGAGTTCCGATGTGTTGTCGTCAAGAGGTTCGATGGCCCCGTCAATCATCTACAACAATGCTGTTCAGGGAGAAGTCTTCCTCCCCGGACAGATCTTTGTATTCGGCGGCTTCGCACTGCGGGCCAACTCGCTTGGCCATCTACAGCAGATCGACAGCTACACCCCTGGCCATCAAGTCAGATTCGGAAGCTTGAACTACGTCGCTGATATCCGTGGAGACTTGATCTTCGATGGATTCGCACCCACGGCAGTCGCTTCCTGTCACCACGATGAACACGACTTAAATCTGTCATCAGACCATATCCAGGAGATAGCGCCTGCAACTGCTTTGGCCCTAGATCCGGAGCAGATCACGCCTGTTGGAAATATGCCCTAGAGGCAATAATAAAAGCATTATTATTATATTTCCTTGTTCATGATAATTGTCTTTTATTCATGCTATAACTGTATCATCCGGAAATCGTGATACACGTGTGAATACATAGACCACAATACGTCCCTAGTGAGCCTCTAGTTGACTAGCTCGTTGGTCGAGATAGTCATGGTTTCGACTATGGACATCGATGTCATTGACAACGGATCACGTCATTAGGAGAATGACGTGATGGACAAGACCCAATCCTAAGCATAGCACAAAGATCGTAGTTCGTTTTGCTAGAGCTTTTCCAATGTCAAGTATCTCTTCCTTAGACCATGAGATCGTGTAACTCCCGGATACCGTAGGAGTGCTTTGGGTGTACCAAACGTCCACAACGTAATCGGGTGACTATAAAGGTGCATTACGGTATCTCCGAAAGTGTCTGCTGGGTTGACACGGATCGATATAGGGATTTGTCACTCCATATTGCGGAGAGGTATCACTGGGCCCTTTCGGTAGTGCATCATCATAATGAGCTCAAAGTGACCAAGTGTCCGGTCACGGATCATGCATTACGGTACAAGTAAAGTGACTTGCCGTAACGAGACTGAACGAGGTATTGGGATACCGACGATCGAGTCTCGGGCAAGTAACATACCATCGACAAAGGGAATAGTATACGGGTTGCTTGAATCCTCGACATCGTGGTTCATCCGATGACATCATCGAGGAGCATGTAGGAGCCAACATGGGTATCCAGATCCCGCTGTTGGTTATTGACCCGAGAGCGCCCCGGTCATGTTCGCATGTCTCCGAACCCGTAGGGTCTACACACTTAAGGTTCGGTGGCGCTAGGGTTATTAGGAAGACTTGTATGTGATTACCGAATGTTGTTGAGTCCGGATGAGATCCGGACGTCACGAGGAGTTCGGAATGGTCCGAGGTAAAGATTTATATATGGGAAGTTGTCAAAGGACACCGGAAAGGTTTCGGTCATATCGGTATTGTATCGGGGCCACGGAAGGTTCCGGAGGACCACTGGAGGGGCCACCTCCCGGGGGCCACTGGGCTGCGTGGGAGGGAGCCAGCCCCTGGTGGGCTGGGCGCACCCTCCCTTGGGCCCTTGCGCCTAGGGTTGAGGGGAACCCTAGAGGGGCGCCTTGCTTGGGGCAAGCCCCTCCTTGGCCGCCGCCCCTCTAGATGCATCTAGAGGGGCCGCCTCCTCCCTTCCCTATAAATAGAGGGGTGAGGGAGGGCTGCAAAGACAACTTGAAGGCGCAGCCCTCCCTCCCAACACCTCTCCTCCTCCGCGTGTGCTTGGCGAAGCCTGCACGGAGAACTGTCACTCCACCATCATCACGCCGTCGTCTGCTGCTGGGAGCCATCTTCCTCAACCTCTCCTTCCCCTTGCTGGATCAAGAAGGAGGAGACGTTGCCCGTCTGCACGTGTGTTGAACGCGGAGGTGCTGTCCGCTCAACACTTGGTCATCGGTGATCCGAGTGCGACTCCATCATCACCATCCCTCGAAAGCTTCCGCACGCGATCTACAAGTGGTATGTAGATGCAAACTCACTCCCTTGACTCGTTGCTTAGATGAACTCATAGATGGATCTTGGTGAAACCGTAGGAAAATTTTAATTTTATGCAACGCTCCCCAACAAAGGCATCATGAGCTAGGTTATCGTAGTTCTCTATTGCACGAGTAGAACACAATTTTGTTGTGGGCGTGGATCTTGTCAACTTACTTGCCGCTACTAGTCTTATCTTGCTTCCGCGGTATTGTGGGATGAAGCGGCCCGACCAACCTTACACGTGCGCTTCGTGAGACCGGTTCCACCGACTAACATGCACTAGTTGCATAAGGTGGCTAGCGGGTGTCTGTCTCTCCCACTTTAGTTGGAGCGGATTCGATGAAAAGGGTCCTTATGAAGGGTAAATAGAAGTTGACAAAATCACGTTGTGGTTATTCGTAGGTAAGAAAACGTTCTTGCTAGAACCCAATTGCAGCCACGTAAAAGATGCAACAACAATTAGAGGACGCCTAACTTGTTTTTGCAGCAATTGTCATGTGATGTGATATGTCCAAGTTGTGATGAATGATGAATGACATATTGTGATGTATGAGATCATGTTCTTGTAATAGGAATCACGACTTGCATGTCGATGAGTATGACAACGGCAGGAGCCATAGGAGTTGTCTTTATTTTTTGTATGACCTGCGTGTCATTGAAGAACGCCATGTAAATTACTTTACTTTATTGCTAAACGCGTTAGCCATAGAAGTAGAAGTAGTCGTTGGCGTGACAACTTCATGGAGGCACAATGATGGAGATCATGATGATGGAGATCATGGTGTCATGCCGGTGATAAGATGATCATGGAGCCCCGAAGATGGAGATCAATGGAGCTATATGATAATGGCCATATCATGTCATTACTATATAATTGCATGTGATGTTTATTATGTTTATGCATCTTGTTTACTTAGAACGACGGTAGTAAATAAGATGATCCCTTACAACAATTTCAAGAAGTGTTCTCCCCTAACTGTGCACCGTTGCTAAAGTTCGTCGCTTCTAAGCACCACGTGATGATTGGGTGTGATGGATTCTTACGTTCACATACAACGGGTGTAAGACAGATTTACACACGCAAAACACTTAGGGTTAACTTGACGAGCCTAGCATGTACATACATGGCCTCGGAACACGGAGACCGAAAGGTCGAACACGAGTCGATGGAAGATACGATCAACATGAGAATGTTCACCGACGATGACTAGTCCGTCTCACGTGATGATCGGACACGGCCTAGTCGACTCGGATCGTAACACTTAGATGACTAGAGGGATGTCTAATCTGAGTGGGAGTTCATTGAAATAATTTGATTAGATGAACTTAATTATCATGAACTTAGTCTAAATTTTTGCATAATATGTCTTGTAGATCAAATGGCCAACGCTCATGTCAACTTGAACTTCAACGCGTTCCTAGAAAACCAAGCTGAAAGATGACGGCAGCAACTATACGGATGGGTCCGAACTTGAGGATCATCCTCATAGCTGCCAGAAACAATATGTCCTAGAAGGACCGCTAGGTGACGCCTCCGTCGAAGAACCAAGACATTATGAATGCTTGGCAGTCTCGTCTTGATGATTACTCCCTCGCTCGGTGCGGCATGCTATACAGCTTAGAACCGGGCTCCAAAAGCGTTTTGAGCATCACGGAGCATATGAGATGTTCGAGGAGCTGAAACTGGTTTTCAAGCTCACGCCCGGTCGAGAGATATGACATCTCCGACAAGTTCTATAGTTGTAAGATGGAGGAAAATAGTTACGTCGGTGAGCACATCCTCAAGATGTCAGGTTGCACAACCGTATGACCCAATGAATATTAACCTCCACGATGAGGCGGTCATTGACAGAATCCTTCAGTCGCTCCGACCAAGCTACAAGAGCTTTGTGATGAACTACAATATGCAGGGGATGGTAAAGACCATTCCTGAAGTATTCTCTATGTTGAAGTCAGCAGAGGTTGAAATCAAGAAAGAACATCAAGTGTTGATGGTCAATAAGACCACTAAGTTCAAGAAGGGCAAGGGCAAGAAGAACTTCAAGAAGGACGGCAAGGAGGTTGCCGCGCCGCAAGCAAGTTGCCGGAAGAAGTCAAAGAATGGACCCAAGCACGAGACCGAGTGCTTTTATTGCAAGGGAAGGGTCATTTGAGCGGAACTGCCCCAAATACTTAGCGGATAAGAAGGCCGCAACACCAAAGGTATATTTGATATACATGTAATTGATGTGTACCTTAACAGACTCGTAGTAACTCCCGGTATTTGATACCGTGCCGTTGCTCATATTTGTAACTCACAGCAGGAGCTGTGGAATAAGCGGAGACTGGCGAAGGACGAGGTGACGATGCGCGTCGGGAATGGTTCCAGAGTCGATGTGATCGCCGTCGGCACGCTACCTCTTCATTTACCTACGGGATTAGTTTTGAACCTTAATAATTGTTATTTGGTGCCAAGTTTGAGCATGAACATTGTATCTGGATCTCGTTTGATACGAGATGGCTACTCATTTAAATCCGAGAATAATGGTTGTTCTATTTATATGAGAGACATGTTTTATGGTCATGCTCCGATGGTCAATGGTTTATTCTTAATGAATCTCGAGCGTAGTGTTACACATATCCATAGCGTGAATACCAAAAGATGTAAAGTTGATAACGATAGTCCCACATACTTGTGGCTTCGCCGCCTTGGTCACATTGGTGTCAAGCGCATGAAGAAGCTCCATGCTGATGGACTTTTAGAGTCTCTCGATTATGAATCATTTGACACATGCGAACCATGCCTCATGGGCAAAATGACCAAGACTCCGTTCTCCGGAACAATGGAGCGAGCAACCAACTTGTTGGAAATCATACATACCGATGTATGCGGTCCAATGAGTGTTGAGGCTCGCGGAGGATATCGTTATGTTCTCACTCTCACAGATGACTTGAGTAGATATGGGTATGTCTACTTGATGAAACACAAGTCTGAGACCTTTGAAAAGTTCAAGGAATTTCATAATGAAGTAGAGAATCAACATGACCGAAAGATAAAATTCTTACGATCGGATCATGGAGGAGAATATTTAAGTCACGAATTTGGTACACACTTAAGAATATGTGGAATCCTTTCAGAACTCACGCCGCCTGGAACACCTCAGCGTAACGGTGTGTCCGAACGTCGTAATCGCACTCTATTGGATATGGTGCGGTCTATGATGTCTCTTACCGATTTACCGCTATCATTTTGGGGATACGCTCTAGAGACAGCTACATTCACTTTAAATAGGGCACCGTCTAAATCCGTTGAGACGACACCGTATGAATTATGGTTTGGGAAGAAACCTAAGCTATCGTTTCTAAAAGTTTGGGGATGCGATGCTTATGTCAAGAAACTTCAACCTGAAAAGCTCGAACCCAAGTCGGAAAAATGCATCTTCATAGGATACCCTAAAGAAACCATTGGGTATACCTTCTACTTAAGATCCGAGGGCAAGATCTTTGTTGCCAAGAACGGATCCTTTCGGAAAAGAGTTTCTCTCGAAAGAAGTAAGTGGGAGGAAAGTAGAACTTCGATGAAGTACTACCTCTTGAGCGGGATAGTAGTGCAGCTCGGAAAATGTTCTGTGATGTCTACACCAACCAAGAGGAAAATAATGATGATGATCAAGGTACTTCGGATCAAGTTGCTACTGGAACTTCGTAGGTCCACAAGGACACGTTCCGCACCAGAATGGTACGGCAACCCTGTCCTAGAAATCATATTGTTAGACAACGGTGAACCTTCGAACTATGAAGAAGCGATGGCGGGCCCAGATTCCAAAAAATGGCTAGAAGCCATGAAATCCGAGATAGAATCCATGTATGAAAACAAAGTATGGACTTTGACTGACTTGCCCGATGATCGGCGAGCGATAGAAAACTAATGGATCTTTAAGAAGAAGACGGACGCGGATGGTAATGTCACCATTTATAAAGCTCGACTTGTCGCTAAGGGTTATCGGCAAGTTCAAGGGATTGACTACGATGAGACTTTCTCTCCCGTAGCGAAGCTTAAGTCCGTCCGAATCATGTTAGCAATTGCCGCATACTATGATTATGAGATATGGCAGATGGACGTCAAAACAGCGTTCCTTAACGGTTATCTTAAGGAAGAGCTGTATATGATGCAGCCGGAAGGTTTTGTCGATCCTAAGAACGCTAACAAAGTATGCAAGCTCCAGCGATCCATTTATGGGCTGGTGCAAGCATCTCGAGTTGGAACATTCGCTTTGATGAGATGATCAAAGCGTTTGGGTTTATCTTGAGACTTATGGAGAAGCCTGCGTTTACAAGAAAGTGAGTGGGAGCTCAGTAGCATTTCTCATATTATATGTAGATGACATACTTTTGATGGGAAATGATATAGAATTCTTGGACAGCATTAAGGCCTACTTGAATAAGTGTTTTTCAATGAAGGACCTTGGAGAAGCTGCTTATATATTAGGCATCAAGATCTATAGAGATAGATCGAGGCGCCTCATAGGTCTTTCACAAAGCACATACCTTGATAAGATTTTGAAGAAGTTCAAAATGGATCAGTCCAAGAAGGGTTCTTGCTGTGTTGCAAGGTGTGAGATTGAGCTCGGCTCAATGCCCGACCACGACAAAAGATAAAGAAGAGATGAGTGTCATCCCTATGCCTCAGCCATAGGATCTATTATGTATGCCATGCTGTGTACCAGGACCTGATGTAAACCTTGCCGTAAGTTTGGTAGGAAGGTACCAAAGTAATCCCGCAAGGAACACCGGACAGCGGTCAAGAATATCCTGAAGTACCTGAAAAGGACAAAGGACATGTTTCTCATTTATGGAGGTGACGAAGAGCTCGTCGTAAAGGGTTACTTCGATGCTAGCTTCGACACAGATCTGGATGACTCAAAGTCACAAACCGGATACGTGTATATGTTGAATGGTGGAGCGATGGCTGGTGCAGCTGCAAGCGAGAGCGTCGTGGCGGGATCTACATGTGAAGCGGAGTACATGGCAGCCTCGGAGGCAGCGCATGAAGCAATTTGGGTGAAGGAGTTCATCACCGACCTAGGAGTCATACCCAATGCGTCGGGGCCGATCAAACTCTTCGTGACAACACCGGAGCTATTGCACTTGCCAAGGAGCCCAGGTTTCACAAGAAGACCAGCACATCAAGCGTCGCTTCAACTCCATCCGTGAAAATGTTCAAGATGGAGACATAGAAATTTGCAAAGTGCATACGGATCTGAATGTCGCAGATCCGTTGACTAAACCTCTTCCATGGGCAAAACATGATCAACACCGAACTCTATGGGTGTTCGATTCATCACAATGTAAATAGATTATTGACTCTAGTGCAAGTGGGAGACTGTTGGAAATATGCCCTAGAGGCAATAATAAAAGCATTATTATTATATTTCCTTGTTCATGATAATTGTCTTTTATTCATGCTATAAGCTGTATCATCCGGAAATCGTGATACACGTGTGAATACATAGACCACAATCGTCCCTAGTGAGCCTCTAGTTGACTAGCTCATTGGTCGACGATAGTCATGGTTTCGACTATGGACATCGATGTCATTGACAACGGGATCACGTCATTAGGAGAATGACGTGATGGACAAGACCCAATCCTAAGCATAGCACAAAGATCGTAGTTCGTTTTGCTAGAGCTTTTCCAATGTCAAGTATATCTTCCTTAGACCATGAGATCGTGTAACTCCGGATACCGTAGGAGTGCTTTGGGTGTACCAAACGTCACAACGTGGCGGGTGACTATAAAGGTGCATTACAGGTATCTCCGAAAGTGTCTGTTGGGTTGACACGGATCGAGACAGGGATTTGTCACTCCGTATTGCGGAGAGGTATCACTGGGCCCACTCGGTAGTGCATCATCATAATGAGCTCAAAGTGACCAAGTGTCTGGTCACGGGATCATGCATTACGGTACGAGTAAAGTGACTTGCCGGTAACGAGACTGAACGAGGTATTGGGATACCGACGATCGAGTCTCGGGCAAGTAACATACCGTCTGACAAAGGGAATAGTATACGGGGTTGCTTGAATCATCGACACCGTGGTCCATCCGATGACATCATCGAGGAGCATGTGGGAGCCAACATGGGTATCCAGATCCCGCTGTTGGTTATTGACCTGAGAGCGTCCCGGTCATGTCTGCATGTCTCCCGAACCCGTAGGGTCTACACACTTAAGGTTCGGTGATGCTAGGGTTATTAGGAAGACTTGTATGTGATTACCGAATGTTGTTCGGAGTCCCGGATGAGATCCCGGACGTCACGAGGAGTTCCGGAATGGTCCGGAGGTAAAGATTTATATATGGGAAGTTGTCAAAAGGACACCGGAAAGGTTTCGGGTCATATTGGTATTGTACCGGGGCCACCGGAAAGGTTCCAGAGGACCACCGGGAGGGGCCACCCCTCCCGGGGGGCCACTTGGGCTGCGTGGGAGGGAGCCAGCCCCTGGTGGGCTGGGCGCACCCCCTCCCCTTGGGCCCTTGCGCCTAGGGTTGAGGGGGGGAACCCTAGAGGCGCCCCTTGCTTGGGGGCAAGCCCTCCCTTGGCTGCCGCCCCCTCTAGATGCATCTAGAGGGTGCCCCCCTCCTCCCTTCCCCTATAAATAGAGGGGTGAGGGAGGCTGCAAAGACAACTTGAAGGCGCAGCCCTCCCTCCCAACACCTCTCCTCCTCCGCGTGTGCTTGGCGAAGCCTGCCAGAAGCTGTCACTCCACCATCATCACGCCGTCGTGCTGCTGCTGGAGCCATCTTCCTCAACCTCTCCTTCCCCTTGCTGGATCAAGAAGGAGGAGACGTTGCCTGCACTGTCACGTGTGTTGAGCGCGGAGGTGCTGTCCGTTCAGCACTTGGTCATCGGTGATCCGAGTACGACTCCATCATCACCATCCCCTCGAAAGCTTCCGCACGCGATCTACAAGTGGTATGTAGATGCAAACTCACTCCCTTGACTCATTGCTTAGATGAACTCATAGATGGATCTTGGTGAAACCGTAGGAAAATTTTTAATTTTCTGCAACGTTCCCCAACAACGCCATCCAAGGACGGAGGCTCAACCCCGCCACGGAGGCCGCAGACTCAGCAGCGCTGGAGCCGCACACAGACCCAACCTCAAGTGGGATCTCTGTTACCGGAATCTCGGACACGTTTCCGGCTACAGGTTCCGAAGCATGTGGGTCCGCGCACGACGAGCTTGATCGGGCGTCGATCGTCGAATTCAGCTCCGCGGACATCTTCCGGCACTCACCTTTAGGCGGCGTGCTAAACTCATTAAAAACACTCTCCTTAGCGGGGGACTTGTCGTGGTTCTAAGTCTGACAGTAGAATGGGGGGTAGGAATGGAGAGGCAAGATCCTAGCTATGGACTAGTTGTATACGCAAGGGATTTACGAGTTCAGGCCCTTCTCGGAGGAAGTAACAGCCCTACGTCTCGGAGCCCGGAGGCGGTCGACTGGATTATATCGTATGTGTTCTGGGTGCCAACCCTTCCACTGTGGAGGGGGTGGCTTATATAGAGTGCGCCAGGACCCCAGCCAGCCCACGTAGCAGAGGGTTTAAGGTATGTTAAGACCTGGCGTTACTGGTAACGTCGGACATAAAGTGTCATCATGACCATAAAGACTACTTAATTACAGACCGTTTGGATCTGAGTGATTCTGAGCACCGATGGTCGAGTGAGCCTTCTTGGTCGAGTGTCTCGATTACTGTCGGTGGAAGCCTACCAGTCATTGGAAGGCAACTTCTTTTCATGCGAGTGTCCTTGGGGAGGGTACCTTTGGGCAGGTCTATGTCCCTACCCTAGGTACATGACTTCATCATTAGCCCCCAAATGGATCGAGGTTTGAGTGAGGAAGGAGTTGATAATCTTTCCGACCCGGTCTTTGTGTTGCGAGTGTGTCTTACTCTGGATCTATGACCTTTTAGTGATGGCGTCAACTTCTCTTTCAGTCGCCTTGATCCATTCTTCACATTTGTCGAGTGAACTTTTTGAACTTGAGGATTTCCGAGCGACGGATCGGAGGAAATCTGCTTGTCGACAAAGTTGCTCCGCATGTTAGCGGATTTCATGATCTGAATTTTGGGAAGTGCACGAAGCAGAGAAAACTGCGGCACTCGGATGGGATAAGGCGATGACACCTCGATCTTCACGCCGCCTTTTTCGCCACATATCGTGCGCGCGCCTGTTGCGGGATTTGACGGGATTGCCTGGACCTACCAGTCAGCCACTCGAAAGTGGCCTCATATAAGGCATCGGACGGGGTATTTTGAATAGTGTGACCCCAATCTTCCCCTCCCTCCGCCTCCAAATCCTTCTGCTGCGCCCTTAGCCTGCTCAGCGCCGCAGCTCAATACCTGCTTCACCGGCGACCATGGTGAAGGAGAAGACCGCAGTCTTGGAGCGGGTGAAGAAGGCGGCGGCGAAGGCGAAGGGGAGAGCTCCCAGTCGGGGCGGATCTTCTTCCGATCCAAACTGCCGCAAGGTTGGGTCCAGGGAGATTGGATCCGCCCGACCATCACCGAGAAGGACCTCAACGATCTGGCCAACGAGGGACTGATCCCCCATGGGTCGGTGAGGCTTCCAGGAACGGAGTGGCAGCCGCAGCCTGAAGAGGGTGAGTGCGTTCTCCTAGCCACTCACGTAGATCGGGGATTTTCTCTGCCGCCGAATCCTTTCTTCCGAGGGTTTCTGAACTTTTTTGGAGCGCAACTCCATCATTTCACTCCCAACTCCATTGCCTATCTTGTTGCTTTCTTGGGTTGTCGGCCGCACTGGGGCCTGTTCAAGCATATATTCACTTGTCGCTCTCAGACGGTGAAGAAAGCGAACCCGAATGATGAGAGAACCCAAGTAATCCAGATGTGTGGGGACTCGGGGTCCGATGAGGGGAAGAGCGCTTTTCCGGCTATGACTCTCCCCGACTCGGTTAGAGGGTGGCAGTCGACCTGGTTCTACTGCCAAGACCAGCCGACACCGGGGCAGTCGACTGGACTCCCTCCTTTCTCCATGAGTCGAGTGAACAAGCCATCTTCCCTGAAGGTGCTACCAGAGGAGAAGGCCCAAGTAAAATTGTTGATGGAACGCGTAGTCCAGCTCATTCGCGACGGGGTGACCGGCATGGATCTTCTGGAAGTTTCCTCCGACGACGTATTCAGCCACTCCAATACCGAGGCCATCCGATGTGGATGTACTCCGGTACGGATGATACCACTCGGGTCCATCCAGAGGAGGTCAATGACGCCACGCTGGAGAAGTGGATGACTACCATCACAGGAAACAAAGATAATCCTCGCGGAGCTAGGAGGATTCCCCCACTCGACCATTCTTACGATCCAGACAAGGTATAACCACTTATCTCCGACTGTGATTCTGCTGCATTCATTCTGTTTTGATGCCAATTCATCGACTGACTTTTGCCTTGTTTTGTTGTCTTCTAGGCCACCACTGAGATGTACTCGATGCCCAACGGGGCGCAGGAACCAGTCGAAGAAGAAGAAGGAAGCGGAGGTGAAAGCCAGGAGGAATGGGAGTCCAACGGCGAGGAGGATGAGGGGGACGACAGCTCTGGTGAAGAGGAGGAGGAGGAGGAAGAGGAGGAAGACGTCGATCCTCCCCGCCGGAAAGAAGGTCAAGTTGACGATGACCCGTGGCGGCGCGTAAAGCTGTTGCGCCCATCGGCGGTCGACGGCGCGACCTCGAACAACTTCCCTTCGCCGACCGAGAAACCGCCGAAGCAACCTCGAGCAACGTCGTCGAAGCCGCGAAGGCCCTGCCAAGATGCGGATGGTCATTCCCACCATCTCCGGGTAATCAGCAGAACTTGTATTTCCTATTCAACATGAGTGTACTTTTGGTCGACTCGATGACCGATCAGCCGATTCTTGAAATCTGCGGTGCTGCTACCTCCGAGACCTCGGCCAAGCACGAAGATCGGAAATGGAAGACGCCACACCTCCAACCTTGGTATGATCTCTGCAGTTTCGCTTTTAGTCGATTGGATTTCCATGTTTACTTTTGAATCTTTCTTGTAGTTCCGCCTCATGTCATTGATCTCCCCGATGATGACGAGGAAACGCCGTTGAGGAAGAGGAAGGACAAGAGGGTGCCTGCTGGCAAGGCTGCACCAGTTGTGACGATACCTGAGACGCTGGTTTCCGAGGGAGGCAACACCGCTCGGGCCTCTGTGTCTTTTGTTGTACCCCTGACAAGTGCCCGACCCACTTCGTCGACTGTTGATCCATCATCCCTTTTTGCTACACACCACGTCCTGGAAGACCAAGTGAGTGCTGCTAAGGAGGCTATACGCCACGCAGGGATCATGATGGAGCAAGTGAAGGCAGTCCGAGAGGCCAGCCAGGCGGCCTATGATGCTAGTTCAGCTCTCCAGAGCAATGTCCAAGTAAGTCGATCGTTGCTTGCTCTGTTAGGACATGCTACCTGAAACTGCTTCTTTCTGAAGATTTCCATATCTGTACACCCACTGGGTGGGTGTGTCGATTGAGTTTTTGTGGGGGCACGCTGAGTGCACCCACTGGGTGTAGTCCCCGAGACTATGGTGGACTGCGTGCAGTCGACTATAGTCTTTACACTTTGAACTTCTTCACTCGGCCTGGTCGGACCAAGTCGAATGGAACCGTAAAACCGGTGGGGGCACGCTGAGTGCACCCACTGGGTGTAATCCCGAGACTATGGTGGACTACGGCGATCGGCTATAGTCTAAAGAACTGTTTTTTTACCGATGATCACGACAATTAGCCATGGTTTTAGAATCATAACCTTTTTGCCTCTTTTGGTCGATTGGTCGAACCAAATTGGTAAAACCAGTGGGAACATCGCTGAGTGCACCGCTGGAGTGTAATCCCCGAGGCTCCTGTCGAATGTTTTGATTCGGCTGTAGTCTTAGAAATGCTACAATTTTTCCTTAGTCACTCGGAAGTGATCTATCTTTGATGTCTTTTGTTGATTGACTCTTTGTAGAAATCTTGCGAGCTTGTGGCTCGCTATACTGAGTTAGAGAACAAACAGATCCAGCTCAACCTCGACTTGAAGCTTGCTCAGGAGAATTTGCAGAAGGCGAAGGATGAAGAAAAAGGTATGGCTGGTGAGAACTTGACGACTGTCTTTGTTTTTCTGTTCATTCTCAACTCTGTTCTCATTGTTGCTTTGCAGATAAACTGGAGGAGACTCTAAAGAAGAAGGACCTTGACCTTGCAGAGGCACATAAGGCGGCTTTGGAGAAAACAAAGCTCGCTGAAGAGAAACTTGCCTCAGTTGGCAAACTTGAAGATGAAAATGCCAAGCTGAAAGCCGCTCTTGACGCGGCCAACAAGGAAGTTAGTCGACTGAAGAACGACAAGATTGCTCTGTCTGACAAGGCTGGCCAATCAAGGGAAGCGAAATGACCTGGAGGTTTATCTTGGAGGGCTCGCCAAGAAGCTGTTCCTCATGCTTGAAGGTAATCTCTTTTATCCGACTGTCTTGCTATCACCGGCTCATCGCATGATTGTTGTTTTGAGTCTGAGCTGTGTTTTCAGAATTCTGTCAAAACTTCGAAGAAGAAACCGGTCAGTGGAAACCAGCTGGACCCCATCAACTCTCTGTGAAGGACGGCTGCTATGAATGTGCTCCGATTGAGTCTCGCGTTGCTAGCGTGGTGGATTATCTTGCTCGATTGAAAGCTGCGGTGTCGCGGATCGACTCAACTCTCGGCGAGGCGGGCGCTTGAATGACCTTGAATCATAATGACTCGATTGAATGAGATTCCAAGTCGAGTGCAAGAATGGAAAAAGTCTTCGCGGTGTGGTGCTGATGTTGCTCTGTCTCTGGTTCATGTCCACTGCAAGGAAGCGCAAGAGGAAAAGCTGGCGTCCCTCAAAGTTGCCAACACCAGGAAGTATGACTTCCGATCTTTCATGGAGACCTTCATCACTGCTGCTACCTGTATTGCCGACGGAATCGACCTCGACCAGTTTGTTGCACCTTCCAGTCCTCCACCGAAGGAGTAAAAAACTTCTAAGTCCCACCTTAAATTTGCCTCGGAATGCCGAGTGGTTTTTGTAACCGAGAAATTTAATGTGCTTAACGCTGAGCACTTTCGGATCCGTAGGACGTTTATCCGAACTTGATCTATCCTTGAACATGCTTTATTTGCCTTCGAGAGAACTTTGCTCTTCATTCGGAATATATTTCATTGTAGTAAGTAGTATCCTTGAGGTGAAACTCCAATCGACTTGTACTTCATCTATCTTGCAGGTAGAGACGGAGCACAGACTGCGACTGACCTCGTCGTTCTTGCGGATTGGGATGGACCGCACGTCGTACTTGTGGCGAAGCTCCGAAGGAGAAGGTAGCAGTTGACCTGTACCTCGTCGTCCTTGCGGATTGGGATGGACTGTACGTTGTACTTGTGGCGAAGCTCCGAAGGAGAAGGTAGCAGTCGACCTGCACCTTGTCGTCCTTGCGGATTGGGATGGACCGTACGTTGTACTTGTGGTGAAGCTCCGAAGGAGAAGGTAGCAGTCGACTTGCACCTCGTCGTCCTTGCGGACTGGGATGAATTCCTTACTTAGGCGAGTACTGGACTGCAGCTAAGCCTCCGAGCGGGAGGTGTGCTCTCCACTTGGTAGGATTTTTATCACTTAGGCGAGCACTGGGCTGCAGCTAAGCCCCCGAGTGGGAGGTTTGCTCTCCACTCGGTAGGGTTTTTATTACTTAGGCGAGCACTGGGCTGCAGCTAAGCCCCCGAGTGGGAGGTTTGCTCTCCACTCGGTAGGATTTCTATTACTTAGGCGAGCACTGGGCTGCAGCTAAGCCCCCGAGTGGGAGGTTTGCTCTCCACTCTGTAGGGTTTTTATTACTTAGGCGAGCACTGGGTTGCAGCTAAGCCCCCGAGTGGGAGGTTTGCTCTCCACTCGGTAGGATTTTTATGGTGTAGCTCTGAAGGAGAAGGTAGCAGCCGACCTGCACCTCGTCGTCCTTGCGAAGCGTTCATTATATTGAATGTTTAAGCGAACACTACAACAAAAACCCCCCTACAGCAACAGATGTCTTGCAACGATGTTAACACAATGTGTTGTTTAGTTGAACCCACCCTCCCCACTTAGCGCTAACCTCCCCGTACACCCCACCTCCCTCTCTCTCGCACATCTGAAATATCCATTCCTTCGTTTTTTTTCATTTACACATCTCTCTGAAAAAATCGGGTGACACACCCAACAGCCAGGGTTCCCACCACCGCCGCCGCCCCCTCGCCCTTGGCCTCCTCCGTCGCCACTTTCTACGCTCGCTGGTGAAACAGACTGCGTCGCCGCCCATCCTCCTGCGCCGGGGAAGGCGTCGCGGCCGCCCATCCTCCCGCTCTGGGGAAGGCGTCGCGGCCGCCCATCTCCCGCGCCGGGGAAGGCGTCGCGGCCGCCCATCCTCCCGCGCCGGGGAAGGCGTCACCGCCGCCGATACTCCTGCGTCGGAGAAGGCGTCGCAGCCGCCGTTCCTTTGCGTGACCAGAGATGCAACCGTTGTCGTTGTTCTTCCGCACAGCTAGGAATGAAGCACGTACCGACGCACCCGTCATCCTAAACTGCAGCAGTTCTACAGGTCTAATTTTGTCCCTCCCGCATCTGCAATTCTTTACTGGTATCCCTTAAGGCTTTGTTCAGTTTGATTTATTCCCCAAAGGGAACCAATTAACACAGGGATTGAGTGGATTCCTGCATCTCAGTCAGATCCGTTTTGGTATTGATTCCCTATAATCAACTATTCCCCTTGACCTCTATTGTCGGTTATATACAAGGTTTGAGAGGGATTGATTATTATATCATGATTGCAGATAACAAAACACAGAGATTTCAAGCAGGTCTCCTATCATCAACAATTTTCAAGCACCAGTGTACGTCTAGATCCCAATAATGCATCATCACATTGCTTTTACTAGACAACTACATGTTTTTTTGCCATGATTATTTTAATAATAAAGAAAAAGCTTATTTGCTTGTTGCTTCCCTGTTTAAATCTTCACTGGAAAGGCATTACACAGTTACTAATAAGCAGAGTATACTCTTAATAAGTATGTGTGGTAATCAACTCTGATCAATACTAAGTCGATTTCAGAAATCAGGAAAACAGAAAAACCAAATCCATGCCCACAGCAACTATTAATCGGTGAGGAGAATTTCACAATACAGCTCTAGATAGAATGTAGCAAGAAACAGGGATCAGGAACTGTCTCAATCTAACCCTTGCCTACAACTTAAGAAGAGAAGAAGCAAGATAAGGGAGACGAACCGGAGAGAAGAGGCAAATGGCCACTGCGTCGCCATCGCTACCGCCGGAGAGATGGCCGCCCCATCCCTATCACATCTGCCTTGCAGTGCAGCCTCGCAGCACTATGTTCCTGTCCAATCCACATCTTATTTCCATGCATGAATGTGTAACACAAGGAGAAGACCCTCTAGCCTCTCTGACGAAGCCGCCCTAAGCGTCACCGGCAGCAACTACGCAATCATGTCCTTGCCCCTAGCCCCTGAAACCTCTCACCAACGTGTACTTCCTCCCATCTTATCCTCATGAAGGTTCAAAGTGCCAATCAACGATTCTCTTCCATCTTTTTCATAATTGGTGGGCTAATCTCCTAATGTTTTGCCCCCAGCAATTGATTCCTCACAAAATTTACGTCCCTGTTTTGCCTCCTGTCACCCTAATTCATGTGGAGCTAGCAACTTAAATTTGGCATGGAACAATTCGTAAGTGCCATTAATTACAGTTTGTACGTACAGTTTTGCTTCTTCATTTTCCTATGTGATTACTTTACCTCAGCTCATTGATTTCAGGCGCTGTTTAAAATTATAACAAGAGGACATAGAATGAGGTATATGTGATATTTCAGTTTTTGTTGTTTCAATTGTTTTTGTCTTACCTCTAATTTATTTCTTTATTATATAGCTCCTTTTATTTCCTCATTGAACTTGAACCACATGTGGACCAGTATGCGCACGCCTCATTGCATTGATATTTGTAATAGGGAGATATTGTGCCTCTTGCATTGTAACAAATAAATCATGGTATCTGTGTTTGGCTCACGGCTCACCTACCTTTGATTGTACACGTGATTTATTTTTGTAAATGTGTTGTATAATACACTAATGCTTTTCACAATTTTTGTTTTAGTGAGTAACTACATATTTGGTAGCTAGATTGTCCACTTCCGACAATTGGATATTAGACGTCTAATTGTACGTGCACTCCAGACCATTCTATAAATCAGGTATGCCTAATATTTCTTTGAAATGACTACATGGTCGTGTCCATGGAGCCATATGCTACTTTCAAGTGCGGGTAATAAGCCAGTACGTAACAATACCCTTGATGTTGCATGCTATTTGGGCACTATGTGTGTCACATGGCTTGGTTTAAGCATTCAATATTACATAGGCATTGCGTTGGTTCTCGAAAATAGTTTAGATTTATCATTGTTTGCTTAAATTTGGCTAGAGTTGAGATGAAATCTCCTAGCTATGAGATAACATAGTATACAAAGTGTTCTGCACTAGATTAGATAGGGTGGTGATCTACTTTTCGTTTTGTTCAGGCTTTCAGTTTGGTTGCATCTTGCCATGTCTTATTGGAGAGAACACATCAGTTGATAACTCAAATTATCCCGAATATGGTGATGCTTTTTTTGTGTGTTTTTGCTTCTGTGGGTTTTGAGAATTTTATTCATGGATCAGGAAATTATAATTTGTGACTTTGTAATTTTCACGTAATTACGAAATTTTGCATGATGCAGATTATTTAAAGATTTTCAAGTTGTTGGCAATGAGATTTCTTCTAATACACCATAGAAAGAATGACTAATGAATCATCCCAAGATGAGTAGTACGGGAGTAATGTGCAGACCTCTTGACAATTGAGATGTTCCATTTTGTAATAGTTGATACTATTGGTTGTCATTATTCAGTTGTTGAATTCATCTCGTAGTTATTATAATATATTGTTTGGATATTTTTTTAGTAGTAAATACAAGCTGATAGTTATTCATAATGAACAGCCAGATCTGATTCATCAAAGGTGTCTGTTTTGCTATGCAAATTCTTATCTCAATGAGCCATGGATATTCAAAACGTGTGCGGTCATTTCTATGGTGCTCATTTTAATTTTACTTCTCTATTAGCCTGATTTTCTCTACTGTAAGTTACTCATCTCATATTGTTGTTGTTGTTGTAGGTCACCAAGATAAAATGATGATGCATGACTCAGATCTTGATTGCAAGGTTAAGAATTGGAGCTACTACAAGATAATTAGAATGCCAGTTTTAGGATTAATGTTTCAAACATTATAGTTGATTGCAAGGTCAAGAATTGGGCCACTACAAGATATAGTTTAACCTCCTGTAATCTTTGGATCATGGTTTTTGTAATGCAACATAGCGATATAATATATGATATCTTTCTGTTTGTTATATTCTGGCTCCTATGCAGTACTGGCATTGACCTAATAATTGTGGACAACAATATATAAAATATCATCAATTGTTCATGCTATCTATCAAAGCTTTTAGTAGTTTCAATTATTTTTAATGTCCATTAGAAAATCCTTTTGTACAGGGTTGCCACCAACGCATATGAAGTGTTGTTGGGCTATAGCTTTATATGTTGCTACCTAACAACGCTTCTACACGCCGTTTACCAACGTAAGCATATACGTTGTTGTAGATCCTTCCAACGCCACCTACGGCAACGCATACAAATGCGTTGGTGTAGACCTTAGCAACGCATATATGGACATACGACAACGCATTGATGCGTTGTCGAAGGGGGGTTCCTGTTGTAGTGGAATCCTTGGGCTGTTGCTAAGCCCCCGAGTGGGAGGCTGACTCTCCACTCGGTAGGATTTTGAATACTTAGGCGAGTACTTGGACTGCAGCTAAGCCCCCGAGTGGGAGTCTGGCTCACCACTTCGGTAGGATTTTGAATACTTAGGTGAGTACTTGGACTGCAGCTAAGCCCCCGAGTGGGAGTCTGGCTCACCACTCGGTAGGATTTTGAATACTTAGGCGAGTACTTGGACTGCAGCTAAGCCCCCGAGTGGGAGTCTGGCTCACCACTCGGTAGGATTTTGAATACTTAGGCGGGTACTTGGACTGCAGCTAAGCCCCCGAGTGGGAGTCTGGCTCACCACTCGGTAGGATTTTGAATACTTAGGCGAGTACTTGGACTGCAGCTAAGCCCCCGAGTGGGAGGCTGGCTCTCCACTCGGTAGGATTTTGAATACTTAGGCGAAGCGGATTCGCAGCTAAGCCCCCGAGTGGGAGACTAGCTCGCCACTCGGAAAGGATTTTTTTACAAACTTAGACGAACCAGATTCGCAGCTAAGCCACCCACTGGGGGAAATTTCAACAAAAAGTAATAACAATCACTGGGAAAATTATAACATTCTTGTCTTAGATAAAAGAACTACAAAAGTACTTTTATTACATCTCAACCGAGTGAGTATTTAAGTATAAAAGGGGTGGAGCAGATCCGCATTCCAAGCTCGAGGCTCGTCAATCTGGCGATCAACGTTGTAGAGATGATATGCTCCGTTGTGGAGAACTCTCATGACGATGAAGGGACCTTCCCAAGTGGGAGCGAGCTTGTGTGGTTTCTGTTGATCCACTCGGAGGACCAAATCTCCCTCTTGGAAGGCTCGACTCTTCACATTTCTGGCATGGAATCGACGCAAGTCTTGCTGATAGATAGTCGAGCGGATCAGGGCCATCTCCCTCTCCTCTTCCAAGAGGTCGACTGCATCTTGCCGGGCTTGTTCCGCTTCTTCTTCAGAGTATAGTTCGACTCGAGGCTCATTGTGAAGCAGGTCACTCGGCGAACTGCTTTAGCTCCATAGACCAGGGAAGAATGGAGTTCTCCCAATCGACCGATTAGGAGTGGTCCTCAATCCCGGAGAACTGATGGAAGTTCGTCGACCCAAGCTCCTGCTGTGTGCTTGAGATCACGATCAGCCGTGGTTTCAGCCCTTTGAGAATGAGGCTATTTGCACGCTCGCTTGTCCATTCGACCGGGATGAGCAATCAAGCATAGTCGACCAGCGTGCCACGAGAGGCGCAGAAGGCTTTGAACTTGTCATTATCGAAGTTTGACCCATTGTCGGTGATGATGCTATGCGGAACTCCATATCTGAATATCAACTCTCCGATGAAACCGATAGCGATGCATGCATCGAGGTTCTTGATGGGCTTGGCTTCGATCCACTTGGTGAACTTGTCGACTGCTACTAGCAAATGAGTGAAGCCGCTTCTGCCAGTTCTCAGCGGTCCAATCATGTCTAATCCCCAAACAGCGAAGGGCCAGACGAGTAGAATGGTCTTCAAGGCCGAGGCGGGCTTGTGTGACATGTTGGAATAGAACTGACATCCTTCACACTTGTCGACTATTTCTTTTGCCATTTCATTTGCTTTTGTCCAGTAAAATCCCGCTCGGTATGCTTTAGCCACAATGGTCCGAGAGGACGCATGATGGCCACAGGTCCCCGAGTGGATATCCTCAAGAATTATCGACCTTCTTCCGGCGTGATACACTTCGGCCGACTCGATCGCGCTTTCTCTACATAACTGTCCCTTGATCATCAGAAGGTCTTGGATCGACGGACGATCCGTCGAGCCTCTTCTTCATTATCCGGGAGCTCTTTCCTTAGGATATATGCGATGTACGGCATCGTGTCGGTCGGGAGTGATGACCACAACTTCCATAATCAGGTCGACCACGGCTGGGACCTCAACTTCACGGATCATTGGCACTCTTTTGCTGCGGGCTTCTTCGTGAAAGGATCTTCCTGTCTCGATGGTGCATGAATGTGCTCCAAAATACATTACCGGAATGGCTTCCTCTTGGACCCTATCTTCGCCAAATCATCCGCAGCTTGATTTTTCATCGGGGTATATGATGAAGCTCTAACCCTCGAATTTCTTCTCTAGCTTTCTCACTGCATTACAAGAACTTGTCATAGCTGGGCTTCGACATCCCACTCCTTCATCACTTGATTAACAACCAGATCTAAGTCGCCAGTAGACCATAAGGCTGATTTAACGCCGAGTGAAATGGCCATACGCAACCCATACAGAGTGCTTCATATGCTGCTTCGTTGTTGGAAGAATCAAAGTGAATCTGGAGAACATATTTGAGCTTATCTCCTCGGGGAAACCAATACAACCCCGCACTGAACCGTTCAGCATCTTGGAACCATCGAAAAACATAGTCCAAAGGTTCGAGTGAACTTGAGTCGAAGCTGCTGTTCCGTCCACTCGGCGAGGAAGTCTGATATTGCTTGGGACTTGATGGCTTTCTTTGCCTCAAATTTGATATCAAGGGGAAGGAGTTCGATCGCCCATTTAGCCACTCGACCAGTTGCATCTCTGTTATGAAGAATTTCCGACAATGGGCGTCGCTGACGACTGTAATGGAATGATTAGAGAAATAATGAGCAACCTTCTTTGTGGTCATATAAATCCCATAAACAAGCTTCTGATAGTGAGGGTATCTTTGCTTTGATGGGGTCAGCACTTCAGAAAGATAATAAACTGGGCGTTGAACTTTGAAGGCTTTTCCTTCTTCTTCCCGCCGACCGTAAGTACAGTCTCGACGACTTGTCCAAGAGCTGTAATGTAAAGCAACAAAGGCTCTTTGTCGATAGGAGCAGCAAGCACCGGTGGGTGGAGAGCGAGCTTTTAGCTCGCAAGCGCTGCATCAGCTTCGAGTCCACTCGAACTTGTCGACTTCTTCATCGATCGGTAAAGAGGCAATGCCTTTTCACCGGCGAGAGATGAATCGACTTAAAGCGGCCAAGCATCCAAGAAGCTTCGACATCGTGCACACGCATGCAGGCGCTTCATTCGAGTATAGTGCCAACCTTTTCGGGTTAGCATCGATTCCTCGCCGAAATGAGAAACCGAGTAACTTCCACCAGAACTCCAAATGTGCACTTTGATGGGTTAAGCTTGATATCATACCTCCGAGATTGGCAAATGTTTCAGCAAGGTCACCAACAGGTCGGAACCCTTTCGTGACTTGACCACTATATCATCCATGTACGCTTCCACATTCCGACTGATTTGAGTGAGCAAACACTTCTGAATCATCCTCATGAATGTGGCTCCGGCATTCTTGAGACCGAATGGCATGGTGACATAATAGAAGCACCCGAATGGAGTGATGAACGCTGTTTTAATCTCATCGGGTCCATACAGATGGATCTGATGGTACCCGGAATAGGCGTCTAAAAAAGACAACCTCTCACATCCCGCAGTTGAGTCGACTATTTGGTCAATGCGAGGAAGAGGGAAATGATCTTTCGGGCAGGCCCGATTGATATGCTTGAAATCGATGCACATGCGCAACGACTTGTCCTTCTTGGGGACCATGATGACATTGGCGAGCCACTCGGAGTGGTAGATCTCTTGGATGAACTCTGCCGCTAAGAGCCGAGCCACCTCTTCACCAATGGCCTTTCTCTTCTGGACGGCGGACCGTCGAAGATGTTCTTTAACCAGTTTGACTTTTGGGTCGACTCGTAGGCGGTGCTCAGCCAGCCCCCTGGGAACACCTGGCATGTCAGCAGGCTTCCATGCAAAGATGTCCCAGTTCTCACGGAGGAACCGGATGAGCGCTTCTTCCTATTTTGAGTCGAGTGTTGTTGAGATGTTGGTCGAGCAGCATTGGGATCACCGGGTGAATGTGAACCTGTTTCGCCTCACCGTCGATTGAATGCTGACTCGTTCGCGGGCTTCTTAGCTGGCAACAAATCACTCGGATCTGCAGTTTTCGATACTCTTGTAACTCTACCATCGCCAACCGAGCATCGGCGATCTTAGAGCCCTTCGAAGCACTCTTCCGCCTTCTTCCGATTGCTGTAACGGTGATCACGCCCTTGGGGCCAGGCATCTTCGCTTAAGATACACGTAACATGGTCGGGCCATGAACGTGCATATGTTAACCTTCCCGAATAGCGTGATAAGCGCTCGGAAATCCACGACCTCAAAGGTCAACTTTTCTTTCGGAAATGCTTGAATCACCAAAAACTACATCAAGAGCAATTTGGCGAGTGACTCAGCCTTCTTTCCGTGAATGACTCCGTGGAAGCTCATATTCTCGGTAATCGAGTCCGGACATCGGAATGCCCATCCCTTTCAACGTCTCTGCGTACAATATGTTCAAGCCACTACCACCATCCATCAGAACTTTGGTCAGTCGAGTGCCTTCGACGACTGGGTCGACAACCAACGCTTGCCTCCCAGGGGTGGCAATGTGCGTCGGGTGATCGGACTGGTCGAATGTGATGGCGGTCTGGGACCATTTCAGATAGTTGGGCGTCGTTGGAGCAACCATGTTCACTTCCCGATTGATAACCTTCAATCGACTTTTGCTTCGGCGTCGGCAAAAATCATCGTGGTGGAATTGACCTAGGGATATCCATCATCGCTGTCATCTTTGTCCTCAACTTTGTCTCTCCTTATCCTTATCCTTGGGTTGTTTCCTTGGGCCGCTGAATCAAGAGCCGACAATCGTCGAGTGGTATGTTTTGGGTAAATGAGTTTACCCTCTTCATCTTTCTTCATGTGAATGTGACATGGCAAATCCAACACGTCATTTCCATCTTGATCTTTCACCTTCTTGGGGTTCCAAGGACCCTTGGGTTTCCCCTTGAACTTTCCTGGGGTCACAGCCAAGGCCTCTCCGGGAGCAGCTGGCTCGGCTTTGCGCTTCTGCTTCCGACTGGAATTTCCTCCGCCGGCCTCATTAGCGGCCGATTTGTATTTACCACTCCGGAGCCGATCCTCTTCTTCACCATTTGCATACTTGGTGGCAATCTCCATCATCCGACTCAGGGTCATATCTCCGGTTCGACCGAATTTCAAACTCAACTCTCTGTTCTTGACACCTTCTTTGAAGGCACAGACTGCCTGGTGATCAGATACATTCTCAACTGTGTGGTGCAAAGTGATCCACCTCTGGATATAATCTCTCAAAGTTTCACTCGACTTTTGCACACACGACTGCAACTCCGTCAACCCTGATGGTCGCTTGCAAGTCCCTTCATATGTCCTGACAAACACTCGGGCAAGATCTTCCCAAGTGTAAATACTGCTGGGTGCTAACTAATTCAACCACGCTCTGGTTGAACCCTCCAACATAAGAGGCAAATGTTTCATGGCTACCTCATCGTTGCCGCCGCTGATCTGAACAGCCACTCGGTAATCTTCAAGCCAAGTGTCAGGCTTGGATTCACCAGTGAACTTACTGACTCCAGTCGCCAACCTGAAGTTGGGAGGAATCACCGCGGCTCTGATGGCTCTGCTGAAACACTCCGGCCCTGAGACGTGAACTCTGCTGCTGGAGGGAACATCTCTGTCATGGCCTTCTCGGTGAGCTCTGTTCCTGTCGACCAAACCTTGAACGATAATAGATCTCGCATCAAAGCCTGGTTCCCTGGGGTCGACTGGAACTCTTCGCCCAACACTGTGCTAGCGTCTGTCGTCCTGCTGCCGAGGAGCGTATGATCCACCCCTTGGGGGAGGAGTGGGCACTCGACGTCGATCATTGCGATCGAATCAGTGCTCATATTGCTCGCGGCTCTTGTACTGATCATCACGCCGGACCCCACGTTCCTCACGCCTCGGGGGCGATCTCGGACTATGGGCCGACTGGACTGAATTCGCAGCGACGGATCGGCTGTGAATCATGTTCCGCGACTGTGATACGACTGAGTTTTGGTCTCCTGCCGCCCGGAGCAGATCTCTGATTTGTAGCAAACCTCTACCCGCCTCCGACTGGGAAGGCTGAATTGACTATGCTATATGGGCGGCAGCTGCTAAATTCTGAATCAGAGTTCGATATACCTGAGTTGGTGGCTGGAAGAGCTGACGTCGACTGGATTCTGGAACAATTGGTCGCGTGCGCTCGTCGAGTACTCGCTGAAGGTTCTCCAGTCGAGTGCACTCAGCCAGGTTGGCCAAGCGCGCATCCTCCAAGGCACGAGCCTCGGGGGTTTCTCCAGCGATAGGAGTGTGAAGCGCATCCATGTTCCGACGGCGAAGCTCCTCCCTCTGAAGCGAAGTGAGGGGCTCGTGCAGGTACTCTTCGTGGGCTTGCGCCGGATCGCCTCCACCGTCACCTCCATTGGTGCGGGGGAATCCGGGGGGACTGCATGGTCCATCGACCATCAGAACCTCTGCCGCCGGGTCACTGCTATCGCACTCGGACGCAGTCTCTGCGGAGCCAGTCAAACAGGCCGTAGAGAGATTCGTCGGGCTCGATCCCCGCGACTTGGGGGGTGGCCGACTGGCGAGCCACCGCATGCCTCACCCACCGCTGAAGCCTCGACCGACCGGAATGCTTGCGCCGGCAGGAGACTGGGAGCGGAAGGCACAGGAGCTGACCCATACTGGGTCGACGGTTGCCGCAGGAGGACTCCGCAACACTGCGCAAAGTGCGTCGCTCATGAGACGGGAGCGCGCCCACGCCGAGTGGAGCCTCCTGAAGCCAAGCGGAGTCGCTGGCGACGAACGTGAGCGCCGAGACGGATCTCGCGCCTCGACCGAACTCCACCTGAAACCATGATGTAGGAGATCGAAAGAATCCCAACTTCTCCAACAAATCGCTAGAACACCTGCCCCACGGTGGGCGCCAACTGTCGTGGTTCTAAGTCTGACAGTAGAATGGGGGGTAGGAATGGAGAGGCAAGATCCTAGCTATGGAGTAGTTGTATACACAAGGGATTTACGAGTTCAGGCCCTTCTCGGGGGAAGTAACAGCCCTACGTCTCGGAGCCCGGAGGCGGTCGACTGGATTATATGCGTATGTGTTACAGGGGTGCCAACCCTTCTGCCTGTGAAGGGGTGTGGCTTATATAGAGTGTGCCAGGACCCCAGCCAGCCCACGTAGCAGAGGGTTTAAGGTACGTTAAGACCTGGCGTTACTGGTAACGTCGGACATAAAGTGTCATCATGACCATAAAGACTACTTAATTACAGACCGTTTGGATACAGAGTGATTCCTGAGCACCTGATGGTCGAGTGAGCCTTCTTGGTCGAGTGTCTCTGATTCTGTCAAGTGGAAGCCTACCAGGTCGACTGGAAGGCAGCTTCTTTCGCGAGTGTCCTTGGGGAGGGTACCTTTGGGCAGGTCTATGTCCCTACCCTAGGTACATGACTTCATCAGGACTCACAGTCGAATTATATCCGGTTCGAACTGGAGGCTGAAGACGGAGAATTTTGTTTCCCACCCACGGCCCACTTCATAGCCACTATCGAGGACTTAACCGACACGCTCGATTACGGCTCCGAAGACATCGACTGTATGGACGACGATGCCGGAGAAGAAGAGGCCCAAAATCCGCCGTTTACCGGACGTTGGACGGCCACTTCCTCGTATGACGTATACATGGTGGATGCACCAAAAGAGAATAGCGGCGATGACAAGGAAGATCCAGTTGAGCATAAACCTCCTGAGATACAACCAAAGCGCCGGCGTCAGCGGCACCGCTCTAAATCACGCCGCAGCAAAGACAGCAACACCGGCACAGGAGAAGATAGCACTCCGGACGGTGCCGAAGACAATGAAGATCCTGTTGAGGCAACTTCCGAACAGGACGAACGGGAAGACGTATAAGTTAGCCCTGATGAACAGGCCATACACGAAGACTCGGAGGACAGTAACTATCTTCCGCTCTCCGAGGAGGAGGTGAGCCTCGGCAACGAAGATTTTATCGTGCCTGAGGAACCTCTCGAGCAGGAGCGCTTTAAGCGCCGGCTAATAGCCATTGCAAGGAGCCTGAAAAAGAAGCAGCATCAGCTTCAAGCTGTTCAAGATCTGCTCAACGATAGATGGACTGATGTCCTGGCAGCCAAGGAATACGGCCTCAAGCGCCCAGTCAAAAGTTACCCGAAGCGTAAATTGCTACCTTAGTTCGATGATGAGACGCTGGAACCCGTACCATCATCGCGCAATGTGGCTGACCGACCATCACGTGGTCGGGACAAAGCGGCAACTCAAGCCGAACACCAGCCCACTCCACCTCACCGTAAAGGTAGAGATAAAACAGCTCGGGGACATACCTACGACCTGCGGCAGGGCTTGGACAGTAGAGTAGGTCAAAACAGATCAATCTATGGATCACGGGGACGCGCCCCGACACGCGACAACGGCTATCTAGCCGGACGCAACAATCATACTCACACCCGGGCCGAGAACCGCGGACGGACTCCATCCGAGCTACATCGCGACGTGGCCCGATACAGAGGCGCCGCACACCCCCTTTGCTTCACTGGCGAGGTGATGGATCACGAATTCCCAGAAGGGTTCAAACCCGTAAACATCGAATCATATGATGGGACAACAGACCCCGCGGTATGGATCGAGGATTTTCTTCTCCATATTCATATGGCCCGCGGTGATGATCTCCATGCCATCAAATACCTCCCACTAAAACTCAAACGACCAGCTCGGTACTGGTTGAACAGTCTGCCCGAAAACTCCATTGGCAGCTGGGAAGACTTGGAAGAAGCCTTCCTCGACAACTTCCAAGGAACATATGTCCGACCTCCGGATGCAGATGACTTAAGTCATATAGTCCAACAGCCCGGAGAGTCAGCCAGGAAATTCTAGACTAGGTTCTTAACTAAAAAGAACCAGATCATCGACTGTCCGGATGCCAAAGCCCTAGCAGCCTTTAAGCATAGCATCCGCGACGAATGGCTCGCCTGACATCTCGGGCAGGAAAAGCCGAAGTCCATGGCAGCCCTTATGGCACTTATGACCCTCTTCTGTGCGGGCGGAGATAGTTGGCTAGCCCGTTGCAATAATAATGCAAGCGAACCTGGCACCTCCGAAGCCAAGGATAGCAACGGCAAGCCCCGACGCAACAGACATAAGCGTCGAAACAATGGCAACAATACCGATGACACGGTGGTCAACGCAGGATTCAGTGGCTCCAAGTCCGGTCAGCGGAAGAAGCCATACAATAGGAACAATTCGGGCCCATCCAGCCTGGACCGCATACTCGATCGTCCATGCCAAATCCACGGGACTCCTGATAAATCAGCCAATCATACCAACAAAGACTGTTGGGTTTTCAAACAGGCCGGCAAGTTAAACGCCGAAAACAAGGAGAAGGGATCGCAAAGCGAGGACGATGACGAGGAGCCCCGGCCACCAAACACAGGAGGACAGAAGAAATTCCCTCCCCAAGTTAAAATGGTGAACATGATATATGCTACCCATATCCCCAAGAGGGACCGCAAATGCGTGCTCAGGGACATCTACGCGATGGAGCCAGTCGCCCCAAAGTTCAACCCATGGTCTTCCTGTTCGATCACTTTCGACTACAGGGACCACCCGACTAGTATCCGTCACGGCAGTTCAGCCGCACTGGTCCTCGGCCCAGTAATTGATGGATTCCATCTCACGCGAGTCCTCATGGACGGCGGCAGCAGCCTGAACCTGCTCTATCAGGATACAGTGCGCAAAATGGGCATTGTTCCCTCAAGGAGCAAGCCCACCAAAACTACCTTTAAAGGAGTCATACCAGGTGTAGAGGCCCGTTGTATGGGCTCAATCACACTAGAGGTTGTCTTCGGATCCCCGGACAACTTCCGAAGCGAAGAGTTGATCTTCGATATCGTCCCCTTCCGCAGCGGCTATCACACACTGCTCTGACGAAACGCATTTTCTTGATTCAATGCGGTGCCACACTATGCTTATCTCAATCTCAAGATGCCCGGACCACGCGGTGTCATAACAGTCAATGGAAACACGGAACGCTCCCTCCGCACCGAGGAGCATACCACGGCTTTAGCAACAGAAGTACATAGCGGCCTTTTTAAGCAGAACCTTAATTCGACGGCCAAGCACCCGGGCACTGTTAAACGAGTCCGTACTACCCTGCAGCAGGACAGCCCAGCTCGTCAAGAGCTAGACTAGCAATTTGGCCTTCGTCCCAACCCCAATAAAGTGGCGGCATTCGTACCGCGCGTACATAACTATGCACTCAAAATACCATGGGCATAGACGAAGGCATAACTAGCTTGTGATCCATAATATGGCTCGACTGCTCCTGGACACACATACTTTCAATTTTTCTTTTTTATCCTTTTCAGGTTTATTTTCTGCAGGCTTCTTCGGATGACCTGATCATCGGTCCTCTCAGCAGGATGGACATACCAAGATGGCAAGAAGCACTGGCGTACAAGGGGACCTCTAGGTGGTCTCTTTAACAATCACCCTACCTGTTTTCAGGACCTGCACACAACTCTCCCTTGGTCGTGGCATGTTAAATAGCCCGGTTGCTTATCGCACCACTTGTACAAATACGCTTTGACGTATTAATCAAACTATAATGGAAACAGTTGGCGGCCAACCTTCTCTGGCATTAGCTTACTACCTCCTTTTTCCCTTTCTTGATAATCTTCTCAAGTTGCACCCGTACACTTTGGTATGCTTTAATCTACCAGGGGCTTCATTGCTACCCATAATACGGCAACAAAGTCCGAACACTCTTTACAGTATAGTTCGGCACCCCGAATTTAGCATTATATGCATTGGCTCCGAATCATGTCTTTGGTCAATAGTTGGGTTGCCCGGCTCCTGTGCTTACTACCTTATGTTCCGTTATATCGGCTAGGGTAGTAAAGGGAGAACTACTGCGATTGTGTCATGTTTTATCCGGATGAGCACCTCAGTAGAGAAAGCCGAAAACTGACTGTCATGATGCGGCGAGAGCCGTTCAGCTCTTCGGAGGTTTCAAATCTTTAGCGATTTTTTCTGCATTATGCGATGAATTGACTTTTACCCGATCAGGTGTTTACAGTACCCTAGTTCGGATACTTGGGTTGCGCCTAACTTTTCATTGTCAAACACCTATGGCTAAGTGAGGGTGATAAAGCCACATAGTCCGATTGCCTGGTTCGTTGCGCTAAACACCTCCTTCAAGGACCAAACGATTGGATCAAGAGTGTTTAGATTACATCCCGAACACCCCCGTACTACCTACGTGGGGGCTGAAGCCGACGACTGGCCAACTCTCAAAATTTCATAAACACGGCCGCACAGGAGGTAAAATATTAAACATGCATTATATTACATAGCCGAACTTGTTTCATAATACAGGGCGAGACAATATGAATATATTCATTCAAAGATTACATCCTTCGTACATTGCTCAGCCACAATGAGGGACCCCTCCAGGACATCGCTAAAATACCGCTCCGGCGTGCGGTGCTCCTTGCCCGCGGGTGGTCCCTCGGTTGCGACCGTGACGGCGTTCGTCTTCGCCCATTGCATCTTCACACGGGCGAAGGCCATCCGCGCACCTTCAATACAGACCGACCATTTGATGGCGTCAAGCCGAGGGCAGGCATTGACTAGCCGCTTCACGAGACCAAAGTAGCTGCTGGGTATGGTTTCGGCAGGCCACAGCCGGATTATTAAGTCCTTCATGGCCAGTTCGGCCACCCTATGCAGCTCGACCAGTTGTTTTAGCTGATCGCTAAAGGGCACTGGATGTTCTGGCGCAAGGTATTGCGAACAGAATAGGTTCTCCATTGAGCTCCCCTCTTCGGCTCGAAAGAGTTCAGCAGCGTCAGAACGTTGTGCGGCAGATCCGCAAACACCCGTGGAGAACTCCAAATCCGGGCCAGTAAGAGATACCTCTTCCTCACATACTTGCTTTGCATAATAAAAGCCTTACCTGCCGCGATCTTCTTGGCCTCCTGGATATCCTGGAGGGCGCCTTGGGCTTCGTCCTAGGCCTCTTGTGCGCTTTGGCGGGCCTTCGCGAGTTCGGACTCTTGGTCCACATGTCAAGCGCCCAAGGACTCCTATTTCTTCATATGCCCCGAGCTCTCTGCCGACCTCCCAACCCTGGCCTCATGCTTTTTCCGGGTAGCTTGTTCCTTCGCCGCCCTCTCATCGGCCTCGGCCAGCGCTTTCTTGCGGGTTTCGACCTCAGTAGCCGCTCCTACAAATATCATAGCACTATGGTCAGCAAACATCATTTATTCTTTATGAACATACGGCAAGTCATAACATACCTTGCTTCTCCTCTAGATGTTTCCTTGCCTGGCCGAGCTCTTCTTCGGCCCGCTCCAGACTCTGCTTTAGTCCGGAGACCTCAGCAGCATGAGAGGTTGCGGCCAGCAACAACGCCTGCTTATTCACATAAGAGATATTTAGTTAGTTTCCTGCGAAAATTATTTGACCCTATGTCCGGCTTTTCTTTCCGAACACCGGACAGTGTCTCGGGGGCTACTGTCTATACTATGGCTTTCTCTTTTGCGTCGCTTACCTCAAAGCCTGTTAGCAGGCTGGTGCAGGCTTCAGCCAGTCCGTTCTTGACGGACTGAACCCTCTCAACCACCGTACCCATAAGGATATGGTGTTCCTCCACAATGGAAGCGCCTCGTAGCGCTTCCAGCAGATTATCCGGTGCCTCTGGATGGACAGAGGTCACCGGCGGTATAGGCACACCTCCTTTTGGAGGAGGCTGCTCGCTTGACTCCGGAGCTGTGTAGGTCTCCGGGATGATATCCGGCTGGGGGCTGAATTGGATATGGCCCCCATCGTCAGTCTCCATGGGGGTTTTCTCCCCCATGTGTCCGGCGGCCGAGGAGTCGTCCTCTGGCGCCACCCTGACGGCCTCCTGAACCTCTCCCTGGCCGGGGAAGGTCCTTTGGGACAGTACCTCGGTGTCGCCCTTGGCCTTGGGAGAGTGTGCCATCTGTGGTGACTCGCTGGCCATCGCCTTTGAATCCAGCGAATCCCTCGATGAGGACCGCGGGGAGCTGTCGCGGGCCGGACTGTAATTGCATAATTCAACATATTAAAACTGTGAAGTAGAGAGGCCGGATATATGGACGCATCAGGTTTTTTAGCACTTACGATGTGGCCGGGGGCTTGTTTCGAGGGCACAACTCTGGGCTCCTGTCAACATCCCACGTGGGGTTATCCGCGAGGAAACCCTTCCCCCTCTTGGACGCTCCTGCTTCCAGACTAGTGGAGGTCGCCATGTTCTTCCTTCCCCCCTCAAGGGGAGTGTTGCTTTCTTCCTCCTCCTCCTCGTCGTCTTCAGCGGCAGAGGAGTGAGTCTTGTTGTGTTCGGACGACACGTCCGAAGCTCCCCTGCGGCGGAGGCCACTTCTGGCCCCCTTGGCCTTCTTCTCCGGCGCCTGGTAAGGCACTGGGACCAGCATCTTCGTAAGAAGCGGGATGGCTAGTTCCTCGGGCAACGGAGCCAGACACTTAATCCGCTCCGCTTTTTCTGTCCATACCTGAAAAAATAAATAGTGAGGTTCAGATATCTTCTCGGCTAAGCAAGTAAAGTGTGCGCCTCGAAACATGAAATACTTACTGCATTGGCGGGACGGGCCAGGGCGTACCCGCGGTCCTCGGTTATCTCCGGCGACGTCTCGTTGCCCTCGAAGAGAAACTTCCAGATATCCTCGTGCGTGGTTCCGAAGAACTGTTGCAGGCTCTGGTGCTTGGCCGGATTGAACTCCCATAAAGGGCAAGTCCGGCTCTGGTATGGAAGGATCCAGCGAACTAGCATCACCTGGATCACATTGACGAGCTTAATGTCCTTGTCCACCATGCTCTGGATGCGCGTCTGCAGCGCTATCATCTCGTCCGATGAAGACCAATTCAGGCCCTTCTTTAGCCAGGAGGTGAGCCGCATTGGAGCTCCGGACTTGAATTCAGGAGCCGCGGCCCAGGTGGCGTCGCGGGGCTCTGTGATATAGAACCACAGTTTCTGCCACTCTTTGACGATCTCCACAAAAGTACCTTTGGGCCATGTAACGTTGGGCATCTTGCTCACCATGGCACCTCCGCACTCCGCATGCTAGCCATCCACCACCTTCCGCTTCACGTTGAAGATCTTGAGCCACAACCCAAAGTGGGGAGGAATGTGGAGGAAGGCCTCACACACGACAATGAATGTCGAGATGTTGAGGAAGGAGTTTGGGGCTAGATCATGGAAATCTAGCCCGTAATAGAACATGAGTCCGTGGACGAAAGGATGTAGAGGAAACCCTAACCCACGGACGAAATGGGGGATGAACACCACCCTCTCATTGGGCTTCGGGGTGGGGACAATTTGCCCCTTGGCTGGAAGCCGGTGGGCGATTTCTTTCGCCAGGTACCCGGCCTCCCGAAGCTTGGTGATGTCCTTCTCCTTGACGGAGGAGGCCATCCACTTGCCTTGCGCTCCAGATCCGTACATGGTAGAGTGCTTTCTTGAGGCGGATAAAAAGAGGACTTGGGTGCTGGAGCTCGAGAATGGGAAGACAGAGATAGAGAGAAGGCGTGGGTGAAAGAAGGGAGTCCTTATCTCCTTATAAAGGCAGTGAATGTCAAGTGCCTCCCCACTCGCCTTAAAACTCGCCTGTTCCTGAGGGTTGTGCAAACGGCACGGTTGGATTACCCACGCCCGTATTGATGAGAATCCCACAATAAGGGGACACGATCTCTACTTTGACAAGACGTGCCTCAAAGCGGCAGGCCGGAAAACGGTTCGAAATAATGACCGGGTGATGACGTGGTGTCACATTACCAAAAGTTGTCAGCGGATTGGAATAGACCCGGGGGCCATAGGTTTCACTAGTGGCTTCTCTCATGATAGCATATATTACGGTGGGTGAACAAATTATTGTCGAGCAATTGATAGAAAAGCGCATAGTTATGAGAATATCTAGGCATGATCATAAACATAGGCATCACGTCCGTGTCAAGTAGACCGAAACGATTCTGCATCTACTACTATTACTCCACACATCGACCGCTATCCAGCATGCATCTAGAGTATTAAGTTCATAAGAACAGAGTAACGCATTAAGCAAGATGACATGATGTAGAGGGATAAACTCAAGCAATATAATATAAACCCCATATTTTTATCCTCGATGGCAACAATACAATACGTGCCTTGCTGCCCTAACATCCTTTGGGAAAGGACACCGCAAGATTGAACCCAAAGCTAAGCACTTCTCCCATTGCAAGAAAGATCAATCTAGTAGGCCAAACTAAACCGATAATTCGAAGAGACTTGCAAAGATATCAAATCATGCATATAAGAATTCAGAGAAGAATCAAATATTGTTCATACATAATCTTGATCATAAACCCACAATTCATCGGATCTCGACAAACACACCGAAAAAGTATTACGTCGAATGGATCTCCAAGAACATCAAGGAGAACTTTGTATTGAAAACCAAAGAGAGAGAAGAAGCCATCTAGCTAATAACTATGGACCCGAAGGTCTGTGGTAAACTACTCACACATCATCGGAGAGGCTATGGTGTTGATGTAGAAGCCCTCCGTGACCGATTCCCCCTCCGGCGGATCGCCCGGAAAGTCCCCAAGATGGGATCTCACGGGTACAGAAGGTAGCGGCGGTGGAAAAGTGGTTTCGTGGCTTTCCTGGATGTTTTCAGGGTATAAGAGTATATATAGGCGAAAGAAGTAGGTCGGTGGAGCTACGAGGGGCCCACGAGGGTGGGGGCGCGCCTACCCCCTAGGCACACCCTCCTGCCTCGTGGCCGCCTCGTGGCGTCTCTGACTTTCACTCCAAGTCTCCTGGATTGCGTTTGTTCAAAGAAAGATCCTCGCGAAGGTTTCGTTCCGTTTGAATTCCGTTTGATATTCCTTTTCTGCGAAACACTGAAATAGGCAAAAACAGCAACTGGCACTGGGCCTCCGGTTAATAGGTTAGACCCAAAAATAATATAAAAGAGCATATTAAAGCCCATTAAACATCCAAAACAGATAATATAATAGCAGGAATGATCAAAACTTATAGATATGTTGGATATGTATCAGAGATGCATAGCAACGAGCGGGGAGAGTGTGTCCACGTACCCTCATAGACCGAAAGCGGAAGCGTTTAGTAACGTGGTTGATGTAGTCGAACGTCTTCGCGATCCAACCGATCCAAGTACCGAACATACGGCACCTCCGCGTTCAGCACACATTCATCTCGATGATGTCCCTCGAGCTCTTGATCCAGTTGAGGCCGAGGGAGAGTTCTGTCAGCACGATGGTGTGGCAAAGGTGATGATGAAGTTACAGGCGCAGGGCTTCGCCTAAGCACTACGACGATATGACCGAGGTGTGTAACTGTTGAGTGGGGCACCGCACACGGTTAAGAGAAACTTGTGTGTTCTAGGGTGCCCCCTGCCCCCGTATATAAAGGAGGGAGGGGGAGGCCAGCCGGCCCTAGGGGCGCGTGCAAGGAGAGAGAGTCCTACTAGGACTCCAAGTCCTAGTAGGCTTCCACTTGGTGGAAGGGGGACGGAAGGGAGAGGGAGAGGGAGAGGGAAAGGGAAAGGGGGGTCGCGCCCCCTCCCCTGGTCCTATTAGGACTCCCCATGGGGGGCGCCTCCCCTATGTTGGTTGTACTCTCTCTCCCCTATGGCCCATGATGGCCCATTGCTTCCCCGGGGAGTTCCGGTAACACCTCCGGCACTCCGTTTTTACCCGAAACCTTCTGGAACACTTCCGGTGTCCGAATAACATGGTCCAATATATCAATCTTTATGTCTTGGCCATTTCGAGACTCCTCGTCACGTCTGTGATCTCATCCGGAACTCCGGACAAACTTTGGTCATCAAATCACATAACTCATAATACAAATCCTCATCGAACGTTAAGCGTGCGGACCCTACGGGTTCGAGAACTATGTAGACATGACCGAGACATATCTCCAGTTAATAACCAATAGCGGAAACTGGATGCTCATATTGGCTCCTACATATTCTATGAAGATCTTTATCGGTCAAACCGCATAACAACATACGTTGTTCCCTTTGTCATCGGTATGTTACTTGCCCGAGATTCGATCGTCGGTATCATCATACCTAGTTCAATCTTGTTACCGGCAAGTCTCTTTACTCATTCTGTAATGCATCATCCCGCAACTAACTCATTAGTCACATTGCTTGCAAGCTTATAGTGATGTGCATTACCGAGAGGGCCCAGAGATACCTCTCCGATGCACGGAGTGACAAATCCTAATCTCGATCTATGCCAACTCAACAAAACACCATCGGATACGCCTGTAGAGCATCTTTATAATCACCCAGTTATGTTGTGACATTTGATAGCACACAAGGTGTTCCTCCGGTATTCAGGAGTTGCATAATCTCATAGTAAGAGGAACATGTATAAGTCATGAAGAAAGCAATAACAATAAACTAAAGGATCATAGTGCTAAGCTAACGTATGGGTCTTGTCCATCATATCATTCTCTAATGATGTGATCCCGTTCATCAAATGACAACACATGTCCATGGCTAGGAAACTTAACCATCTTTGATTAACGAGCTAGTCTAGTAGAGGCATACTAGGGGCATTCTGTTTGTCTATGTATTCACACATGTACCAAGTTTTCGGTTAATACAATTCTAGCATGAATAATAAACATTTATCATGATATAAGAAGATATAAATAACAACTTCATTATTGCCTCTAGGGCATATTTCCTTTAGTATTCATGCCCCAATCATGAGCTCTCGTGAGAAATTATTATTCATAACTTTTATGCTCGGCTTTCACATGATGAGCAGTCCATGCTTGATACTTCTTGTACTTGTTCTTTTATGAAGAAGACTATTGAATTCAGGTGGGATCTTTTAGAAACAATTAAATGCAACTCTGAAGATTGGGAACTCAACAAAGGTAAAGAGTCGGGTATTAAGCTTGAGTTTGATTGTGTTAAAAAATTTATGAATACTGATGCTTTTCACAAGCTTAGCACTAAATATGGACTTGACTCTGAGATAGTAGCCTATTTTTGTGAATCATTTTCTACTCATGTTGATCTCCCTGAGGAGAAGTGGTTTAAATATCATGCCCCTATTAAATAAGAAATTAAAGAACCCTGTAATAGCTAAAGATGAAACTATTATTTACAATGTTGATCCAGTTGTGCCTACAGCCTACTGCTTCTATTGAAAACCCACATTTCCCTGTTAGGATAAAGGAACATGCTAAGGTTTCAACTGTGGTTTGCAAAAGTAATATTAAAGAACCTAAACCCTCAGAGCAAATCAAAGTAGAACCCTATGAAAAAGATCTCTTGGTTATGGTTAAAGATCTCTTGGTAGAAAATATTGATGGGCATGTTATTTACTTCTGTGATGAAGCTGCTAGAATTGCTAAGCCCGATGAAACAGATAAACATAGGGATGTTGTTGGCATGCCTGTTGTCTCGGTTAAAATAGGAGATCATTGTTATCATGGCCTATGTGATTTAGGTGCTAATGTGAGTGTTATTCCTTTTACCTTATACCAAGAAATTATGAATGATATACCACCCGCTGAAATAGAAGACACAGATGTTACTATTAAACTTGCTAATAGAGAGACCATCACATCACTGGGGATCGTTAGAGATGTTGAAGTCTTGTGTGGGAAAATAAAATATCCTACTGATTTGCTAGTTCTTGGTTCCCCACAAGATGAATTTTGTCCCATTATCTTTGGTAGACCTTTCTTGAACATTGTCAATGCTACTATAGATTGTCATAAACAAACTGTCAGTGTTAGCTTTGGTGATGAGTCTCATGAATTTAATTTCTCTAAGTTTAGTACACAACCCCGTGATAAAGAATTACATAGTAAGGATGAATTAATAGGTCTTTCTTCGATTGCCATGCCTCCTACTGATCCAGTAGAACAATATTTGCTCGACCATGAAAATGATATGCACTTGCATGAAAGAAATGAAATAGATAAAATATTCTTTGAACAACAACCTCTGCTTAAACAGAATTTGCCTATTGAAACTCTAGGAGGTCCTCCTCCACCTAAAGGTGATCATGTGTTTGAATTAAAACGACACTTTGAAATATGCTTTATCTTGATGAGAAAAAGATATATCCTGTTATTATTAGTGCTAACCTTTCAGAACATGAAGAAGAAAGATTATTGAAAATTCTAAAGAAGCACCGAGCTGCTATTGGATATACTCTTGATATCTTAAGGGCATTTGTCCCACTCTCTGTCAGCACAAGATTAATATGGAACCTGATGCTAAACCAGTTGTTGATCACCAACGACGTTTGAATCCCAAGATGAAAGAAGTGGTAAGAACTGAAATATTAAAGCTTCTGGAAGCAGGTATAATCTATCCCATAGCTGATAGTAGATGGGTAAGTCCCGTTCATTGTGTCCCTAAGAAGGGAGGTATTACTGTTGTTCATAATGATAAAAATGAACTTATTCCACAAAGAATTGTCACGAGCTATAGAATGGTAACTGATTTCAGAAAACTAAATAAAGCAACTAGAAAAGATCATTACCCTCTGCCTTTTATTGATCAAATGCAAGAAGACTATCTAAGCACACACACTTTTGTTTTCTTGATGGATATTCTGGTTTTTCTCAAGTACCTGTTTCACAACCAGATCAAGAGAACCCACCTTTACTTGCCCTTATAGAACTTATGCTTATAGACACATACCTTTTGGTTTATGAAATGCACCTGCTACCTTTCAAAGATGTATGACTGCTATATTCTCTGATTTTTGTGAAAAGATTGTTGAGGTTTTCATGGATGATTTTTCTGTTTATGGAACTTCTTTTGATGATTGCTTAAGCAACCTTGATCGAGTTTTGCAGAGATGTGAGCAAACTAATCTTGTCTTGAATTGGGAGAAGTGTCACTTTATGGTTAATGACGGTATTGTCTTGGGGCATAAAATTTCTGAATGAGGTATTGAGGTGGATAAAGCTAAAGTTGATGCAATTGAGAAAATGCCATGTCCTAAAGATATTAAAGGTATTCATAGTTTCCTTGGTCATGCTGGTTTCTATAGGAAGTTTATTAAAGACTTCTCTAAAATTTCTAGGCCTCTTACAGATCTTTTACAAAAGGATGTTCCATTTGTATTTGATGATGATTGTGTAGAAGCCTTTGAAACACTTAAAAAGCCTTAACTTCTGCACCTATTGTTCAACCACCTGATTGGAACTTGCCTTTTGAAATTATGTGTGATGCTAGTGATTATGTTGTTGGTGCTGTTCTAGGACAAAGAGTTGATAAGAAATTAAATGTTATTCATTATGCTAGCAAAACTCTAGACAGTGCCCAATGAAATTATGCTACTACTAAAAAAGAATTTTTAGCAATCATGTTTGCTTGTGACAAATTCAGATCTTTCATTGTTGATTCCAAGGTAATTGTTCACACTGATCATGCTGCTATAAAATATCTTATGGTAAAGAAAGATGCTAAACCTAGAGTCATTAGGTGGGTTCTTTTGCTACAAGAATTTGATTTACATATTACTGATAGAAAAGGAGTTGAGAACCCCGTAGCTAACAACTTGTCTAGGTTAGAAAATATTCTTGATGACCCACTACCTATTGATGATAGCTTTCCTGATGAACAACTAGTTGCAATAAATGTTTCTCATAACTATCCTTGGTATGCTGACTATGCTAATTACATTGTTGCTAAATATATACCACCTAGTTTCACATACCAACAAAAGAAAAAAATTCTTGTATGATTTAAGACATTACTTTTGGGATGACCCACATCTTTATAAAGAAGGAGTAGATGGTATTATTAGACGTTGTGTACCTGAGCATGAACAGGAATAAATCCTACGGAATGTCATTCTGAAGCTTATGGAGGACATCATGCGGGAGATAGAACTGCTCACAAGGTATTGCAATCTGGTTTTTATTGGTCTACTCTCTTCAAGGATGCCCGTAAGTTTGTTTTATATCGTGATGAATGCCAAAGATAGGTAATATTGGTAAGCGTCAAGAAATGCCTATGAATTATTCACTTATTGTTGAACCATTTGATGTTTGGGGTTTTGATTATACGGGACCTTTCCCTTCCTCTAATGGTGTACACATATTTTCGTTGTTGTTGATTATGTTACTAAGTGGGGAGAAGCTATTCCAACTAGTAGTGTTGATCATAACACTTCCATTAAAATGCTTAAAGAAGTTATTTTCCCAAGGTTTGGATTCCCTAGATATCTAATGACTGATGGTCACACTTTATTCAAGGTGCTTTCTGTAAAATACTTGCTAAATATGATGTCAACCATAGAATTGCATCACTCTATCATCCTCAATCTAGCGGTCAAGTCAAACTTAGAAATAGAGAAATAAAACTAATTTTACAAAAGACTGTCAATAGGTCCCGAAAGAATTGGTCTAAGAAATTGGATGATGCACTTTGGGCCTACAGAAAAACTTATAAAAATCATATGGGTATGTCTCCTTATAAAATGGTTTATGGAAAAGCTTGTCATTTGCCTCTTGAGTTAGAACATAAAGCATATTGGGCACTTAAAGAACTTAATTATGACTTCAAGCTTGCCGGTGAAAAGAGGCTTTTGATATCAGCTCACTAGATGAATGGAGAACCCAAGATTATGAAAATGCCAAATTATTCAAAGAAAAAGTTAAAAGATGGCATGATAAAAGAATCCAAAAGTGGGGATTCAAAGTTGGTGAATATGTTCTTTTGTACAACTCTCGTTTTAGATTCTTTGCAGGAAAACTTCTTCCCAAATGGGAAGGACCATATATTATCGAAGAGGTTTATCGTTGTGGAGCTATCAAAATTAATAATGCCGAAGGTACTGACCCGAATGTGGTCAATGGGAAAAGAATTAAACACTATATCTCAGGTACACCTATTAATGTTGAAAGCAATATTATTCAAACCATGACACCAGAGGAACACATAAAAGAAACCTTCTGGAACACTCCAGAATCTTGAAAAAGAGGAGGTACGTGATACGGTAAGTAAACGGACTCCGAAAAAATCCGCAAAAATATTTTCTGTCAGTTTTTGAATATTACAAAAATTAAGAAAATAAGAAATAACTAGGAAGGCAACCGAGGAGGGCACAAGACACCAGGGCGCGCCTGCCTTGCCTGGCACGCCCAGGTGGGTTGTGCCCTCCTCGGGAACCTTCCCGACCCCGTTTTCCTCTCGTTTGCTTGTTTCCCAAGATAAAAAATCTTTATATACCCCCCGAAGGTATTGACCATCGTATCGCGGAGAAATATTGGGTTATTGTTTCTTGCTATTTTTCTTTTTCCGACAGATCTGAAATATGTCGTCTCAAGATTTAGAGGGGGAGAGCCCTGTTTCCCACCAACCTCTGGACCCAAATGTCTTTAAGAAGACCTTCCCATATTTTTGGTTCTCGGATGAGGAGGAAGACACCGATTCGGAGGTTATCCCTTCCTGTTTTCTATAGGATAGCAGGGCAACATCATGCAAGAGGCTGTTAAAGCTTGAGCTAGAGAATGAGCATCTTAGGGATGATAATTTCAGCCTCCAACGCAACCTGGAGAAGAAGAACATAACTACACCACCACCATCATCATCTTCCCCAACAAAGGAGACTTGAGTAACGGGTATGGGCACTCGCCTTGTCTTGTGACAAGCTTGGGGGAGGTGCCGCGGTATCGTATCACCACCACTTTATTTGCATTTATCCGTCTTAGTTCGATCTTTATTTATCCTAAGAATTAGTTGAATAAAAGTTTAGTTTGATCTATTTTCAAGTGCTTGCTTATTGATCTATCTATCTATGTAATCGTGTGCGAGATATATAATAAAGAGTAGTATGAGTATGGTTTCTTTACCTTTTTCTTTCAATAAACAGAAAAGGAAATAATGAAAAATATCATATGCTAATCTTATGGTAAGTAATGACATCACATAAGGACAAGTACAAGTAGTAAAATTTGTTGAAAGTTGACAAACATAGCATTGGTCAAGATGCAATTCATAAAAGAATTAATAAGGGAAGAGAATATTCACGTGCAAATACACTATCTTGGACATCTTTTATGATTGCGAGCCCCCATTAATTATTATATGCCGAAATTGTTGACATTGGAAAGGAAGACAACGTAATGATTTATGTTTGTTCATATTCACATAGAATTTATATTGTCATAGATCCTTTAACATGTGGTGCTTGCTCAATATCTTTGCTAGCCAAACATTCCGCACTAAGTAGATGAAAGATCGAGGATGTCGCCTAGAGGGGGGTGAATAGGCACTTTAAAATAATTACAGTTAGGCTTGAACAAATGCGGAATAAACCTAGCTGTTAATTTGTCAAGCACAAAACCTACAATAACTAGGATCACCTATGTGCACCAACAAATTATGCTAAGCAAGATAAACAACTATGTGATAGCAAGATATATAACATGAAACACTATGGCTATCACAAAGTAAAGTGCATAAGTAAAGGGCTCGGCTAAGAGATAACCAAGGCACGCGGAGACGATGATGTATGCTGAAGTTCACACCCTTGCGGATGCTAATCTCCGTTTGGAGCGGTGTGGAGGCACAATGCTCCCCAAGAAGCCACTAGGGCCACCGTAATCTCCTCACGCCCTTGCACAATGCAAGATGTCATGATTCCACTAAGGGACCTTTGAGGGAGGTCATCGAACCCGTACAAATGGCAACCCTTGGGGGCGGTCGCCGAACCCGTACACTTTGGAAACCCTTGGGGGCGGTCACCGATACTCGTCAAATTGCTCGGGGCGATCTCCACAACCTAATTGGAGACCCTGACGCTTGCCCGGAGCTTTACACCACAATGATTGAGCTCCGAACACCACCAACCATCTAGGGCACCCAAGCACCCAAGAGGACAAGCTCAAGGGTACCAAGCACCCAAGAGTAATAAGCTTCTCAACTTGAAACTTCCACGTATCATCGTTGAGAACTCAAACCGATGCACCAAATGCAATGGCAAGGGCACACGGAGTGCCCAAGTTCTTATCTCTCAAATCCCACCAAAGCAACTAATGCTAGGGAGGAAAATGAGAGGAAGAACGAAGAAGAGAACATGAAGAACTCCAAGATCTAGATCCAAGGGGTTCCCCTCACATAGAGGAGAAAGTGATTGGTGGAAATGTGGATCTAGATCTCCTCTCTCTTTTGCCCCCAAAACTAGCAAGAATAGATGGAGGGATTGAGAGTTAGCAAGCTCGAAGAAGGTCAACAATGGTGGAAGAACACGAGCTCATAAGATAAGGATCAATGGGGAAGAAGACCCCCTTTTATAGGTGCGGAAAATCCAACCGTTATACCCATTCTCAACCTGCAGCGGGCGGTACTACCGCTCTAGGGAGAGGTACTACCACTGGGACTGCGCACAATGCCTAAGGGAGAAGGGACAGAGGATAGGGCTGAGCGGCACTAGTAGCGGTAGTGGATGCGGTACTACCGCTCCTACTGCCGCTGCTACTACCGCTGAACCCGACACGAGAAACACCAGTATCGAATCGAGGCAGTACTAGAACAGAACTGGCGCGGTACTGCCACCTAAGGTCATGGGCGGTACTACCGCGCTGAAATAGCGGTACTACCGCCTGTGGTGCTAGGCGGTACTGCCGCTCCGGGGCCGCGGTACTACCGCTGGCGCCTCCCTTATGCCACTTCCACGAACACAAGAATATTCCAAGGAAAACCAGAACTGCCACAACTCCTGCAAATGAGCTCCTAATTGAGAAAACTCAAGCTTATAGTAAGAAGAGGTACGGGAGGTATGCCTAACATATAGAGGAGCGAACCCTCCAACAGAGAAGAACCGGCAGAACCTCCAACATCGAAAACCTCATAGAAGATGCATGTGAACTCCATTTTTTGATGAACTTGAGCTTGTCATCAAGATGACCATAAGCTCTAAGACTCACAAAGAGAACCAAACAAGAACCAAGAAAGATGATGCAAGGATGCAAAGGTTTGAGCTCTCTACGAACGAATACGATCAAGCTACCAACTTGAGATCCCCCCTTGATAGAACGGCAATCGATCCTATAACCCGGTCTCCCAACTACCACCATGAGACCGGTAAACTAGAAAACCTATCAAGGGAAAACCTTTGCCTTGTGCATGATCCACTTGAGCTAGATGATGACGATCTTGTCCTCCTCAAGATGGACCACCTTTCTTGATTGCGTTGGGTCGATGAAGACTAGTTGATTGCTCCCCCATACTCCACCATGGGTGAGCCACTCTTTGGCACATCTTCAAAGTCCATTGTCACCACAATGGACGGCAAGCTTCAAGCACTTGATCTCTTCGTGATGCTCCACTTGAACTTGCACACCGCAATCTTGATGACGATCACCACTTGATGTCATCCTCCATGGGTTGCATGCTATCTTCCTCTTAATGCAAACCCATGGAAACAAACCTAACCCCACATATAACTCACACGTAGATCATGGGTTAGTACAGAAAGCATGATGGACAATGCTTACCATACCATGGGATCACTTGATCCCTCTCGGTACATCTTGTACGCTTTGCGTGTTGATCAACTCGATTCACTCTTGACTTAGTCTTGATCAACCTTGAATCTTTCCAACTCTCTTAATTTGGATGATGTCTTGAAGGTAAACATGAGTGATCACACAATCTTCTTTTTCAAGACATGCTTGCAATAAGATCAACACTCACATGACCAATCTTTGGATAATTCCTTAATAGCACCTTGGTCAACTCATAAACTCCTTGAAACCAATACATGGACTTCAAGAAATGCCTATGGACAAATCCTTAAAATATAACTCAATGAAACCATTAGACCATAGAGAATGTCATCAATTACCAAAACCACACATGGGGGCATCGCATGTCCTTTCAGTAGAGATACTACTTGTGCATCCAAAAACCTTTAAAACCGAAATCTTATTTTGGGAGTCCACCATACCTATCTATGGATTGAGTAAGATCCTTCAAGTAAGCTATCATCGGTGCAATAAGGCAATAAAAATTTCTCTAAATGTGTTTGATCATTTAGTGTTAGAGAAAATTGAGCGTTGTACGAACATGTGATGGCAAAATAATAAAAGCGACGGACTGCATAATAAAGGTTGCTATCATAAGGGGCAATATAATGTGACGTTCTTTTGCATTAAGGGATTTGGCATACTATTATGTCTCCAACGTATCTATAATTCATGAAGTATTCATGCTGTTATATTATCATCGTTGGATGTTTTACAATCATTTTATAGCAACTTTATAGCATTTTTTGGGACTAACCTATTGACATAGTGCCCAGTGCCAACTGTTGTTTGCTTGTTTTTTACTTCGCAGAAAATCAATACCAAACAGAGTCCAAATGCAGCAAAACATTTTGGAGAATTTTTCTGGACCACAAGACACCTTATGGGCCAAAGAAGTAGCAGAGGGTGGCTCCGAGGGGAGCACAACCCACCAGGGCGCGCCCAGGTGGGTTGTGCCCACCTCGGTGGCCTCCCGCACTGCCTCTTTGCCCTATAAATTCCCAAATATTCCAAAAACCCTAGGGCAGTCAATAGATCAGAAGTTCCGCCACCACAAGCCTCGGTAGCCATGAAAAAACACTCTAGACCCTGTTCCGGCACTCCGCCGGAGGGGAAAATCATCACGGTGGCCATATTCATCATCCCGGCGGCCACCATGATGAGGAGGGAGTAGTCCACCCTCGGGGTTGAGGGTTTGTACCAGTAGCTATGTGTTTAATCTTTCTTTCTCTCATGTTCTTGAGAGGGCACAATCTTGATGTATCACGGGCTTTGTTAATATAGTTGGATCATATGGTGTTCCTCCCTCTCTATCTTGTTGTGATGAATTGAGTTTTCCCTTTGAGATTTTGTTTTATCAGATTGAATAATTTTATGGATTTGAGAGCACTTGATATATGTCTTGCATATAAATACCCGTGGTGACAATGGGGTATTATATTGATTCACTTGAGATATGTTTTGGCACTCAACTCGCGGATTCCTGAGGTGACATTAGGGTAATCTATGCATAGGGGTTGATGCACGTTCTCGTCTTTTGTTTCTCCGGTAGAAATCTTGGGGCACTCTTTGAGGTTCTTTGTGTTGGATTTAGTATTATGAATCTGAATTTGCTTTGGTGTTATTTTAGTATGAACTCTTGATAGATCGATCAGAAAGAATAGCTACAAACAATTTCTTCTTATGTTCTCCGCTAGATAGTAACTTTTGAGTGATTCTTCATCGCACTTTGAGGGATGGTTATATGATCCAATTAGATTAGCATTGTTGAGAGACTGCACTAGCGAAAGTAAGGACCCTGGGCCTCATTTTCAAGCCTTGCAATACCATTTGTGCTCCGTTTTATCAATTGCTACCTTGTTGTTTTTTATTGTTCATATTACAGAAACCAATATCTACTATTCATATTACACTTGTATCACCATCTCTTCGTCGAACTAGTGCACCTATACAATTTACCATTGTATTTGGTGTGTTGGGGACACAAGAGACTTTTCATTATTTGGTTGCAGGGTTGTTTGAGAGAGACCATCTTCATCCTACGCCTACCAGGGATTGATAAACCTTAGGTCATCCACTTGATGGAAATTTGCTACTGTCCTACAAAACTCTGCGCTTGGAGGCCCAACACGAGTCTACAAGAACAAGTTGTGTAGTATACATCAAGCTCTTTTCTGGCGCCGTTGTCGTGGAGGTGAGTGCTTGAAGGTATATCTTTAGATCTTGCAATCGAATCTATTAGTTTCTTGTTTTATCACTAGTTTGGTTTAAAAAAGGAAAACTACAAAAAATGGAATTGAGGTTGCATCATATTACTCATCTTTATAATGTATTTCGTGAAAATGATGGAAAGTATAATATTGCACAATTGATAGAAGAAGAGTTCTATAAAATGTTTGACAAAGCATCTTTGAATGATGAGCATGATTGCAATGTTGTTGGTATGAACTCTTTGAATATCCATGATGCTAACGATATGCAAAGCCATAAGCTTGGGGATGCTATGTTTGATGAAGATGATATTTTTAGGACCCCAAATTTTGATGAGAAAATTTATTATGATGATTGCATGCCTCCTATTTATGATGATTATATTGATGAAATTGGATTTGGAGAGGTCATGACTTTATTTAATGATGAATCCACTATTTTGGAAGAGGTTTCAATTTATTATGAGAACAAATTTGATGTCTATGATGATTATGGTGATGACATGTATGCTATAAAGAATAATGATAACCATGAAACTTGTCTTCATGGTTTTAATTTTCGATCACATGATAGTTATTTTGTTAAGTTTGCTCCCACTACTACTCATGAGAATAAATTTTCTTATGTGGAGAGTAATAAAATTTTTATGCTTGTGGATCATGAAAAGAATGCTTTATGTGATAGTTATATTGTTGAATTCATTCATGATGCTACTGAAAATTATTATGAGAGAGGAACATATGCTTTTACATATCTCAAAAATATCAAGTTTCCTCTCTATGTGTTGAAAGTTTTGAAGTATTGCTTGCTTTACCTTCCTATGCTAGTTGATTCTTGTTCCCATAAGTTGTTTTCTCACAAAATCCCTATGCATAGGAAGTGGGTTAAGTCATATGCTTCATGTTGCTCTCTTCATGTTTCAATTCTTATTTTTATGCGAGCATCATTGAAATCATCATGCCTAGCTAAAAGGCATTAAAGAAAAGCACTTGTTGGGAGACAACCCAACACTTTTACCTACTGTTATTGTGTGTTCACATGATTAAACTACTGTATTAGTCATGTTTTATAGCTTTTGTTTCAATAAAGTGCCAAGTAAAACCTTTGGGATTATGTTTGGTGATAGTTAATTTGACCTTGTTGGAAAATAGAAACTTTTGCGTCCAGAAAATACTTTTCAAAAATCACAGAAGTTATGAAAGCTTCTAATTTTTTACACAAGATTGATATACAAATTTCGTACGTTGAACTATTTTTTCAGAATGTTTGGAGTTACAGAAGTATGGTCGGAGTACAGATTACTACAGAATGTTCTGTTTTTTACAGATTCTATTTTCAATGCATAGTTTGCTTGTTATGTAGTTTCTATGGCTTATATTGCTCAACATAAATTTTGGAAACGACAAGGTACAGTAGAAATTGTGTGAGAACAATTATGAATCTTGTATTTGACAGTACTGAAGTGAATGATTTGTCTTTATCATACTAACCTATCTCACGAAGTTCCGTTAAGTTTGTGTGATTGAAGTTTTCAAGTTTTGGATGAGATGTCGATATGAGGAGAATAAGGAGTAAAAAGACCCTAAGCTTGGGGATTCCCAAGGCACCCCAAGTTGATATTCAAGGAAGATCCAAGCAACTAAGATTGGGGATGCCCCGGAAGGCATCCCCTCTTTCGTCTCTAACATTATCGGTAACCTCACTTGGAGCTACATTTTCATTCGTCGCATGATATGAGTTTTGCTTGGAGCGTCATTTTATTTTGTTTTGATTTGCTTGCTGTTATTTAGAATAATGTTTTGTATCTTTTATTTCAACAAAAGGGGCAAGGATGGCCTTTACCATGCTTATTTTGCAAGTATATGAGTTGTTGTTTCAAAACAAAAAGTTTGTCGCCGTTGCAAAAATTCCCGAGAAAATTCAGAATGTGATAAAATGTTGAATTTGTTTTGAACAATAATCTATGATAAAATTTTCTACAGTGTGGTAAATGTTCAGAATTTTTTGAGTTAAATAAGTATCGATACTTCTTCATCCATTACAGATTGTCCTGTTTTGGCAGATTGCTGTTGTGTTTGCATATGTTTGCTTGTTTAATGATTCTATTTGAGGATAGGAGTATTAAATATGTAGAGGAATTTAGTATGCGATGTTAAATAATAATTTTAGTGATTTTATGCAGTATAGAATGATAAGGTTTTGCATTGATTTATACTAACTTATCTCACGAGTTCTTGTTGAGTTTTGTGCGAATGAAGTTTTTAAGATATAGGGAAACCGGGATATAAAAGGAATTAAGGAGACACAAAAGATCAAGCTTGGGGATGCCCAAGGCATACCAAGATAATATTGCAAGAAGTCTCAAGCATCTAAGCTTGTGGATGCCCTGGTAGGCATCCCACCTTTGTTCATCAACAACTATCGGTTAGCCTCGGTTGAGCCTAAGTTTTTGCTTCTTCACATTAGTTGTGCTATTCTTGGAATGTCATTTTATTTTGTTTTGCTTGCTGTTTTAATAAGATACTTAGATTTGGAAGTTTTTAAATAAAAGAGAGTCATCAAATGCTACCCATTTACATGACTACTCGTTTGATCTTCACTTATATCTTTTTGGAGTAGTTTGTCATTTACACTCGTGCTTCAATTATATCCTATGAATAAATTGTTGAATGAATTGAATATCATGAAGTTGAAATTATATGTTCATATTGTGCCTAGTAGTAGCTTCACATTGGGTTTAGAAGTTGAAATCTTTTGAAGCTTGACAATCACAATGTTGGTCATACAAGCAATTCATGAATGATTAGTATAAGGAAGAGAACTTTCACATACAAATATATTATCTAGGACATCTTCTATGATTGTGAATACCCATTAATTATTTTCAAACTTGAGCAAATTAGTTGAAGTTGGACAAGTAAGAAAACGTAATGAGTTATGGTTGTGTATATTTGCATAGAAGTTATATTGTCATGGATCCTCCAACATGTGGTGTTTACCTAGGATCTTTTGCTAGCCAAAAATCCGTACTAACTAGAGATACTACGTGTGCATCAAAAAAACCTTAAACCCGGTTTCTTGTCATGAGTGTCCACCATACCTACCTATGGATTGAATAAGATCCTTCAAGTAAGTTGTCATCGGTACATAAAGCAATAAAAATTGCTCCTAAATATGTTTGATCTTTTATTGTAAGGGAAAATTGAGTGTTGTATGAACTTGTGATGGCAAAGTAATAAAAGCGATGGACTGCATAATAAAGGTTGCTATCATAAGGGGCAATATAACGTGGCGTTCCTTTGCATTAAGAGCTTGTGCATCCAAATAAAAAGCGCATGACAACCTCTGCTTCCCTCTGCGAAGGGCCTATCTTTTACTTTTCAGTATTTACTTTTATGCAAAGAATCAATAGTATGCATTCTCAGTTCAACCTCAATTATTCTCTAGTTGGCAAGCATCATGTGGTGGGGAAAGATCTAGGCACATATGACCAGTCAAATATATTTGATCTTGATTTATTATTGTTGACAATTATCTCTATGATAAATGAATTGGGAGGCAAAATATTAAGCCCCTATCTTTCTCTGTGTTCGATGGATGCAATTTGTTCTAAGAATATGCTTTGAGTACTATCAATCATTGAAGACTATATGATGATTGGGTATGTGGAGATCTTACATAAACTCTGTTGAATAAGTTGAATTGCAATTGTTTGGTGACTAAGAATATAGGTTGTTGAGTTTCAAGAGAATTCATTGTTTGAACCTTAACATGTGAATTGGTTGCTACTTTATCATTATGATTTTCATGAGAAAGAGTTGCTATTATGATGCTAGGAAAAGTGATTGAAATTATCATTGATCAAACTTATGCACTTTGCTAGCATTCACACTTCATAAATTATTTCTTTTATCATTTACCTACTCAAGGATGAGTAGGAATTAAGCTTGGGGATGCTGATACGTCTCCAACGTATCTATAATTTATGAGGTATTCATGTTGTTATATTGTCATTCTTGGATGTTTTACAATCATTTTATAGCAACTTCATATCATTTTTTGGGACTAACCTATCGACATAGTGCCCAGTGCCAGTAGCTGTTTTTTGCTTGTTTTTTACTTCGCAGAAAATCAATACCAAATGGAGTCCAAATGCAGCAAAACTTTTTGGAGAATTTTTCTGGACCAAAAGACACCTGATGGGCCAAAGAAGTACCAGAGGGGGGCTCCGAGGGAGCACAACCCACCAGGGCGCACCCAGGTGGGTTGTGCCCACCTCGGTGGCCTCCCACACCGCCTCTTCGCCCTATAAATTCCCAAATATTCCAAAAACCCTAGGGGAGTCGATATATCAGAAGTTCCGCCGCCGCAAGCCTCTATAGCCACGAAAAACCAATCTAGACCCCGCTCCAGCACTCCGCCGGAGGGGGAAATCATCACTGGTGGCCACCTTCATCATCCCGATGGCCACCATGATGAGGAGGGAGTAGTCCACCCTCGGGGTTGAGGGTTTGTACCAGTAGCTATGTGTTTAATCTCTCTCTCTCTCTTGTGTTCTTGAGATGGCACGATCTTCATGTACCGCGGGCTTTGTTAATATAGTTGGATCATATGGTGTTTCTCCCTCTCTATCTTGTTGTGATGAATTGAGTTTTCCCTTTGAGATTTTGTTTTATCAGATTGGATACTTTTATGGATTTGAGAGCACTTGATATATGTCTTGCATATGAATACCCGTGGTGACAATGGGGTATTATATTGATTCACTTGAGATATGATTTGGCACTCAACTCGCTGATTCCCGAGGTGAGTTGGGGTAATATATGCATATGGGTTGATGCACGTTCTCGTCTTTTGTTTCTCCGATAGAAATCTTGGGGCACTCTTTGAGGTTCTTTGTTTTGGATTGAGTATTATGAATCTGAATTTGCTTTGGTGTTATTTTAGTACAAACTCTTGATAGATCGATCGGAAAGAATAGCTACAAACAATTTCTTCTTATCTTCTTCGCTAGATAGGAACTTTGGAGTGATTCTTCATCGCACTTTGAGGGATGGTTATATGATCCATTTAGATTAGCATTGTTGAGAGATTGCACTAGCGAAAGTACGGACCCTAGGCCTCATTTTCAAGCATTGCAATATCGTTTGTTCTCCGTTTTATCAATTGCTACCTTGCTATTTTTTATTGTTCTTATTACAAAAACCAATATCTGCTATCCATATTACACTTGTATCACCATCTCTTCGCCAAACTAGTGCACCTATAGAAATTACCATTGTATTTGGTGTGTTGGGGACACAGGAGACTTATCATTATTTGGTTGCAGGGTTTTTTGAGAGAGACCATCTTCATCCTATGCCTCCCAGGGATTGATAAACCTTAGGTCATCTACTTGAGGGAAATTTGCTACTGTCGTACAAAACTCTGCGCTTGGAGTCCCAATACGAGTCTACAAGAACAAGTTGTGCAGTAGACATCACATACAAACCTAAAAGTGCATGACAACCTCTGCTTCCCTCTGCGGAGGGCCTATCTTTTACTTTTATGTATTTACTTTTATGCAAGAGTCAAAGTATTCTTCCCAATTCCCTCTTGTTTTCTCTTTTTTGCAAGCATCATGTGGTGAGGAAAGATCTAGGCACATATATCTAGTTGGATATGAGTGAGCATGAATTATTATTGTTGACATCACCCTTGAGGTGAATACATTGGGAGGCGAAACTATAGACCCCTTTCTATGTGTCCAGTTGAAACTTTTTGCTCATGGGTATGATGTGAGTGTTAGCAATCATAGAAGATTAAATGATGGTTGAGTATGCGGACTTGCCAAAAGGCTCCGATACGAGACCCTTCCTGCAAATATGATGAATTGTAATTGCAAAGTTGACCCTTCTGAACATAGTTTGTTGGTTTTCAATAGAGTTTATGCTTTTACTTCGATGTTGTGATGAATTGTTACTTGTTCATGAGAAGTTATATGATAAAGTTATGTGATAAAGTTTTATGCTAAAGTTCTTTGATGTTATAATAATAAGCATAATGCTTCTATGTCCGTATTTTGTTTTTATCGACAGCTTCTCTCTCTCTCTCTCTCTCTCTCTCTCTCTCTCTCTCTCTCTCTCTCTCTCTCTCTCTCTCTCTCTCTCTCTAAGCATGTGGACATGTTTTTCAATTTCGGTTTTCGCTTGAAGAGAAACGAGGTCTAAGCATGGGGGAGTTGATAAGTCCATTTTGCATCATGATTTCCTACTATTATTTATAATGTTTTATGCATAATAATGCTTTATGAAGTAATTCTAATGCCTTTTCTCTCATAATTTGCAAGGTTTACACAAAGAGGGAGAATGCCGACAGCTGGAATTCTAGGCTTGAAAAAGCTACGTCAGAGTTACCTATTCTGCACATCTCCAAATGACCTGAATATTTATGGAGAATTATTTTGGAATATATAAAAAAAATACTGGAGCAAATAACTACCGGAGGGGGCCACCTGGTGAGCACAAGACACCAGGGCACGCCAGGCCCCCCAGGCGCGCCCTGGTGGGTTGTGCTCAGCCTAGCCCACCTCCGGTGCCCATCTTCTGGTATATAGGTCATTTTAACCTAGAAAAAAAATAAGTAGAGGACTTTCGGGACAGAGCGTAGCCGTCTGGAGGCGGAACTTGGACAGGAGCACTTTTGCCCTCTGGCGGAACGATTCCGCCGGGGGAACTTCCCTCCCGGAGGGGGAAATCAAAGCCATAGTCATCACCAAGAACCCTCTCATCTTTGGGAGGCCAATCTCCATCAACATCTTCAACGGCACCATCTCCTCTCAAACCCTAGTTCATCTCTTGTGTTCAATCTTTGTATCGGAACCTCAGATTCGTACATGTGACTAGTAGTGTTGATTACATCTTGTAGTTGATTACTACATGGTTTATTTGCTGGAAGAGTATATGTTCAGATCCATTATGCTATTTAATAATCCTATGATCTTGAGCATGATTATCATTTGTGAGTAGTTACTTTTGTTCTTGAGGTCACGAGAGAAGTCATGTTGCAATTAATTCATGTGAACTTGATATGTGTTTGATATTTTGATGATATGTATGTTGTGATTCCCTTAGTGGTTGATACGTCTCCAACGTATCTATAATTTTTTATTGTTCCATGTTGTTATATTATCATTCTTGGATGTTTTACAATCATTTTATAGCAACTTTATATCATTTTTTGGGACTAACCTGTTGACATAGTGCCCAGGGTCAGTTGTTGTTTTTTTTGCTTGTTTTTTACTTCGCAGGAAATCAATACCAAACGGAGTCCAAACGCAGTGAAACTTTTTGGTGATTTTTTCTGGACCAGAAGACACCAGATGGGCCAAAGAAGTACCAGAGGGGTGCCCTAAGGGGGGCACAACCCACCTGGGCGCGCTTGGGGGCCCAGGTACTGGTGGGTTATGCCCACCTCAGTGGCCTCCGCACCGCCTCTTTGCTCTATAAATACCCCAATATTCCAGAAACCCTAGGGGAGTCGGCGAAAATCTATTCCAGCCGCCGCAAGTTCCAGAAACCACAGATCCAATCTAGACACCATCACGGAGGGGTTCATCATCCTCATTGGTGCCTCTCCGATGATGCGTGAGTAGTTCATTGTAGACCTACGGGTCCGTAGTTAGTAGTTAGATGGCTTCCTCTCTCTCTTTTGATTCTCAATACAATGGTCTCTTGGAGATCTATTTGATGTAACTCTTTTTGCGGTGTGTTTGTTGGGACCCGGTGAACTTTGAGTTTATGATCAGATCTATGTTTTTATCCATGAAAGTTATTTGAGTCTTTTGATCTCTTATATGCATGATTACCTATAGCCTCGTATTTCTCCTTCGAATCTTTGGTTTAGTTAGGCCAACTAGATCGATTTTTCTTGCCATGGGAAGAGGTGCTTTGTGATGGGTTCGATCTTACGATGCTTGATCCCAGTGACAGAAGGGGAACCGACACGTATGTATCATTGCCATTAAGGATAACAAGATGGGGTCTATTTCTACATAAATAGATCTTGTCTACATCATGTCATCGTTCTTATTTCATTACTCCATTTCTCCATGAACTTAATACACTAGATGCATGTTGGATAGTGGTCGATGTGTGGAGTAATAGTAGTAGATGCAGGCAGGAGTCGATCTACTAATCTTGGACGTGATGCCTATATAATGATCATTGCATTGATATTGTCATGATTATTTGAAGTTCTATCAATTGCCCAACAGTAATTTGTTTATCCACGGTATGCTATTTTTCTCGAGAGAAGCCACTAGTGAAACCTACGGCCCGCGGGTCTATTTTCTCATCATATACTTTTAGATCTATTTTGCTATTTGCCTTCTTATTTATTTGCAACTTTTATTTTTAGATCTACTAATACAAAAATACAAAAATACCTTGCTGCAATTTTTATTCATTTATTTTATGTCGCGTTCCCGCGAGATCTATTTATCCAATCTACTACAATTTTACCTATCTTTTTACCCGTGAGGGATTAACAACCCCTCTCTTACGTCCGGTTGCAAGTATTTGTTCTTTGTGTGCAGGAGCAGTTTACGTGGTGTTGCGTGGTTCTCCTACTGGTTCGATAACCTTGTTCTCATCATTGAGGGAAATACCTACCGTTGCTATGCTGCATCATCCCTTCCTCTTTGGGGAAATACCGACGTAGTTCAAGCAAACATCAGTGGTGTCATGTGAACGTCGACTACATGGCACTTCACCATATTTGGGCCTAAGGGAATGCATTGTGGAGTAGTTATTAGATGATGGGTTGCTAGAGTGACAGAAGCTTAAACCCTAGTTTATGCGCTGCTTCGTAAGGGGCCGATTTGGATCCAAATGTTTAATGTTATGGTTAGATTTTATCTTAATACGTTTCTCATAGTTGTGGATGCCTGCGAGGGGGTTAATCATAAGTGGGAGGTTTTTCAAGTAAGAACGCACCCAAGCACCGGTCCACCCACATATCAAATTATCAAAGTAGCAAACATGAATCAAACCAACATGATGAAAGTGACATGGTGAAATTCCCGTGTACCCTCAAGAACGCTTTGCTTATTATGTGAGACCATTTTGGCATGTGCTTTGCTACAAAAGGATTGGGCTACCTTGCTTCACTTAATTTCCCGTTACCGTTACTTGTCCGTTACAAATTATCTTGCTATGAAACTACCTGTTACCAAGTATTTTAGTTCTTGCAGAAATACCTTGCTGGAAACCACTTCTCATTTCCTTCTACCACTCGTTGGGTTCGACACTCTTACTTATCTAAAGGACTACGATTGATCCCCTATGCTTGTGGGTCATCACACCGCAAGATTGAACCCATCACAAAGCACCTCTCGCACTGAAGATAAATCAATCTAGTTGGCCAAACCAAATGGGTAGATCGGAGAGAAATATAAAGCTATAAAAATAATTCATAACAAAGTTCAGAAAAGACGCAGTTACTTCTCATGAATATTCAGATCATAAACCTACAATTCATCGGATCCCAACAAACACACCAGAAAAGAATATTACATCGGATAGAACTCCAAGAACATCGAGGATAACATGGTATTAAAGATCAGAGAGAGACAAGAAGCCATCTAGCTACTAGCTATGGACACATAGGTCTGTGGTGAACTACTCACGCATCATAGGAAGGCAGCAAGGATGATGTATAAGCCCTCTGTGGTCAATTCTCCTTCTGGCAGAGTACCGGAAAAGGCCTCCAGATGGCATAGCGGAAGAACAAAAGCTTGCTGCGGCGGAAAGTGTTTCGGGTGGCTCTTTGTTGGTTTGGGAATATTTGGGTCAAACGGAGCTGCGTGAGGCCCATAAGCTTAGGGGGCGCCTACCCCTCTAGGGTGCGCCCCTCGAGCTTGTGGCTCTCTCATATGTTGTCTGGTCTCCTCCCGAAACTTCGAGGGTCCCTTCTAGATTTTTTTTCTAGTTGGACTTCGTTTGATATTGATTTTCGAAAAAGCCAAAAACAAGCAAAAAATAGAAACTGGCACTGGGCACTTGGTTAATAAGGTTAGTCCCAAAAAATGATATAAGATTTCATATAAAACATCCAAGATTGGTAATATAATAGCATGGAACAATAAAAAATATAGATACGTTGGAGGCGTATCAAGGTGTGATAATCTCCATTGGATAGGTGGGAAATAACGAAGGGCCCCATGAAAACGGATGTCTCACATTATGTCTCTGAGAACCTTAGTCGATGAATGCCCAGGTTCCCTCTCACTAGGGGTATCTCTTGGGGCGAGCTCCTAACCCTCACAAACAAGCCCGTGGCACAAGCACACGAATCGGGACCTCCCGAGTAACACCAACCATCTTGAGTTCCCCCACAAACCCCAAGCGTAACAAGATGTGCTAGGAAGGGGGGTCAACAAACTCCAGCTTTGCTTTGGTGGATTTGATGCTCGTGTTGGAAATATGCCCTAGAGGCAATAATAATTGATTTTTATCATATTTCCTTGTTCATTATAAATGTTTATTATTCATTCTAGAATTGTATTGACCGAAAAACTTATATACATGTGTGAATACATAAACAACACTGTGTCCCTAGTAGGTCTCTACTGGACTAGCTCGTTGATCAAAGATGGTTAATGTTTCCTAACCATAGACATGAGTTGTCATTTGATAATGTGATCACATCATTAGGAGAATGAGGTGATGGAAAGACCCAACCGTAAGCTTAGCAATAGATCGTATCGCTTAGTTATTTGCTATAGCTTTCTTCATGTCAAGTATCAGTTCCTCAGACCATGAGATCATGCCACCCCCGGATACCTGGGGAATACTTTGTGTGGTATCAAAGGTCACTTCGTAACTGGGTGATCATAAAGGTAATCTACAGGTATATCCTAAGGTGTCTATTGGGTTGCACGGATCAAGACTGGGATTTGTAGCTCCGTGTGATGGAGAGATATCTCTGGGCCCTCTTGGTAATACAACATCACAAGAAGCTTCATGTGACTAATGAGTTTAGTCACGGGATCTTGTACTACGGAATGAGTAAAGAAACTTGCCGGTAACGAGATCGAGCTAGGTATGGAGATACCGACGATCGAATCTCGGGCAAGTAACATATCACCGGACAAAGGGAATTGCATATAGGATTATCTGAATCCTCGACATCGTGGTTCAACCGATAAATATCTTCGTGGAATATGTAGGAACCAATATGGGCATCCAAGTTCCACTATTGGTTATTGATCGGAAAAGTGTTTCGGTCATGTCTGCATGATTCTCGAACCTGCAGGTCGCACGCTTAACATTCGGTAGCGCTAGGGTAATGTTGAGATATTAATAGTGGAAAGTCTGAAAGTAGTTTAGAGTCTCGGATGGGATCCAGGACATCACGAGGATCTCCGGAATGGTCCGAAGGTAAAGATTTATTTATGGGGAGTCATATTTAGGTTCCGGAAAAGTTTGGGAATTTTCGGTAGAGTACCGGGAAGGTTCTAGAAGGTTCTGGGGGTTCCACCATGGGGCCCAATGACCCGGGAAGGGCCCACATGGACCTAGGGGTGGGGCTACATCCCACATGGGTTGGCCGCACCATTCCCCAAGGCACATGTCATTTAAATCTAGAGATAAGATCTTATCCCTAAATTGAAAGGGTTGAATCTAGAGATAAGATGTTATCTCCAAGTTTAAAGAGATTTCTCCCATGTTGCCAGCCCTAGGAGGGTTTTGGAAGCTCTCCCTTGCCCCCTAGCCTATATATAGAAGGGGGAGGCACATGGGGGCAACCAACCACTTCATCCTTGCCCATTGCCTCTCCCAACTCCTCCCACGTTTCTCCGGTACGCGCTTGGTGAAGCCCTGCCGGAATTCAACTGCCACCACCAACACCATACCGCCGTGGTGGTTCTGATCTCATCTACCTCCTCTCCCTCGCTTGCTGGATCAAAAAGGAGAGGACGCCATCAAGCTGAACGTGTGCTAATCTCGGAGGTGCCGTCCCTTCGACACTAGATCAGATTGGATCGCGAGGACGACTATATCAACCACATTACGACGTTAATGCTTTCGGTCTACAAGGGTATGTAAACACACTTCCCTCTCGTTTTCATGCATCTCCTAGATTGGATCTTGTGTGTTCGTAGGATTTTTTTTTTTTGATTTTCATGCTTCGTTCCCCGTCAGCTCGAGCATTCCTTTGGCTCTTTCAAAAATACGAGAGAGAGAGAGAGAGAGGGAGAGAGAGAGAGGGAGAGAGAGAGGGAGGGAGAGAGAGTTTTGAGCTTTGGATCAATGGAGAAAGGAGCAATAGAGTCGTCATCCTCCTTTGAATAAGAAGGGTGGCTTATATAGATCCACCAGTTCTCTGCCCGTTATGCATGTTGCACAGAGAAGTCGGATAGTTTGACCTAAGCCGTGCATTCTGACTTATGGATTGTCTGACCCAATGTCCAACATGGTATTCAACTTGATCTAGCGCTCTAGACAAAGTTGAACCCCATGTCGGACAATATGTCAGAACCTCTAACATGTCAGATAGTTCGACATGGTCCTAACACCAAGAACAACAACATAAAAGGTGGAGAACATGATGTTCTTTATCACATGGGATGTGAGAGTATATGGGTTACTTTTTTTAATGATCCCACACAAGATTCATGACGAATCCCCACTTAATAGTACGCCGTACCTACGACTCAAAACGAGAAATCATCGGTATAATTTTGATGTGTTATCTTCTTTTATTCTTTTAGCTTAGGAGGGTTGCCGATCGACATTGTGTTTCATTACCAATCATGTGCAAGCTGGAAGCACACTCCAAACATATTTAGACGTCTAATTACTATTGTCATTAACACCAAAATCCTCATTAGGGGTGAATGTCCTTTCAGCCTTTCCCTTTTTGTTGGTTGATGACAATATGAATAGATCAGTATAATAAAAGATATTATGATAATCTTAGCATGGGTTCTTGAGATTTAGGTCGAGCTCCCTATACATTTGTGCACGCATAGGAGAATTATTTGAACTTGAATACAAAGTGCAAAAAATATGATCAACGCTCCCCCCTAAGGCTTTAGAACTGGAAGAGGTGCAAAAGTGAACATGGGTGCACAAAGTGATTTCCACTTCTGCAACAACTTGTGACATATGAGATGAGCAATACAATACATAACATAGCCATCTCAAAATGACAACAGGTGATGTATGTGACAAGGCATATAATAACAACAATATGACATGAGACAATAACGACAATATGCCATATGAAAATCATAGCCATAATCTCACAAGCATATAGCAAGGTCTCATACATATCTTAAAAGTAGCCACGCACATATAAATAGTGCTACATAAGAGGAATTTTGACAATGCCTTCACTTCGATCGACGGGCTGGTTGAACAGATTAAATGTGACGAGTACCAATGGCGTCATGCCAGTGCTACGTGCCTAGATCACCTTGTCGTCTAGGTCGTGCATGGTGGCATGGGTGTATGTGTGTGCCCTTGAGTCTTGGTTGTTGCTCTGGTTGGGTTGCGTTTTTCCACTTTGCCTTGTTGTTGTTGGTTTTTTCTTCTGTCTTTGGCTAAGACTTTGTACTTCTTTTCTCCTACTATAACATTTTATTATTTTTTATATTAAAAAATCTTGTCTTATTCACATTAGAAAAAATGAAGTAAAAAAATATTCAAAATTATAATGTACATATTTTTGCTCAACTTTTTTGAAACTAACTCTCATGCGTCCCATGGCGACGTTCGAATCATCTGGACGAACAACATGAAGACACTGAAACCTAACAAACTAGACCTAAAGTCCCCGCGTAACTCTATGGTCCTGTGTGTCCAGCGCGGAAAATCGGACGTCGGAGACGAGGAAAAATAGCGGAACAGTCGGCAGGGAAGTGGGCTTTGTGTCCGTCAGGGTTTTTCCTAGGTTACAGAGGAAAGGTACTCCTATGGAATTCCATGCAAAAAAGAGTCTATGTTTTTTACGGAAAATAATTTCATGCTTTTTATCCTACAAATTAAACAAACTCTGTTCCTGCAAAAAAAAACTCTGTAGAAATAATTCCTAAGGAATATATTCTGTACCCCACAAAAAAGAAAGGTTTGTCTAGGTCTCAGTCGACTAACGTCAGCACGTATAAAATTGCATGTTACGACTGACCCTCACGTACCTAGTACTACTGCATCGTTTAGTTTTCTGTTTTAGGTGCGTGACTGGTTTGCTATTTGGGCTGCAGTTGTTCTCGTTGGGTTTTGTTCTTAGCTTGTCTTCTCATTTTGTTGGGCTGGCTCCCTTACTTGGGCTTTGTTTTTTTCTACAACAGCAAAATATACTAGTAAAAGATATATAAAATAGTTCCATGCCACAAAAAAAGGTACTATGTTGCGCATGCGTTTCTTACAGTCAGCAAAACAGATGCCTTACATAGGCTGTTCTGCCAGCTCATGTCCTGTTTCAACTTCTTTTTTTCATAGATAAAAAAGTATGAAAAATTAATTTAAAAAATGAAAAATAATCTATATTGTGTAAAATTAAAATTCTTCGTGTTTTTGTGTGTATAAATGGCCGTCCTATATTTGTATCATCTCGTATTTATAAAAAATATTTGATCGTGTATTCACAAAAAAATCATTGTATTTCTCAAATGTCCATCGCACATTTGTCTAACTTTCACCGCATAATATAAAAAAGTTCATTGCGTATTTGAATAAAAATGTATCATGTATTTAACATAAAATGTTCACCGTGTATTTACGAAAAATAATAATTAATGTATTAAAAGTAAATCATGAAAAAATGAAGAAACATAAATAAAATAATGATACGATGGTTGACCCCCTCCTAGTGGTAGATAAGCAACTGCTGCACCCCCATAAAACACCACAGAGTTGCAGTACGGATGCCACTTGCAGTTGTGGCCAGACATGTAGTTGTAGTCGAGGGCTATGATTGCAGTTGCATGCCTAGTGTCACACATGCAACTGTGCCCTCTCTCATCGCCCTCTGTTAAAACAAAGGTCACTTGCAGTCGGATGGGTAGACATGCAATTGCAATCACGGGTCACACTCGCAGTTGCATGCCTAGTATCAGACATGCAATAGCCTCCCCTTCCACGACAAAAACAAAGGTTAGTTGCAGTCGGGTGGGTAGACATGCAGTTGCAGCTGGATGTGACAATTGAAGTCACATGTCTAACATACAAATGCAACTGCCCCGTCTCCCGCCTCCATTTGACAAAACAAACTCCAGTTACATTCGTGTTAGGAGACATATAGTTGCAATTGATGGGCTACACTTGCAGTTGCATGCCTGGTGTAAAACATGCAATTGCCACCCTCTCCTGCCCCCCATCAGTAAAAAAAGTCAATATTGTGTTTGTGTTAGGGGGACATGTAGTTGTAGTCGAGGGCTACACTTGCAGTTGCATGCCTAGTGTCAGACATGCTACTGCCCCCTCTCCTATCTCCATCTGACAAAACAAAGGTTAGTTGCAGGCATGATGGAAGACATGCAATTGCAGTCAGGGGCGACACTTGCAGTTGCATGCCAAGTGTATGCATGCAACTGCCGCCGCCGCTCTCCCACTGTCCTCCGACAAAACAAAGTTCAGTTGTGGTCGTGATGGAAGATATGCAACTGCAGTTGGGGTGCGACACTTGCAATTGCATGCATAATGTACACATGCAATTGCCCCCTTCTCCCACTGCCCTCCAACAAAACGAAGTTTAGTTGCTGTCGTGATGGAAGATATGCAATTGCAGTCGGGGCACGACACTTGCAGTTGCATGCATAATGTACACATGCAATTGCCCCTCCCTCTCCCACCGCCCTCCAATAAAACAAAGTTCGATTGTAGTCGTCTTTGGAAGACATGCGATTACAACAGGGCGACACTTGCAGTTGGATGCCTAGTGTACACATGCAACTTCAGTTGTGGTCAGGATGCTACACTTGCAGTTGCATACCTAGTGTACACATGCAACTGCTCCCCCTTTCCCGTCGCCCACAGACAAAACAAAGCCCAGTTCCAGTTGGAGGTGACTCATGCAGTTGCATGGCTATTGGAAGACATGCAACTACCCCTCTCCCAAAAAAACCACTAAGTTGAAGTCGCCTTCAAGACATGCAGTTGCATTCGAGAGAGACATTTGCAGTTTGTGCCTAGTGGCAGACATGCAAGGCCCCTTCCACACACACAAAATAGCAAGACATGCAGTTGCAGTTGGTGACGACACTTGCAGTTGCACACCTAGTGGCAGACATGCAACTCCCCACTCCCAGTTACCCAACAAAACAACAGAAATTATAGTCGAAGCGGATACTCGCAGTTCCGCACCTAGTGATAGACATGCAACTTCCCCCTTGACAAAAACACCACTAGGCACTAGGTTTCAGTCATGCCGGGTAGATATCACATCCCCCCCACCTCGCCTTGACCCTTTGGCTCTGAGACAAACCACGTCTAGAGGAAGAGAGGAAAAAGGTGGAGGAGTACCATGATACACTACTTCCACACTTCTTCCGCACTTAAAAGTTGGTTAGCAATGCTTTAGTCAACAAGAACAATTACAATTATAACTTTAAAATAAATAAAAATAGGAAGAATAAAATGATGCAACAGACAAACAAAAATGAAAATGCATTATTATTGAAACAAAAGGGTAATGCATAATAAATAAAAGTAAAAATATATTATTGATTTCCTAAAAAGAGAGGGAAAATAAAACAAATGGCAGAAACTAAACACCATGAAAAAAACATTAAAATAAAAATAGAAATGTAAGACAAGAAAAACAAAAAACAAAACAAAACAAAAATACCAATTTCAAATGCTTCAGTAAAAACTGACCGCTCATATAAGAGCAAAAGGCATGTGTGCATCCCTGGCAACTACAGGGCCACAATAGAAAAGAATGACAAAAGAGCATAGGCCAGGCCTAGCGTATTGATCACTTGCCCACAGAAAAAAGGCTATCATCCATTGTGTACGGCACGTCCGCGCGTCAACGTCAACAAACAGGAAAAATGATACACTACACGAATCTTTGCGTCAAGATCTTATGACTACCGAACGAAGAAGACTTGACCAATCCTCATTCGATTGAGAATTAGCAAATGCCGAAAAAGGAAGCTAGCAAGAATCACACTGTTAGAAAGGAAAAAGAAGTTCTAAAAGATAAAAGGCAAACAAAAAATAGAAAAGAAACAACAAAAAATGTGAAAATAAAATTCAACTTTTTTAGCAATAAAAAAACAGCTCGTGCCATATGGAACAAAAATGGAAAGAAACAAAAAAAAAAGAAAAAAAACCCACAAGCCGAACACAGGTTTAAAAAGTGAGATTCACTAGACAAGAAAAAAAGAAGTAGAGACCAACACGTACTTTTTTTGAGAGAGAGAAGACCAACACGCACCTAAGCCCCAGAGTGAAGAAAAAGAAAGAAAGAACAAGGCCCAGGTAGAAACGGCAATACGGGTGTCAGCGACCTGTACTTGAATATATACATACAAAAGACAAAAGTTCCAGCGGGAATCTTAGCACAAAATCTGACGATGGAAGATTCGACTGAGACTTCGTTAAAAATAAGTCGACTGAGTTTTAGTGCCTCAGAAAAAAGAATATAGTCTCTCTCTTCTTTTTATACTAGAACTGTAAGGAATATAGTCGTCTCGCTGGGAATTTATGCCTCCTTTGATTTGTAGGAATTTCATAGAAATTTTAAAGGATAGGATCTTTATAGGTTTTTTTTTTAGAGCCCTTTGGTTCATAGGAATGAATTCCTATTCATACATAGGATTGGTTTTTATCCTCCACATTTCATAGGAAAATAAAAATGAACCTCTCAATGAAAAAATTCCTTTGGTGTCAACCAAATGACATCTCGTTCCCTATTCCTACTCATAAAATTTGAGATATATGTCATCTCATTTCCTACAAAATTCATAATCCTATCCTATGAATCAAAAGAGGCCTTAGAACCGAAAGAGGCCTTAAAATCTGTAAAAAATTGCTGATGACGCGGTGGCCCAAAGCTGAACGTGCTTGGCCCAAAGCATTGGCGATCGATCCCTCATTTCCTCTTCGACCCGGCCAACTCCGTCGCCGTCGCCGTTGGGCGTCGGGATCCAGAAGGGGGATGGCGCGAGGAATGGACACCGAGCGCACCATGGCGGAGCAGGTGAAGGAGTATCAGGCGCGATCCAGGCACGCCTGGGCCGCCGCATCCTTCTTCTCCTCCACCTCCACGGCCGGCTCCTCGTGGTAAGCAAGCGCCAACCCTAAGCCATTCTGTTTCTTCTCACAAGCCTGAGTATTATGTTTCGATATTACCAAGTTGAGGATGAATTAAGTGACCATACAGAGGAAATCTGCCATTATCCTGTTAGCTAGGTAAGGTTAACAAATGGAGTAACAGCCATAGTTCTGCATCTTGTTGTAGCTAGTGTTGTATTGTTACCTGCCCAATTGCTTCTGTTCGTAAGCTACAAACTAAACAAGATGGCAGTTTCACTTTTCATTGACTGCTGTATAAATGAACCAAGCAAAATGATCATTGTAAACTAAATCTCAAGGGGGACACCTCATGTAAACATGCCCTGATTGCTGATGTTTAGTGCGAAATCACTATGTCACGGTTGTTTCTTAACAATGAAAGCAAAATAACCAACGGGCATGCCAACTTGTTCTATATTTACAAGTTTCTTTTGAAATACAACAACGTGAATATTCAGGATTGTTATAAGTTCTTTTCTTAGGAAGAGATTATTTTCATGTCTCTCCTTATTTGCCCTACAGTTAAATTATTGCTTGCATCCTGACTTCCACAACAATTTTATGTTGGTTGCTGCAGGGTTGAGGTGTTACTCATGATATGGAAACTTGCTTTGTATGCTCTACTAGTGTTTGCGTGTATTGCCTTTTATTTCAAGTTTATAGGAATAGCTTTATCATTTACATGTATTTCTGCACTTCTTTATTTGTGCATGAGATTAACCAAGGAAGAAAGGAAGCACAAGAAAAGTAAGCAAAGAATGCTTCTTCCATTGTCAATGTAAAATATGTCTGTAAATTTCGCTGTAATTTACATGTAAAGTGCTCTCAGTTTAATACTAACGTATTTACACTCTCGACGTCTTTCATATACCATTTTCTCTTCAGTTAGTTGTATCAATTGGCCCGCAATAAATTGTCTGATGTTTAGTGTTTAGGATATACTGTCGCGGATACCAATATTCAGATATCAACTGGTTTATCTTTACTTGAACTCATCTTGGGTCGCCCACTTGTTGAAGTTGGATACTAATTTGATCTGAATCAACTGTTTAGCCAGTCAGCTACTATGTACTTATTGAAATCCAATGCTGACTGGATCACTTATATTTGGTCGGATTTTCAGTAGTGTTCTAATTTATTGTTCACTGGCCTGACCGAATATAGGCAAAAGATTTGAATGGTGTATTCCTGAGTTAATTGTGATTCATAGACTTGTTTGGCATCCTTACTGATGCCGAGTTAACTGACACATATTGATATATAATCTTTTGCTTTTAAACGTTTCAGTTTCTTAATTGATAATTTGATTATCCTTCAAAATTTGCGATGTTTCTAGAATGAAAAATTCCAACCAAATGTAGTTGAGGTGAACCGCTGAACGAAATAATAGGCGCACATGCATTATACTGAGCTCTATGGCGAAGGTTATGAGTCATTTTTGTATGCTCTTTGTATTTCACTCTATTTTGTGTATATGAATTGTTACTTATTAGTTTCTTTTTTGACATCAATTGTTACTTATTAGTTAATCGAACAGTTTGTCACGTATAAGAAACGTAGGCCAGCATTCAGTAATAGCTGTTTTGTGGTTTCATTAAGATGCGGACCGTCTAGCGATGAGGGCCTACGTTTCATGCTGTTCGTTCTGTTGTGATCAGGTCCTCGAGTCGGCTGCCCGTCTCATGCTGACCTGCCCATTGGCCTGGGAAGTTTGGCTCTGCTTTCATCTAACTGATCCAAGAGCTGCTGGTGCTGGCACAACGTCGATGACAATCAAGGGCTGGTGGAGAAGGAGCTGGGCCCTGCCCTGCTCAAGCAACCAGATTTTCGCACGCAGATGACCATGGCTGGGTACGTGGCCCGGGACCTTTGAGAGGAAGAGGTGCTCTCCTGAAACCGTGGCTGCTATGACCAGAGACGAGATTAGGTCGTTCACGGAGGCTACCACTTAGGTTTTTCTAGTCCTGAGAGTGTGCTGTTGTGGGTGTTTGAAACTCTGTATGATACCTGGGAACCTTAGTCCGTTTTCCCTCTTCTAATATGGAAAGGCAGAACTACTGCCATTGCCCCTGAAAAATAAGAGTGTAGTTTATTTGGAAGCATTGCTTGAGCTCCATCGTTATGGCGCACGACATATACATATACCTCACTGTTACGCCTTGTTTGGGATGGGATTGGTAGGCGTTACACAACCTTCAGGGAGGACGTTGTATGCTGAGAATGGACAGTTTTTTGTTCCATGACTAAAATCAGGAGCATATGGTCCAATGTCCCTCACGTTACAGAAGAAAATGCAGAATTCACAATGCAAAAATACGGTGTGGAACTATCGTGAGTGAAAAGAACCAATCAAATTTCATGGGCAAGCATCTGACCAATCAAACTTCAGATCATCAAGTATGAAGCATATTCATTGAATTCTTTTCCTTTTTCCTCCAGCGTACACGTTATACAACCAAACGGTCTCAGTTCACCAGTTGTTGGTGCGGTAGCCTTCCTCAACAGGGGAATGGCAGTTTGGAAATGAGTATTACACACCGGTCGTTCGCACAATGGCCAGGTAACGTTCTACCGAATCACTGGTGACCACCCAGGAAGCAACACAAAGTGCATACAGAAAGGCGTTTCAGCAGTTCTAATTATTGTAATTTTTTCTTTTCACTTTTCAAGCATACTCGCGGCATAACTTCTTTTCCATTGTTTCACTGGTCACTAGTGCTACAAGGTCATCCAAGTGTCCGGCAGCGAACTTCGAATTTTCTGCATTAACGAGCAGTGCTGAAGTTAGGCACAAATGGTTATGTAAGAGTTTATACATGAGACAGGAATGATAGCGTTTTCAGCACAAAAGGATTGCCTTTGTATGTTTGGCGACAAAGCAACCACCAATGAATTGGAGATAAAGCAGCAGTTTTCCAAGATGCCTCGATTTAAACTGATGTCTTCGGAATACTGCAAATATTTGGTAGACAGCGAAATCTCAGAATGATTGATGCCTGAATGCAAATTTTCCAGTTCACTTTATCAACTGGTTAAAAGAGTAGTTTGGTAGGAATAAAACAACAAAAAATAAGAGAAGAACGGATGCAGTGCTGTTAGTGAATGTCAGGGGTCGTGACAGAAGTTGGATAAAATTAATTCAGCCAGTGGAAATACGAACATAACTACAAGCGCTGAAGTTGATCGGTGGAAGCTTGGAAAAAGTGCTAGGCATAAGCAAGGCGGTTGACCTTCGCCTAGCGCCTAGGTGGTGCTTAAGCGCCTATACCTTACGCAGACGTACAATTTTGACTCCCATGTTGTATTTGTGATATTATATGTGTATCGATTTGGAGCATATAAGTGAGTAAACTACCAGCTATTGCAATTGGAAGATGGCCAATTTGGTCAGTATGACATGATTTTTCACTTGAGTGAACAATTTCTTACTTGCCATGGCTAGAGTTTCGCTTATGCCCTAGGCAAGGCGTTTGGTCATAGCCTAGCGCCTAAGCGTGCCTAAGCAACACCTAGGCGTTGCCTTTTCCAACAGTGGAACAGCAGCATGACTATCTCCCACAACACCAAATAAATGACATTAACGATAGAAAATGGGCATTACTTGCACGTGACTTCACCAAAATAGTATAATTGAGTTGGTTGCATGCCCCCCAGAAGAACTTACATTCAATATATATGCAGCCGCAGGTCCCTAAAGATGCAACCGGCCGAGGAAGTCTGACAACCTAGAATGTGACAGCAATACAGGAGAAAAGTAAGGAAAAGTAAAATATACAGACTGCATAAAACAGATAGAGAACACACACCTAATGTTCTTAGCAATAAGTGTACTTCCATCATCACAATCAAGATGTCGCAGTACGACTTCTTCCAAGCGGCCATCTCTGTAAGCATGCTGCAAAACATAAACGATACAAGATTGAGTCAAAAATAGAAGACAAATAAGAGGAAAGACCGATCAATTAACATTGCAAGCTACAACAATCATATCCACAGTTTCTACACTAAATGAAGCTATCTAGGAAAATAATCGGCAAGGAATCAAATATCATATCCCCTACAACACATGCAAACTTGAACATAACATAAACTCCAACCTTGGTCTACACATTCCAATCTTTATCCACCAAATAACTAACAAGGACTATTAAGCGGTGGTAACTGAGGAGTGCATAACTGATGATAATACTAGAGAGGACACAAAAGACTCTTGGAATCAAAACAAAGTAAATTGGGCTGTTTCCAGTAGACCAACAGACGGAGGAGAAGGTTATTATTAGCTACCAGTGTTCCGAATAAACGAGTTACTGCCAACAGCGATGGGATGGAGCTGGCCTGGTAGTGAACTCAAAACTATATGGATAGGGCAGGCAGATGTGTATTCACATGTTTATAGAATGTAAGAAGTATGTCACCTTGTAGAAACAGCTTGTCCCGAAGGGGCAAGTGCCCGTTCCGAAATCGAAGTACTTGCAATCTATTGACCTGCAATGGTTACTTGTAGGTCAGACAGTAGAATGATAATCAAGTACTAAGGAGCATAGTATGTTCATGTTAAATCATTTCCATGAAACATATCGGCTTGAATATTCAAAAGAAAAGGAAATAAGAACATGTGAGGCAAGATAACTAGAAGTGCCATTTGTAGTAAATTGATACGGCTCATTCATCTAAGTAAGGATGAGTTCAATGACTGAAATATTTGTAGCATTCTAGTTTTACTTATATAAGCTGGGGCACAAGACCACAAAACAGGACAAGCCTATCTTACTTGAGCTTTGCTTTGTAGTTTTCAGTGATCTCCAACTTTTCCTCTTTCGAGAAGTACCAAAGAACACTTGGAATGACATAGTACGAAAGTTTGCGGCATATTGGGCAAGCTCTCAGTGCTGAGTTCACATCCATACCAGATGTAGGAGAGTTGCCACGCCAATTTCTTATGCATGAAATACAGAAGGGATGATCACATTCAGATAATAGTCCAAATTTCCTTTCAGCAGCAGTAGGCTTTGAGAGCACACGGTCCAAGCAGACACTGCATTCTATTTCTTGGCTACGTTTCAAAGCCTCAAGACGCTTGTGGTTCTTTTCACATAGCTTGATATGCTCCTGCCTCTCATCAGGACGATAAGGATGCAAGCACATTTTCCCACAGAACGCACACAAATCCCCATGCATGTGAGGGCACTCTTCCCCATACGGGCAGTTACCACCAGCAGCAAAAGAACAAATTGGCATATCAGCAAGTTTCATGGAAGTTTGGTTTTGCGCAGTTTGAATGGATGACCAGCCAATCCCATCCTCTGATACACTGTCAAGTTGGACCTCATTCCTCCATGCAGGCTTACTTTCAGAAACTGCCAGCTTATCCATAGATATCTGTTGCCTTTGGTTGCTTGAATTTGTTTGGTGTCCCAAGTGAAGAGGACGTCCAGAACTTAAAAGTTGTGGAGATGTAGATGCAACATGTGTCGCAGTACTTGATGATGGTGGCGGGCGAACTGGGGAATTACGTGTTGCGGTACTTGATGATGGTAGTGGAGGCACTGGGTTGTTACGAGAAACCTTGACATGGTCATATCTGCAACGGTTACCATAAGAGCATGAGCCTCTCTGGTAAAACGTGCAAACCTGCACAAACAAGCATCATAGTAAGGAACGCTACAAGATATGCATTGTGAAGTCTGGCAACAAAACTAGATCCGCATCCATAGTTTTTAACACGTTACATTATTTGCTTGGTCACTCCAGTCGTGGGAGAACTCACAATACTCTCCTTTCAAGCAAGCACCATGCATGAAGAACTTGCAAAGAACCCTGAAGGAGATCAGTCAGAACAAAAAGACATATAAGCTAACTATCAAATTGTTAGTTCCATCTCAGGAAGGAAATAATCTGACAGTAGAAAAAAAATGGAATTTCGGGAGCTATCTCCTGCCCAATATTGCTTCTCTAAGCAAAATGTAAACTGGTGGTAAAGAATGCTGCAGCAGTTAATGCTTAGATAGATAACTTAGTTAAGAATTTGAAGTTATGTCTCACGAGAGAGGCTAAGGTTAGGTTAAATCTTTGTTTCCCCTTTTTTCACACTTCATATAGTTTTTACCTTTCTGTTAACAGCAGTAAGTATTTGCTATACAGGACAAGAGAACAGGGTTCCAGGAGAATACTCCTTACAAGTTAAATAGAGAGCGTAATAAGAATGTAGTTCATGAAGAAATTTGCAACTAAGGAGCATAGGCCCTAGCTATGCAAACACATACTCCCTCCATTCCATATTAGTTGTCGCTCAAACAGATGTATCTAGCACTGAAATACGTCTAGATACATTCGTTTCAGCGACAACTAATATGGAACAGAGGGAGTACTTATCGCTCTACCTAAGTTCCTTCTGCTCCAAATTTGTATGCTCGTTGCTTCCAGCATACTTACAAAAAGGATGTCACTATTATTAATCAAAGACATCGTCACCATTGATTTTGAAGAACTTCCCACTACATTTCCCGCGTCAACATCAGTATTCACCCACCACTAAGTATGCACAACATACTAACAACAAGGTTAATTGAACTTTCAGTCACAAACCCACAAAAAATGATTTGTTAAATCCTCGGAAGTCGTCCCCAAGAATAATCTTGTGATTGTAGAACCAAGAAGTAACATATACACCACCATCGAATCGAACTGAAATCAGTTCTTCCAATTCAATCTACACAGATAACAGTATATATAACCATCCAAAAACATTTTTCCCAATGGGTACCATCTGAAACCCTAAATCGTGCAGAGTCGTAATACTATCAGCTGCTAACAAACAAGAAGTAACTGGACTCTAGATAGGCTTTCCCACCACACCCACAGACAACGAAAATTAGATATACTAAGCACCAACCCCACAAAGGCTGGACAGATCACAGATTCATAACCCAAAGTGGCACGACAAAGACAAAGAACACTACAGATGGAGGATGTGAACATGGTAACGCAACGAAAGGAATGGAGGCACACCCGAAGCTCCGGAGGGTTGAAATCTTGCATCGTGTCAGAGCGCATCACATTACATCAGCTAACTTACTCCCGTGGGCGCCTCTACCGCGTAGGAACATCTCGGCGCCCAGCTCAACTCCCGATTCTAAGCACGAAACACATGTCCTCACCTCCGGCTACCCCCAATCCTAAGCCCCAGGCAAAATTCTCGAAACGAAGACCCAGGCAAGCTCGACGCAGCTCAATCCATCCAGAGCTCAGCGGCACCCCTGCGGGAAGCCACCACGCGACACCGCCGCACGCGAATCCCTACCGCTACCCAATCCGCGCTTAGAACCGCGCGAGGCAGGGCGCGCGCACAATCCAATCGGGGGAACCGCGTTACCTCTTGGTGGACATGGCCGGGCCGAGCGGATGAGCCGCGAATCCGGGCACGCGGGCGCGGGGTACGCCTTCGCCGCCGCGGCCGCCGTCGCCGTCGCGTCTCGTCGCCTAGGGCTTGCTTGGGTGGGTCGCGCCTCGGCCTCGGCCTCCTGTCTGTCTGTCTCGCTCGCGCCGTCTCGTCCCGTCGTCTCGCTTTTTTTGGGGAGGAGGGAGCTCTGCCTTTCTGCGGGGTATCGTACCGGGGAATTCCTAAAAACGGGAGGCGGGGGAAATGACGGGTCAGGCCCCGGGGGTGGGCGTGGAGGTGTGCCGCGAGGCCTGGGCATGGGCGTCATTTGCCCGACCGCGTCCGGAGACCGCTCGGCGATGCGGCCGGCTGCACACGCTGTCTGAAGTGAACCGGGGGCTGTGCTGTGGGCAGGTCCGAGTGGAGTGGGCAGGAAAGGAAGGGTTCAATGGTGTTATTTCAGATTATGTTTTGTACTCCTATATTGTTTTTGAAAATACCGAGTGCGGTGTAGATCCACAATTGTTTCTAGACGAAGACAAAAGATCTGCCTCATATATATTGATTACAAGGGAGATTATGATGATGAACATCTAGGCCGGCTTCTTCCCGTAGAACTCCAGACCCAATTGGGTGTGACACACAGGGGCGGAGCCAGGATTTATGCATAGAGGGGGCCAGACCGGCGGTAAAGCCAGTTTTTTTTTTTTTTTGCCTCACAAACTACCTAATAGTTTTAGGTCCGAGTATCATTCATATTTAACTTTGCATTGACACACACAACCTTTTGCAGCTGAAGCTGACTAGACAAAGTTGATAATCAAACTACCCCGAAATATGACATGAAATGTGCTGCTACAAAACAATGTCATATGTACAAATAAGAAAAATCATTGTATAACCGAATGATTGGCTTTTAGCTTGCATTTAAATAGGTTTGAATGGCAAATCATCACTGGCTCTATTATGTAACTTTGTTGTTGTACTAAAAAAAAGATCAATGTTGTGAGAATACATACATAGAGAATCAAACCCAGCCCCTACTTGTCTCCTCTACCGCTAGTCGAGGTAGACTGGCTGGTCGTGGTTGCAAGGTGCATGATTTCAAACGATTGCCTGTGCCCGAGCGCGACGCATCACAAATCACACAACCAAAAGTTAAAATCTGATGTATACCGAATTAATGATACAAGATGAAAATTGAGAGAGAATAGTAGACAGTGTGCTGGATTAACCTTGGCTAGATTATGGGCTGCAGGACAAATAATTGGCGAGTGAATCAGCTTGCGTTTAGTCGTTTACGAATCAGATCATGAGAAGGGAGAGCAGAGGCGGGCGGCGGCGAGGGCGCAGGACGGCAACAGCGCAGCGCTAATCAACACAGGCACTAATCATAGGGAATAATGCCCAGCGCCCAGGAGACTTTTAATGGAGGCCAATCAACAAATATGGCCTTTGTCATGGGCTTGTAAACGATCGCTAGTGGGCTTTTACATTGGCCCTTTTTCCCTTCTTCATAAATCACGTTGAGTTAGGGGGGGCCAATTACTTCTGTACCTGAATCTTATCGCTAATTATCTACGGCCTACTCGATGTTTGCTCGATCGATAGGGGGGGCCAGGCCCCTGCTCGCCCCCCCTTGTCTCCGCCACTGGTGACACAGCTTTGCCCCCTCCATCCCTTCTGTCCTTGTGATGGCAGGAGAGAAGAGGAACGAAGCCCGCGATTGCCCGGTCTACCTTTCGCCGAGCTTATACGAAGAACTCCACCAGATCGGCCTTCGGCAGACGCCATACTCTAGGGGAGCGGATGGGAGAGGGAGCAAACAACCTCCAGACGCCACTCAAGAGCGTCAGAGTGAAGCTACGCCGCAACATAGCGAGAGATGCCCTGTGGATAGACTCCAACCTAGACCTAATCCTAGACCTCCTAATCAGTGGCGAGACCAGCAGAAAAAGCCCGGGGTACGCCTTCGTCGTGTCGCGTCTCATCGCCTAGGGCTTGTGTGTCGGCCTCCTCTCTGTCTATCTCGCGTGCGCCGTCTCGTCTCGTCGTCTCGCTTTTTTGGGGGAGGAGGGAGCTCTGCCTTTCTGCAGGGTATCATACCGGGGAATGATTCCTAAAAATGGGAGGCATGGGAAATGACAGATCAAGCCCTGAGGGTGGATGCGGAGGTGTGCCGTGAGACCCGGGCATGGGCGTCATTTGGCCGACCGCGTCCGGAGACCGCTCGGCGATGCGGATGGCTGCACACACTGAAGTGAGACAAGTTGTGCTGTGGGCGGGAGTGGGTGTGAGTGTGATGAACTGACGACCAACCAGTGGGAAGGAAAGGAAGGGTTCGATGGTGTTATTTTAGATTGTGTTTTGAGTTGTTTTTGAAAATACCTAGTGCGTTGTAGATCCACATTTTTCAAGGTCGATGGAACGAGGAGAACATGAAGATGAACCTCTAGGCCTGCTTCTTCTTCCGGTGGAACTTCGGACCCAATTGGGCGTGACGCAACTTTGCCCCTTCCATTCCTTCCTCGTGATGGCAAGGGAGAGAGGAATGAGGCTCGCGGCTGCCCGATCCAGCCTTTCACCAAGCGTATTCAGAGAACACCAGACCCGCCTTTGGCATTCGCCATCCTCCATGAAGAGCAACCGGAAGAGGGAGCTGGCAACCTCCAGACGTCGCTGCAGAGCGTTGAATTGAAGCTCTGACGCGACATAGCGAGAGGCGCTTTGTGGATAGACTCCAAACTAGATCTAATCCTAAACCTACTATATACAACAGCAAGCTGACCTCCTAATCAGTGGCGGCGCTAGCAGAAAAAACCCTATAGGGTCACTAATAAGTTGTGGGTCAATCTTCATAAGTTGTAAGAACTTGTCATAAATTTTAGAAAACCAAAGGGGTGTTTATAGAAAAGTTGTGGGATATGTGGGGTCAGCTAACCAACCTCATAGACTACGCGCGGCTTGGCCACCGCTTCTAATCCAAAGCCGTTAGAAAAGAGAAGGAGAGGAGTGAAAGCGTCCCTCGCAACTCTCAAATCGAAACTGGAAAGGAGGGAGAAAGTGAAAGGTGAAAGTTTGTTGTGGAGTTTTTAGATTGATAGAACCGCCATGAGCATATGACATTAATATCTTTTCCATTGAAAATTTAAGATCTTCTTCCGGTGTCTCAACGTGCTTTCTCCTTTGCTATTAATGAAGATGTATTGGCCAAGGATTTCTAGGGGGTCATGACACTCAGAGAGGCGTTTCATCTTCCAGACGTCACTAGAGAGCATCGAAATGAAGCTCTGCCGCGGGATAGCGAGAGACGCCCCATGGATAGACTCCAAACTAGATCTAATCCTAAACCTACTATATACAACAGCAAGTGAGCCTCCTAATCAGTGGCAGCGTCAGCAGAAAAAACCCTAGGGGGTTAATAAGTTGTGGGTCAATCTTCTTAAGTTGTAAGGACTTGTCGTAAATTTTAGAAAACTAAAGGGGTGTTTATAGAAAAGATGTGTGGTATGTGGGGTCAGCTAACCTAATAGACTACGCGCAGCTTGGCCACTGCTTGTAATCCAAAGCCGTTAGAGAAGAGAAGGAGAGGAGTATAAGCGTCCTCACAACTCTCAAATCGAAACAGGAAAGGAGAGAGAAAGTGAAGGGGAAAGTTAGTTGTAAAGTTTTTAGATTGATAAAACCGCTATGAGCATATGACATTAATATCTTCTCCATCCAATATTTAAGATCTTCTTTCAGTGTATCAACGCGCTTTCTCCTTTGCCATTAATGAAGATGTATTGGTCAAGGATTTCTTGGGGGTCATAACACTCGAGAGGCGTTTCATCTTCCCCTGTCCATGCAAGTCCATGATGAGGTATGTAGCCTGCAGTAGAGGACTACTCAAGTTGGGCCTCAGGATTCCATGCATGACGTTTGGCACTATGTTTGGGGATCAAGGGAATTTAAATCCAGTCATTACTACACGTTCTACTTCAAAGATGTCCAAGCTCACAAGGCTTACAGGTGGATTTTGAAATCTAAATCATAGTTATCAGTAGGCTACTGCTCTCCGGTAGACTCAATACCTGCAACATGCTTAAAATAAATCACTATTAAATGCATGCTTTGTGGTATGCACATTGAAAAACAGTTGAACACATGATCTTAATTTGAATGCCAATTTAGTCAATCATGCTGGGCTCACATGGGTATTCACTTTAACTACTCAACTTTTAGTTTTCAAATGGTAACCGAGGCTAAGAATGGTTAGGGCAGGCCCATGTCCATGGAAATTTCCCTGGTGGCCTCATGGAGTTTGTGGAAAGAGGAATAATAATCATTTCAGGGGGATATCACCCTGTTGGGGAACGTAGTAATTTCAAAAAAATTCCTACGCACACGCAAGACCATGGTGATGGCATAGCAACGAGAGGGGAGTGTCCGTCCCACGCACTCGTGAGACCGAAGCGAAGCGTTATAACAACGCTGTTGATGTAGTCGACGCCTTCACGATCCGACCGATCCAAGCACCGAACGTCACGGCACCTCCGAGTTACGCACACGTTCAGCTCGATGGCGATCCCGGACTCGATCCAGCAAAGTGTCGGGGATGAGTTCCACAAGACGACGGCGTGGTGACGATGATGATGCTCCACCGACGCAGGGCTTCGCTTAAGCTCATGACGATATGACTTCTCCGGCGCAGGCTTCGCCTAAGCTCATGACGATATGACCGAAGTGGAATATGGTGGAGGGGCACCGCACACGGCTAAGGAACGATCCGTAGATCAACTTGTGTGTCTGGGGTGCCCCCGCCTCAGATATAAAGGAGCAAGGAGGAGGTGGCCGGCCAAGGAGGAGGCGACCAGGGGGAGTCCTACTCCCACCGAGTAGGACTCCTCCTTTCCTAGTAGGAGTAGGAGAGAAGGAAGGGAAGGGAGGAAGGGTGCGGCCCTCCCTAGTCCACCCGGACTAGGCCTTGGGGCGCGCGCCTGCCCTAGGCAGCCCTCTCTCTTTCCCAGGGCCCAATAAGGCCCAATACTTCTCCCGGCGAATTCCCGTAACTCTCCGGTACTCGAAAATACCGAATCATTCGAACCTTTCCGAACTCGAATATAGTCGTCCAATATATCGATCTTTACGTCTCGACCATTTCGAGACTCCTCGTCATGTCCCCGATCTCATCCGGGACTCCGAACTCCTTCGGTACATCAAAACTCATAAACTCATAATATAAGCATCATCGAAACCTTAGCGTGCGGACCCTACGGGTTCGAGAACTATGTAGACATGACCTAGAACTATTCTCGGTCAATAACCAATAGCGGAACCTGGATGCCCATATTGGCTCCTACATATTCTACGAAGATCTTTATCGGTCAAACCGCATAACAACATACTTTGTTCCCTTTGTCATCGGTATGTTACTTGCCCGAGATTCGATCGTCGGTATCCAATACCTAGTTTAATCTCGTTACTGACAAGTCTCTTTACTCGTTCCGTAATACATCATCTCGCAACTAACTTATTAGTTGCAATGCTTGCAAGGCTTATGTGATGTGTATTACCGAGAGGGCCCAGAGATACCTCTCCGACAATCGGAGTGACAAAACCTAATCTCGAAATACGCCAACCCAACATGTACCTTTGGAGACACCTGTAGTACTCCTTTATAATCACCCGATTCGTTGTGACGCTTTGGTAGCACCAAAGTGTTCCTCCGTAAACGGAGTTGCATAATCTCATAGTTACAGGAACATGTATAAGTCATGAAGAAAGCAATAGCAACATACTAAACGATCAAGTGCTAGGCTAACGGAATGGGTCATGTCAATCAGATCATTCTCCTAATGATGTGATCCCGTTAATCAAATGACAACTCATGTCTATGGTTAGGAAACATAACCATCTTTGATTAACGAGCTAGTCAAGTAGAGGCATACTAGTGACACTCTGTTTGTCTATGTATTCACACATGTATTATGTTTCCGGTTAATACAATTCTAGCATGAATAATAAACATTTATCATGATATAAGGAAATAAATAATAACTTTATTATTGCCTCTAGGGCATATTTCCTTCAGTCTCCCACTTGCACTAGAGTCAATAATCTAGTTCACATCGCCATGTGATTTAACATCAATATTCACATCTCGTATGTGATTAACACCCATAGTTCACATCATCATGTGACCAACACCCAAAGGGTTTACTAGAGTCAATAATCTAGTTCACATCGCTATGTGATTAACACCCAAAGAGTACTAAGGTATGATCATGTTTTGCTCGTGAGAGAAGCTTAGTCAACGGTCTGTCACATTCGAGCCGTAAGTATTTTGCAAATTTCTATGTCTACAATGCTCGCACGGAGCTACTCTAGCTAATTGCTCCCACTTTCAATATGTATCCGATTGAGACTCGAGTCATCTAGATTAGTTTAAAACTTGCATCGACGTAACCCTTTACTGACGAACCTTTTTCACTTCCATAATCGAGAAACATATCCTTATTCTACTAAGTATAATTTTGACCGCTGTCCATTGATCTACTCCTAGATCACTATTGCACTCCTTGCCAAGCTTAGTGGTAGGGTATGCAATAGATCCAGTACACAACATGACATACTTTATAGAACCTATGGTGATGCATAGGGAATGACTTTCATTCTCTTTCTATCTTCTGCCGTGGTCGGGTTTTGAGTCTTACTCAATCTCACACCTTGTAACACAGGCAAGAACTCTTTCTTTGACTGTTCCATTTTGAACTACTTCAAAATCTTGTCAAGGTATGTATTCATTGAAAAACTTATCAAGCGTCTTGATCTATCTCTATAGATCTTGATGCTCAATATGTAAGCAGCTTCAACGAGGTCTTTCTTTGAAAAACTCCTTTCAAACACTCCTTTATGCTTTGCGAATAATTCTACATTATTTCCGATCAACAATATGTCAATCACATATACTTATCGAAATGTCTTTGTAGTGCTCCCACTCACTTTCTTGTAAATCTGAGGCCTTTCCAAAAGTCTCATAAAATCATATGCTTTGATCAACACATCAAAGCGTATATTCCAACTCCGAGATGCTTGCACCACCATTGATGGATCATTGGAGCTTGCACATTTTGTTAGCTCCTTTAGGATTGACAAAACTTCGGTTGCATCATATACAACTCTTCTTTAATAAATCCATTAAAGAATGTAGTTTTGACATCCATTTGCCGATTTCATAAAATGTGGCAATTGCTAACATGATTCGGACAGACTTAAGAATCGCTACTGATTGAGAAAATCTCATTGTAGTCAACACCTTGAACTTGTCGAAAACCTTTTTGCGACAAGTCGAGCTTTGTAGATAGTAACACTACTATCAAGATCATCTTCCTCTTGAAGATCCATTTATATAATATGGCTTGCCGATCATCGGGCAACTCTATCAAAGTCCATACTTTGTTCTCATACATGGATCCCATCTCGATTTCATGGCCTCAAGCCATTTCGCGGAATCTAGGCTCATCATCGCTTCCTCATAGTTTGTAGGTTCATCATGGTCTAGTAACATGATTTCCGAACACGATTACCGTACCACTCAGTGCGGATCTTACTCTGGAAGACCTACGAGGTTTGGTAGCAACTTGATCTGAAGTTTCATGATCATCATCATTAACTTCCTCACTAATTGGTGTAGGAATCATCGGAACTGATTTACGTGATGAACTACTTTCCAATAAGGGAGAAGGTACAATTACCTCATCAAGTTCTACTTTCCTCCCACTCACTTCTTTCGAGAGAAACTTCTTCTTTAGAAAGGATCCATCTTAGCAACGAATAACTTGCCTTCGGATCTGTGATAGAAGGTGTACCCAATAGTTACCTTTGGGTATTCTATGAAGACGCACTTCTCCGATTTGGGTTCGAGTTTATCGGTGAAAAACTTTTCACATAAGCATCACAACTCCAAACTTTTAAGAAACGACACTTAGGTTTATTTGTTAAACCATAGTTCATACGGTGTCGCCTCAACGGATTTAGATGGTGCCCTATTAAACGTGAATGCAGCTGTCTCTAATGCATAACCCCAAAATGATAGTGGTAAACCGATAAGAGATATCATAGATCGCACCATATCCAATAAAGTGCGGTTACGACTTTCGGACACACCATTATGCTGTGGTGTTCCATATGGCGTGAGTTGTGAAACTATTTCACATTATTTCAAATGAAGACCAAACTCAGAACTCAAATATTCATCTCCACGATCGATCGCAGAAATTTTATTTTCTTGTTACGATGATATTCCACTTCACTCTGAAATTCTTTGAACCTTTCAACTATTTCAGACTTATGTTTCATCAAGTAGATATACCCATATCTGCTCAAATCATCTTGTGAAGGAGAAAATAATGATACTTGCCACGAGCATCAACACTCATTGGATCGCATACATCGGTATGTATTATTTCCAACAAGTCGGTAGCTCGTTCTATTGTTCCGGAGAACGGAGTTTTAGTCATCTTGCCCAAAAGGCACGGTTCGCAAGCATCAAATGATTCATAACCAAGTGATTCCAAAAATCCATTTTTATGGAGTTTCTTCATGCGCTTTATACCGATATGACCCAAACGGCAGTGCCACAAATAATTTGCACTATCATTATTAACTTTGCATCTTTTGGCATCAATATTATGAATATGTGTAGTACTACGATCGAGATCCAACAAACTATTTTTATTGGGTGTATGACCATTGAAGGTTTTATTCATTTAAATGAACAACAATTATTCTTTGACTTTAAATGAATAACCGTTTTGAAAACTATTTTCATTGGGTGTATGACCATTGAAGGTTTTATTCATTTAAACAGAACAACAATTATTCTTTGACTTTAAATGAATAACCGCTTTGCAATAAACATGATCAAATCATATTCATGCTCAACGCAAACACCAAATAACATTTATTTAGGTTTAACACTAATCCCGAAAGTATAGGGAGTGTGCGATGATGATCATATCAATCTTGGAACTACTTCCAACACTCATCGTCACTTCCCTTCAACTAGTCTCTGCTTATTCTCAGAACTCCTGCTTGAGTTACTAATCTCAACAACCGAACAAGTATCAAATACTCGGGGCTACTATAAACACTAGTAAAGCACACATCAATAACCTGTATATCAAATATACCCTTGTTCACTTTGCCATCCTTCTTACCCACCAAATATCCGGGTATTTCCGCTTCCAAAGGACCATTTCCTATGCAAAGTGTAAGCACTCGCCTTAGTGCTTTGGTTCAGCTTTGAGTTTCTTCGTGGGAGTGACAACTTGCTTGTCATTCTACTTGAAGTTCCCTTTCTTTCCTTTGCCCTTTTCTTAAAACTAGTGGTCTTGTCAATCATCAACACTTGATGCTCTTTCTCGATTTCTACCTTCGTCGATTTCAACATCACGAAGAGCTCGGAATCGTTTTCGTCATCCTTGCATACTATAGTTCATCACGAAGTTCTAGTAACTTAGTGATGGTGACTAGAGAATTCTGTCAATCACTATCTTATCTGGGAGATTAACTCCCACTTGATTCAAGCGATTGAAGTACCTGCACAATCTGAGCACATGCTCACTAGTTGAGCGATTCTCCTCCATCTTTTAGCTATAGAACTTGTTGGAGACTTCATATCTCTCAACTCGGTATTTGCTTGAAATATTAACTTCAATTCTGGAACATCTCATATGGTCCATGACGCTCAAAACGCCTTTGAAGTCCCGATTCTAAGCCGTTAAGCATGGTGCACTAAACTATCAAGCAGTCATCATATTGAGCTAGTCAAACGCTCATAACATCTCGCATCCGCTCCCGCAATAGGTCATCACCTAGCGGTGCATCAAGGACATAATTCTTACGTGCAGCAATGATGATAAACCTCGGATCACGGATCCAATCCGCATCATTGCTACTAACATCTTTCAATACAGCTTTCTCTAGGAACATATCAAAACAAACATATGAAGCAATAACGCGAGCTATTGATCTACAACATAATTTGCAAAATACTACCAGGACTAAGTTCATGATAAATTTAAGTTTAATTAATCATATTAAAACTCCCACTTAGACAGACATCTCTAGTCATCTAAGTGATTACGTGATCCAAATCAACTAAACCATGTCCGATCATCACGTGAGATGGAGTAGTTTCAATGGTGAACATCACTATGTTGATCATATCTACTATATGATTCACGTTCGACCTTCGGTCTCCGTGTTCCGAGGCCATATCTGTTATATGCTAGGCTCGTCAAGTTTAACTCGAGTATTCGGCGTGTGCAACTGTTTTGCACCGTTGTATTTGGACGTAGAACTTATCACACCCGATCATCACGTGGTGTCCGGGTACTACTGAACTTTTAGCAACGGTGCATACTCGTGGAGAACACTTCTTGATAATTTTAGTGAGAGATCATCTTATAATGCTACCGTCAATCAAAGCAAGATAAGATGCATAAAGGATAAACATCACATGCAATCAATATAAGTGATATGATATGGTCATCATCATCTTGTGCTTGTGATCTCCATCTCCAAGCACCGCCATGATCACCATCGCCACCGGCGCGACACCTTGATCTCCATCGTAGCATCGTTGTCGTCTCGCCAACTATTGCTTCTACGACTATCGCTCTGCTTAGTGATAAAGTAAAGCAATTACATGGCTTTTGCATTTCATACAATAAAGCGACAACCATATGGCTCCTGCCAGTTGCCGATAACTCGGTTACAAAACATGATCATCTCATACAATAAATATAGCATCACGTCTTGACCACATCACATCACAACATGCCCTGCAAAAACAAGTTAGACGTCCTCTACTTTGTTGTTGCAAGTTTTACGTGGCTGCTACGGGCTGAGCAAGAACCGTTCTTACCTACGCATCAAAACCACAACGATAGTTTGTCAAGTTGGTGCTGTTTTAACCTTCGCAAGGACCGGGCGTAGCCACACTCGGTTCAACTAAAGTGAGAGAGACAGACACCCGCCAATCACCTTTAAGCAACGAGTGCTCGCAGCGGTGAAACCAGTCTCGCGTAAGCGTATGCGTAATGTCGGTCCGGCCGCTTCATCTCACAATACCGCCAACCAAAGTATGACATGCTGGTAAGCAAGATGACTTGTATCGCCCACAACTCACTTGTGTTCTACTCGTGCATATAACATCAACGCATAAAACCAGGCTCGGATGCCATCATTGGGGAACGTAGTAATTTCAAAAAATTCTACGCACACGCAAGACCATGGTGATGGCATAGCAACGAGAGGGAGAGTGTCTGTCCACGCACCCTCGTGAGACCGAAAGCGAAGCGTTATAACAACGCGGTTGATGTAGTCGACGTCTTCATGATCCGACCGATCCAAGCACCGAACGTCGGCACCTCCGAGTTCTCGCACACGTTCAGCTCGATGACGATCCCGGACTCGATCCAAAGAAAGTGTCGGGATGAGTTCCACAAGACGACGGCGTGGTGGACGATGATGATGCTCCACCGACGCAGGGCTTCGCCTAAGCTCCGCGACGATATGACTTCTCCGGCGCAGGCTTCGCCTAAGCTCCGCGACGATATGACCGAAGTGGAATATGGTGGAGGGGGCACCGCACGGCTAAGGAACGATCCGTAGATCAACTTGTGTGTCTGGGGTGCCCCCTGCCCCAGATATAAAGGAGCAAGGAGGAGGTGGCGGCCAAGGAGGAGGCGCACCAGGGGGGAGTCCTACTCCCACCGGAGTAGGACTCCTCCTTTCCTAGTAGGAGTAGGAGAGAAGGAAGGGAAGGGAGGAAGGGTGCGGCCCTCCCTAGTCCACCCGGACTAGGCCTTGGGGCGCGGCCTGCCCTAGGCAGCCCTCTCTCTTTCCCAGGCCCAATAAGGCCCAATACTTCTCCCGGCGAATTCCGTAACTCTCCCAGACTCAAAAATACCGAATCATTCGAACCTTTCCAACTCCGAATATAGTCGTCCAATATATCGATCTTTACGTCTCGACCATTTCGAGACTCCTCGTCATGTCCCCGATCTCATCCGGGACTCCGAACTCCTTCGGTACATCAAAACTCATAAACTCATAATATAACCGCATCGAAACCTTAGCGTGCGGACCCTACGGGTTCGAGAACTATGTAGACATGACCTAGAACTATTCTCGGTCAATAACCAATAGCGGAACCTGGATGCCCATATTGGCTCCTACATATTCTACTGAAGATCTTTATCGGTCAAACCGCATAACAACATACTTTGTTCCCTTTGTCATCGGTATGTTACTTGCCCGAGATTCGATCGTCGGTATCCAATACCTAGTTTAATCTCGTTCGACAAGTCTCTTTACTCGTTCCGTAATACATCATCTCGCAACTAACTTATTAGTTGCAATGCTTGCAAGGCTTATGTGATGTGTATTACCGAGAGGGCCCAGAGATACCTCTCCGACAATCGGAGTGACAAAACCTAATCTCAAATACGCCAACCCAACATGTACCTTTGGAGACACCTGTAGTACTCCTTTATAATCACCCGATTCGTTGTGACGCTTGGTAGCACCAAAGTGTTCCTCCGTAAACGGAGTTGCATAATCTCATAGTTACGAGAACATGTATAAGTCATGAAGAAAGCAATAGCAACATACTAAACGATCAAGTGCTAGGCTAACGGAATGGGTCATGTCAATCAGATCATTCTCCTAATGATGTGATCCCGTTAATCAAATGACAACTCATGTCTATGGTTAGGAAACATAACCATCTTTGATTAACGAGCTAGTCAAGTAGAGGCATACTAGTGACACTCTGTTTGTCTATGTATTCACACATGTATTATGTTTCCGGTTAATACAATTCTAGCATGAATAATAAACATTTATCATGATATAAGGAAATAAATAATAACTTTATTATTGCCTCTAGGGCATATTTCCTTCACACCCACCATCACATCCTTGTTGACAAGATTTAAAGAGGATTTTTCTCTTCTTTCCATAGAGCCATGGAGACCCACAGTCCTTTCATTTCTACCTTTGTAGCCTCCCTTCCATAATCATTTTTAGTTGTGCTTAGTGCTTTGATATTTCCTTTCCCTACCCAAACTAGTAAGGGTCCTTGTAAATGTGTATATTTGTATCTTAATAATTTGGAATGAGAAATGCAGTAGGAGCCTCTCCTACTGTTTTATGGTAAAAAACAGTCTTGGGAGATAAAATTCACTCTTTGATCTCTAGTGGACTGGATAATTACTTAATTCAACATATATGAGCATCACTTTTCCATATGAACTACTAAATGTTTATGATACTTTTTATGTACATATGGGCAAATTTTCATCTATAGTGAGATGAATTTATATTACGATACCTTGGGCCCGGCTCCTCCTTCCCTTCCACTCCGCTACCTTCGATCTACATTCTCCGCTGCAATTTTCTTCGTTTGGTGGAGGAGGAGTTCTCCGTTGGGGTTGATTCTTGTCGGCTTCGTCAACCTTCGTCAGAGCTACCGTAGTCCATCACCGGGATGGGAAGGATAGAGGAAACCGACAAGTCTGCTGTAGGAGCCTCCTCCCATGGTGAGCTGTGCCTCCTTGGTTGTTTCTAGGTTAAATTTTTATCTGGTTCATATGAAATCTTAGGACGCAATCCCTGCGCAGTATCTAGTCCTAAGTTCCTTGTAGCAACTAGGTTATCGTGTTTCCAAATGTGTGCATGGTCAATTTTTGCGCAGGAAAAAATCGGCCTCTTTTCCTCAGCTGGAGATTGAAAATCTCCTGGCGGAACTGTCCAGGGCTGAAGCAAAGGGAATTTTTTTTTCTTATGCTCTATGACCATATCTTTTCGACTTTCATATAAATGCATGCCCACTTATTATGCTTCGTATTCTCTCACGTATATCTGTCGTCAAGCTTCCACCGATTCCGAGGATTCCCTCTGCCCATCCAAGCGGTTCACTAGAGGTGATCCAGGTGTTGGTGGCAGTGGGGCTGCAAGAAACAAGATTGAGTAAGAGCTTGAAGAAGAGAAATACATCATTCCTCCTGAGCCTACTAGTCGTGCCAAGAGAGCCACCATGTCCAACTGAGGAAACAAAAAGTTTTCCAAAAAGACTGATAATAGGCCTCATGGGCAGTTAAAGATGATTTCACAACAATATGATCGTGTGATCTCTATGGATAAGCCCCACAAGCGAGGCAAATATAGGGTTGTTTAACTATTTCCCCATGCCCGAGGCACCACAACTTAGCGGCTACACTAGTTAGTACCTTGCTGCAACTGATGTCATGGACCCCCACCCCCCTACCCCGCGCCCCCTTTACATTTTGGGTCAACATGATATCTTTTAGACTATGTGTTTGTCTCCCAAGAAAGAAAATTTTATGACCTCAACGTGTCATTAATGGCCTCCAGTCTAGGGTTTTAGGCCTTCCACTATGTGTTAGGTGCCAAAACTCTGAAAAGTTTGCCACCTACACATCGATGCCAGATACAAAATATCTAGCACCGCCCACACAATGTTGAGAATTAGGCATCGATTGAAATTCGAACCCACATATATAAAATAGTATAGACCAAACCAAGACACCCCACTGCCGGCGTCTCTCCTTCCTGGCTCACTGCACTTCTTCCTGGCCCACTACAGTACGACACGCTTACTTTATTTACTCGAAGGATTTGGCTTCGGAGCATGTAGGTGCTCCGGTGCTCAGGAATTTTTATTTGGCATCGACTTGGTAACGTAGGGCATCGGTGCCCAATGTCCAAAAAGCAAATTTGACACCACTTTTAGTCTACATGGTGGAAGGCCTTAGAAATCCGAAGCCGTCTGAGATACACTTGGTCAACTCTCCTTCCGCAAATGTGATCGTGCGTCTAGTAGTAATCATGTGGTGCGTCTAGTGGTAATCACGTGATCTATAGCTTCAGCATATTCTCGTGCGCACGCAGTACAGTTTTTTATTTATTTAGGCTACTGTAGCTTACCGCATTTCCATTTCGGTGCTGCTTAATGTCGCTAAACAGTGTCAGCAAATTCAGATGCATGTAATTAACCATCGGACCGCTAGAACTTTCAGCTTCCACTTGTTCTTGCGTCTGTTCCAGGCTTCCAGCGGTATCTCAGCTCGTGCATTCCGCTAGCTCGTACCAGAATGAATTGATAATGATGCCAGGCAGCCAATGTGCTGTAGTACAACAACAATACAGGTTACAATTCCAAAACCTGATCAGCTGTCGAATCAACAACGTTGATCGGGGCATATGACCCATGGAATGAACCCCTGCTTCACCACCTACAAATCTAACAACATAGGATCAGCCTATACATTGCTACATCACTATCCAGTGATCCAATCTATACTAACGAATATATACACTACAAGGCAGGATACAACAGTGTACGTGTAGCCAACATATGAGGTTCAGTTCTGGTTATCAGTGAGAAACCATCTACGAAGCGGAACCCTTCGATTGCTGAATCTCCAACGCCTGCTCCGCCACCATAATGCACGAGTCCATCTCCAAACTTGCGGTCTCGTTGTTCCCGGTGAGCGAAGGCGCTCTCGGTAAGGATAGCGCGTCAGCGGTGCATTGTATGTCGGGTTGGATCCCGACATGGTCGATTTCGTGTAGTGCCGGAGAGAGATACTTTGCAACCGTGATGAATAGAGCAGAGCCATCATCCAGCTCTGTCACACTCTGCACCAAAGTAAGGTTTGGTTCAGTTATACTCAGTAACATGACATACAATGCACCACAACCGTGATTTCTGGAATGAAGCATGACAAAATCCAAGCATTTAGATCTACACAGTAACATGAGTGCCTAGAAAAATCGGCCTTGCCTGTATTCTTCCTTTACCAAAGGTTTTGTGGCCTACCAGAATAGCACGGCCATTGTCATGCAATGCCCCAGCCAAAATTTCGCTTGCACTGGCACTTTCTTCGTTGACCTACATGTTGGCACACATGAACACAAGCGAGAGGCCTCGCATAAAAAAACAGTTTCACGGACACTTATTTTATAAATGAATGTTAACAAAGAAACATTCGTGTGCTGCTGGTATTTGAGGAAAACAAATATTGCAGTATTAAAACAAAAATCATATGTAACTGTGCTCATTTGCAAATGAGGAAAAAAAAACATTGCAATATTTAAACAATAAGCATATGTAACTGTGCTCATTTGCAAATGCAAATGCAAAAAAAAAAAACATACAAATTTTGGAGATTCAACCAATGTTAACTACCTGACTTGACCTAATGGTCAGGCCTATATTTCTGCTTCAAAAGTAGTCTCACTAAGTGAGAAGTAAGTACCCCTCCATCCAAATATATACGGCCTCCTAGAATTTTGAGCCTAACTTTTGACTACCAAAATATGAGTTATATGCTGTAAAAAGTATACTATTGGATTCTTATTCGAAAGAGGTTTCCAATAGTATAAGTTTTATAACATACAAACTCATATTTTATTAGTTAAATTTAAAATCGAAGTTAGCTCAAAACTTGAGGGGGCTCTCTATATTTGGACAGAGATAGTACCTTCTGTGAGGTATTATAAGTTTGTGGTTTTACTCTTTTTTCTTAGGAGAACTAAAACATCATGATTAAAAACTGAACTAGCAGTGAAGCAGCACCTCTATTCTGCTTGCCCTTTATGAAAGCGGGAAAACATGATGGAAAAATGTGAATCTTATGAATAGTACTAAATTGTATGCATTTTCTACCCACGCGGATTAAAAAAGCAACAAAGACCACATAGTCAAATGTGCAGAGAGTTTTTCTCGAAAAGAAATGTGCAGAGAGTGGGTACTCACAAGCACCACAAGAGGATCATGTGTTAAAGATTGGCCTTGGACCATATTTATTGCTTGCACATTGCCCTCACGGTCAACGGTGTTCACTAGAGTTTCATCTCCATCTAACCAAATTTGAGCCACATCAAGACCAGCTGTTACTAAACCACCCTGTTATAGGAAGTAACATTAATACATGATTTTCGCATCGAAATTATAATTTATAAAGACAGACTGTGATGAGAACAGACTGACTGGATTATTCCGCAGATCTAAAATATATGACTGGACACCTTGATCTTCCATCTTTTTAATGGCTCTTTCCATTTCAGCAGCAGCAGTCTGGGTTGAAAAATAAATAAAACATGAGTGAAGGATCTCAAATATCAATAATAATATTTGCAACTTTGGCAAATTCATTAGTATCAAAACAATCAAATCAATGTTAGATTGACAATAAAAATAGTCGAGGTTTTACAATATTACTCCCTCCGTTTCTTTTTACTCTTCATGAAAGATTTGTTTGAAGTCAAACTCCGTAAAGTTTGACCAACTTTATAGGAAAAAATATCAACATTCACAATATAAAATCATCATTAGATGCATCATGAAATTAATTTTCGTACTGTATAAGTTTAGTGAGTTTGGGTGTGTATAGATGATAGAAGAATAAAACATAACATGTGCATGCACATTGGCATGGAACAACCTATCGCTTGGATCCATTTTTCAGTATGACTGGCAGCTGGAATACTCAAAACAGCAGAAATGTCTTTGGTATGATAATGTCGCGTAGAAAGCAATGAAAGAGCTATATAGTTTTGTACTAAGAAGAAGTACAAAATGACAACTTTGCTTATCTATAAAAAGCTGCAAGTGCAAAAATATAACAAAGATTGGTACTTACCTGAGAAAATGCAGCTAACCTAACATACCCAGTCTTGCCCTCATGCCCATCACCCGATCTATGGGAGATAATTGCCGTTGATAGAGGTGAAAGATTGATAACCTCACGAGATAGCTGGACCTTTCAGAAATAAAATGTGCACTTGTAATTAGGAAAGTACAGTATCATATGCTTAATGAGGGATACTGAACACATCTTGGATTAAATTGAACAATGCAACACTTCTCATTTCCAGTAATAGGCTATGGATGCAACCAATGGGAGATGGTAGCACGGGATAAAAACAACCAGTTTGGATGGCGATCCAATAATAGGCTATGTGTGTAGGCATATTTTCCTATTTTTGCCGGTTGTGGCTTGTAATAATTTTTGGTACTACTTGATGTTGGAAACCGAGACTCTTAAATTTTAATAAAATATGGCTGTGTGCATCGTAATGATGCAGAGGCCGGGGGTGATCCTCCTTTTCTTAAAAAAAACACTTTTCAAATCAAACAAATGGAAAATTTTAGCCATGAATGTTTGAAGAGGAAGTCCAGAAATATGTTTTCCTTCAAGGAGGATAGGAGAATCTAAATACATAGTGTTGATGTTATTATGTGTTATTTACTGCATTCGTCTTCAGGAAAGTTTTTATTACGTAATGAAAAGAAGTTAGGCATATACCTCTTTTTGCTTTATCCTACCACTCCTTTCATTTCCAGTACCCTGGGTATCAGTTAGAAAATACAGGAAGATGGAGAAAGTTAGGATAAGATGACAAAAGTGTGTAACTGAGAAGAAGAGTTAGGATTGAGAAATATTGCTTTTGAAATACAGATAGAAAAATACTAACAAGTACTCTCAAGTTGAGGCTAAGGATAAGGGCATACATCCAATAGTTTTACTTCCACAGTCGTTCCAGCACGACCTCTAAGTCTCTGAGCCACAGCTTCCACGTCCAACCCCAAAACACTATTACCTACAAAACCAGTCGAGATTAAGGGCATATCGTATTATGAAAAGAAGGAGAGCTCGTGAACTCAATAATAACAACAAGACTGCACCATCCACCTTCAGACTAGTTAAAAATAGAAGGTTCCACCCTTTTATTTAGAAAACCACAATCAATCAGGATGTACCGCTCATCTGTGACATCAGCAGATAAGCGTAGTATGTGAACGTGTGCTATTAATCTCTGCATTGCTATGCTACTTCCGCGGGGGAGAAAAAACTAGTTCTTGAATCTAGAACAACTTGGTTTTCCAATGATGGAAAAGGAACTCAAGAAGATTAGATTAACTAAGTGGTTTTGCAAAGGTTAAATTGCACAAGATACATTTTTTTGCAAAGACATCATTCTGCCTTAATTGTTCAGAGACACGTGTGGATCATATTATTTATCGACACCATAGAGTTCATACTTTTGGCAAATTTTCTTTAGTTTCGGTCATTGTTAATAGATAGAAAGGGCAATAAAAAAATCTATTAGTAGGGATAATCGACTAGCCTCTGTCATCTTTAAATATTATCAGTTGTGACCAATGAACATTGTTGTTTTTATAGCCTTCTCAACGGTCAATATCAGCCGAAAATTTCAGTATGTTATTTAGCCACATAGGTCATCGCTGTGTGACTCAGATTGATATGAATTTACAGGGAAGGCTTTTCAAAAGTACATAAGCATCTCTGTTATGGCGCTGCTAGAAGGAGGGCGCAAGAGGGCCGGCCGGGGGCCTTTTGCCCACGGCCGGGCAAGAGGGAAGGGATTTCCTTCTTAATTCTTGCTTGATTAGATTGATACATCTCCTCTCTTTATATAGAGAGGTTTACTTGACTCCCAAGCAAGGCTTACTTGACCCCTAAGCAAGCGACCCTTATCTCTAATTAACCCTAAGACTAACGGGCTATACCGCCAGCCCAGGCCCATTAGGCCCATTACGTACTGTAACACTACACCCCACCTGGACATGCAGCTTGTCCTCGAGCTGCAGCCTAACCAACTTATAACCATGACTCGACGCAACACAAACCTAACACCTAAAAACAAGCCTCTTGCATCTCGGCTTGTTTTATTACTCTCAACTTGAAATGGACTAGGACGCTTTATTTGGGACCCCTTAACAAAAAGTGGACCCCATCCGCACGTCGGACGTGCACGTGTACATCCACCTGGATCCCATGGACACCATTTGGACAAAAGGAGTGCATGTGTATGGCCACCTGGAAGTGGTCGCAAAAGCGACCAGCAGAGGCGCCCTCGCGACGGCCGGCGGAATGCAGTGGTGCTACGCGGTGCGCTCCTGTCGGTGACACCCTGTCTTCTCCCCGCCGGACAGCTGTTGGTCTGCACCGCACAGAGAAGAGTGGAGGGCTTGCGATGGAGAATGAGAAGGAGGGGTGCGCCCCCCAACCGCCGATGTCGCAGACTTTGAGGTTGCTGCCCGCGGGGAAAACAGCATGCCCGCCGCCCGTGGCGGAAACCGTATGCCCAAGATCCCCGACGCAGCGGACGAGATCGAGGTCCTTTGCGCAACGAAGGGCAACTTGGAGGAGCGGCAGCTACAGACCACGCATCTCCCGCACACGCCGACGCGCTAGGAGGCCGCACGCAGCAGCCTGCAGCCTCACCGCCGCCGACACGTGGCGGGTAGCGATCCAAGACGGAAGCGGTGACGGCGACGGCGGGAACTTGATCTGCTGGATGGGGACGCCTTGGGACGGCGGTGGCGCTGATGGGAACGAGGTCGTCGCAGTCCCGTCGTAGGGCATCCCATACTGGTACGAGATGACCGGCGTCGTGGTCGCGGTCGAGGGCGGCGGCGGCAGGTGGCTGCTGGGGATGCGGCTTGGGCACATAGGGCCCGACGAGGAAGGCTCTGATGCCCGCCACGGCCTGCCGTAATTCCAGGATTGCGGCTGTCATCTGCTCCGGGGTGAGGACGAGGGGGACAGCGCCGGGGCAGAGGGTGCAATCGCCCCTGAGGACGCCAGCACGCCCAATGCCGGCGCGCCTGCTGTGTGGGGCAGCAGCGCCGATGAAGACGCTGGTGGCGACGGGTAGGTGTGCGGCGGCGGCGGGTGGGAAGAACTCGGTGGAGGGCTGGACATGATCGAACCCGGAAAAGCTGATACCAAATTGTTATGTGGCTGCTAGAAGGAGGGCGCAAGAGGGCCGGCCGGGGGCCTTTTGCCCACGGCCGGGCAAGAGGGAAGGGATTTCCTTCTTAATTCTTGCTTGATTAGATTGATACATCTCCTCTCTTTATATAGAGAGGTTTACTTGACTCCCAAGCAAGGCTTACTTACCCCTAAGCAAGCGACCCTTATCTCTAATTAACCCCAAGACTAACGAGCTATACCGCCAGCCCAGGCCCATTAGGCCCATTACGTACTCTAACAATCTCCTTTTAGTAAAATGAAGTTTTAGTACAGAGAGTAAAATACCGTTGATCTCAACTAGCTCATCGCCTTCACGTATGCCCGCTCGGTCGGCTGGGCCTCCCTCAATGCAGTTCATAACAAGCTGCAACAAGTTTTAGAGGTATAAATTGCCACACTCTTATGATGTCCTCTTACAGAAAAAAAGGAGAAGTGAACTTACCAAGCGTCCTGAGGCAGGGTCCCTATTTATGAATATGCCAACCCCTTGCAAATTCCCATCACTTCCGATCCTGAAACTCTGATATTCCTGCATCTCACCAAACAAACATTAGCCATGTGACAATTCAACATGTGTGAGAACAAACCTGAAGCCAGACAGCGAGGGCATGGTCTTTGTCTATACATACCTTGGGGGTGATGATCCTTGTGAATGGGTCGCCTAGCGTGGACACCATCCCGCTGATCTTGCCGTAGGCGGCGTCAGCCGATTTCAGCGGGAACATCTCCACCATCGTCTGCTGAAGTTTCTGGTCCCAGTCTGCACACCGAGCAGAACCACAAACGCTAGTGAATTCACTAGTTCACTATGAGCAGCATCAAACACTACCAAATTCACGCAATTTCCACCTTTCTACAGAGAACAAGTGTATGTAATCTGATATACCTTGGTGGTTGAAGGTGGGATCGACGAAGGTCTCGCGGATCAACCCCCACGCCTCCACCAGCGTCCTCTGCACCCGGTTCACCTGCCAAGAACCCAAAACCTGAGATTCACCCCAAAATCCCCCTTTCTTGGAAGATGGTGTCTATGGTAGGACCATGGAGACCCACCTCTCGGGCCTTGGAGACGGGGAAGGCGACGGTGAGCGACTCGGCCAGCGCCGGCGGCGGGGCCAAGTCCCCGGCGAACCCGGTCAGCGACACCACGGCAGCGGCGGCGAGTCCCGTGGCCGCCTTCACCAGCGCCCCACCGTCGCGCTCCGGCGCCGGGGAGGCCCTGATGACCGGCGTAGGCTGCTCCCGCCTCTCAGACCGCACCCGGAGCCTGGCCCTCCCGGCGCCAAGAACCGTCGCCGGGGACCTCGGGACCCGGCCGAGCACGGGCCTCGCGGCGCGGGAGGCGGCCAGGGAGCACTCAACCATTTCCATGGACGCGAGCAATCACGCAATGTGGCAACGGGGACGGGCGCGGGTGGGCTCGGGGTGCCTGCGAGCGCGCGAGATATAAACCCGCCGGAGTCCACGAGAGGAGCGAGGAAGCGGGAGGAATCTTTTTGGCTGTTACCGCTGGGTTTTGGTGGACAGGAGGAGATCCGTGCCGGGGATCTCTGCGTGGCCTGTTCAGGCCTGGACACGTCTCTCGGTCCAGCATTTGCGTGGTGGCGGGCGCAACAAATATGCAGAGGAATATGCAGCCGCGCCCTGAATTTGTGATGTGCAAAACCGGCAGGGGAAAATGCTGCAAAGTGCACAAATATTATGGGAAAGCCTATAAATCACCCGCGGATCGCAGCCACGCGTTGCTTTTCTGCAAGCCGCGTGTCTCATGGGCCATGGCCATCACTACTAGTAGTTTTTACAACTGACCTGTTGTTGCAATTTCTCTCATCGCAACAACGGTTTCCTTCGATTTTGGGAATAATCGAACTACCATAGAAGTTGCGTATGGACGGGCGTAAATGAAACCGCGCAGCTGTTTTCCAGAAAAAAAACCTCTAGTTGCACGTGCATTGGGGCGCATGTGATTTTTGAGAAATGCTTTCAATCTATTCATCAATTGTTGAGGTAGTACAAAGAACATCAAAAGTAAAAATTACAACCAGATCCGTAATCCACCTAGCGACGACTAGAAGCACTGGAATAAGCCGAAGACGCGCCGCCGTCATCGCCCCTCCCTCAACGGAGCCGGGCAAACGTGTTGTAGCAAATAGTCGGGAAGTCATCGCGCTAAGACCCTACAGGACCAATGCACTAGAATAACAACCGCTGCCGATGAAGAGAAGCGTAGAACGGAAGGATTCAACCTGTAGACACACGATCACTGACGAACGAAGACCAAATCCACGTGTATCCACTTTAGAAAAACGTCGGCCGAATCCCGCGAGATCCGCCAGAGACAAATATCCACACGCTCTCGAACGATGCAAGAAGCACCGCCAGAACGGAGACTAGGTGGGAAGAACTTCCTTCTACAAAGAGTCGTCGCTGCCTCGTCTTTCTGAGTAGGACACAAATCCTAACAAACTTAGAAAAAACATTAGAAAACGAAACCCTGCCGCCGGCAAAGGCCGGGGTCCATCGCGTCTCCATGGCCCTAAGACCACAGAGGACGAGGCAGACTGACGGTAACGCCGACGGGAGGCACATGCCAAGCACTGGCGGCAGCGAGGAGGCAAGTTACAAGAGAGCTTCGGTCGTCAGTCCTACATGTGATTGCACTTTTTTCACATGGTACAATTGAAGTTGCTCATGTATACAAGCATAAACTCACCTTATGAAGGCGCACACACACACCTTATCCTATGAGCACCTCAACTAAGCCAACATAGCATTTCGAGATTGACGAAGTCGATATAGACGTCTCATAGTCGACGGAAATTCTCCTCTCACTGAACAAACATCACCGTAAAGTCTGAAATAAATCTAGAAAAATACGAGCACCAATGTCAAATCTAAGACTTGAACTCTGATTGGCTGGGAATACCACTGTCCTCATAACCATCCAACCACAGGTTGGTTCCATGTGATTGCCTTTCGTTACAACACATGCAGTTACACATGGGAAGACGGTCGTTCGGATAGTAGTAGTTTTGCCACAAAAAGGAAGGAAAAAAATGCACTGCTGCCTCCTCGTACACATCACCCACCGTCATTCAGCTCATTCCTGCTGCTGATGTCGACGATCCCATCGCGTGCATAGCTGTACATGAGAGCAGGCATTCGGAACCCCGCCCTTTGCGACCCTGCGTCAGGAGAAGGGCGATCTCGTCGCATTCGACATCACCATGTCAACTGAAGTCGAGAAGAAGGTTGCCATCACCGCCCCGCGACTTCGAGTGAATAGCATAAAACTATTACTTTTCAGGTTATGGTTCCAAAAAACTACTGGATTTTTGTTTGTCGCTGATAACTACCGAAAGTGTGGTTGGCTATTTCAAAAAACCCAAACTTCTCATTGCTAACATTTTAACATGTTTCCTGACAGGGGTGGCCCGCCAGTTAGGCCACGTGCGGGTGGGGGAGGGGGGTGGATCAACGCCCGTTAGCTGATCGGTGCGGGCGGAACCAACTGGCTCGGTCATAAGTAGATCGATCCGTCACTATCTCCCTCACTCCCATGCTCTCACTATTCTCTCTGGCTCCGCCTAGCTCGCCACCGCCGCTGACAACACCAGTGCTCGCCTCCTTCCACCATGCCTTCCTGGAATGATGGTGGATCGAGCTCCAAGACTGACTTCGACATCACCAACATGGATATGGGGCAGTGGGGACATTTTTTTGGGCTGAGCTAGGGTTAGGGTTCTTGTCGAGCTATGTTTAGTGTAATTGGGGATTTGATCTATTGTTGTTTTTGTGGATGCAGGAGACCCGAAGACCATTGTAGAGCCCCTTTTCTGTGGCCAGCTCGAGGAATCTAAACCCAAATGCATGCTACACCACATGAGGCCTATTAAGTGCATGGGTTTTGAAGAAATTTTTGCAGGAAGATGTTTTTATGGATGTCCAACGTAGGTTATCTAGCAACCTTTCTCTCAAGTTAGCACCAAATCTATGAATTACATCTGTGCTATTTTCTGAACCATGCATTAGGTAGCAACTGTAACTGAATATGCCTGTTAGTATGAGTAGCATATTCAGTGATATGTGTTTGAACGTGATGCATTAGTATGAGTAGCAAATGTAACTGAATATTTCTAAATGCATTAGTATAAGTACCAGATGCATTAGTATAAGTAACTGAATATGCCTAAACCCATGCATTAGTATAAGTAGCAGATTCAGTGATATGTGTTCGAACGTGATGCATTAGTATGAGTAGCAGATGTAACTGAATATTTCCAAATGCATTAGTATAAGTACCAGATGAATTAGTATAAGTAACTGAATATGCCTGAACCCATGCATTAGTATAAGTAGAAGATTGAGGCTGAACCCATGCATTAGTATAAGTAGCAGATTCAGGCCATTCAGGGCTAGTAGATTCTAGTATTTTGAATGTATACACTTTGACAAAAAAATTATGTTCAAGTTAACAATGTTATGTATTAGCTGCAGTTTGTCTATCATCATCTTCATGTTAACAATTTATTATGTGCTTGTTGACAATTAGGCAGTGTGAATCGTTATGTAATTATGCACTTGCAATTGCTGGGAGGAGGTGTGAACTATGTTGTTGTTGAGTGGCTTGATAGGCCTTGGCCTCTTATTCTTCAAAATTGTTTGTCAAAGTTGTGGGAAATGTTTCATGAGCAGAATTGTGGAAGGGTTATTGCCAAGCAGGCATATGAGAAACATTGAGGGAAGCTTAAGAAGGACAATGAGAAACTTGGCACCGAGTATAGCAAGCTTGTGGATGATGCTTCCAAGATGTTTGCTTGGAAAGATGGGAAGATGGGGCACATGGAGTACTAGAAGGCAGTAGAGGAGGAAGAGTTTTAGAAGAGAAAGAAAGATTTAGAGGAGAATGCTAAGTTGGAGGCGCAAATGGAAAAGTTTAAGCTTGCCAAGGAGCAGAGGTACATTCTATAGAGCCAAGCTAACATTATCCCCATGAAGGTCATGAAGGATATTGAAGTGGACAGAGATCTACTTAAAAAAGAGAAGGTGAAGCTTGAGCATGCGAGTGGTGAGCTATTGAAAGATGGTTATGGGAGCAAGGAGAAGTTAGAGAAAAGTCAAGACCATCCTGGAGTAATGAACTGGTAGTTGTGGTGGTTAAGTACATCTTAGGCCTTTATAAGTAGGTGGCCTAAGAATCTGATGCTTGATTTGAGGTGTACATTTTGGAGAATGCGAAGTTAACTAGGGCTTTGTCAGTGTATTTGAACTCTAGTGTGTTATGTTAGAAACTTTTATGCTAAGTTAATTATGTAAGTTGTAACGAGTCTTCAACTTAAGTTAGAACCTTTATGCTAAAATATGAAGTAAGTAAAGCTATGAAGTGTTTTTGTCTTATTTCTTTTAATTTATTTGGTTTGAACTGATTTGGTCCTTTTTTGGAGAACAGATCCTTAGCTTTTGTGGTATGTTGGACTTGTATTTGGGCTTATTGGTGTTTGGTCTTGTGGCAAAAAACCTAGGCCTATTTACCCACTCTCCTGCCACTTTGTCAATAAAAAAACCCACCTTGCCATAAAAAACAGAAGAAAAAAACCACCTCATTCAAGGTGGCAATATTCCCCGTGGGAACGGGTACCCGCGAGGATTTACCCATCATGGAGCGGGGATGGGGGACAAATTCACCCCATGGGTATTGTCTGGTGGGTACCCGTTAGTCTCGCGGGGCGGGGATGGGGATAAAATCCCCCCGTGGGGACTCCATGGATACCCGAAACTATGCCATGTGTACTATAAATGCACAATATATAGATTAATACCTAGATATTTCACATAATTATTTTTCTCCGCCCCTCCCAACAACCATGCCCTCTCCAATCTCACCTATCCCAGTCAGTTTTGAGATCCCCATGGATACCCGATGGGTACCGGATACCCGATATTGACGGGGATGGGGGCGTTTTGTCCCCGCGAAGCTTCACGAGTTCATGGGTATGGGGATTGGCGGGGAACGGGGCGGGGATAGTGGAGTAATCCCCGTCCTCGTTGCCACCTTGACACCTCAATCTCTCCCACTCAGAACAACCCCTCTCTAGTCAGCCACCATACCCCTTGTTCCAAACCCTAGCTAGATGGATCCAGAGCTTGGAGAGCTCACTGATGAAGAAGACGAGACCTCCCACACAGAACTGGTGCAAAGGGCTCCAGAGTATACCTGGCCATCTGTTGGGCTGGACCGGGCCAACCAAAGCCCAACGCAAAAAACCTAGGCCCGAGCCCGGCCCAGCCGTCAGCCTAAAAATTGGGCCTGAGCCCGGCCCATCACGCTAAAAGCCCGTCGGGCCTCGTGCCACGGGCCGGGCCTCTTCCTTAAATGGTGAAAACGACGGGCCCGGCCCGGTCATCGTGCTCGAAATCTAGGCCCAGGCCCGGCCGTGGGCATGGTCGGGTCGGGATTTTTCGGGCCGTCCGGGCCGGGCTGCCCATGGCCAGACTACTCGGAGCGTATCAGAGGCAAAGGCACAATGGAGGCGCCAGAGCCTCCGCCGCCCGACGCAGCGTTCCATGAGTCCTCGAGTACAACTGTACAAGAGCCGTTTGTCCGACAAGGTCCTGGAGCACTGCACTCTAGATGGGGCAAATAGCTCGCATGCGACATCTTTGAGTTGAATTATCTCTCATGCGACGTCGTTGGTTGTAATGGCTCTCATGCGACGTCTCCCAGCGCAGAAATAGCTCAAGCAAGACAACCCGTTTATGCGGCTAGTTGGCTGTTAGTTAGGCTGAGGTTTGGTTAGGACACTGGGGGTTATGTGCTCTGACTGGTGGGGTCCACCTAGGGCCACGTAGTCAAGAGTCAACCGTTCACGACTCGACCGGTGATCGTGTGACCGTGCTTTCGACTCGCCTGCGTCTTTGGGCGAGCGGCGGCGCCATACGTGATGATCCACAAGTATAGGGGATCTATCGTAGTCCTTCGATAAGTAAGAGTGTCGAACCTAACGAGGAGCGTATGAAATGATAAGCGGTTTTCAGCAAGGTATTCTCTGCAAGCATCAAACAAGTGGTAACAGAGATAGTTGTGTGATAGGATAATTTGTAACGAGCAACAAGTAACAAAAGTAAACAAAGTGCAGCAAGGTGGCCCAATCCTTTTTGTAGCAAAGGACAAGCCTGGACAAACTCTTATAATAGGAAAAGCGCTCCCGAGGACACATGGGAATATCGTCAAGCTAGTTTTCATCAAGTTCATATGATTCGCGTTCGGTACTTTGATAATTTGATATGTGGGTGGACCAGTGCTTGTGTGTTGTTCTTACTTGAACAAACATCCCACTTATGATTAACCTCTATTGCAAGCATCCGCAACTACAACAAAAGTATTAAGGTAAACCTAACCATAGCATGAAACATATGGATCCAAATCAGCCCTTACGAAGCAACGCATAAACTAGGGTTTAAGCTTCATCACTCTAGCAACCCATCATCTACTTATTACTTCCCAATGCCTTCCTCTAGGCCCAAATAATGGTGAAGTGTTATGTAGTCGACGTTCACATAACACCACTAGAGGCTAGAAAACATACATCTCATCAAAATATCAAACGAATACCAAATTCACATGACTACTAATAGCAAGACTTCTCCCATGTCCCCAGGAACAAACGTAACTACTCACAAAGCATATTCATTTCATAATCAGAGGGGTATTAATATGCATATAGGATCTGAACATATGATCTTCCACCAAATAAACCAACTAGCATCAACTACAAGGAGTAATCAACACTACTAGCAACCTACTAGTACCAATCCCGGACTTGGAGACAAGAATTGGATACAAGAGATGAACTAGGGTTTTGAGAGGAGATGGTGCTGGTGAAGATGTTGATGGAGATTGCCCTCTCCCGATGAGAGGAGCGTTGGTGATGACGATGGTGATGATTTCCCCCTCCGGGGAAGTGTCCCCGCAAACAGCTCTCCGGAGCCCTAGATTGGTCCGCCAAGGTTCCGCCTCGTGGCGGCGGAGTTTCGTCCCGAAAGGTTGCTTCTGATTTTTTTTCGATGAAAGACCTCATATAGCAGCAGATGGGCATCGGAGGGCCACCAGGGGGCCCACGAGGTAGGGGGGCGCGCCCAGGGGGGTAGGGCGCGCCCCCCACCCTCGTGGACAGGGTGTGGGCCCCCTGGCCTTCATCTTTGGCGAGGATTTTTTATTATTTATTGTAAGATATTCCGTGGAGTTTCAGGACTTTTGGAGTTGTGCAGAATAGGTCTCTAATATTTGCTCCTTTTCCACCGAATTCCAATTCTGCGGCATTCTCCTCCTTATGTAAACCTTGTAAAATAAGAGAGAATAGGCATAAGTATTGTGACATAACGTGTAACAACAACCCATAATGCAATAAATATCGATATAAAAGCATGATGCAAAATGGACGTATCAACTCCCCCAAGCTTAGACCTCGCTTGTCCGCAAGCGAAAGCCGATAACGAAAAATATGTCCCCATGTTTAGAGGTAGAGGTGTCGATAAAAATAAAATACGGACATGAAGGCATCATGATTATTCTCATAACAGCAACATATATAGGTATTGTCATATGATTTCTTATGTTCAAGTAATAATCCATTCACAATGCAGAGTACGAATCATAAACTTTATTGAGAACCAACAAACTATAATCTCAGTCATTGAAGCAATTGTAATTTATCATAACATCAGAAAGAGTCTATGTCAGAGCTTAATAGCAAGTCCACATACTCAACTATCATTTAGTCCTTCATAATTGCTAACACTCACGCGATACTTGTGGTTACGGAGTTTTAATCGGACACAGAGAAAGATAGGGGCTTATAGTTTCGCCTCCCAACCTTTTACCTCAAGGGTAATGTCAACAATAATAACTCATGCCCCTTACATCCAATTATATATATCAATCAGGATCTTTCCAACACACTGTGCTTGCCAAAGGATAAAATATAAAAAGGAAAGGTGAAGATCACCATGACTCTTGCATAAGGTAGAGGATAATAATAAAAGATAGGCCCTTCGCAGAGAGAAGCAGAGGTTGCCATGCGCTTTTATGGTTGGATGCACAAAATCTTAATGCGAAAGAACATCACTTTATATTGCCCCTTGTGATATGAACCTTTATTATGCAGTCCGTCGCTTTTATTTCTTCCACATCACAAGATTGTATAAAGCTTATTTCTCCCACACAAATCAATCATACATATTTAGAGAGCAGTTTTTATTGCTTTGCACCGATGACAACTTACTTGAAGGATCTTACTCAATCCATAGGTAGATATGGTGGACTCTCATGGCAAAACTGGTTTAAGGGTTTTTGGAAGCACAAGTAGTATCTCTACTTGGTGCTGAGGATTTTGCTAGCATGAGGGGGAAAAGCAAGCTCAACATGTTGGAGATCAATGACAATATACTTTATCTCAGATATAAGAAAACATAACCCATTACGTTGTCTTCCTTGTCCAACATCAACTCTTTAGCATGTCATATTTTAATGAGTGCTCACAATCATAAAAGATGTCACTAATAGTATATCTATATGTGAAACCTCTCTTTCCTTATTACTTCCTATTAATTGCAACGATGACCAAAACTATGTTTGCCAACTCCCAACAACTTTTAATCATCATACCCTTTCTATGTGAAGTCATTACTCCCAATAAGATCAATATGAACTCTTTGTTTCTTTTTATTCATTTTCTTTCTTTCACTCAAGATCATGGCAAAATAATCAAGCCCTTGACTAAACACTAATCTTTATTATATAACTCACAGACTTGATTACATAGAGAGATCATAAAGCAAAACTCAAAACTAGATCATGCCATAAACTTTATTCTACTAGATCAAGATACTACTAATAGGGTCGAACTATGAAAACGGTAAAGATAGGAGATGTGATTGTGATACGATACCGGGGCATCTCCCCCAAGCTTGGCAGTTGCCAAGGGGAGTGCCCATACCCATGTGATTATGTCTCCCTTGATGGTAAAGAAGGTGGGGGTGTTGTTGATGAATGCGGGCTTGTCGTCTATCTTCCAAGGCATGGGCTCACCATCATAGAAGGATGATCGAGTCTCCGGAATCCTCAAATCTGCAGCCAAACTCATCCTTTTAAATCTATATTCATACTCACAGTTTTAATTTTGCAGGTCATAGATTTGGGCTTGAAGGTGCTCGATCTTTTCATGAAGCTTGAAGATGGCCTCCCCGATATTGTCGGCCTCCAACTTGTGGTTGCTAGTAAACTCCGCGATCATCATGTGGTTGGAGTTGAGTCCACGTTCCAACATCCCTTGACACTTGAAAACTTGTTGCTCCACTGCTTCGAGCCTCGTCTCCACGCTTCCGGTCCCCTTTGGTCCCTCTTCATCGCGGATGTGCAGCAACCCATCACGCAACTCAATTGTTTGAGGGTGTCGCAGCACCTCCGCGAGGTAAGGGTTGATGACCTTCTCGAAGAACTTGTCCTTGGAAGCACTTGGGGACGTCATGATAATCTAGATCTGTCAGAAAAACAGCTCGAAACAAGAACAGAGGAGATTTGCGTGATACGAGAGTCAAAACCTTCGGGAGAATATATAATGAATTTTTACCGACCAAAATACGTATCGTGCAAGAAAACAGAGTCCGGAAGGCACACTAGGTGCCCACGAGGTAGGGGGCGCGCCCAGGGGGTAGGGCGCGCCCTCCACCCTCGTGGAGCCCTCGTGTCCTTCCCGGACTGCTACTTATTTTTCTATTTTTCTAAATATTCCAAAACGGAGAAATATTGCCTTAAAAATTGTTTTGGAGTCGGTTTACTTACCGTACCACATACCTATTCCTTTTCGGAGTCTGAAACGTTCCGGAAAGTGTCCTTTATGTATTCCTCCGGGGTTACGGTTTCAATAACATTGGTTTCAACATTTATAGGATTACCTGAGATATAGTGTTTGATTCTTTGACCGTTTACCACCTTTGGATTTGTGCCTTCGAAGTTGTTGATTTTTATGGCACCGGAACGATAGACCTCCTCGATAACGTAGGGGCCTTCCCATTTAGAGAGAAGTTTTCCTGCAAAAAATCTTAAACGAGAGTTGTATAGCAATACATAATCACCTACATTGAACTCACGCTTTTGTATCCTTTTGTCATGCCATCTTTTAACTTTTTCTTTGAACAACTTGGCATTTTCATAAGCTTGGGTCCTCCATTCATCAAGTGAGCTAATATCAAATAACCTCTTCTCACCGGCAAGTTTGAAATCGTAGTTGAGCTCCTTAATAGACCAATATGCCTTATGTTCTAGTTCGAGAGGTAAATGACATGCTTTTCCATAAACCATTTTATACGGAGACATACCCATAGGATTTTTATATGCAGTTCTATAGGCCCATAATGCATCATCAAGTTTCTTGGACCAATTCTTTCTAGACCTATTGACAGTCTTTTGCAAAATTAATTTGAGTTCTCTATTACTCAATTCCACTTGACCACCAGACTGTGGGTGATATGGGGATGCAATTCTATGATTAACATCATATTTAGCAAGCATTTTACGGAAAGCACCATGAATAAAATGTGAACCACCATCAGTCATTAAATATCTAGGGACTCCAAACCTCGGAAAAATAACTTCTTTAAGCATTTTAATAGAGGTGTTAGGATCAACACTACTAGTTGGAATAGCTTCTACCCACTTAATAATGTAATCAACAGCAACTAAAATATGTGTATATCCATTAGAGGCAGGAAAAGGTCCGATATAATCAAAGCCCCAAACATCAAATGGTTCAATAACAAGTGAATAATTCATAGGCATTTCTTGACATCTACTAATATTACCAATTCTTTGACATTCATCACAAGACAAGACAAACTTACGGGAATCCTTGAAGAGAGTAGGCCAATAAAAACCGGATTGCAATACCTTATGTGCAGTCCTATCTCCCGCGTGGTGTCCTCCATAAGCTTCGGAGTGACACTTGCGTAGGATCTGTTCCTGTTCATGCTCAGGCACACAACGTCTAATAACACCATCTACTCCTTCTTTATAAAGATGTGGGTCATCCCAAAAGTAATGTCTCAAATCATAGAAAACCTTTTCTTTTGCTGGTATGTGAAACTAGGTGGTATGAATTTAGCAACAGTGTAATTAGCATAATCCGCATACCATGGAGTAATACGAGAAGTACTTATGACATTTAATTGTTCATCAGGAAAGCTATCATCAATAGGCGTGGGTCATCAAGAACATTTTCTAACCTAGACAAGTTATGCAGAACGGGTTCTCAGCTCCCTTTCTATCAACAATATGCAAATCAAATTCTTGTAGCAAGAGAACCATCTAATAAATCTAGGTTTAGCATCTTTCTTTTCCATCAAATATTTAATAGCAGCATGATCAGTGTGAATAGTTACTTTAGAATCAACAATATAAGGTCTGAACTTATCACATGCAAATACAACTGCTAAGAATTCCTTTTCAGTAGTAGCATAATTTCTTTGAGCATTGTCTAGAGTCTTACTAGCATAATGGATAACATTTAATTTCTTATCAACTCTTTGCCCTAGAACAACACCTACAGCATAATCACTAGCATCACACATAATTTTGAAGGGTAAATTCCAATCAGGTGGCCGAACAATGGGTGCGGAGATCAATGCTTCTTAAGTATTTCAAATGCTTCTACACAATCATCATCAAAGACAAATGGTATATCTTTTTGTAATAAATTAGTCAGAGGCCGGGAAATTTTTGAGAAGTCCTTAATGAACCTCCTATAAAATCCGGCATGACCAAGGAAACTTCTTATACCTTTGATGTCCTTGGGACATGACATCTTTTCAATAGCATCAACCTTGGCTTTATCAACTTCAATACCTCTTTCAGAAACTTTATGCCCCAAGACAATACCTTCATTAACCATAAAGTGGCACTTTTCCCAATTCAAGACAAGATTAGTTTCTTCACATCTCTGCAAAACTCGATCAAGATTGCTCAAGCAATCATCAAAAGAGGATCCATAGATGGAAAAGTCGTCCATGAAAACCTCACAAATCTTTTCACATAAGTCAGAGAATATAGCCATTATGCATCTTTGAAAGGTAGCAGGTGCATTACATAAACCAAAAGGCATGCGTCTATAAGCAAAAGTACCAAAAGGGCATGTAAAAGTAGTCTTTGATTGATCTTTAGCCAACACAGGTATTTGAGAGAAACCAGAATAACCATCTAGAAAGCAATAATGTGTATGTTTGCATAATCTTTCTAGCATTTGATCAATAAAAGGTAAGGGGTAATGATCTTTCTTAGTAGCTTTATTTAATTTGCGGAAATCAATTACCATCCTATAACATGTAATAATTCTTTGCGGGATCAATTCATCTTTATCATTAGGAACAACAGTAACACCTCCCTTCTTAGGGACACAATGAACATGACTTACCCACTGACTATCAGCAACGAGATAAATTATACCTGCCTCCAGAAGCTTTAGTATTTATTTTCTTACCACTTCTTTCATCTTAGGATTAAGCCTTCGTTGATGATCACGAACCGTTTTGGCATCTTCTTCCAAATTTATTTTATGTTGACATAGAGTGGGACTAATGCCCTTAAGATCATCAAGAGTATATCCAATAGCAGCACGGTGCTTCTTCAGAGTTTTCAATAATCTCTCTTCTTCATGCTTTGAAAGGTTGACACTAATAATAACAGGATATATTTTCTTTTCATCAAGATAAGCATATTTAAGATTATCAGGCAACGGTTTAAGCTCAAACACGGGATCACCCTTGGGTGGAGGAGGATCCCCTAGGATTTCAACATGCAAATTATGTTTCAGAATAGGTTCCTGTATAAAGAATACTTCATCTATTTCCCTTCTTTCATTCATAAACATATCATTTTCATGGTCTAGCAAATATTGTTCTAAAGGATCATTAGGAGGTACGGCAATAGAAGCAAGACCAATAATATCATCCTTACTAGGCAATTCTTCTTCATGGTGTTGTTTACTAAATTTAGAGAAATTAAACTCATGCATCATATCATCCAAGCCAATAGTAACAATATTCTTCTCGCAATCTATCTTAGCATTGACAGTATTCAAGAAGGGTCTACCAAATATAATGGGACAAAAGCTATCTTGTGGAGAACTGAGGACAAGAAAATCAGCAGGGTATTTAGTTTTCCCACACAAGACTTCAACATCTCTAACTATTCCCACTGGCGATATGGTATCTCTATTGGCAAGTTTAATTGTGACATCAATATCTTCTAACTCAGCAGGTGCAATTTCATGCTTAATTTCTTTATACAAGTCATAAGGTATAACACTAGCACTAGCACCCATATCACATAAGCCATGATAACAATGATCTCCTATTTTGACAGAAATAACAGCACGCCTACCACAGTCTATGTTTATCTTTAGCGCCGGTTTAGCAATTCTAGCGATTCACCACGAATCGAATAACATGCCCATCAATATTATCGACAAGAGATCTTTAACAATAGCAATATTAGGTTCTACTTTGACTTGCTCAGGAGGTGTATAAGTTCTAATATTGCTTTTACGAACCACAGTTGAAGCTTTAGCATGATCCTTTATTCTAACAAGGAAGGGTGGTTTCTCAACATAAGAGGTAGGAACAATAGGATCATTATAAGTGACAGTCTTTTCTTCAACTTTAATAGGTGCAGCTACTTTTACTTCTATGGGAGGATGATATTTAAACCACTTCTCCTTGGGGAGATCAACATAAGTAGCAAAAGATTCACAGAAAGAAGCTACTATCTCAGAGTCAAGTCCATATTTAGTGCTAAACTTACGGAAAATATCAGTATCCATAAAAGATTTAACACAATCAAACTTAGATGTCATACTTGACTCCTTACCTTCTCGAGGTCCCAATCTTCAGAGTTGCGTTTAATTCTATTCAATAAATTCCATCTGAATTCAATAGTCTTCATCATAAAAGAGCCAGCACAAGAAGTATCGAGCATGGTGCGATTGTTTTCAGAAAGCCGAGCATAAAGATTTTGAATAATTGTTTCTCTTGGGAGCTCATGATTGGGGCATGAATACAACATTGATTAAGCCTGCCCCAAGCTTGAGCGATGCTTTCTGCTTCGCGAGGCCAAAAATTATATATATAATTGCGATCACGATGAACAAGATGCATAGGATAATACTTTTGATAAAATTCCAATTTCAGTCTTCTATAGTTCCATGATCTCGTATCATCACATAGCCTATACCATGTCAATGCATCTCCCTTCAAAGATAAAGGGAAGACCTTCTTCTTAACAATATCATCGGGTATACCTGCAAGCTTAAATAATCCACAAACTTCATCCACATATATTAGGTGCTCATTAGGATGCTTCGTTCCATCTCCTACAAAAGGATTAGCTAGCAGTTTTTCCATCATACCCGAAGGAAATTCAAAGGGAATATTTTCATATTTATTTTCAGTAGGTTCATTAGGTTGAGGAGCAACTCTTTGCTCTACTGGTCGGGGTGAAGATACCCCGAACAAGCCCCTCAGAGGATTACTTTCCATAGTAACAAGTGACAGTAAATTTCAGCACACTATATAAATTTTTCTTTACCAAATTCCACCTACCAAAGGCGCTTCACTCCCCGGCAACGTCGCCAGAAAAGAGTCTTGATGATCCACAAGTATAGGGGAGCTATCGTAGTCCTTTCGATAAGTAAGAGTGTCGAACCCAACGAGGAGCAGAAGGAAATGATAAGCGGTTTTCAGCAAGGTATTCTCCGCAAGTACTGAAACAAGTGGTAACAGATAGTTGTGTGATAGGATAATTTGTAACGAGCAACAAGTAACAAAAGTAAACAAAGTGCAGCAAGGTGGCCCAATCCTTTTTGTAGCAAAGGACAAGCCTAGACAAACTCTTATAATAGGAAAAGCGCTCCCGAGGGCACATGGGAATATCGTCAAGCTAGTTTTCATCAAGTTCATATGATTCGCGTTCGGTACTTTGATAATTTGATATGTGGGTGGACCAGTGCTTGGGTGTTGTTCTTACTTGAACAAACATCCCACTTATGATTAACCTCTATTGCAAGCATCCACAACTACAACAAAAGTATTAAGGTAAACCTAACCATAGCATGAAACATATGGATCCAAATCAGCCCCTTACGAAGCAACGCATAAACTAGGGTTTAAGCTTCTGTCACTCTAGCAACCCATCATCTACTTATTAATTCCTAATGCCTTCCTCTAGGCCCAAATAATGGTGAAGTGTTATGTAGTCGACGTTCACATAACACCACTAGAGGCTAGACAACATACATCTCATCAAAATATCAAACGAATACCAAATTCACATGACTACTAATAGCAAGACTTCTCCCATGTCCTCGGGAACAAACGTAACTACTCACAAAGCATATTCATGTTCATAATCAGAGGGGTATTAATATGCATATAGGATCTGAACATATGATCTTCCACCAAATAAACCAACTAGCATCAACTACAAGGAGTAATCAACACTACTAGCAACCTACTAGTACCAATCCCGGACTTGGAGACAAGAATTGGATACAAGAGATGAACTAGGATTTTGAGAGGAGATGGTGCTGGTGAAGATGTCGATGGAGATTGCCCTCTCCCGATGAGAGGAGCGTTGGTGATAACGATTGTGATGATTTCCCCCTCCCGGAGGGAAGTGTCCCCAGCAGAACAGCTCTGCCGGAGCCCTAGATTGGTTCCGCCTCGTGGCGGCGGAGTTTCGTCCCGAAAGGTTGCTTCTGATTTTTTTCTCGACGAAAGACCTCATATAGCAGAAGATGGGCATCGGAGGGCCACCAGGGGGCCCACGAGGTAGGGGGGCGCGCCCAGGGGGGTAGGGCGCGCCCCCACCCTCGTGGACAGGGTGTGGGCCCCCTGGCCTTCATCTTTGGCAAGGATTTTTTATTATTTATTGTAAGATATTCCGTGGAGTTTCAGGACTTTTGGAGTTGCACAGAATAGGTCTCTAATATTTGCTCCTTTTCCAGCCCAGAATTCCAGCTGCCGGCATTCTCCCTCCTTATGTAAACCTTGTAAAATAAGAGAGAATATGCATAAGTATTGTGACATAACGTGTAACAACAGCCCATAATGCAATAAATATCGATATAAAAGCATGATGCAAAATGGACGTATCAGTAAGCATCTTCTCCGGCAGCGGTTTCTTCTCCGCGGTGGTGGAGCGCATTTCTCGGCAGCGGCAGAGCTATTGCGAGTGAGCCCGAAACCCTAGTCCCACTCCCCAGAATTTTGGGGGATCTGTGGCCTCATGCTGCCCCTCTGTTTCTTGGCAATTTAGAATCTCGATTGGATCCGGGGGCTGTTTCTTCTCCGCGGCCCGGCGGTGGAGCGCCTTTCTCGGCAGCGACTATTGCGAGTGAGTATTTTCCAAACTCTAGTCCCATTCCCCAGAATTTTGGATAAATCTGTGGTCTCATGCTGCCCCTGTTTCTTGGCGTTTTAGAATCTCGATTGGATAGGAGCGCGGGGGCTGAATGAGATGAAGCGAGGAAACAGTGCTTCAAATCGGCAATGCCACCCTCTTTTCTCTTTTAGCTATTATCGAATTCGATTTGGTAGTGACTGTCGCTTACACTGCCGCCGCTGCCTGCCATTGGCAAAACAGGGGAGGTTCAGGTTCTGCCACCACATTCGCAATTATAGTGGATTTTTTTCCTTGTAAAGCCAAGCTCAGTGATGGCAGTGTCCAAGACATTGATAGAGATACCACCGTGAGGTTGGATGTCGAATTTGCAGATGTTGATCCCTAGGAATTGGAGAGCATGAAGGAGAAGGCCGTGGGCAATTTGGTGGAGAGAATTGGGGAGAGTATTGTTTGGGGTCCAGAACAAGAGGTATCTCTGCAACGTTTCGATAACTATAATGGTGAATATGTGAGAATTGAAGATGGAGAATCCATGGTTGCTGAAATTGATCAACAAGAAGGGTGGGCAAGCAAACAAGTAACATTTTATGCAGAGCTAATTGATCTACAAACTCATTCCGTTGTTTATGTGCCATCAAAGATGGCTGCAGTGGAATATGATGAGTGGGTTTCACAAAAGAAGATGTTGGCATTGTTGACTGAACCGATTGTAGTAGCTGAAGATCTGAGGATTGATGCGATGGAGAGGAGGAACCCATGGTGCTAGGAAGATTGTTGTTGATGGAATGTAGTAGAATTGAATGAAAAAACAGATTTGGTCATTACACCAATATCTGACATTGATATGGCCGAAATGTTTGGCATTCAAGTTGATGACAAAGATAAGGAGAAGGATGATAGTTCTTTGCCTGCTGATGGTAACACAGGCCCTAGAAATGCAAATGAGGATGAAGAAGAGCTGATGAGAGAGGCTGCAGATGATAATGAGCTTGTTTGTTTGTATGACAAAGAGAACCCAATTATTGAGGTTTGAAAGTTGTGGCCAAGCACGAAGGAGTTTAGGATGTCTTTGAGGACCTATGCAGTGAAAAAATAGTTTGATGCCAAGACTATGTGGACTGATCGAAAGAAATTTTATGCTCGGTGCAAAGATTATGATGGTGGTGGCAATCCTTGCAAATGGTACTTGTCTGCCAGACTACAACCTGATGGAAGTACAGTAAGGGTAAAACAAATACCACACCAGCATACATGTATGACCACTTCACAGAGAGTTTCAAAGATGACATCACAGCTTTGGGTTACAGAGAAGATTACTCCTATTTTAGCCAAGACTCCAGACACTACTGCAAAGAGGCTTAAAGTTGACTTGAAGAAGCTGTACCCCATCCAGCTGCAATATACCACAGTGTGGAAAGCAAAACAAAGGGCCATGAAATCATTTACATTTAGGATGTTGTATAGTTTTAAAGCAGAGGTGGAGAAGAGGTCACCTGGAAGTGTGGTGGAGATAGATACAGAGGTAACAGAGGATGGCAAGGTTTTATTTAGCAAGTTTTTTTATGTGTTTGAAGCCTTGCATAGATGGATTCAAAGCAGGTTGTCGTCCATATTTGAGCATAGACTCATCTTTTTTGACTGGAAAGTGGAATGGTCAGTTGGCTGCATGCAATGCTCTAGATGGACACAACTGGATGTTCCCAATTGCAATAGGAATGTTTCAATCAGAGACAGAGGCATCATGGATATGGTTCATGATGCAACTTAAAAGATGCATTGAGCCAGTTTCTCCTTTGGCCATCCACACAGATGCATGTAAAGGGTTGGAAAATGCAGTAAAAAATGTTTTCCCCATGCCGAGCGGAGGGAGTGCTTTGGACATATGTGGATGAATCGATAAAAAATTCAGAGGAGATGAATTTGGGCGCATGTGGCCAGCAGCAAGATCCTACACTAGACAGACACATTCCCATCACCTTGGTAAGATATTGGCATCATGTAGTGATAATGAATTTGCTTCATGGTTGAACACCCACCATTCTCTGTTGTGGTATAGACCAGGTTTTAATACTGCCATAAAATGTGATCGTATCAATAACAACTTGGCAGAAAGTTTTAACAACAAAGTGAAGGATTTGAAAGACTTGCATGTGCATAACATGGTGGACCAAATAAGGATCATGATCATGTGTTTGTGGGAGTTGAGAGGAAAAATTGCTAATATTTTGGAAGGGGACAAGCTTCTAGCAGTGGTACAACAGGTGGTCAACAGGAGTAGAAATCTTTCACATCTATCTATTGAGAAATCTTCCTTGTGGGGTGCTGAAGTTAGAGATACAAAGAGTGGCAAGAGGCATGTGGTAAATACTGAGTTGCATGAGTGCACTCGCCAAGAGTGGCAACACACTGGAAAACCATGTGAGCATTCCATACTTATTTTGGCATCTAAACCCAGGTTAAATATGCACCCATATTTGCATGAGTATTATTCAGTACAAAAATTCAAAGCTGCATATGCAACAATTCCTGCACTGATCGACCAATCTCGGTGGCCCGAGGTGGAAATAGAATTTACCTTGTGTCCCCTGTCACTAGAAGAAAGGCCGGGAGGCCAAAACAGAGCAGATTCAAAGCTTGGTTTGAGAAAGGTGGTTGTAGTAAGAAGGGAAAAGGAAAAGGAAAAGAATGATAAGCCCAAAAGGGCTAAAAAGGTAACAAAAATAGGTGCAAGTTGTGTGAGGTACTTGGGCACGTAATTGGTTCATCCAAATGCATTACACTCCTCGAGAGGCCAAAGTATGTTTATGTTACTGTTTTTGCAAGTTTTGATTTTGCTACTTGTTCTAATATCTAACCAAGTGAAATGCTTTATTTTTTAGGAGGAAGCGTGCAGAAAAAGCCCCACCTCTTGTTGTTGAACAATGCTGGCGATGAAAAAGCAAGACTCAATGGCTTTAGAAGGAAGAGCACTAAGCGAGATAATGTTTCATGACAAAGATATGGAGCAAACTGAAACTGTTACTGTTGAACATGAGCTAAGTGTTTCTGTTTTGGACGATGTGATGCATATTGAATCTGTTTTGCAGGCGCTAGGGCAATCTGAAACTGTTGCAGATGAAGCAACTGTTGTGCTGCCATGCGAATCTGCTTTGACAGTTGTGTTGCCATGTTTGGAGGTTGTGCTTCCAAGTGTTGAGTTGCAAACTGAAGTAGTAGAACAATGTGTGCCATCTACTCAATCTGCAGAAGTGCAACCTGAAGAAGTGGGACATGGTCAGTGCAAAAGTTGAGGGGCCTAGTGGAGTTGGCAAGAAAACCAAGGGGCCAAAAGCAAGAGCATCAAGATCAACAAACTATCGCCGTGGAAGCAAACGGTGGAAAAAGGAGAAGAAATTGAGTGGTAGAAAGAAGCAAAAGAAATAGAGTCGAAATCATTCAAATTTGATGTGAAAACTTAAGTTTGTTGTCATTTGATGTGAAAACTTATGTTCTTTCATGTGCAAACTTATGTGCTATGATGTTGATTTGACTTGAAATAAAATTTAAATTTGAACCGACATTCAAATTTGAACCTATCTCCAATATTTTGGGAGTTCATTTGTTTGTTCTGTGATGTTGCATTGTTTTATGTACTACTATGCACTTTAGTTCATAAATCCAACCCTTTTTGTGAAGTCCAACTCATAGTCACTGAAAATGTTGTCCAAACAGGCTCCAAAGTAAGGGAAAACGACCCCATTTCTAAGCAAGTTTTTTTCGACCTTCTCAAAATCACCCAAAAAGATTTTCTTAGCTTATATTATACCTATATAGGATGAGTACGAAGTCTCACCTTTTTTTGAATAAGTATTCATATTATTAATTTATTTTTGAAAAAAACACCCATTTAATACAAAGTCAGCAATAAAACAAGTTTAAAAATTTTAAATGCAAAAATAACTTGAGATCCTCCTTAGTCACACCAAAGTGAAGCTAAGGTGAGGTTTTTGATTTTTTTTCATTTTCAAAACCTCAAACTCTCTTCTCACTCCTTTGAACTCTATGCAACCTCAGTCGAGATAGTCCAATTTGTGAAGGTTTTTTCATGCAAAGATCATTAGATCAAGTTTATCATTTTATATCATAACTATGTAACATAACAAGACTATATGCGCAGGTTTTCCATTTTTTAGATTTTTTTTGAATTAGTTATACACATTTGAATGTTCGGTCAAACCTTTCAAAACCCCGTTGACTGCCTCCAAAACCCATGTAACCCTAGTGCCAAACGTCCACCGTCGATCTAACCCTAACGCCAAATCTGCGGCCGTCGGATAGGCCTTCTAGAAGGATTCATGAGGCGATCCTTGAGCCCCGATTACGCAATCTGATTGGCCACCGTTTTTCTCGACGAGCAGATAACGTTGAGGCGGGAGCATCTCGATGACCGTTGGGCGGCGGATCGGGCCCGGCGAGCTGGCGTGCGTCGCACGCTGACCGAGAGAGGGGATGGGCTGCATGCGAGAGGGTCACTGACATATGGGCCATCCCTGTCCCATGCATGCCATGCAACGGCGTCGCAGCCTAGCTATTCTGTGCTCGTGAACGCTGGGACACAGCCTAGCCATTTGCATGCGGGCTTTCATGCACGCATCGACGCAGTAAAGCAGCGGCTGGGGCGCAACGTATAGGTACGTCGCATCTAAGCTATTTTAACAAATGCATGTTTGAACCTGATACACGGGACGGACGCGTCGGTGGTGCAGCTCCTTTTTTAGTGTCACGCATGGATGAACGGGCCTGTTTCCCACTCGGCGTCACCGCCGATGCAAGTCCACGAAACGATGCATCTCGCCTGTGCCGCCCGTGCCTCTTTTGATGCTCTGCCTGCCGTTTTTGAATTAATGCCCGCAATTACTTATGCCAGCACGAACGGAGAAGAGAAAACTATCGAAGGCATCGTGTACATTGACTACGGCTGCAACGCGGCTATAAAAGGGCACCATTTCCTCATCCCTCTCACACTCATCTCTCAAGCCTCCTCCAGCCCCTTCTTCTTTTTGAGCCAAATCCACCACTCGAGCCACCATGTAGTTCTACGGCCCTACCTACCATCGCCCTCAGACCGTCTTGGGAGAGGGAGTACCCGCCGAGTCATCGTCGAGAATAGCCCGAGGTGTGGGCCATCTCAAGGTGGAGGGGCCCTAGAGAGTTGACTCGCTTCTTCCTCCAAGCCGGCTACCACCACCTCCCTCCGGGCACTCCGCCCATGTTCCACCTCCACGAGCAGTACGATGGCGACGCCAACGACATCGTCATCAGCCTCTACGTCACCTTCACCAACCCCTACGACGCTCACCACCTCCTCGGCCAGGTGTTCTGGTGTGGATGCGAGTTTATCGCGTTCACCACCTACAACATCTTCACCAACTTCCACCACATCTTCCCCCACCCCAACGACATGCACACCCTCCCCTACCAGATGCCGGAAAACGACGAGTGAGGGGCGCCAGCTAAGGAGGGGCCAAGGAGTTGTTCGATGTGAGTCTTTCTATCTATCTAGCTTGTGTTGTGTTGGTTGGGGCGTGTGTACCTGTGTCTTCTAGCTATATGTCTAGTTTTAATTATTTTCCTTTCATGTTTTATGCACTATATGTTGTAAGGGGATGCCCCTCTATATGTTCTCTAATGGGATGCTACTACCCAATGCCCCTCTATCGTGCTATCTATTAATGTTTTTTCGGGCCTAAAGTTTCTCCATTGCATTTTATTTATGTGGCCATGTGAACTAAAAAATGCACTAAAACATGATCCAATCATAAAAGTTGTTGTTAGCACGTGTCTAGTTAATTATCTTCCTTTTATGTTTTATGCACTATATGTTGTAAGGGGATGCCCCTTTATGTTGTAAGAAGATGCTACTAGGGGCACACTAGATGTCTTCTTTTTTTGAGAGGGGCACAACCTTTTTCGGTTGAAACACACGAGTAAAAACTTTGAAAACACCATAACACAAATAAAAAAATAATAAAAAATGGTGCTTGGTTGAAATAAACTAGAACCAAACAATTGCAACTTTTTTGGTTCACAAAGACTGCAAGTTAGACTGCTAACTAGAACCAACCTTTTGTTTTAGCCGAAACAACACGGGACCCTACCATCGGACACGATAGCTTGTGCATATAAATAGCTCAAATAATTATCAGATGAGTTATCTCAAAAAGGTGACTATGTCCAACTTAAAATGCCCGGTCCGCGCGGCACCATCACAGTAACTGGAAATGTTGAGCGTTCGTTCCGAGCAGAAGAACGCACGGCTGCTTTAACAGCCGAACACTAGACGGCCTCACCACCAGAGACGATGACCGGTCGTTAGGACCGCGGACACGGTTAGACGAGTCCGGCCGATCATTGGATAGATATTGGTTCGATTGTTACACCCGTATAGACGGTACCAGGGGCTTCGCCGCGATAATTCGGCTCAACTTTACCCATCTCGACTTTTTCATGGTTTATTAATAATAACCAAATTTTTGCACAACAACTTTTCACTAAGCACCTCTCTTTTACATATGACGATCGTGTTACACCCGTCCAGGATACGGCACAACAGAGACACAGGCGCAGATGTGTAGCAGGGACCCGTGTAAAGGTTTCTTTTTAGATTAAGACCCTGCGTAAAACTTTTTTACTGTCTTTTGTTGTTCACATCCTCCGGATTCTCAATACAACCGAGAAGGATGCTGACGTCTTGGCATATGGCCACGTCAGAATATTGCTCGTACCTGGACCTATGGGTTCATTATACAAGGGCATCACCTAAGCCCATTATATGTTTCAAAGACCGAACACCTTAGGGAGTGTTTGGCGTCGCGAGTTAGGCCTTATATGCATCAACTCCGAATCATGTATTTGGTCAAATGTTGGGTTTGCCCGGCTCCTGTGTTTTGCTACCTTACGTTCCGCTCTATCGGCTAAGGTGGAACCAGGAGAACTACTGCGATTGTGCCCTGGCTAACCCGGACGAGCACCTCAGTAGAGAAAGCCAAAAACTGACTGTCATAATAAAGCGAGAGACTGGTCAGCCACTCGATGACTTATCGGAATCTTCGGGATTCCTTCGCATTAATGAAGGGCCGTTTCCCGATCAGGCATGAGCGCTCCCCATATTCGGATGAGCGCGGAGCCACCAGGGGCTATATAGTAGCCCCACTGTCAAACTCCTATGGCTAAGTGAAAGTGTTAAAGCAATATAGTCTGATTGCCTAGTTCGCTGCGCTATCACCTCCTTAATGGACCAAGACATTGGATCAAGTGTGAACATGCGTCTTCTGCGAACACCCCCGCATTATATGCGTGGGGGCTGAAGCCGACGACTGCAAACTTTTAGGTTATATACACATATACATAAACGGCCGCACAGGAGGCATCATAACACTTTTAGGCAAAAGTATAAAAATAGCCTTTATATAATTTAGTGAAACATTGTTTTACAATGGGAATACATGTCATTCGAGCATAATATTCTTCGAGCACTGCGCTTCTATTGAACGAGCGCCTTCAAGGACCTCATCAAAGTAGTGCTCGGCTGCTACTCGGCTAATTGCCGAACTAGGGGCTGCAATTGTGGTGGCTTCCATCTCCGCGCAGTGCGTTTTGACATGGGCAAGCGCCATCCGCGCACCCTCGATGCACACCGACCTCTTCATAGCGTCGATGCGCGGCACAACACCAAGGAACTGCTGCACCAAGCTGAAGTAACTGTTCGGCCTTGGCCCTGCCGGCCACAGGTAATCCACAACAGACCTGATGGCGAGTCCGGACAACCTATGGAGCTTGGCCCATTCGGCCATCCGCTCATTCGAGGAAACGGACGCGCCGGACCATTAAATTGTGACCAGAACAACTTCTCCACTTCACGATCCCTTTGATCTTTGAAGAACTCGGCCGCATCAGCAACACTCGCTGCCAAATCCAGATAGGCGTCTGCAAAACTCCACAGCCGGTCTAGAGGAGCATACTTAGGATCTACGAACTTCATCCGCAGCATAAAGGGCTTTCCAGCCGCGATATCCCCGGCGTGACGCAGCTCCTCCTCCATCGCTCTAATTGTAGAACGGGATTCCTTGGCTGCTACCATGGCCTTCTCCAGCTCCGTAGCCCTCGCTCGGCTTTCCTTCTCAAGAAGCCGGTATCGGTCGGCGGCATCACTTAACTCAACGGCCATCTTGGCCATCTTCTCCTTACTTTTGCAATGGGCAGCTTGTTCGCCCTCACTCTTCAAATTACTTTTAGAGCGGCCGCATCACTATTCCTTGCTTGCTTTTTGGCTCGGGCAAGTTCCGCCCGAAGGGTCTCCACTACCGCAGCTCCATCTGCATTTCACAACATGTTCAAGATACTGACATTACGCTCCTCTTAACATATGTTGATCACCGGAGAAATTACATACCCCGCGCCTCGTCAAGCCGCTTGTTGACAAGCACGATGTCGGCATCTGCCGCATCAAGTCGCCGCGTTAGCTCGGCAACCTCACAAGTCCGGCTAGCCACCGGACCTCCCGCCAACTGCATATGAAGGCGACTGGATTATTCCCTGCGACTATGATCCTCTGTTTACCGCCGTTTCCGACGGCAACCAGTCTCAGGGGCTACTATCTGCACAGGGCACATTTAAAACATGTGCGGTACTGTAAAAAATACACGTCACTTTGCGTACCTCAAAACCTTTCAGCAGACTCATAAAGGCTTCATGCAACCCGCTTTGTGCGGATGAAACCCTCTCAACCACCGTGCCCATTAGCGCACGGTGCGCTTCTGAGATAGCCGCCTGCTCTAGAAGATCCTTCAGTGCGTCCTACCGCATGGTAGGCGGAGCCGGACCCCTTCGGTTTCTTTCTTCAAGAGCCGGATATTGAGGACTTCGGGTGGCCAAAGAATCACCCTCTGGCCTTGCCAGATCGGGAGAAGCCCTCCGAGACGACACCTCGGGGTCGCCCGCGTCGTAAGGCGGGATGGCGTGGGGAGGCGTTTCGCTCTCCATCATCTCCGGAAGAAGATCCTCCGGGGGGACGAACCCTGCCGAGAAGGGCCACGATCCGGACTACAAGACGGATGTTTCGGTTATTTTCCTCAGAAGTAAAGTAGGATGTTTTTTTACTATTAAACCCTTTCTTTTACTTACAGCTCGATGGAGGCTGATCCCTTGCGAACACTTTATGCGACCAGGGTATCCCACAGGCGGGACCCTCTGGCGATTTCTTCCCCGTTTAGAGACTATTGTCTCCGGGCCTTGAGGCGATCCTTTTCCTTCCTTGGGAGAGGGAGCTTTGGCTTCTTCTCCCGGTTGTCTACTGCCAGCGGGCGTCGGCCTTTTCCTTCCCACCTTTATCCTCCCCTGAGGGCGCTTGGTAGGGCGCAAGCTCCAACATCCGGACTAGTACCGGATCCGGTGAGACCTCGGGGAGGGGGGCCGGACACCTGATCATCTTCGCCTTTGCTATCTAGTCATGGTCAAAGAGCGATTTTTCAGAATGATGTCGTGATGAATAGAAATACAACGTGTTCGGCCATAGGGCGACTTACTTGGGTATCTGGACGATTGCAGCTCAGACCCGCATCCTCGGTGGAATCCAGACACATTGCTTGTGGTCCGAAGTACAATTTGTACATCTCCTCGGGCGTCATGCCGATGAAGTGCTGAATAGCTCGCGGTCCCTCCGGATTGAATTCCCACAGACCAAGGGGACGACGTTTACAGGGCAGGGTTCAGCGAAGTAACATTACTTGCGTTACTGTGACCAGACCAATACCTCTTTCGAGGAGATCTCGGATGCGGCCCTGCAGTATGGGCACGTCCTTCACTGGACCCTAGTCTAGCCCCTTGTTGATCCATGACGTTAGTCATGGAGGGTGACCCGAGCGAAAGGCAGGTGGGGCCACCCATTTGGTGCCCCTGGGAGCTGTGACATAAAACCATTCTTGTTGCCATAAGTTGGACACCTCCTGGAAAGAACCCTCGGGCCATGGGGCATCGGCGCTTTTGCTTATTACAGCACCTCCACATTCTGCATATCTCCCCTCGATCGTCTTCGGCTCCACTTGGAAGGTCTTGAGCCACAGGCCGAAGTGAGGGGTGATGCGGAGAAAAGCTTCGCACACAACGATAAAAGACGAGATGTGGAGAATAGAATCCGGAGCTAAATCATGGAAGTCCAGCCCGTAATAGAACATGAGCCCCCTCACGAAGGGATCCAGAGCCAGGCCTAGCCCTCAAAGGAAGTGAGATATGAATACTACGCTCTCGCCGGGTTTGGGAGTAGGTATGACCTGCCCTTGAGCAGGCAGCCGGTGCGCAATCTCGCCGGTTAAGAACCTGGCCTCTCTTAACTTTCTGACGTCTTCCTCCGTGACGGAGGAGGGCATCCACCGACCTTGAAGGTTGGATCCGGACATGGTTGAAGGTCCGAAGCGCCTGGCCTGGGCTTTGGGTGTTGGAACTCGAGGCGGGGGAGGGATTCGATTGAGCTCGAGGAATAAAAAAGGATAGGCCTTGGTCTCTTTTTAAAGAGGGTGAATACCAAGCGTCCTCCTCGTGACCGTTTGGGACTTCCCTATAATCGAGGAGTCATACCAACGGGCACGATTGGGTTGCCCACGCCCGTATTGATGAGAATCCGGTGATAAGGGGACACGATCTCTGCTTCGACAAGACACGTCAAGGAAACCGCCTCGCGATATGCGCCAGGGCTGGTTGAAAAACACGGTTCGATAATAACCGGGCCATGGCATGATGTCATGGTGTCGAATACGTCAACAGGTCGGATTTGTGAATATTATTCTCTCTACGGTGGAATGTGGATCTTGTTTTGCAGAGCCGGACACTATCCTTGTGTTCAAGATCTTCTAAGGAGTATACGGAGGAGGAACCCGCCTTGCAATGCCGAAGACAATCTGCGCGCCGGACTCATCGGCATTGAAGCCTGGTTCGAGGCTCTTGAGGAGTCTGGATTAGGGGTATCCGGACAGCGGACTATATCCTTTGGCCGGACTGTTGGACTATGAAGATACAAGATTGAAGACTTCGTCTCGTGTCCGGATGGGACTCTCTTGGCGTGGAAGGCAAGCTTGGCGATACGGATATGAAGATCTTCTTCTGTTGTAACCGACTCTGTGTAACCCTAGCCCCCTTCGGTGTCTATATAAACCGGAGGGTTTAGTCCGTAGGACAACAACAATCATACCATAGGCTAGCTTCTAGGGTTTAGCCTCTACGATCTCGTGGTAGATCAACTCTTGTAATACTCATATTCATCAAGATCAATCAAGCAAGAAGTAGGGTATTACCTCCATAGAGAGGGCCCGAACCTGGGTAAACATCGTGTCCCTTGCCTTCTGTTACCATCCGCCTTAGACGCACAATTTGGGACCCCCTACCCGAGATCCGCCGGTTTTGACACCTACAACAGGAAACTTAAAATTTGTGAAATAACCTAAAGCCGAAAAGATATATAGATGTCAATGACTGTGTGCATTTTTTTTGCACTAGCTACACTTCTTTTATCAATGGGCACGGATATGTTCTATTAAATACCTAACTTCTATATGGGCCTGGCCTTTTCGCAACTGTGGACGAACCTTTTTTTCCTTTTCTCCTCTACCACTGAAACTCAAACTGATGACGAATGAAGAACTGAAAAAGCGGGCCGAAGCAGTGGAGAAGACATGCCAATTGCATAACGCAACACTTTTATTCAAACATCCATATCATTACGATTACAAATGATGCCCAATCTATTCACTTACGACTAATTATCATCACATAAACAAATGCGAGAGCAATTACACAAACATAAAAAGTCCGGCCATCAGCCCCATCAAATTGCCCTGCTTCTGCAATTCGATGAGTTTCTTCATCTGCTTGTTCAGCTTCTTCAGCTCTGCCGTCACTCCTGCATCCCCCACAGTAGCACCAATGGAATGGGCGCCCCCAATGGAATTGACAGATCCAGGGGCCCCAGATCCAGACGGGCCCGATCCAAACTTGCCCAACTTCTCCACCTTCAACGGTAAATCGAGCTCCCCTGATGCACCCTCCGGTTGAAATCCGCTCTATGTACTCATCTAGCCACTCAAAATGGGTGCATTGCTTCAATTTCTGAAATTGAAAAGATGAACCCTAAATCCCAAATCCGATGAAAAATGGGCAAATATGAAATTGGGAGACAAAAACCAAAATTGGCATATTGAGAAGTAAAATCTCACCTTTCCCTGCTCTGGTTTGCTCTCGCATTTCACGAATTCCCGCCCAAGGTTGCCATTCTTGTCGTTCGTTGTGACTAGCCACTTCAGGGGTGCGGTACGTGGGCATGCATGGCACCTTGTCATGGGCACTGCGCCATAGCGCGGCCATGAGCGGCGGGAGGCTGAAGCGGAGTTCGACATTGCTAGGTCGCGGCCCGGAACGGCGTTGCTGAACAACGGTCGGGAAGGGGGGGGAGGATGGGCTCGGGTGCTGCACGGCTCAGTGTGCTCTTGTACCAATGCTGAGCTGGATAAGTTATTGGGTCCCACGCTGTGGGTCCCGCTCACCTGACCAATGCTGAGCTGGATAAGTTAGTGGGTCCCACGCTGTGGGTCCCGCTCATCTGATTCGAGTTTTAAACATGTGTCTTTGGATTAGGCAGTAGTGTCGCACGGCAGCTATTTCTTCCAACGCAGATGTCGCATGAGAGACAATTCAACTCAACGACGTCGCATGGGAGCTTTTCAGCGTGTTTGCTTCCGTTTATACTTCCAGAATTTGTAATACTACAAATACACTAAATAAAGAGCAAACTGAATTTGCTCGACACTGTTCATGTTACAAACTTTACACTGGTAGTAAGGTAGCAACTAACCAAAGACACAAAATTCAGAGATATTGTTACACTGAATTACCGTCACTGAACTCGATGATACTCCAGTCGTAAAAGCGCCAATTATTCCACCTCTTCTCTTGCACGAATTATTCCAGTCAGTAAGATCGTGGTCCACCGAAGATTGGTCTCATGAACCTGTCGTCGAACTTCCTCCAGTAGATGTGCACCGTGTGGATGGGTCTCTCCAACATCATTGATATGCTTCTCTTGGCCTGGACGAAGCCGCTTCCACTCCCCGACGCGTCTTCGTCGCCGAGAAACGGCAGGATGAACTCGTCCTTCGGCGAGTTGCTTCCGGTGCTGCGGCCTCCCGTCGGCTCCCGGTGCCGATGCTGCGGGAGCATGGCGCTTATCATTGGCCTTGTCAAGAAGCCAAACACCTGAAATGATCAGAATGTATCAGCTTCTATGTGCCGTGTATATCTTTCGCCGATAGAACATCGTGTAACAAAAAAATGCGGGATCAGGTTAATGGTACTACCAGGGTTGTGAAAAATACTACGACGATTGTACTGGTGATGATGGTTGCATGAACTGGATCCTGTGTTACGCCTGAAAATGTGAACTGAAAAGCATGCAAATGTTCAGCAAACCACTTGTCTTCTTGTATTATCTCAAAGGCAGCCGGATGATGAGAGGACGTACCTGATTGTATGCTAGCGCAATTGAAACGGCACCTCTCATGAGCCCGGCCCACCAAATCACGACCTTCACATGATTAGAGAATTTTGAGTACATCATTCAGAGGATTTTCTACCAGGGAATAATCATTGGTTTAGAAGCAAACCTGGTGCTTGAATGTGATTGGTGCTTTTTCAGAATTTCCGCTCATAAAATTTGACAGAATCGAAAGAGGGAAAACAAACGCGGCCCGTCCCAGCAAAATGAGTGAAATGATGACACCGAAAATACCAATTGAGGTCTTGAAGCTGGCAAAGTAACAAAGTATGTCTCAGAGAAATGCTTTAAGGTAACCTTTTTTTCGAAACGGAGGTAACTTTTCTTTTTGAATTGAATGCTTTAAGGTAACTTGAGACTTTGAGAGAAGTGATTAGTACTTTGTTGCTCACCTTGCCTGTGTTGTCTTCCATTTATCCATGTCAAGGGCATCCATTCCAACATAAAGAAAGATAAAGGTCTCGGCGATGAATGATAGTGTCGCAAATATGTGCCTGCAGTTACATCATTTACGTTACCATTACATCTAGCAACTCATGTTTTGCAACAAAAGAGGCTAACCAAATAAAACAAGCAAGTTAACAGTTGCTTTCAGGCCATACAGATAATTTGTAATACAGAAACAACAGAGTAATAGCACCTTGTCGTGATTCGGGAGCTCTCTGTTACATTATGCCACGCGTAGTGAGACATGACGATGCCGCAAAAGAAAACAGTCAAAATCCCACTCAGACTTAGCAACTGCCAAAATGAACGTTTGCTCAGGTGCATTGTCGACATGCATATGAACTGTCAGAAGTTAAACTGTCATGGAATTACCTCTGCTAACATATACGATAAATAAGCCATGAGAGCCATTAAAGCGACCTCCCGGTCAGTCGAGTGCCTGCAAAATCATGTGAGGAACTTAGAATAAAAAGCCCAGAAAATCCGACAGAAACCAACTTCTGACCTAGTATCCTGCTACTTACCTGCCAAAATACAGTGCTTTGAGAACATAAGCGGTGAACAGTCCGATCTGATATCATTCGGGAAAAAGAAGTATGAAAACTAATTTGGTGCCATGGTTCTGGAAAATATGTAACACCATGATTATAAATATCACAGAATTAGATTGTTAAAATACAGTGTCCTTACTGTGGCGCCAAGGATAGTACTAGTTGCAAAAAGATAGAGGAAATCTCCGATAACTTTTAGCACCGCCCCACTTTTGATCTTAGTGATATCCATATTCTTTATAGCATTGAATAGGACCACAGATGTTGCATCATTGACTACTCCTTCTCCGAAGACCAAGCTGTACAACCTCGGTGTCTCATCTTGGCTTATGACCTGAGTTTGAGCTCGAGAGATTAAACATATGTTTTGGAAAGTATAGTGAAGAAAACACTCATGAACTTGAACATCCAACGGACCTGCAGCGTGCACACAGTATCTGTTGAAGAGAATATGACTCCCAGTGCTGCAATTAAGAAATCAGACCCAAACTGATTAGTTTGAAGCGAAAGGGAGTGGCAAAATAAAAATTCACAAATGCAGAAGTAAGGACCTAGATAATCCACCGCGTCAAGTTTGCCAAAACCAACTTTTGGAAGGAGCCAGTAGAAACCTGATATCAAGAAAAGTGATGTTTAGCAACAGATTGTTAGTGTGATGCACAAAATATCTCCCTTGAAAATGGTTACCCGAGCATAAAACAGTATGAGTAAAGGCAATTTGAAAAACATGGATTCACCCAACATTGCGACCATAAATAAGATATCCGGGATAAGAACATTTCACTTGGATTGTGTTAGCTTCCAACTCGGCCTAGACCACACCCTACCGACGTTCCGGACGTTTATGCGCACACAGGCCAGCATTCAACGGAGAGCCTACTCCATCTCAAATGCCCGGAAGAGAGGAAGGATGTTAGAATAAATCCGAGGCACTTCGTTGATCATCCGAGGATCAAGCAATCACACGAACACGGCACCGAGATTTGTTAACGAGGTTCACCGATATGGCTACATCCCCGGGGCTTGACTATGAGCGCTCCTCCCCATGACACCGCTACAATACCGCACCCGGTCGCCCTGGACACCGGCACATGCCGCCGGCTTCCCCTGCGTTCCGGTGCTATTATATTGGCATAGGTTACATCGTGTGTCTACCCCCGCTATATATGAGAGGCCTAGGATACAAGTGTCCTACTAGGACACGACTCCACATCCTATGTAAACACGATACAACTACAAGTCCAACTGTAACCTAACCTTGTACACTATATTCGACACAACTCTAACAAACTCCACCTTGGCGAATATTCTTCACCACATTGAGTTCGTCCATGCGTCAAACTTCCATGTACATTGGACTTGAGTTTATCCCATGAGCACCGCTGCTACTCCAAAGACTCCATGTGACTCCACCTGCAACTTGTAGTCCCTTCTTTTCTTGACCAGAGCCAACATTCGAGCAAAATTAAGTTCTTTGTTACTCTAGTTTATGCTCCAAACTTCCAGAGTATCCGTCCAATGCAATCACACACTGATCACTGACCTGCGTGAAAAATGAACAACTCACATATTGGGTGTCACACATAAGAGTTACCTGAACTCAACATCACCGCCCCTTTCTTGACCGCTTTATCGAAACTTGAAGGAATTTCACCATTGCTTGTAGTCATTCCGAGTCAAATTCACAGTTGTCTCACCACATGTATGACCACCAGAGCCCTGGCCCGTCTCCATGTCCCGTGCATACCGCACACCTCGCCGCTATTACCGCGTCGAGCCTCTGCTGTCCCGGTCGAGTCTCCAGGGTCACGAACCCACGCCACTCAACCCCCACTGCAGAGTACCACCGATCATCACCGACCGATGACGAGTTTCACGCTCCATCAGACCACTGGGCTCCAGCCCGAATTGCGTGTAACTCGCTTTTCCTGCCTTGCTGAATAGGCTTCGATTCCCTGGATCCTTACATCGTAGCCCCTCAATCCAGCTCCACCTTCAACATGACTCCATGGTAGATGATCAGTCCACCCTTGCGCCCCGTCGACTTCAAGCTTCGTGTGCACCGTCTTGAATCAACCCCGCGCCATAGTCTTGTCGAAGCCGTACAAGCCCTCGGGGCCTGCGCCACGTGTTTCCACGCCCAGAAGTCGGTCACCATCAGCATCACGCTCCTATGTCGCTGCCGCCGATCCCGCACTGTCTTCTGTACCAACCGACTCACGTCGATCCCGTCAGACTGTCCAGTCCGACCCAGGCTCGCAAATCATTCTGCGAATTCTCATCCATCACGTGATAACTCCATCTCAGCTGACATGACTTCCCGCAACGCTTTCAAGCATCCCTGTTGTGCCAATAAATATTTCACCATTGTCTGCCATAATCCAAGGCTTTCAGTTTTATCAAACTTCTCCACCTCAAACCTGATACCCATTGGTGCCATGGTTCTTTGTACGGCTGACTCTGCGAAATATTATTGCGAAATATTATTTGAGCTTTCCATGCGATGTCCCAAGCACTTCCAATGCTAGCTTTGCCTTGCCACGACCTTCTGCTTTCCAATGGATGTGTATCCTTGATAGATTTTCTCACGCACATATCTGATTCGCTGCCTCTCGCCGTGTCACATAAGGACTCGGTCCTCTTTTGGTCCAAAACAAAACCCGTGTCCAGCTGTCTTCCGATTGCCTCGTTGATCGCAGCAGCGACTCACTGCGCGCCCTGCCTTTGCTAGCCTCGCACGTCTGGGCCACCAACACCTGGGCCGCAGCCATGATGACTGGGCCGTGTGCTCCCGCACCACGACCAGCACGTATCACGCGCCGCCTGTACGCCAAGTCCTAGTTGCCTGCCTGCTGCGTCGGTTTCCGCACGCGATCAATCTGCTGCCGATCTCGCCGAGTCGGCTTCGAACACGACGCGTGTTGCTGCAACTCAACGTCAATCACGTATGTGCACGCTCATACACGCCGCCGATCGATGTGCCGATCAACCCGTAGCTTCCGCGGGCGAAGTGCACGCGCCACGTAAATCTCGGCGAATCCTTCCGATCTCATCCTCTAGATCAACACGAACATCGCCTCACACCTAGCTCATGATACCACTTGTTAGAATAAATCCGAGGCACTTCGTTGATCATCCGAGGATCAAGCAATCACACGAACACGACACCGAGATTTGTTAACGAGGTTCACCGATATGGCTACATCCCCGGGGCTTGACTATGAGCGCTCCTCCCCATGACACCGCTACAATACCGCACCCGGTCGCCCTGGACACCGGCACATGCCGCCGGCTTCCCCTGCGTTCCGGTGCTATTATATTGGCATAGGTTACATCGTGTGTCTACCCCCGCTATATATGAGAGGCCTAGGATACAAGTGTCCTACTAGGACACGACTCCACATCCTATGTAAACACGATACAACTACAAGTCCAACTGTAACCTAACCTTGTACACTATATTCGACACAACTCTAACAAAGGAATCTCTCCCTTATAGGCTGGTTGTGGCCTCCTCCCATAAGCAAGGTGGGACTAAACCCGAGCCGGCCTCGCCGGCCTACAGCAGCCCTAACAGATTGTCGATCGATGTCAAACCTAGTTCATAATATCCACACAGGCGTCACTAGTAGGGAATTGCCCTTTTTGTGAGCAGAAATTTCTGTACCATGGTCATGTAAACGTACTGTATTTTTGCCATTCTAGTATGTTCTTCACTAATGTAAAATTGGTTTACTTTCACTCAGTTTAGCAGCTAAGTCTTGCAAATTTATATTCCTCTTAAAATGTGTGCTGTAGCTGTACACATGCTTAAGCAAGACATGCAAGAAAAGTCGAAGAATCAGCAAAGAGGTAGTACCCGCGGAAACTATTGCGACCGAGATGAAAACCCCGAATACCCCAAAGGACATGATGGTGAGGAAATTATGGAAGAACTGCTTCTTCTTGACCTGGAACCTGCAAAGAAGAGCCACGGACAGTTGGACACAAGACTCAGTGAAGTACTGAAGAGCTGGTAAAGTATTTATTAGTACCTCCAATACAGAGCAGAATTGACAAAGCTGGTGAATATATGTACATACCCGGCGTTGAAGATTATGGGCGGAAGAACGTAGATGAAGAAGAGCTGCTCGTCGAACCTCAGGATGTGCGAGTTCCTGCCTTTGCTCAGCAGAAAGATGAGAGCCCCAACAATGCACCCCTGCCATTGGAAGACAGTTAATCAGTACGTGTCGTCAGTCGTCCCTGAAATGTGCGTGTGTGCTGGAGATGAGATGAGACGTCGGATCGTACGATGATGAGCGCGGTGATGGACTCGTTGACCCATTTGTTCTCCTCGAGGAGGTGGCCGGCGACGAGGCAGAGGCAGAGCACCGCCGTGAACACGCAGATGGACACCACGGTGCTGCTGCTCCCCCCCGTCGACGCCGCCACCACCAGCTCGTCCCACAGCGAGGAAGCCGCCATGTGCCGGGCGCATATGCAGAGCTCGCTTCTGGTTGGCCTCAGATCACCGCCGCCGCCTGGCCTGCCCTCTCCTTCGCTGCCTCTGTACGTGCGCGCGGCGAGCAGAGAGCTCTAACTCTGTCTACCTTCCCTGTTTCTCGTAGTACTACGTTTGGGTGCGGCTGTGAGTGTGACGCGTGATTTTGGCGCGAGGCGGCGCAGTTCGAGGAGGGGGCGGCACGCGTGGCGGGGAGTGCCTGCGTGGCGGGTGAGCTGGTACGGTCATATGGTGCCACGCCTGGATTCTGGATGGCGTTGAAGGGCCCTGACACGCCTGCACTCTTGTTGCAATTGGAGAACCTTTTTTTTTCTGCAGGAAGGGATTAAAGAACTTTTCTTGTGGGGTGGGATTAAAGAACATTGACACGACCGGTGCGTTCTGCTTGGGGCCCACAAAGCTCTGACGTAGCAAAAGGTTCAAGGTACTTCCTCCGTTCCCTTTTATAAGGCTGGCAAAAAAAAAAGTTGCAAACATGCTTATATGGCAGGCAATTATATGGCAGGCAATTAAATAAGAAAGAAATGGTTATAGTAACATAAGTAGATACGGTAACATAATACTACTATGTGTCATGCATGATAATAAATGAGACCATCTATGATACTCCCTCCGTTCCTAAATAATTGTCTTTTTAGAGATTTCAATAAGTGACTACATACGGAGTAAAATGAGTGAATCTACACTCTAAAACATGTCTACATACATCCGTATGTTGTAGTCCATTTGAGATGGCTAGAAAGACAATTATTTGGGAACAGATGGAGTACTATACACTATAGAGATAATAACATAGACTAGTAACATATACTCTCCACTATAACCAGCCTATGGCGTCGTAAACATTCAGACAGCATGCAAAACAGCTTAATTCCAGTTGTCTGAAACGATTTATAGAAGTGAATGGAGGGAGTAGTAGATTTTTTGAAGGTAAATGTTTGGGCCGGAGCTTTGTGGGCCGGTTGCTTCCTTTTTTTCGCGTGCGAGACACGCGGGCGCGTACGCGTTCGGTGGACCCAAACCTTTTTCTTCTCTTTTTCACTTTTTTTCTTCCTTTTTTCTCTGCTTCTTCTTCCTTCCGCCTTGTCTGATCCCATCCCGTCTCCTGCAGTACGAGCTTGCCGGCATCAGTGCGCGACCCTGTGCTGCTTCCATAAGCATCTCCTACCCCACCGTTGCAAGCATCTTCTTTCCCCAATGTAACCCAAAACATGCTCCTCCACCGATGCTGCAACCAGCGACCTAAAAGCTACAACCAACGACGATAAAAGCTTCAACCAGAAGACACCGGTGTGCCGTCGCTGAGCAGTGGCCGCGTCCTGCGATGGAACAAGCCACAACCTAGAGCTGCGATAGGGCTAACGAGATGTTGCAACCGGCGACCAAGTTTCTGGAACCGGCGGGGAGGTTTGCTGAAACAACACCCAAAAATGCTACCACCGGAGTTCATTCTGCTGGAACAACGACGTTTTTGCTACAACCGTAGCATGTTTTTGCTGCCACCGGTGGCTTTTTTTGCTACATGCATGCACGGCGGTGTTGGTCGACGGCGGCAATGCTTTTTTTCCTGCAACCGTCGTTGTTTTAGGCTACGACCGACGAGGTTTTTTGCTACATGGCGTTGACTGGTGGCCGTCGTTCGTGCAACCCCGTAACAGCGAGCGTCTACGAGAAAAAAAAATCTTCAACGGACATGGATAAAAGCTTCAACCGGTGCGGGGAAAAGCTTCAACGACGAGGTGGATAAAAGCTTCAACGGGTGTGAGAAAAAGCTTCAAACTGAGGTGCGAGCGGTGACGCTGAGACATGCAGCCGGCGATACAGTGGTGCTTTGATGGACGTGCTACGACGGCGGCGGCGGCGGCTAGGTGTTGTAACAATAGAGACGTCGGGCGACACAATTTTGCTACGAGGGGCGACGGCGTACTGTTGGAACCGGCGAGGACAAGTGCTACGAGGGCGAGCATCGGCGACGAGGGCGGCGACCGGCGTTGAGGCAAGTGGCGAGGACGTCCGGCGAGCTGCCTGCCTTAAGGACTACTGGCTACACGCGATGGGAAGCTATGGCATTTCCTTTATTTCTCTAACGAAGCGGTTTTTCTTTTGACAACTCTACCGAAGCAGTTAGCGATTGGGAAGGCTATATATGCAGATCCTACGGCTCTAGGTTAAACGAATCGTACGGGCGCGGTGTGACCGGCCGAAATTTCGGTCGGCGCACCAGCGCGTATCACCGCCTGATGTCTACTACACAACCTTTTTCTTGTAGACGTTGTTGGGCCTCCAAGTGCAGAGGTTTGTAGGACAGTAGCAAATTTCCCTCAAGTGGATGACCTAAGGTTTATCAATTCATGAGAGGCGCAGGATGAAGATGGTCTCTCTCAAACAACACTACAACCAAATAACAAAGAGTCTCTTGTGTCCCCAACACACCCAATACAATGGTAAATTGTATAGGTGCACTAGTTTGGAGAAGAGATGGTGATACAAGTGCAATATGGATGGTAGATATAGGTTTTTGAAATCTGAAAATATAAAAACAGCAAGGTAGCAAGTGGTAAAAGTGAGCGTAAACGGTATTGCAATGCTAGGAAACAAGGCCTAGGGTTCATACTTTCACTAGTGCAAGTTCTCTCAACAATAATAACATAATTGGATCATATAACAATCCCTCAACATGCAATAAAGAGTCACTCCGAAGTCACTAATAGCAGAGAACAAACGAAGAGATTATTGTATGGTACGAAACCACCTCAAAGTTATTCTTTCTGATCGATCTATTCAAGAGTCCGTAGTAAAATAACATGAAGCTATTCTTTCCGTTCGATCTATCCTAGAGTTCGTACTAGAATAACACCTTAAGACACACATCAACCAAAACCCTAATGTCACCTACGTACTCCAATGTCACCACAAGTATCTGTGGGTATGATTATACGACATGCATCACACAATCTCAGATTCATCTATTCAAACCAACACAGAACTTCAAAGAGTGCCCAAAAGTTTCTACCGGAGAGTCAAGACGAAAACGTGTGCAAACCCCTATGCATAAGTTCACAAGGTCACTGAACCCGCAAGTTGATCACCAAAACATACATCAAGTAGATCACGTGAATATCCCATTGTCACCACAGATAAGCACATGCAAGACATACATCAAGTGTTTTCAAATCCTTAAAGACTCAATCCGATAAGATAACTTCAAAGTAGGGCTGGACTAACGAGCAGCTCGGCTCGTTAAGCTCGTACTCGTTAAGCTCGTGCTCGTTAAGGCTCGGCTCGTTAAGCTCGTTAAGATTAACGAGCAGAAAACCCTGCTCGGCTCGGCTCGTTTGAAGCTCGTTAAGCTCGTGAGCCCTCGTTAACAGATTATAATGTGTTACAATATACATGATGAATGCATAGGTATGGTTTTCAAGATAAAATATTATGACTAAGAAAATAAATGAAGTAGTATGTTGCCTCATATGTCGATTAGATTAAATAGATGGGCTGAGGTGCTAAAATAGTTTGTCACATAATATGAAAATATATGTTGTGTTGTTACTAACGAGCTTAACGAGCTACTCGTGAAACTCGTTAGCTCGCTCATTAAGCTCGTTAAGCTTAACGAGCTAAAATCAATGATTGGCTCTGTTCATTAAGAAGCGAGCTACGAGCTTAACGAGCTGAACTATCGAGTGCTCATTAAGCTCGCGAGCTACGAGCTTTTGGTCCAGCCCTACTTCAAAGGGAAAACTCAATCCATTACAAGAAAGTAGAGGAGAAGAAACATCATAAGATCCAATTATAATAGCAAAGCTCGCGATACATCAAGATCGTGCCATATCAAGAACACGAGAGAGAGAGAGAGAGAGAGAGAGAGAGAGAGAGAGAGAGAGAGAGAGAGAGATCAAACACATAGCTACTAGTACATACCCTCAGCCCCGAGGGTGAACTACTCCCTCCTCGTCATGGAGAGCGCCGGATGATGAAGATGGCCACCGGTGAGGATTCCCCCTCCAGGTGTCTTGAACAGGTCCCGATTGGTTTTTGGTGGCTACAGAGGCTTGCGGTGGCAGAACTCCCGATCTAGGTTTCTTTCTGGGGGTTTCTGTATTTATAGGAATTTTTGACATCGGTCTCACGTCAAGGGGGTCTCCGAGTCATCCACGAGATAGGGGGCGCACCCAGGGGGTAGAACACGCCCTCCACCCTCGTGGATGGCTCGGGATACTTCTGGCCCAACTCTTTTACTCCGGGGGCTTCTTTTGGTCCATAAAAAATCATAAAAAGTTGGCACGTCAATTGGACTCCGTTTGGTATTCCTTTTCTGTAAAACTCAAAACAAAGGAAAAAACAGAAACTGGCACTAGGCTCTTGATTAATAGGTTAGTCCCAAAAATCATATAAAACAGCATATAAATGCATATAAAACATCCAAGATGGATAATATAATAGCATGGAACAATAAAAAATTATAGATAGGTTGGAGACGTATCAAGCATCCCCAAGCTTAATTCCTCCTCGTCCTCGAGTAGGTAAATGATAAAAACAGAATTTTTGATGTGCAATGGTACCTAACATATTTGTCAATGTACTCTTCTTTATTGTGGCAAGAATATTCAGATCCATAAGATTCAAAACAAAAGTTTAATATTGACATGAAAACAATAATACTTCAAGCATACTAACAAAGCAATCATCTCTTCTCAAAATAACATGGCCAAAGCAAGTTATCCCTACAAATTCATATAGTCTGGCTATGCTCCATCTTCATCACACAAAATACTCAAATCATCCACAACCCTGATGACAATCCAAGCAATTGTTTCATACTTTTGATGTTCTCAAACCTTTTCAACTTTCACGCAATACATGAGCGTGAGCCATGGACATATCACTATAGGTGGAATAGAATATGGTGGTTGTTGAGAAGACAAAAAGGAGAAGATAGTCTCACATCAACTAGGCGTATCAACGGCTATGGAGATGCCCATCAATAGATATCAATGTGAGTGAGTAGGGATTGCCATGCAAGGGATGCACTAGAGCTATAAGTGTATGAAAGCTCAACAAAAGAAACTAAGTGGATGTGCATCCAACTTGCTTGCTGACGAAGACCTAGGGCATTTTGAGGAAGCCCATCATTGGAATAAAAAGGCAAGTTCTATAACGAAAGTTCCCACTATTATATGAAAGTGACAAAATAACAGACTCTCTATCATGAAAATCATGGTGCTACTTTGAAGCACAAGTGTGGTAAAAAGGATAGTAGCATTGCCCCTTCTCTCTTTTTTCTCTCATTTTTTTTGTTTGGCTTCTTTGGCCTCTTTTTTCATTGGCTTCTTTGGCCTCTTTTTTTTCTCACATGAGACAATGCTCTAATAATGATGATCATCATACTTCTATTTACTTACAACTCAAGAATTACAACTCAATACTTAGAACAAGATATGACTCTATATGAATGCCTCTGGCGGTGTACCGGGATGTGCAATGAATTAAGAGTGACATTTATGAAAGAATTATGAAGGTGGCTTTGCCACAAATACGATGTGATACGTCCATTTTGCGTCATGCTTTATATCGATATTTATTGCATTATGGGCTGTTATTACACGTTATGTCACAATACTTATACCTATTCTCTCTTATTTTACAAGGTTTACATAAGGAGGGAGAATGCCGGCAACTGGAATTCTGGGCTGGAAAAGGAGCAAATATTAGAGACCTATTCTGCACAACTCCAAAAGTCCTGAAACTCCATGGAATATCTTATAATAAATAATAAAAAATCCTCGCCAAAGATGAAGGCCAGGGGGCCCACACCCTGTCCACGAGGGTGGGGCGCGCCCCCCTCCTAGGGCGCGCCCCCTACCTCGTGGGCCCTCTGGTGGCCCTCCGATGCCCTTCTTCTGCTTTATGAGGTCTTTCGTCGAGAAAAAAACAAGAAGCAACCTTTCGGGACGAAACTCCGCCGCCACGAGGCAGAACCTTGGCGAAACCAATCTAGGGCTCCGGCAGAGCTGTTTTGCCGGGGACACTTCCCTCCGGGAGGGGGAAATCATCGCCATCATCATCACCAACGCTCCTCTCACCAGGAGAGGGCAATCTCCATCAACATCTTCACCAGCACCATCTCCTCTCAAAACCCTAGTTCATCTCTTGTATCCAATTCTTGTCTCCAAGTCCGGGATTGGTACTAGTAGGTTGCTAGTAGTGTTGATTACTCCTTGTAGTTGATGCTAGTTGGTTTATTTGGTGGAAGATCATATGTTCATATCCTATATGCATATTAATACCCCTCTGATTATGAACATGAATATGCTTTGTGAGTAGTTACATTTGTTCCTGAGGACACGGGAGAAGTCTTGCTATTAGTAGTCATGTGAATTTGGTATTCGTTTGATATTTTGATGAGATGTATGTTGTCTATCCTCTAGTGGTGTTATGTGAACGTCGACTACATAACACTTCACCATTATTTGGGCCTAGAGGAAGGCATTGGGAAGTAATAAGTAGATGATGGGTTGCTAGAGTGACGAAGCTTAAACCCTAGTTTATCGTTGCTTCGTAAGGGCTGATTTGGATCCATATGTTTCATGCTATGGTTAGGTTTACCTTAATACTTTTGTTGTAGTTGCAGATGCTTGCAATAGAGGTTAATCATAAGTGGGATGTTTGTTCAAGTAAGAACAACACCCAAGCACTGGTCTACCCACATATCAAATTATCAAAGTACCGAACGCTAATCATATGAACGTGATGAAAACTAGCTTGACGATATTCCCATGTGTCCTCGGGAGCGCCTTTCCTATTATAAGAGTTTGTCCAGGCTTGCCCTTTGCTACAAAAAGGATTGGGCCACCTTGCTGCACTTTATCTACTTCTGTTATTTGTTGCTCGTTACAAATTATCCTATCACACAACTATCTGTTACCACTTGTTTCAGTACTTGCAGAGAATACCTTGCTGAAAACCGCTTATCATTTCCTTCTGCTCCTCGTTGGGTTCGACACTCTTACGTATCGAAAGAACTACGATAGATCCCCTATACTTGTGGGTCATCACGATGTCAACTACATGATCATGCATAGCAATATGACAATGATGAAGTGTGTCATAATAAATGGAATGGTGGAAAGTTGCATGGCAATATATCTCGAAATGGCTATGGAAATGCCATAATAGGTAGGTATGGTGGCTGTTTTGAGGAAGGTATATAGTGGGTGTATGGTACCGGCGAAAGTTGCGCGGTACTAGAGAGGCTAGCAATGGTGGAAGGGTGAGAGTGCATATAATCCATGGACTCAACATTAGTCATAAAGAACTCACATACTTATTGCAAAAATCTATTAGTTATCGAAATGAAGTACTACGCGCATGCTCCTAGGGGCATAGATTGGTAGGAAAATACCATCACTCGTCCCCGACCGCCACTCATAAGGAAGACAATCAATCAATAAATCATGCTCCAACTTCGTCACATAACGGTTCATCATACGAGCGCTATGGGAATCACAAACTTTAACACAAGTATCTCTCAAATTCACAACTAATCCACTAGCATGACTCTAATATCACCATCTTCATATCTCAAAACATCTCATAGTATTCATTGCACTTTATATGAAAGTTTATATTATATCCCTCTTGGATGCCCATCATATTAGGACTAAATTCATAACCAAAGCAAATTACCATGTTGTTTAAGACTCTCAAAATAATATAAGTGAAGCATGAGAGTTCATCTATTCTTCAAAATAAAACCACCCCGTGCTCTAAAAATATATAAGTGAAGCACTAGAGCAAATTACAAACTACTCCAAAAGATATAAGTGAAGATCAATGAGTAGTCGAATAATTGTGCAACTATGTGAAGATTATCTAACATTTAAGAATTTCATATCTTAGGATATTATTCAAACAGCAACCAAAACAAAATAAAAATAAAATGACGCTCCAAGAAAAACACATATCATGCGGTATATAAAAATATAGCTCCAGGTAAGGTTACCGATGAACGAAGACGAAAGAGGGGATGCCATCCGGGGCATCCCCAAGCTTAGGCTCTTGGTTGTCCCTGAATATTACCTTGGGGTGCCTTGGGCATCCCCAAGCTTAGACTCTTGCCACTCCTTATTCCATAGTCCATCGAAACTTCACCCAAAACTTGAAAACTTCACAACATAAAACTCAACAGAAAACTCGTAACCTCCGTTAGTATAAGAAAATAAATCACCACTTTTGGTACTGTTGTGAACTCATTCCTTTTTTATATTGGTGTAATATCTACTGTATTCCAACTTCTGTATGGTTCATACCCTCCGATACTACTCATAGATTGATCAAAATAAGCAAACAACACATAGAAAATAGAATCTGTCAAAAACAGAATAGTCTATAGTAATCTATAACTCCCGAATACTTATGTAACTCCAAAAATCATACCAAATTAGAAAAACCTGAGAAATTTGCATACCAGTCCAGATCAGAAAGAATCATATCAAAAGCACGTTTCTGTGAATTATCAAAACTAATTTACTGGGTGCAAAAGTTTCTGATTTTCAACAGGATCAACACAACTATCACCGTAAGCTATCCTAAAGGTCTTACTTGGCACTTTATTGAAAAAAAAGCTATAAAACATTATTACTACGGTAGCATAATCATGTGAACACACAAAAATAGTAAAGGTAAATATTGGGTTGTCTCCCAACAAGCGCTTTTCTTTATTGCCTTTAATTTTAGCTAGGCATGATGATTTCAATGATGCTCACATAAAAGGTAAAAATTAAAACATAAAGAGAGAATCATGAAGAATATGACTAACACATTTAAGCCTAACCCACTTCCTATGCATAGGGATTTTGTGAGCAAACAACTTATGGCAAGAATCAACTAGCATAGGAAAGCAAAACAATCATAGCTTCAAGATTTTCAACACATAGAGAGGAAACTTGATATTATTGCAATTCCTACAAGCATATATTCCTCCCTCATAATAATTTTCAGTAGCATAATGAATGAATTCAACAATATAACTATCACATAAAGCACTATTTTCATGATGCACAAGCATAGAATTTTTATTACTCTCCACATAAGCAAATTTCTTCTCATGAATAGTAGTGGGAGAAAACTCAACAAAATAACTATCATGTGAGGCATAATCCAATTGAAAATTAAAATCAAGATTACAAGTTTCATGGTTATCATTATTCTTTATAGAATACATGTCATCACAATAATCATCATAAATAGGAGGCATGCTATCATCAAAATAAATTTGCTCATCCAAACTTGGGGGACTAAAAATATCATCTTCATCAAACATAGCATCCCCAAGCTTGTGGCTTTGCATATCATTAGCATCATGGATATTCAAGGAATTCATACTAACGACATTGCAATCATGCTCATCATACAAAGATTTAGTGCCAAACATTTTATAGATTTCTTCTTCTAGCACTTGAGCACAATTTTCGTTTCCACCATTTTCACGAAGGATATTAAGAAGATGAAGCATATGAGGCACCCTCAATTCCATTCTTTTGTAGTTTTATTTTATAAACTAAACTAGTGATAAAACAAGAAACTAAAAGATTCAATTGCAAGATCTAAAGATATACCTTCAAGCACTAACCTCCCCGGCAACGACGCCAGAAAAGAGCTTGGTTGACGGGGTGTTAGTGCCGCTTTCCTTGCCTCCCCGACAACAGCGCCAGAAAAGAGCTTGGTTGACGGGGTGTTAGTGCCGCTTTCCTTGCCTCCCCGACAACAGCGCCAGAAAAGAGCTTGATGTCTACTACGCAACCTTCTTCTTGTAGACGTTGTTGGGCCTCCAAGTGCAGAGGTTTGTAGGACAGTAGCAAATTTCCCTCAAGTGGATGACCTAAGGTTTATCAATCCGTGGGAGGCGTAGGATGAAGATGGTCTCTCTCAAACAACCCTGCAACCAAATAACAAAGAGTCTCTTGTGTCCCCAACACACCCAATACAATGGTAAATTGTATAGGTGCACTAGTTCGGTGAAGAGACGATGATACAAGTGCAATATGGATGGTAGATATAGATTTTTGAAATCTTAAAATATAAAAACAGCAAGGTAGCAAGTGGTAAAAGTGAGCGTAAACGGTATTGCAATGCTAGGAAACAAGGTCTAGGGTTCATACTTTCACTAGTGCAAGTTCTCTCAACAATAATAACATAATTGGATCATATAACAATCCCTCAACATGCAACAAAGAGTCACTTCAAAGTCACTAATAGCGGAGAACAAACGAAGAGATTATTGTAGGGTACGAAACCACCTCAAAGTTATTCTTTCTGATCGATCTATTCTAGAGTCCGTAGTAAAATAACACGAAGCTATTCTTTCCGTTCGATCTATCCTAGAGTTCTTACTAGAATAACACCTTAAGACACACATAACCAAAACCCTAATGTCACCTAGATACTCCAATGTCACCACAAGTATCCGTGGGTATGATTATACAACATTCATCACACAATCTTAGATTCATCTATTCAAACCAACACAAAGAACTTCAAAGAGTGCCCAAAAGTTTCTACCGGAGAGTCAAGACGAAAACGTGTGCCAACCCCTATGCATAAGTTCACAAGGTCACTGAACCCGCAAGTTGATCACCAAAACATACATCAAGTAGATCACGTGAATATCCCATTGTCACCACAGGTAAGCACATGCAAGACATACATCAAGTGTTCTCAAATCCTTAAAGACTCAATCCGATAAGATAACTTCAAAGGGAAAACTCAATCCATTACAAGAGAGTAGGGGGGGGGGCGAACATCATAAGATCCAACTATAATAGCAAAGCTCGCGATACATCAAGATCGTGCCATATCAAGAACACAAGAGAGAGAGAGAGAGAGATCAAACACATAGCTACTGGTGCATACCCTCAGCCCCGAGGGTGAACTAGTCCCTCCTAGTCACGGAGAGCGCCAGGATGATGAAGATGGCCATCGGTGAGGGTTTCCCCCCTCGGCAGGGTGCCAGAACAGGGTCCCGATTGGTTTTTGGTGGCTACAGAGGCTTGCGGCGGCAGAACTCCCGATCTAGATTTCTTTCTGGGGGTTTCTGTATTTATAGGAATTTTTAGCGTCGGTATCACGTCAGGGGGGTCTCCGAGTCATCCACGAGATAGGGGGGCACGCCCAGGTGTTAGGGTGCGCCCTCCACCCTCATGGATGGCTCGGGACTCTTCTGGCCCAACTCTTTTACTCCTGGGGCTTCTTTTGGTCCATAAAAATTCATCAAAAATTGGCACGTCAATTGGACTCCGTTTGGTATTCTTTTTCTGTAAAACTCAAAAACAAGGAAAAAACATAAACTGGCTCTGGGCTCTAGGTTAATAGGTTAGTCCAAAAAATCATATAAAAATATAAATGCATATAAAACATCCAAGATGGATAATATAATAGCATGAAAGAATCAAAAATTATAGATACGTTGGAGACGTATCACTGCCTTTTTTGAACCCCAAAATATACATCTGACACCGTGCATCGAATCAGATCTGAATTACTCATTGTAACATGGTGATTTTTTTATAAGTTTTCATGCTGCATGACAATTTTTACTTTAGATTGTGATAAATCTTACAGAAGAACATGACAAATTTCCGCATCGAGATGGACTTGGATACAAAGGTTTGCACTCGCATATCTAGGCGTTCGTTGGCAAGCGCTAAACATCTACCATGAGATTTTTTTAACATTTTCTTTTTGTTTTTTTACTTTCCATGTATTCTTTTTTTTTGTGAATACATAAAGCTTGTGTTTTTTATTAATAGAAGGAGAGTGAAAAAAATACAAGAGTTGGTCCTATGTCTACGCTTAAGAACACAGTGTTAGATCGGTAGTGCCTACTCCGTGACAGACTTCCCATTAATCCAAGGACCAGCCCAGAAGCATCAAGAGTTTTCGGCCCACAATGTCTAATAAGTCTAAGCTCTAAAGATTGAGAGAGCCTCCACATCAATAAGAAGGTGCAAGTTACTCCATTAACCGGAGGGGGCGGTGCGTTGAAGCAAGTCCATCCCGGTTGAAGTTCTAAACTTAGTACAAATGCTCGTATTTTCAGATTTATTTTGGACTTTCCAGTGATATTCATTTAATGAGGTTGATATCTCGTGAGCTATTAGGTGACTATTGTGACTTTGTCAATATTAAGATTTGCCTTCTCGATTTCTTGAAGTTAAGTGGAGCCAACATATCGTCGACTACGATATGTGATGAGGACATGACTACCTTGAATACGATCACAAATATTGCATATGTGTATATATTTGAGGTGATTTATAATATGCTATCCAAAACAAAAGTACTTCACCTCCTTTTGTTTCGTGCCTAATTGTAGAACTACCGTACACTTGTACAATTCACATACAAAGATAACATAAAAGGAGACGCTTATGTGCCGCTAAAGAAGTTCTCTCACGCCACTTTTGGTCCAAGAGAAGTTAGAGACCAAGTTTCTCACGTTCTGGACTCAGATACGGACTACACAGACACACCTGACTTCAAATGCTTACAAGTTTTGCATACAGACTACAAATTGGGTGATTCTTTTTTTGTTGGAAATTTTATCTCGTGTATTTTCCAATACAACTGGATTCACCTTCAAATTCATCTGGAAGACGAAGATATCGCTGAAATAGTCCAACGCTACAACAGAATCTGAGTCAAAAGGTGTTGCATCACCTCCACTTGGGGCCATTGGCCTTGTACGTGCTAGGGGTCTAGTCTGCCTTGAGACGTCCTCCCACCTCCTTGGCCGCCACCCTTTGTCCTATATAAGTGGATCAATCTAGTAGCATTTTCTTTGGGGTTTTTAGTTAGTTAAAAGTTAGCCATTGCTGCAACTTCGTGTATTTTGTTTGTGTCCAACGACCAGGCCAAGACCACTTTTGAAACCCCACTTTTATCAATACTTCAATTATATTTAGAATATTTATATTTCTTTTCTCATATTCTTGATTGTTCTTTGATTGAATGCAGGAATAGACCTTCGTGGTCAGGCTGATCGTGCTTCCGGCATTGTCAGTAAACTTAGGAGATTGATTCAGCGATTGCTAAGATGCAATGTCATTGCATGTTTGTAGTTAGATCGTCAAAGTCGTCTCCACCAAATCGATAGTTATCATCTAATCAAAAGATCCGGACCCTCGCCTCTATCAAGTGGTATCAGTTTTCAAGTTGCTCGGTGAGAATTTCTAGTTATTACTAGATCAGATTTGTTTTCTTACCTATTGTCCAAGAAAAAGCCAGAAAAATAATATATTTGTTCATCATTTGTCCAAGGCAATCTGAGGCTTCACAATTTTTCTTTTCAGTGCTTGCATAGTTGAATTATTGGTTGCATCGGCGTGTCGAGTTGCTGGTCTTAGTGTCTAGTTCCTTTAGAGTTTTGAGTTCTGTTCACATTAGTCACATCGTCGTCGCATCATCGTCAGTTTCTCTGTCGACCACCGTCATCCATCAGTTTTCACCACGTGCTCCCCATCGTTCATTGTCATAATCATACTTGGGGTCGTTCGCATCTTCGTTTAATCCAATCTGCATCTAATCTGGTTTGTTTTGGAAAGAAAAAAAAGGAGAGAAAAAGGTAAAAAAATGAGAGAAAAAAGTAAAAAAAGCTAGAGAAAAAAAGAGAAAAAAAGTGACAAAAAATAAAAAAAGTGAGAGAAAAAAGAGAGAAAAAAAAACCGAATCTATCTAGACTCAGTTACATACCTGAATTCGGGTTGCAATCTGTTTTGCACAGTATTCAGTTAAACAGGTATATCTTTCTCATATAAAGTCCATTTTGACTTCATAAGTACTCAAATTCAAGCTATCGACGAGCTACATATGCATAATTCATGAAGCTAGTTTATTATTTTCACTTCCAAATCGGCTTCTAAATAGTACTTTTTGCCTCCGAAGTTCGCGAACACAGTTTCTCACTGTTTTTCAGGCTAGTTCCAGAATTTTTTTACCCCTCATATGAACTCATAATTGAGTGATTCTTTTTGCATCGGAAAGCTTGAGTCAACAACTTTCTTGAGAAAAAATATCAAAAATTTGGCACACTCTTTTGCAGAGGAAAGCTGGAGGTAGGGTTTTTGGTATATCCTGCTTGGCGGTTGTTTCTCGTCATTATCTTTACTGCCATATTGATCTTCATTTATATGTTTGCTTTTCAGAGCTACTTCATATCATTTGTTGCTGCTACTTGTGCTACATCGTGGCTCCATTAGTGTTCTAGACTCGCGTCACTAGTCTGGTCTAGCCTAGGACCAGCACAGTACCGTTGTTGAGTGTTTATTCAACATTGCATTGCTGAATTGATTATTGCTACTCCAAAAATTTTCTATCATATATTTAAGCCTTCCGAGCTCCAAATATTTCTACATCATGTATACATACGTTCACCTGACAATCGCTTTACTCAACTTTTGGAGTTATTTGACACCGCTGGTTGCCGGTCAACACTTGCTGCATGGTAAGAATTTGTAAGATATTGATATTGGCTTTACTGTGAGCGCTTTACCACCACATCCTAGTAGTTCATAGGAACATTATTCTCGAAATTTCTTTCTTGTTTCTACTAATCATGATAGGTTTCGGAGTTAGAAGTTCTTGGACGATGGACACATCTGCACCAACATGAGAGGTGCGACAACACACACAAGCATATGGCCAGGTTATGTCTCTACCGCCATTTGAGGGTAGATTTAATCCTGCTATTTATCTTTCTTGAGAGCTTGAGGTCGAACACATTTTTACTAGCCATGACTTTTTTGAACTTGAGAAAGTACGAACTGCCACTCGAGAATTTACTGGTTTTGCTTTCGTATGGTGGAGTATGCATCGTAAGAAAAATATCGATAATCAACCCACAAGTTGAAAAGATTTGAAAGCTGTAATGAGACATCAATTTGTTCTTCCTTTCTATCGCCGTGAATTGCTTCACAAATTGGAACAATTAAAACAAGACAATAACACTGTTAATGCTTACTACCAAGAGTTCAATGTTATATGCATTATTGTGACATACAAGAATCTGGGGATGATACAGATTTATTATGACATTTCGTGGTTTGTGTCGGTGTGAAAGCCGACGGATCTCGGGTAGGGGGTCCCGATCTGTGCGTCTAGGCTGATGGTAACAGGAAGCAAGGGACACAGGTGTTTACCCAGGTTCGGGCCCTCTCGATGGAGGTAAAACCCTACTTCCTGCTTGATTAATATTGAAGATATGGGTAGTACAAGAGTAGAACTACCACGAGATCGTAGAGGCTAAACCCTAGAAGCTAGCCTATGATGGTATGACTGTGATTATGATCGGCCTTCTAAGGACCAACCTCTCCGGTTTATATAGGCACCGGAGAGGGCTAGGGTTTACATGGGGTCGGTTACAAGGAAGGAAATACAATATCCGGATCGCCAAGCTTGCCTTCCACGCCAAGGAAAGTCCCATACGGACACAGGTCGAAGTCTTGAGTCTTGCATCTTCACACTTCAATAGTCCGGATGATGTATATAGTCCGGCTGTCCGGATACCCCCTAATCCAGGACTCCCTCAGTAGCCCCTGAACCAGGCTTCAATGACGATGAGTCCGGCGCGTAGTCTTGTCTTCGGCATTGCAGGACGGGTTCCTCCTCCGAATACTCCAAAGTAATCATCGAACACTTAGATCGTGTCTGGACCCATGAGGGGATTTTTACACACCGTTTTAGGGAACATGGCACAAATCTGATCCACTGGTAATCTTTGTACGTCGTGCCTTCGCATCGTGGCCCAGTTCAACACGAACTGGTGCTTCTCGCCCCACCTCGACTTGCGCTGCGAGGCGGTTTTATTGGCACGTCCTGTCAAAGCAGAGATCGTGTTCCTCTTATTACGGGATCTTCCATTAATGAGGGCGTGCGTAGCCCTACGACGGCCGTTGGTATGACTCCGTGTGCCGTAAGGTAAACTTCAAGCGGTCACCCTAAGGACTCTTGATATTCCCCCCTTTATAAAAGGGGCCGAGGCCTATGCCTCTTTTCCACCTCCCTCGTACCTTTTCGAACCTCGAGTTCTGTCACCCGAGATCTAAGCTCCACCACCCCAAATCCTCCAATATGTCCGGATCCGACCCTCAAGGCCGGTGGGTGGCTTCCTCGATTCAAGCGGAGGACATTGCGAAGCTTAGGGAGGTCGGATATCTGACCACCGACATCCAGCACAGGCTTCCTGCTCCAGGGCAGGTCATCCCTACACTGGAGCCCAATAAGTGCGTCGTGTTTGTTCCTCACTTCCTTCGTGGCTTGGGCCTCACCCTCGATCCTTTTGTGAGGGGGCTCATGTTTTATTATGGGTTGGATTTTCATGATCTAGATCCGGACGCTATCCTCCATATCTCGTCGTTCATTATAGTGTGTGAGGCCTTCCTCCACGTCACCCCACACTTCGGCTTATGGCTCAAGACCTTCAATGTGAAGTCGAAGATGATCAACGGGCGACACGCAGAGTGCGGAGGTGTCGTAATAAGCGAGGAACGCTGATGCCCCATGGCACGAGGTTCTTTCCTAAGTATCCGATGTATGGCAACGGAGGTGGTTTTATGTCACGGCTCCCGAGGCACAAAGTGGGTGGCGCTCGAGTTCCGCTGGGCCCTCCGTCTAACTAGCGTCTTGGACCGAGTAGGGCGGAATTGGGGGCCAGCTGGCGATGTACCGATCTTCGCAGAGCCGCATCCGAGCTTCTTGAGAGGACATTAATCTTGTCGGCATAATGCAAGTGATGTTAATACGACGGATGTTGCCGTGCCAACGCCGGCCTCTCCGGATGTGGGAGTTCAATCCGGAGGTCCGCGGACTGTTAAGCACTTCTTCGGCCTAAAGCTCGAAGGGACGTGCAGATTATTCTTCGGACCGAAAGTAAAGTGTTCGGACACCACCGAGGATGCGGGCCTAAGCTGCAATCGCCTAGATACCCAAGTAAGTAAACTTGATACCGGGCACCGTGTGTTGTATTTGTCATAATTGTTTATTCTAAAAATCATCCGTGGCCAGGAATGGCTCAGCAAGGCGGAGAGAATCAAGTGTCCGGCGCCACTTCCCGAAGGCTCGCTTGTCCCCACCATGGCCAAGATGCTTGACCGGGTACTCAGCAGAATGCCCTCAGGGAAAGGCAAGGGGAAGAACGAAGAAATCGAACTTCACACACTACACATCCGAACCGGGGGAATTGTTGCCTCCCCTAAGGGGGATAGTCGGGAAGGGGAGGCTAAGGCCTCCTCCCCGCGTGGGAAGAAGAGGGCTGCCTCCGAAGACTCGGAGACGGAGATGCCCAAACCAGGGAAAAAGAAATCACCAGGGGGCTCTGCCCCGACGGGCACCCTCACCGCGTCGTTCCCACCAACGGGCCAGCCCTCCACCGAGCTGTAAGTTAATTTTTAATTCGAAGGTACTGCATTTCTCCTAGATCAATAACCAGGATTCGTCTTTTGCAGTCCGGCTAGCAGCCCTTCTCAACAGAGTTCGTCTTCGGGGGATCTTCCTCCGGAGATGATGGAGAGCGAGACCCCACCCACCTCTCCGGCTCATGAAGCGGGCGACACCGAGGTGTCGTCACGGAGGAGTCTGGATCTGCCGAAGCCGGAAGCCAATGCGTCAGCCCCCCTGAGCCCGGAGCATTCGGCTCCCACGAGGGGCGATGGGAAGGGTCCGGCACAGTTTGATGTCCGGCCGGACGTACTGATGGGCCTACTGGAGCGAGTTGCACTCTCGGAGGAGCACCATTCATTAATGAGCGCGGTGCTCAAGAAGATTTCATCCGCTACAAGCGGTTTGAATGAAGCATTTACAAGTCTGCTCAGAGGCTTTGAGGTATGTAGTGAGGAATACACTGTTTTTGGCTGTGAGGCACGCGTTAGGTGTGCTCCATATAGATAGTAGCCCCTGAGACTCTGGTTGCACGCCCTAGGCAGCAAACAGGGGATCATAAACCAATGAGTGCGCTGTAAATATGTGCAGGTACCCGCGGGTCCGGCCGCTGACCAGTCCGTTGAAGTTGCCGAACTAACCAGGCAGATTGGATCAATTGATGCCGATATCACGCTGGTGACCGAGCGGCTGGACAAATCGCAAGGTATGTGCTCTGCCTTCCTCTGTATAGGAAAATATGGAGGCGGCAGATATTAATGTAATATGTTCGTACTTCAGATGGTGTTGCTGCCGTGGAGGCCCTGAGGGCAGAACTTGCCCAGGCCAAGGAACAAGTTCGGGTTAGCAATGCGGCTGCACTAAAGGCGGCCGAAGAATTGAGAGCCGAACAGGCTGCTCATCGCCGAAGCGAGGAAAAGATAGCCGAAATGGCCGTAGAGGTAAAAAAATGCCGTTGACCGGTATGAGCTCCTTAAAAAGGAGCATAAGGATAGTTCGGCCGAGCTGGACAAGGCACGTAATGCCACCAAGGAAATACGTACCGCGCTCAGGGGTGCGTGGGAGGAACTTCAACAGGCCGGTAAAATCGCGGCTGGAGGCTCCTACTTGTTGCGGACGAAGTTTTTCGATCCGAAGTACGCTCCCCTAGATGGACGCTGGAGTCCTGCGGACGCGTATGCAGATTTGGCGAAGAGTACGGCTGACGCTGCCAGGTTCTTCGAGGATCAGAGGGATAAGGAAGTGGAGAAGCTTTTCTAGTCGCAATTCAATGCTCCCACTCGCTCGCTGCCGTTAAGTGACAAGATGGCTGCTGTAGCGGAGCTTCACAGGCTGTCCGGGCTTGCAATGCGGGTTGTAATAGACCATCTTTGGCCGAAGGGGCCTAAGCCGGACAATTATTTTGGCTTGGTGCAGCAATTCCTTGGGGTCGTGCCTCAGATCGATGCCATGAGGAGGTCGGCGTGCATAGAGGGTGCACGAATGGCTCTTGCCCGCGTTAAAGCCTATTGGACGGATATGGAGGCCACCATTATAGCGACCCAAGATCCGGCGGGGGGCCAATATCCGGCCGAGCACTACTTGGCGCAGGTCACAGAAGGTGCCCGTCTAATAGAGGCGCGATTAACAAGAATGTTTTATTCGAGTGATGAATCGAATCATTGTAAGAACAATGTTATTTTGGTTATAGGCTATATTTATACTTTTTTCCGAAAGTATTATTGTGTCCCTATGCGGCCGTTTTATATATATATATATATATATATATATATATATATATATATATATATATATATATATATATATATATATATATATATATATATATATATATATATATATATATATATTTAATCCGAAAGTTAGCGATCGTTGGCTTCAGCCCCACGCATATAATGCGAGGTTGTTTGAGAAAAATATGCATAACCACACTTTACCCAACGTCTTGGTCCATTAAGAAGGTGATCGCACGTCAAACTAGGTAACCGTACTATATAGCTGTAACGCTTTCGCTTAGCCATGGGAGTCTAATGGTGGGGCTACTATGTAGCCCCTGGTACCTTCGCTTGCATCCGAATACGGTAGCGTGTGTACATGACCGGAAGCGGTCCTTCGTTAATGCGGAGGGATCCTAAAGATTCCGATAAGTCTTTGAGTGGTTGAACAGTCTCTCGCTGTATCATGACAGTCAGTTTTCGGATTTCTCTACTGAGGTGCTCATCCGAAATAACCAGGGCACAATCGTAGTAGTTCTCCTTTGGCCACCTTAGCCGATAATAACGGAATGTAAGGTGGCAAACCCAGGAGCCGGGCAAACCCAACATTTGACCAAAGACATGATTCGGAGCTGATGCATATAAGGCCAAACTCGTGACGCAGAACACTCCCGAAGGTATTCGGACTTTATAACAGACGATGGGCTCAAGAATGCCCATTCATTATAAACCCTGTGTTTCCAGGTACGTGCATTAATCTGTCATGGCGAAATGCCAAAAACGGCAGTATCCTCTGTGGGTATAGAACCCATGGGATTATTAAACAACAAGAGGCAATAGAAAAGGTTTACACAGGGGCTTAATCTAAAAAAAACCTGTTGAACGGGACCCTGCTGCACGTCTGCGCCTTTGTCTCCGTTGTGCCGTATCCTGGAAGGGCATCGCGCGAACGTTGTCTGTGGAAAAAGAAAAACTCATAGGAGAGTACAACGTAAGTATGCGATGGATAGTAAAAGTGTAAGACGTTGGCCTGTCAATAAGGTTGAGCCAAGTGTGGGGCTGTATTAAATATGTATAGCCCCTGGTGTCCACTATGGGATTACATATACGGTGCCCTGATTCAATTTTATCCGGGCGACCGGACTCGTCTAACCGAGTCTGTGGTATTTAATGACCAGTCATGTTTTCTGATTTTGGAGGCGCTTATAGTCCGGCCGCTAAGGCCGTCGCGAGTTCCTCTGCGCGTGAAGAGCGCTCTGTGATTCCTCTAACGGTGATGACGCCACGTGGACCGGGCATCTTGAGTGTAAGGTAGCCATAGTGCGGCAATGCGTTTAAACGGGCGAAGGCCGTTCTTCCAAGCAACGCATGATAGTTGCTTTGGAAGGGTGCGATAATGAAGAGTAGCTCTTAAGCTTCGGAGTTGCTCGAGAGCGAATGTTACCTCCAGTACAACGGAGCCCCTGCTGTGGGCTTCAACGCCTGGTATCACCCCTTCAAAGGTGGTGTTGCTTTGGTTAATTCTGGATGGGTCTATCCCCATCCTGCAGACAGTGTCCTCGTATATTAAAATGAGACTGCTTCCGCCGTCCATAAGGACGTGGGTGAGATGGTATCCGTCGATTATTGGATCAAGCACAAAGGCCTTTGATCCTCCACGCCGAATACTAGTTCGGTCGTCCAAGTGATTGAAGGTGATCGGATAAGGCATCCAATGGTTAGGTGTGAGTAAGATGGGCTCTATATCGAGCACGTCTCTATGCGCGCGTTTGTGCCTCCTCATGGATGTGTGAGTCGCGTGGATCATGTTCACTGTTTTAACCTCTGGCGGGTATTTTTTCTGTCCCTCAGTGTTCGGCTGGCGAGGTTCATCCTCGTCTTCACTTGTTGTTTCCCTTCCCTTGTGTTCGGCATTTAATTTGCCGGCCTGCTTGAAGACCCAGTACTCTCTGTACGTGTGGTTCGTAGGTTTGTCAGGGGTGCCATGAATTTGGCATAGTCTGTCTAGGACTCTATTCAGATCGGACGGTCCCTCTTTGCTGCCTTTAAATGACTTCTTTTGTTGATCAGGTCGAGAGCCCCTGAATCCGGCATTAACCGTTGTGTTATCCAGGCTCTCTTCCTTGTTTTGGCGTTTATTTTTATTACGCCGTGGCTTCCCGTTGCCATCCCTTATTTCGGATGTGTTGGGGTCGCTGGTGCCTTTACGGGCTAGCCAGCTATCTTCAACCGCGCAAAAGCGAGTCACGAGGCTTGTTAAGGCTGCCATTGTCCTCGGTTTTTCTTGGCCGAGGTGTCTGGCGAGCCACTCGTCACGGATGCTGTGTTTGAATGCCGCTAAAGCTTCAGCGTCCGGACAATGGACAATTTGGTTCTTCTTAGTGAGGAATCTGTTCCAAAGCTTGCCGGCGGACTCTCCGTGTAGTTGGATTATGTGACTTAGATCGTCAGCATCCGGAGGCCGAACATAGGTCCCTTGAAAATTGGCCCTGAATGTGTCCTCGAGTTCCTCCCAACTCCCAATTGAATTTTCAGGGAGGCTTTTCAACCAGTGTCGGGCTGGTCCCTTCAATTTGAGGGGAAGGTATTTGATGGCGTGGAGGTCATCCCCACGAGCCATATGTATATGCAGGATAAAATCCTCAATCCAGACGCATGGGTCTGTCGTTCCGTCGTATGCCTCTATATTCACAGGTTTAAAGCCCTGTGGGAATTCATGGTCTAGTACCTCTTCGGTAAAGCATAGGGGGTGAGCAGCCCCTCTGTATCTGGACGTGCTGTGGCATGCCGTCGGTTGTTGTTGTGTCCGGTGTTTATTCCGAACTGGTATCCGATTGGCATAATTGTTTTGGTGACCGTAGTCCCTCGCCGAGGTGTGTCCTTTAGATCCATAAATGGACCTGGCCGCGCCAGCTTTTTTATCCAGGTGCTCACGTAGATCGTGCGCGGCGTCGGTAGCCGCTTTGTTGCGGTTATGAAGTGGCACGGCTTCGTCATCAAATTCTAGCAGTAGCTTGCGTTTTGGATAACTCTTTGTATGGCGATCGTCGCTGTATCTTTCTTCAGTGTCTAGCACTTTGTTCCATCTACGGTTGAGCGTTTCCTGTGCGGCTTTGAGCCGTTGCTTCTGCTTCTTTAGACTTCTTGCGGTGGCCATAAGCTTTCTGTGTAGGTTATCTCGTTCCGCGTGTTTTTTCGGGATTGCATCATTATCCGGACTGTTTTCCTGTGCTGGTTCAGTTTGGTGACCTCGTCCGTCAGGATCATTGTCCTCGGGCGTCTGCTCCGAACTGTGTTCAGGGTGACCTGTTTCGCCCTGCTCCATCGCTGGGTCCGAATGGTCATTGTTGCCTTCGGAGTTGATTGTAGTATCGATCCCTCTGGCGCTCTTGTCGCTATTTTTGCTGTTGCTGGACTTAGAACGGCGTCTGCGCCGTCACTTTGGCTTTTGTCCGGGGGGTTTATCGTCCGGATTGTCGCCTTTGTCCTCTTTGGGCGTATCCACCATGTATATATCGTGTGACGAGGGAGAAGTCCAGCGCCCCATAGATTCCGAATCTTCTCCTGCATCGTCGTCCATACCGTCGATGTCTTCGGAGTCGAAGTCAGACACCTCAGTTAAATCATCGACCGTGGCTATGAAGTGGGTGGTGGGTGGGCAACGAATTTCTTCGTTGCCTGCTTCCCACTCGAGCCGGACATAGTTTGGCCCAGAATTTTCTGTCAAAGAGAGAGTTTTCAACGAGTTCAGCATGTCGCCAAAGGGCGAGTGCTGAAAGATGTCCGCAGCGGTGAACTCCATTACCGGAGCCCAACCTGGCTCGACTGACTCGGGAGTGCGCGGACCGGAACCAACATCCGGATACGAATCCGGGGGTCCGGAATCACAGGCCACCACAGAGGTAAGGCCCGTGTTCGGCTCCACCGCCGATAAGTGTGCGGCCTGCGGGGCGGGGTCCAGCCCTCCGTCCTTAGGCAACGCGGCCTGTTCCGGATTTAGGTCCGAGGCTACTGCGGGGGTGATACCCCGAGCTTTGTCCGACAGCAGGTCTAAGCCATGCTCGTCGTGTCTATCCGGTGCCCCTGGCATAGGCACGAATCCGCCGGCGATCCAGTCTCCGCGGATACCCGCCGTGTAATTCAGGTTTCCGATCCTGATCTGGTGGCCAAGGGCGTAGCTATCGATCTGCTCCAGATGGCCAAGCGAATTGGCGCGCAGGACGAAGCCGCCGAACACGAAGATCTGTCTGGGGAGAAAGGTCTCACCCGAGACCGTGTTATTGACGATGGTTGAAGGAGCCATCGAGCCCCGTAGCGACGACACAGAGGAACTCTCAATGAAAGCACCAATGTCGGTGTTAAAATCGGCGGATCTCGGGTAGGGGGTCCCGATCTGTGCGTCTAGGCTGATGGTAACAGGAAGCAAGGGACACAGGTATTTACCCAGGTTCGGGCCCTCTCGATGGAGGTAAAACCCTACTTCCTGTTTGATTAATATTGAAGATATGGGTAGTACAAGAGTAGATCTACCACGAGATCGTAGAGGCTAAACCCTAGAAGCTAGCCTATGATGGTATGATTGTGATTGTGATCGGCCTTCTAAGGACCAACCTCTCCGGTTTATATAGGCACCGGAGAGGGCTAGGGTTTACATGGGGTCGGTTACAAGGAAGGAAATACAATATCCGGATCGCCAAGCTTGCCTTCCACGCCAAGGAAAGTCCCATCCGGACACGGGTCGAAGTCTTGAGTCTTGCATCTTCACGCTTCAATAGTCCGGACGATGTATATAGTCCGGTTGTCCGGATACCCCCTAATCCAGGACTCCTCAGTTTGGACCATGACATTCACACAAGGTTTCAATTTATTCCTCATTGCATTGTTCATATATATGTTCGTGCTTGTACCTTTGAAAGATATATGCAGGAGGATGCATTGGGCGACTACGAAAACTACAATTCCAGTTTATGCTCACCACTACCGGTTGTTTCCTCCGTCGTTGCACCTTCTAGGAGGACCACGCCTCATATTGTGTGTACGATATCGCCTCAAGTCTATATTACATTGCCATCGTCCGTACTTACATCATCTGAGTCGTTGCGACAAGGTAACAACATAGGTATTTATAACATAACTTCACATGAGGATGATGCATGCCTAGTTGACTTAAATACATCATGTGTTGAGTTACCCACTGATTGAGCCCCCCATCTATTTTAGAGAATCGTGTTATTGTTATGAAAGTGCCTTGTGATCAAACAATTGAAATACCAATAATTTTGAGTGCATCCATTGAATTAATTTTTGATGAGAAAGATCCATGTGCCTCGATGACTAAATCTGATTTGGATCAAGTACAATTGATTAGCCAGGATGACATGTTTTCTATAAATGTGCATGCTAATGCTCTGTACTCTATGGTATTGAATTCACCCATGCGTTTTGTCACATGTGAAAAACAAAATAATTGAAATCTCATGTTCAAAATCGTTGCAAATTGTTTAAGCCTCTAATTTTACTTTTACCTTGATTGGAGAGTGTGGCGTGAACAATGAATTTTTTGTGCATAGAATTTCCATCACGAGTGATGATCATGCTAGTTTGAAAGAATTTAAAACAACTATAAATATTTAATCATTTTGATATGGCCTCTAATCTTGGTGATGATTCTGTGTCGAATAACGTGTTGCATGTGTGCTTATTTAAGCATGTTGTAGTGTGTAATTATGAAACTATTAGAGTTTATTCGTCAATTTTGGGATGGTTTAATGATGAGCATTGTCAATCTTTTGATATGAATAAGAGATTCACTTATATGCCGAAACTGAGTTGCAATATTTTTATGCCTACTACTTCTTCTGATAATGTTTTGGCTTTATATTTTATGACATATGAAAGTTACTCACGTATAAATGTGGCACATGTGCAAAAATAGAGGCAAGTAAAAAATGGATGACATACATATACAACATGTACACATTGTCTCTTTTTTAGACACATTTCAGATTAGGCAACGCCGAGAACGGCTTTGTTTTCAAGAAGGGGAGGATGGTGAGGACACGGCTATCTTGAATACGATCACAAATATTTCATATGTGTATATATCTGAGGTGATTTCTAATAAAAGTTATGCAATAATTTATTTATGCTATCCAGAACAAAAGTACTTCACCTCTTTTTGGTTCATGTCTAATTGCAGAACTATCGGACACTCGTATAATCCACATATGAAGATAAGGAAAAGGGAGACGTTTAGGTGTCATTCAAGAAATTCTCTCACGTCCCTTTTGGCCAAAGAGAAGTTAGAGACCAAGTCTCTCACGTTCTGAACTCAGATTTGGACTGCACAGACATACCTGACTTCAAATTCTTATGACTTTTGCTACGGACTCCGAATTGGGTGATTCTTTTTTTTGTTGGAAAGCTTATCTTGTGCACTTTTCAACACAATTGGGTTCACTTTCAAATTCATCCGGAGCACGAAGATATCGCGGAAACAATCCAACGCTATAGTAGAATCTGAGTCAAAGTACAAGTCAAAAGGTGTTGCATCACCTCCACTTAGGCCCATGGGCCTTGTACGTGCTAGGTTTAGGTCTAGGCTGCCTTGGGAAATCCTCCTACCTGCTTGGCCGCCACCCCTTGGTCATATATAAGTAGATCAATTTAGTAGCATTTTCTTTGGGAGTTTTAATTAGTTAAAAGTTAGACATTGCTGCAACTTCGTGTACTTCGTTTGTGTCCAACGACCAGGTCAAGACCACTTTTGAAACCCCACTTTTATCAATACTTTATCTATATTTGCAATATTCATATTGCTTTTATCATATTCTTACTTGGTCTACGACTGCATGCAGGAATAGACCTTTGTGGTCAGGCTGATCGTGCTTCCGACATCATTAGTAACCTTAGGAGATTGGTTTAGTGATTGATAAAGCGCAACGTCGTTGTACGTTTGTAGTCAGATCGTCAAAGTCGACTCCACCAAATCGATAGTTATCATCTTATCAAAAAATCAGGACCATCGCCTTTATCAATATGACTATGGTGACTTCATCAATAACAAGATTTGCCTGCTCGGTTTCTCAAAGTTTGGTGCTTCATTGACCTGTGACTATGGTGACTTCGTCAATCAAGATAGGGCGTGCATGCGTGCGTTCATAGTAAAGAGTGTATGTGCATTCATAAAAACATGTGTTTTTTGTATTTCTAAAAAAAACTCCCCTAGTATATACTTTATGAGGCATAAAGTTGATTTCGTTAGATTCGTATTTCAAAGCACATCCTCATAATTATGATTTTCTATCACAGAAGTTACACATGATTAGAATTTTTGATCAAAGGTTTGCCCTAATGAGACCTAATATGCAGAGTAGAAATAATGGAAGGAGTACTATCAATTAAAATGACCACAGGTCAACACGCATCCGACAAAATGTAGGTAGATGAAGAGAGCATCGGTGATAGCAGTTTGTGAGAACACAGGCCTGGCCCAATCCACAGTGTTACCGAGATGTCTCACGACGTTCTGAACCCAACTCACATACCACATTAAGGGCCGAACAACCCAGCCCTTGGAACCACCTACAACTCTAGGTGGCGAAGAGCCGACATTCTCTGGCAGCAAGGTCGGACGAAGTAGAGACATGTGAGAAGAGAAGCATGGAGAAGTGATGTGCATGCTAGGTTTAGGTCAAGTCTTGCCTTATACGTGTTTGGCGCTATGTCGGGGTGGAGCATGCCACTATCATGTCCAAGCAACAACTGGTGGCTACCGACGGCCGTCTTCCTGGTTTGTGCTAGCTTGAAGCTAGAGGCAGTCAGGAGAGCATCGTACATAATTCCTCAAACGAGCTTGTACGGTTCCTGATCTGGAGGATCTTCAGCCCCCCTACATGTAAAGGAACATGGTGGCGGTAGAGGAGAGGTGGAGATTTGGTAGCTGCAAATAGGCACATGGCTCGTCATCAATGGTTCTTATGGAGGAGCTATGACGCTCGCCGAGGTGGTTGATTACATGTTGTCTCCAACAAGCCATTGAATATTTTAGTGAGATATCATGCTTATTTCATGTCATTTTTGCATTATTTTAAATTTTAGACTAACCTACTAATTATTATTGAGAAGGCAGTCTCCATGTTTTAGCATGTGTGGGTATATGAACCTTTCTGGACTCCAAAAAATCTAAGAAAAATTCAAGCCTACATTTTTCACCAAAGGATGAAGCCAGCCAAAGGGTGGACCAAGGGGGCACAAGGCGCACATGCATGGGGCCCACATGCACCACTAGCCTTGGGTGTGCCCCTGGCTATATCTCAGTGCAATTTTTCACCACCGCCACTTTGTAATCCGAGGCAAAACTTCTACAACCCTATGGCGCCGGAAATTCAGTTCAAAACCATTTGATGTCTCTAACGTATATATAATTTTGTATGGTTCATATGCTACATTGTATCAATTACATACACTTTGAGTATACTTTTGATTGATGTTTATTGGACAAACATATTAATCTAGTGACCAATATCAGCTCATGTTTTTGGTGTTTTTAGTATTTCAGAGAAACACCACAGAAAAGGTCCGAGGAAAAACAAAAGAAAGTGGTCTTGAAAGTTTTGTGCCAGGAGAGGACCAGTGGGGCAGACCCTACACCTGGTGGGCCTCATAGGGTGTAGGTGTCCACCTCAGGGGCGTCAGTGACATGTGGGCACCCCCTCAAGTGGCCTCCGGTGCCCGATGACCTATTACATCCAGCGAAACCTCTACTCTAATTATCGAGCAATTTTATTCCGACGTCAAATCACGTTTCCGAGGTGATTTTTGTTTTCGGTTCTGATCCGGAACTCTGTGGGACGGGGAGCCATCTTCATCATCACCAACCTTGTCGCGCTCAAAGATGAGTTGAGTAATCCACCCCCTGGAGTACTGATACATCTCCAATGTATCTATGATTTATGAAGTATTCATGCTATTATTTTATCATTTTTGGATGTTTTACAATCATTTTATAGCAACTTTATATCATTTTTTGGGACTAACCTATTGACCCAGTGCCCAGTGCCAGTTGTTATTTTTTGCTTGTTTTTTACATCGCAGGAAATCAATACCAAACAGAGTCCAAACGCAACAACACTCCATAGAGCTTTTTTATGGCCCAGAAGGAACCCAATGGGCCAGAGCTGCACCTGGGGGGGGGTGCCCTGAGGGGGGCACAACCCACCAGGGCGCGCCAGGCCCCCTGGCGCGCCCAGGTGCGTTGTGCCCACCTCGGTGGCCTCCCGCACCCCATATTTGCACTATAAATTCCCAAATATTCGAAACCCTTGAGGTTAACCTAGATCAAGTTCGCTGCCGCAAGGCTCAGAGACACTGAAAACCAATCTAGACCCGTTCGGCACCACGGAGGGGGAATCATCTCCGTGGCCATCTTCATCATCCCGGCCACCACGACGAGGAGGAGTAGTCCACCCTCGGGGCTGAGGGTTTGTACCAGTAGCTATGTGTTTAATCTCTCTCTCTCTCTCTCTCTCTCTCTCTCTCGTGATTTATATCATGGGCTTTCTTAATATAGTGGGATCATATGATGTTTCTCCCCTCTATACTCTTGTTGTGATGAATTGAGTCTTTACCCTTTGAAGTTTTGTCTTGTCGGATTGAATATTCAGAGGATAGAACACATGACATATGTCTCGCGGTATGAATACTTGAGGTGACAATTGGGGTATCATATTGATTCATTTGATATGTGTTATGGCGTTCAACTCGCGGATTCCCGCGGTGATATCGGGGTAATCTATGCATAGGGTTGATGCACGTTTTTATTATCTTTTCTCCGACGAAAACTTTGGGGTCTCTTTATAGTTCTTTGTGTGGATTGAGTATTATGATTATGAATTTTCTTTGGTATTATTCTAGTACGAACTCTAGGACAGATCAAACGGAAAAAATAGTTTTGTGTTATTTTAGTACAAACTCTTGAATAGATCAAACGGAAAGAATAGCTTTGAGGTGGTTTCGTGCCCTACAAACAATTCCCATCTTTTGTTCTCCGCTAATAGGAACTCGGAGTGATTCTTTATTGCACTTTGAGGGATAATCATATGATCCAACTATGTTAGCATTATTGAGAGGTTGCACTAGCGAAAGTACGGTCCCTAGGCCTCATTTTCAAGCATTGCAATACCGTTTTTGTGCCCGTTTACTATTTGCTACCTTGCTGTTTTTATTTATTCAGATTATAAAAATATATTTCTATCATCAATATGACACTTTTACCACCATCTCTTCGCCAAACTAGTGCACCTATACAATTTGCCATTGTATTGGGTGTGTTGAGGACACAAGAGATTTCTTGTATTTGGTTGCAGGGTCGTTTGAGAGAGACCATCTTCATCCTGCACCTCTCACGGATTGATAAACCTTAGGTCATCCACTTGAGGGAAAATTGCTACTGTCCTACAAAACTCTGCGCTTGGAGGCCCAACATGTGTCTACAAGAATAAAATTGCGTAGTAGACATTAAGTACATGTTCATGGTAGTAGTCAGAGTAGATGTTCAATACAATAGCCAAATGTGTTGTCCTACATGATTATGGTTAATCTGATGTATTTGTAGCGTTGATGTTGATCATGCGATGATTATGGTTAATCTGATATATCTACACCCCTACATAGTGTGCGAATAACTTTGAAAGATGGTCGTTGGATGAAGCCAATCCGACGGTGCAGAGATGGCAAATCCGAGCACTACTGGCCATTGGATACCATCTATATTCCACCAAATTTTGTCACATGGACAATCTAGAAGACTCCATGGTTGAACTTAAGCATAATGCACAAACCTCAAAACACAAGCACTTCTCCTTTGTTCTAGAATCTTTCATATCATAATTGCCCAAAAATTTTTCTACATGAATTGCCATTATTTGTTTTTATTTTATTCTTTACAACACACAATTCCATGAATCTTAAAATAGATTAGCTTTTTAAGAAAACCAAATGATTTTGAATGAGATGAACTATAAGAATTAAACAAACATCTACATCATGCATATATGACTCAAAACTTACATGCTATAATGTGGTATTTATTTATAATTTGGTTGATCTTATTTGATCTATAGATGTATATTTCTTTCTGGTTGCTTGTCTACTCCTCTTTTATGTTTCCACACATGCAATTGAGTTTTTGTTCGAATCTCATATTCAAGAACCAATGCAACTATAACACAAAAATATAAAATGAATTATGAACATGAAAAATATAAAAATACATTTATTATTGCCTCTAGGGCATATTTCATACATTGGGGTAGTCATTGCTGCTGACATCTACTCAGACGGTCCTCAATGGTGATGTGTGGTCGTGATGATCGCTTGCTTCGGTTGGTGCAATTCGCCATTGATGAATACAAACGGAGTTGTGGCCTGGTCTCGCATGTTGGCAATGGCTAGGCCCCCTACCTAGGGCTTGTGGAGGTAGCGCGGAACAAGGCTCCAAGCGAGAGCTTTGATTCGTGGAGGGTCGTTGCCGATGATGATGGTGCTCAAGGGCATCTTTCTCCTCCATGGAGGCATTGTTGAAGAGTACTTCCTCAAACACTAGGTTATGTGGGATCGGCAGTAGTGGCTGTTGGTTTGGCGGGATCTTTTACCAAGTTTCGGTGGAGTAGTTGCCTGGAGGTGTGGGCTGAAGCTTTTGGTCGATGAGGGTCGATGTTGGCGACGTCGGTGCCCACAGGCGTCGTTTTCCTTCTTGAAGGTGTTTCAGAAGGCCTTGTTCTCAATCACTCTGGGTGGTGATCGTGTTTGGTGATGGTTGGATGCTTCCAGGTCAACGTCGGTGTTATGGTTGTTGTAATGTGGTTTTTGACATAGTTTTCCTTATAAACTGGATTACTCTTCATATCTTTTTTAGTTTTTCCAATCTACATAAATTGCTCGAACACCCTCTTGACGAGGTTAGGTCAAAAACAATTTTTATGATGTTTGAGATGTATTGTACTTACCGAAAAAGAGATGTATTGTACTGGTGAACTTTTATAATAGGTCAGATCCTTTTCGCAAAAATGAGAGTAACATCTTTTTTAAAAGCTGTAGACATGAGATTTCCCAAATATTCAAAGAATTGATAAAAAACAATAAAAAATAAAGCGAAGAGATCATCCTATTCCTTGTCCCCACCGTCTCCCGTCCCCGGCCCCCACAAAATCCGGAACGCAACAGAAGCCACTCCCCAATGTCGTAAGCTAACGAGAAAAAGATTTGGCGCAAAGCCAGCAAGAACATCTCCCACAATTCGACCGTGTGCCAAAGGCGCCACCGCCACCACCCCGCATCCTCCCGTCGATCGATTACGTGCTCGTCCGGCGATCCCTTCCTCGTCAATTCGATCCCCCAATGCGCGCGCGAAAGGGACGATCGATCCCCGCATTTCCTATTTTGATCTGAGGTCCGCGCGTCCCGCAGCGGCGTTCGCTAGGGCGCTCCCAAGAATTGGGCTCCCCGCCGGAGACAGATAGATGTCCGGGTTCGTGGGGGTCGTCGTCTCCGACCCCTCCTTGCAGGGCCACTTCACGCAGGTCGAGCTCCGATCGCTCAAGGCCAAGGTCACGCCCGAATCCGCTGCATTTCCCGCTCCCAAATTCCCAATTGATTATGCCCATTGCGGTTGCACTCCGAATTCCGAAACGCAATCCTGTCGTGTGGTTGCAGTTTGTGTCTCTGAAGAGGGAGTCCGGCCATGTCACCACCAAGAACCTGCCGGGTCTGATGAAGAAGCTGAAGGGGCTCAACGAGGTTGTCTCCGAGGAGGAGATTGCTGCGTTCTTGTTGGAGGTTTGCCCCGACAGCGACCAGGAGATTGAGTTCGAGCAATTCCTTCGGGTACATCGATGGAGGGGACAATCATGTCATTAGTTCTTTTCAAGTGGTAATTTAGGAGTGCTTGATTTCGATACCGTGGGTTATATGCTTGATACGTTGGGCTGCAGGAGTACCTGAACCTGCAGGAGAGGGTGAGCTCCAAGGCGGGTGCGAGCGGGAGCAAGAACTCGTGGTCGTTCCTCAAGTCGAGCACCACCACGCTGATCCACCACAGCCCCAACCAGGCAGAGAAGTCGTCCTACGTCGCGCACATCAACGCGTACCTCGGCAACGATCCTTTCCTGAAGAAGTATCTGCCGATCGACCCCGCGGGCAACGATTTGTTCGACCTCGTCAGAGACGGGGTCGTGCTCTGGTGAGATGCTGATGCTGGGGTTTCCCACCTGCATTGTGTTGGTTCTTACAGATATGGCAACATATAAATGATGCACTGTTGTTTTGACAGTCCTGTCTAATGCTTGCTTATTTATTTGGTCACTGGATAAAACGGTCAGTAAATTGATCAACGTAGCGGTGCCCGGGACTATTGATGAGAGAGCCATCAACAAGAAAAGGATCCTTAACCCATGGGAGAGAAATGAGAACCATACGCTTTGCCTCAACTCTGCAAAGGCTATTGGATGTACTGTCGTGAACCTTGGCGCTCAGGACTTGGTGGAAGGAAGGGTATGCATTCATCTCTTACCACCTGTGGCGGTACATTTTTATTCTAACTATTGATATGGTAACCAGGTTCAATCGATGTCGGTATTTTCCTTTTGTGGTATGTGTGGATATGGATATGATTTTACCGACGTTGTTATCTAATCTCAATCTGCTTTATGCTCGGTTACCATGAAAATCTTACATTCATCTCACAGTTGTTTTTCTTGTTCGCTCTGCTGTTAATTGTGCTGCACATTTTCCTTTTCTTCTCGTGTCTCCAAAAATTTAAGGTGGTGTCGAATACATCTCCAGGAAATTTCTTTTTTTCCGATGGACATCTCCAGGAATTCATTCTGTAATGTATTTAGTTATTTAACCATCATGTACATGTACGTTATAGATACCTGCACCCCCCTTATGTTTAATCATCAAATCATTTTCAGTGCAAAATAGTAAATTAATTAAAAGAAGGGTAGTAATGACTAACCCTATCCTTAATATTGCAGGCTCATCTAGTTCTCGGGTTGATATCTCAAATTATAAAGGTGAATCCTGAAATCCCCAATGTATGCTACTATGATGCAGACAGACTACATAAAGATGTGTATAACTGTCCTATTACACTATTTAATATATATTTTCATGTAAGTAGATACAACTTTTGGCTGATCTAAATCTTAAGAGGACGCCACAGCTGGTGGAAATTTTTGATGACAGCAAGGTATTACTCTTGTCACTATGTAATGTCGTTTATTGACATAATATATTTGTGTTGGACATATAACATTTTATTTTACTTATTATTGTACAGGATATAGATGAAGTGCTGAGCTTATCACCTGAAAAGTTACTACTTCAGTGGATGAATTATCATCTCAAGAAAGCTGGCTACAAGAAAATTGTTACCAACTTCTCCTCAGATATCAAGGTTCACGCAACAAATAGGCTTGTCTCTTCCAGAATTTATGTGTAACTACATGTTCGGTCCTCTTACTTTCAAGGGAACCACCTGAGAAACATATATGTACTGCTTAGTGTTGCATGCATTAAACACTATTTTTTGACGCGTCATTAAACACTATTTTGGGGAAGCAAAGTCTGAATACTTTGTCTGCTGCAATCTGTAATATGCAAATGGTGCAATCCTTCTAGATTCCTTGTACAAATTCAGTAATACCTCATGCATGATAGAAACGTATTTTTCATGTGTGGTGCCAACAAAAACATATCTTCATTTACTGCTCCATTAGTCTATTATTAGATGCACAACAATCAATTATCTTACAAGGTAGGCTTGTACAGGATGCTGAAGCCTACGCCTATCTTATCAAAGCTCTTGCTCCAGAGCATTCCTCTATACTTGCATTTGACACCAAGGATCCTGCCGTAAGAGCGAAAGTGGTACTTGACCAAGCAGAGAAGTTGGGCTGCAAAAGATACTTGAGCCCAAAGGATATTACTGAAGGCTCCCCAAATCTCAACCTTGCATTTGTTGCACAAATATTCCAACATAGGTGAGAATTACTTGTCTACTCTTTGTAGGAACCTTAGTTATCAAGCCTGTCTTTTTATTACGGTCTGCATACTGAACGCGTTCTCATATCCTTAGTGGTTCTGTGATGCCATTTCATGTTCACCAAAGTAGAATGATTTTTTACATGCAGAAACGGTTTGAGTACTGACACCAGACAGGTTACACTCACACAAACATCATCGCGAGATGAGGTTATATTGTGCCGAGAAGAGAGAGCCTTCCGAATGTGGATCAACAGCCTTGGAATTGCGACATACGTGAACAATGTGTTTGAAGATGTTCGAAATGGGTAAGCTTTTGACGGAGGCATGTCATGCTTATCTGGAACAGATGAGTGATGTAAATGTCTATGCAGGTGGGTCCTACTAGAAGTGCTCGACAAAGTCTGTCCCGGATATGTCAATTGGAAGCTAGCGACAAAACCTCCGATAAAAATGCCATTTAGAAAACTGGAGAACTGTAATCAAGTTATAAATATTGCAAAGGATCTGAAGTTTTCCATGGTGAATCTAGCTGGAAATGATATTGTTCAGGGAAACAAGAAGTTGATTGTTGGTGAGTTAATTTTACCAAAATGTGCATCGTGGTAGATGACTGTTTAACTGTCATAAAAAGTAGCAGATGGACATTGATGATGATCCATCCTCCCTTCTTCTATTTTCTGTTCTAGATGGAGTTGCCATATTAAGTATCATCTCACGTCTTATTTCAGCACTCCTATGGCAATTGATGAGATTCAATATCCTCCAGCTGTTAAACAAACTGAGATTCCACTCTCAAGGGTCCCAAGGAAAAGAAATAACCGATGCTGATATCTTGAGTTGGGCGAATAACAAAGTGAAGGTTTCCGGGAGAAATTCTCGAATGGAAAGTTTTAAGGTGATCTTTTATGATTGCACATTGCCTTTCAGCAGCAGTTGAGCTTGCAGAAAAATTAACAGGGGACCAATAAGTGTAATAGAATATTTGACAAAGATATTTTGTGTCTGTGTTCTGCCCCTGCCTAAACAATCAAAGCTCTGCCCCTGCCTTTTCAGTTGTCATATCTGTCCAGCAAACCCTCATAATTCTCTCTTTGCTTCAGGACAAGAACCTATCGAGTGGAATTTTTTTCCTTGAGCTTCTCAGTGCTGTAGAGCCAAGGGTTGTGAACTGGAAGGTTGTATCGAAGGGTGTAAATGGTGCGTTCTTCGTCCACAAATGAATTGATTTTCCTTTTACCTGCTGACCTTTTAACTTAAGTTATATGTGGTCTCTCCCGCAAAAAAAAGAAAAGAAAAAGTTATATGTGTTTTCTTTTGGCGCATCATGAGAACCGAATGAAATCATGCCCCGTATATCTTTTGCAATTCCTTCGTCCTCATTCGCGCATACCCTTTTACTGTTGCAGATGATGAGAAGAAGTTAAATGCAACCTACATCATCAGTGTTGCACGGAAGCTCGGGTGCTCTGTTTTTCTGTTACCAGAAGACATCACTGATGTAATGGGCCATTGCTATGAAATAAACAACATGCTATATATCGCTAAAGATCAAATACATAATTATCTTTGTCTTATGATGTTAAACTAATTCTCGTACAGGTGAATCAGAAAATGATCCTAACATTGACTGCTAGCATCATGTACTGGAGTCTGCAGAAGCCACAGCAGCCTGAAACATCCGAACAATCAGAATCATCTTATGCGGCTTCAGATGCTGCTTCCGATATCGCCTCAGAGGATTCCGTTTCGATAATGGCACCATTAGAAGGAGAAGAGGTGAATTCATTGCCTGATAGAGCATCCAACATGCCAACTGATGATACTAGTACTTCAGAGGCTCCTGCTGATGATACTAGTACTTCAGAGGCTCCTGCTGCTGATACTAGTACTTCAGAGGCTCCTGCTTGAGTTTTTTGCCTGATAGTCCAACTCCAACTTAACCACAATTGACAATATTTCAGACACCGGGACGATGTGAGATCGTGACTACAGAATGATGATTTAGAATAGTACTTTCCCTCCCATCATTTTTTTTGTTTTCCTGTCTCGCGCACAGAATAGATCTGAGCAAATTTGTTATTTGTATTTGTATTTGTATAGTTTTCTTACTAAGTGCACATAAAAACAATCCAGTGTATAGGATTATGCTGAATATAGGTTATATTTGTTCACTGAATTTTGCTCTTACTCTTACAATACAAAAGGTCGGTCACTTGAGCTGTTTACCAACTGAAAGTTGTTGGCTTTTGCTAACAATCGGTGGAATGTTGTAAGGATGAATTGTCAATTGTGCATTCCAAGATTCCTTTATGTTTGTTTTGTTCCCGCTTTTATCTGTGGTGGATTTGTTAACATGGTGGTTAACCATGTTATGCAAGATGGAAAAGAAATTGAAGTAGTAAGTATTTCTCGGGCAAGAATTAGATAACATAGGAATTGGAGAAGAAAATAATGAGATGTCAGGATGCTAAAACACATAATTATCTTTTAGTGGTGCCACTGGATACGTTGAAATGATGAGATATAGTGGGGGCAGATAGAAGATTCATCCTAAGTAAAATAAGATGAGTTTTAAGCTCATGCAAGATTTTCTCTAGGAGTGGGCTCATAAGAATGCACACACATTTGTAGGCCCTTTCCCTGGGTCTTTGAAATCCCTATAATTCAAAGAGGTCCTTGTCAATATTTGATGCAAGTAGGGCACATGGTTTTTTCAGGTTTCCCAACTGCTTACATACACAGATTAATAACAAAAAACAGTAAACTTCTCTGCTTAAGGACAACGATTCATCAAGACGAGCCATCAGATCTGATAGAAAAACTGGTGTTATTCAAGTTCCATACAAAAGTAATCTTGTAACAGAGCATCACCGTATGATGCCCGTATCGCCAGATGGTATCACTTCAGCAAAAAAAAAAAAACACTGTTTGTTTTAAACATCGGCCATTACGTTTGCTAAAACAATAAATCAGCTACTACCATTGAGATACTGTGCAACAAGTCAGAAACATGCTGAAGCTCCAAAAAGGTTTCATTCCAGTGTAAGAAGCATCCATTGTAAAACAAAGGGGAGACATGTAATTCAGAAACACTACATCAGCCCCTTCCAGCAAAGACTACAAAAGGAAGAGCTACACAAGAAAGGTATAGAGTTCCAGCCCTCAGTGGAGGGCAGCATTGTCATCATCACAGGCTTCCCGCTCCGCAACAAGCATGAGCATCTCCAGTCGCTGGTCAAACAGCGCTGCGCTCTGATCTCTCTCGTCTAGCTCAGCAGCCTCCGCTTCCAACCATTTCTCACGCAAGTCATCGAGAATATTGCCTTGGTCAGTGTGCCCTGCAGCCCCAGGCTGGCTGGGACGAGTCGTTCGCAGTGCGTCATTTGCAGATGGCGGTGGGAGTGTCAAGAGCAAAGCCCTGAACTCTCTTATGTCCGCAAACATCTCGAAATTGTAGGCAATGATATCCAGGCAGTACTCCCTTATTTTCATAACGCCATAACTGCATTTGGAGAAAATATTGGCCTCAGCTACAAATCAGATAATACGGTGACAGAAGATATCAAGCATGACGAGCACATACATGTCTGACAAGATCAACCAATGGCACAGCTCTGCAGGTGAAACATGTTCCAGATTTGGTAACAGTAAATCAGCTACAGCGCGCCTAAGGGGAAACAGCAGGTATCTCGATGCAACATCAAATAGTTCTTCAGCCTGGGATAGGTTTACTTCAGTTTAGTTTCGCAACAAACTGAAGCGACTTCAGTATTTTGTAAGAATAGGTAACTTAACCATGTTTTGTAGTATACCTTACCTGGGTTGGATCCATATGCTCCAGATTGTCAGTATACCTAAAATTAACACAAGCAGGGAATAAACCAGACAAGAGCAGTAACAATAACAATAATGGTTAAGCAAGAAAAAGTGCAAAGGGATCTTACATGTATTCAAGCATCTTTTCAAATGCTTCCGTACTCAGGTCATGCTCCTCAAGAAATGGGAGACCCAGAGATGCATGCACTCGATTGTTACCTTCAAGAAAATCCACTGTTCGAGATAGTCTGGTTTTAAAATACTCTGACCTTGAGGCCAAAATCACCTGATGGCAACGAAAGACTGTATCATCTACTTTTACAGTGAGATCAGCAAGATCATCATCCTTCCAGTTTCTGCACATGTCATTTGCTAGAGTTTTTTTGAACTCTTCTTCTCTTGAATTAGCTAGACATTTCTGAAGAACACGCCGCAATGCCGATGGAAGACGATCTTCCCGTGGCAATGACTGCCCGAGTAAAATGAACCGTCTCGGACTCTGTGAATTTTCCAAACCCAACTTACTTGTTGACTTATACAGTGCAAACCTGAGATGCAGAATTTCTTTCTCAACTAACTTACGCAACTCCTCACACTTGCAAACTTTGCAAGTGCGTGACAAACTTTCCATTTCATCTACTGGAGCCTCGAGTCTATCGGCATAGAAGAAATGGATAAGGTTGTACAAGGCACCAAAAGATAATTTTTTATTAGAAAATCTCACTTCCTTCCTGTTTTTCCAGTCTGTCTCGAATTTCTGTTCAAAGAAGGGCGATCGAGCACAAAGGATGATCCGATGAGCTTCAATAGGTTTTCCATCCACGTAAAATGTAATATCTGGGGGGAATAGACTGCCAGTTGATGCACCATCTGTTGGCCCAAATCCTGCACAAAAGTTGTTAACACAAAACTTATCAGTTGTATAATCTTCCACAAAATAAGTGAAAATATAAAGCTGTTATTTTCACCTAACCACTTACACAGAATAAGAAACTTTTATACTACACAAAAGAAAATCAAAGGAACATATCTCAACAATATCTTTACATATGCACTGAACCACTGTTGTTCTTGAGAAATACAGTGCACATTGTGCTGGCTCAAATAATTCAGGCAGACATATATTCGTACTGAATTGGTATATAACTAGATGAATCGGTTACCCACCGTGCATTTCAAATGTGCAATCTTTCCGATGGCATACAATAAATGCAACAGTGGTCTGATTGGTAATCACAGTAACTACAGAAATCAACTATTTTTTTTCACCCCCAAATCCAACCATCTAGTATTGTCAATCCTTGCATATAACATCCAGTCCAATTGGCATCCACAAATCCAGTTGCATTTGCAATCCAGGCGGCAAGCAAGCCAAGAAGTTGCTGACCTTCGGCCTCAGCTAGCGCAGCGGCTTCGGCGGTGGCGCCCTCCTGGAGCAACATCTCGAGGTACGCGGCGCGGTTGGCGGGACACGCGAGGAAGGTGGTCCGCAGCGCGGCGGGCAGCGGCGCGAGCGGGGGCGGCCGCGCCTCGAACGACTTGAGGAGCCTCCGGAGGTCGAGGTTGAGCGCGGCGTAGTGGCAGCGGTCGCCGTCGAAGGTGCGCTCGGCGCAGACGGCCCCGGCCTCGAGCAGCATCCGCGCGGCGTCGGCGTGGCCGGCGAGGCAGGCGTAGTAGAGCGCGACGGAGTCCCAGCGGTCGCGCGCGTTGACGTTGGCGCCGGCCTCGAGGAGGAGCGCGAGGCGGTCGCAGTCGCCGGCCCGCGCCGCCTCGAAGAGGTCCCCCGCGGGGACCTTCTTCAGGGGCACCGTCGGGTGGAGGTCCTCCGGGTCCAGGTCGAGGTCGATTTCCAGGCCCATGCCGTCGGGCGGCGGCGCGTACACCATCTCTTCCGGGGAAATTCTTTCCTTTTCTTGTCTCGCGGCGGTCGGCGGGCGGCGGCCGGCCGTGAATCGCGGCGCTCCAGGGAACGTGTGAAATGGGCTTGTTCGGATGGAATTCCCCCGCTGCTGGACCAGTTCCTTCGGGCACGTTCTCCATCTGTGGTCTTGCTCGGATGTCCGGGAGGCCGTCGATCTTGCTTCCGTGGACGGTCGATGTCGCTCCCACATCCTCGTTCCTAAATCCCCGGGAAGTCGTTACGGGTAACGGCGGCTCAGGAGAGCAGCTACGGGCGTCCATGGCGGCCATATCCACGGGGAGATTTAGGGCATGTACAATAATTTTATCTTAGCATTGTCAGGTAGGATAAATGATAAGGTGGAGAGAGAAATCATAAGAGAGGCATGTTCTCTTAATTAAGAAAACGAGATGATCTCTTGCAGACAATATGTCTCATCACGTTTTTTAGGAATAACTAGTTATTGAAGATAAAATTGAGATGACCCATTATAGACATTGTTTTTGTCATCTCTAAATTACATGCAATATTTAAGATAAGACTACCTTATCTACCATTGTACATGCCCTTATATGAGATCAACCCCCAAAATTCATATTTTATACATTTCAAAAAAAAATCTGAAATTATTTGACAACATCCATGTGCGGTATGTTTACAACTCCGCAAAAATCAGATCAAAACTCGGTGTACATTCATCGCAAAAAAAAGAACTCGATGCACATTTGGAGATTCAGATTTTTTTTTTTGAATGTGAATAGTGGCAGCTTATTCTTTTTCGAGAAATGGTGGATTTTATTGACTCAAAATGAAGCATCAAGTGGATATAAACAGAATGAGTACACACCCAGCTTTTTGCATATCTAGAATGCACACAGCCAATACCGACGCACAGACAAAGAAAACGCTGGCAAATAACAAAGTCATATAAGACCAAAGCTATGCCTGGGCGAGAAAAAAGAAAAACCCCGAAACTATCAAATCCGTGATCGACAAACTACAACAGTGACCGTATTCGCACCAAACATCTCATGACACCACAAGGACAAAGAGGTTCTTCAACAGCAACGCCTTCAGAAAGGGAATGACACTCAAGCGTCACTGTCACCGGATCCAGCCACCAAAGGCCGGAATCTAGATTTTCACCCTAAAGAACTAGTCCGAGCATATTCGAGCAATGCCTTCATCAAGGTAACGATGCAAAAACATCGCCATTGCCAGGTATTACCAACTCGGGTCAGACCAAGGTTTTCACCGCGGAGCTCGAGACTTGGTACTCAAGAAGGCACCATCATCGAAGTCAATCATGTGCTGTCGCCACCACTTTTCCGCCATCCAAGCAGCTACATGCGTTGGGTTGTCGCTGCTGCACAACCATGTCCTCTGCGTCAAGCCGTCGTTCATAGGTTGCATCTCACCACCAAGACAACCACTCTGGAGAGAGAAACCCTCGCGAAGACCTTTCGGTGGCACCACAATTCCACATCAGGGCCGCCGCAGTAGACCAGAGTGGTCACCACCCAGCCCGCTTGGCTGCATCACCCATGTCAGATCCTTTTGGAGGCGGCCGGGAGGCCGGGATCTGGCAGGAAGCTTAGGCGATCCAAACATGGCATGCAGCAGACACATGCATCCCCGGATGGACGCAGATAGTGGCCAAGTCGTTGGTAGATCAATGGATCGAGGACTCGAAGGCCACCGGCCATGGCGCCTCGAGGACCTTGGATCTGATGTGGGGGTTGGACGCACGAAGGAGAATAGGCGCATGTCCTCACCGCCGCCGTCTGCCGCGGGTCTTAGCCCGGCGGCCTCCTCCGGCAACGGCGAGGGAGAGTAGCTGTGGTGGAGGCCTCTAGAAGTGCGGCAACGGCGGCCTCCGGAGTTGCTCGAGAGCCACTTTGACACTATTCACGTCCAATTTTGTCTTTTTGGTTTATATTAATGTAGGTCAAATTAGGAGCTGAAATTTTTTGTGGTTGAACATCAATCATTGATGTGTGTCTACAATTTTTTTTGAGAATGTTTGAACATGTAGATCTTTTTTCAAAAATATCAATCTTATTGCACGAGTTGCATGAATAGTTGCTGACGTCGCATCCCAATCTCCAACAATGGCACTACACCCTTCTCGCCCATCTCGCCGTCTCCATTGAAGATGACAATGACCTACATGATCACGCTCTGAGCTCGCAAGCGTTCTGATTCGGTCGATATCGAGCTCTACTATGTCAAAATAATACATATGGAATTGGAAATTAGGCTTAGTTTATACTCTCTCTATAAAAGAAATAAGACTTCTAAGATCACTAAAGTAGTAATCAAAGGCCTGGTATAATGCAAAGTATTTAGTAGAGGTGCTTGAAGAAATAAACCAAGTTTTTCTTAAGCACCGGTTCTTATTTGTACAGGGTAGACGCTTAATTAGGCGTATTTCCTATAGAAATAGACACTGGTGCTTCAGTACCCGTTTTAGTTTTTTAAGCACCTCCCAAGCACCTAGTATTGTACACGGCCTAATAAGTCTTAGAGCATCTCTAGAAGAGCCGCTATAATCGCCCGGCCCATAAAATAACCGCCGATATATGGCACCGGACTGAAAAACCAGCCAGAACAGGTACCGTATATTTGGCTGGCCGGTAATTTTTGTAGGGCAACCTGTAAAAATCGCCCTCGACCGTCAAATCTTGTGTTTTTTCTCTCCTCCATTGTGGTTTCCCCTATCCCCTGAGAGTCTTGGTGGGAGGGAACTTTCTGTGTCTGGCTGCCGTACCGCCTCCACCCCACCCCAAATCTCCGGCGATTCTTGCTTCCTTCGGCCATCCCGAGCTGTGGATAGCTTTGGCCGTCCTTGCCCGCATATTCTCCACCAAGATTCGAGCGCGAAGGCCGCAATTTTTGCTGCCAGTAGGCTGCAGCCGCCGTCGCCATGGATCCGGGTGGAAGCTTCGATTGGTGCCACGTTGGGGACGGATCCAGCTGTTCCAGGCAAGATTGAGCAGCCGTAATACGTCTCCAACGTATATATATAATTTATGAAGTATTCATGCCATGTTTACAACAATTTTATATGATTTTGGTATGATTTGATTAGAACTAACCCGGACTGATGTTGTTTTCAGCAGAACTACCGTGGTGTCGTTTTTTGGTGCAGAAATAAAAGTTCTCGGAACGAGCTAAAAACTTATGGAGAATATTTTTGGAAAATATAAAAAATACTGGAATGAAAAGATATCGGAGAGGAGTCCCGAGGCAACCACAAGGGTGGAGGGCACGCCCCCTGCCTTGTCGTCGCCTCATGGGCCCCCTTGACTTGTCCCCAACGCCAACACCTCCTATAAATCCCAAAACCTCCAGAAATAAACCTAGATTAGGAGTTCCACCGCCGCAAGCCTCTGTAGCCACGAAAAACCAATCGGGAGCCCGTTCCGGCACCCTACCGGAGGGGGAAACCATCACCGATGGCCATCTTCATCATCCGGTGCTCTTCATGACGAGGAGGGAGTAGTTCACCCTCGGGGCTAAGGGTATGTACCAGTAGCTATGTGTTTGATCTCTCTCTCTCTCTCTCTCTCTCGTGTTCTTGCTTTAGCACGATCTTGATGTACCACGAGCATTGTTACTATAGTTGAATAATATGGCGTTTCTCCCCCTCTACCTTCTTGTGATGAATTGAGTCTTGCTCTTTGAGGTTTCGTTATGTTGGATTGAGTATTGGATTTGAGAACATTTGATGTATTTCTTGCGATGGGATATCTGTGGTGACAATGGGATGTTCTATTGATTCACTTGATGTATGTTTTGGCACTCAACTGGCGGATTCCCGAGGTGACATTGGGGTAATCTATGCATAGGGGTTGATGCACGTTCTCGTCCTACGTTCTCCGATAGAAACTTTGGAGTGATTCTTTGTTGCATGTTGAGGGATTGTTATATGATTTAATTATGTTATCATTGTTGAGAGAACTTGCACTAGTGAAAGTATGAACCCTAGGCCTTGTTTTCAAGCATTGCAATATCGTTTTTGCTCACTTTTGTTACTAGTTACCTTGCTGTTTTTATATTTTCAGATTACAAAAACCTATATCTACTATCCATATTACACTTGTATCACCATCTCTTCGCCGAACTAGTGCACCTATACAATTTACCATTGTATTGGGTGTGTTGGGGACACAAGAGACTCTTTGTTATTTGGTTGCAGGGTTGTTTGAAGGAGACCATCTTCATCCTGCGCCTCCCACGGATTGATAAACCTTAGGTCTGAAGGAAATATGCCCTAGAGGCAATAATAAAGTTTTTATTTATATTTCCTTATATCATGATAAATGTTTATTATTCATGCTAGAATTTTATTAACCGGAAACTTGATGTGGATACATAGACAAAACACAGTGTCCCTAGTTAGCCTCTACTAGACTAGCTCGTTAATCAAAGATGGTTAAGTTTCCTAACAATAGACATGTGTTGTCGTGTCGGAGTAATGGGCCACGGGTAGGCAAACCCGAACCCCTGGACCTTTCAAAACATCGGGGTAGACTGCGCCCCTCAAGATCCCAAGACGAAGAGCCGCCTTCTAAGAGTCGGCGACAGAGACGCCGACTGCCCCTCCCAGCTGAGTCCCGGAGACGGCCTCAAGACGAGCCGACTCCAAGCCAGCGACTTCCGATGAAGCCGGCTACGGGGAGTCGGACGGCGACTCCCACCGCCTCCCACTGATGCAACTACTAACGGGATGGGATGGGGCCGTCTCGCAGCCCCGTCCCTGCCCCGTTCATAAAGGACAAGTATGGCCACAGAGCGTCGTACTGACGGAGATCTCCGTCCGTGGCAACCTTGGTTACCCGCTGCCTCGACGCCAGCCCGTGGGCGATTCCTGTACCCACGACGGCTGTCTGCGACGACCAAAGACGGTGGGACCTGCACTGCCGGCGGGAGTGCGAAGACGGCGAGCGCCCAAAGACGGACCAGCTGGAGTCGGCCTCGAGAGTCGGCCGCCCCTCCCACGGGCTCCATGCGCCATTAACCGAGACAAGACGAGGAATGGCAACAATGATCGCCCGCCGGCGGCGGCTGCTGTGCCATGACCCGCCGACAAGCTTCGCGTCATTAGGAAGCGGCTCTGAAACCGCAGCAAGCAAGACCGCCCATGGCGGACACGGGCTGTCGGCCCCATGCTGGATCGGCGGGGCCCGCTAGTCGGCGGGCCCGAGTGAGTCGGGCGGAGAAGACGGCGACCTAAGAGATTGACGGCTGGGACCTGCTCCCAGACGGATTACCATTGTACCCCCGGGGGTAGGCCTATACAAACCCCCCGGGGCACCCATGCAAAGGATTGGAACCTAGTAGTTTGACACACACATAGAGGGAAGAGAAGAGCTAGCCGTGCCCTTCTCCTTCCTCACCCCGAATAGCTCAAGGAGCAATCTTGTACTCACTTTGCCATAGTGATCATGCGGAGACCCCGCAGAGCAGCAGTAGGGGTGTTATCTCCTCGGAGAGCCCTGAAGCTGGGTAAGATTCGCCGGCGTGCATGCCTTCGCCTCATCCCGTTTCCAGGCACCGGCGACGTTCTACTCGCCCCCTCCATGATAAGCCATCCTTTGGCATATGTCGCACCCAACCCCCGACATTTGGCGCCCACCGTGGGGCTAGGTGCACCGTCGTCCGGAGACCTGCTGCGGGCGGAACCCTCTTCCTCCTGGCGGCGCAGCCAGCCCGGCACGCGCCAGATGGAGTCTGCGCCCGGCCTTGCGCATGGCGCTGAGGTCGCCTGCGCGACGAGCTGCCTCGCCGAACTTGTCGACGAGGTTCGCCTCTCCTACGAGCCTGCATCCGACGCAGGCACGGATGGCCCCGAGAGCCTCCTCGCGGGCCTCCTCGAGCAGCTCCACGTCGCCGGCGAGCCCGCCGCCGACCTGGAGTCCATAGGCTCCACCGACCCGATGCTGGTCGACTCCGACACCGCGTCGCTCGACGCGTTCCCCACCAACGTGGTGGTCTACGACGAGCCGCTCCCTCGCGCGGAGAGCGGTGGAAGCACCGTCACGGAGGTGCTCGTCATCGGTCACAGCGAGCCTTCCGGCGAGGGAGCTCATGACCCTCTCGACGCGGTTCTGCAAGACCTAACCGCGCCTATTCCGGAAGACGCCGACGCTGGGACGCTGGAAGCGCGCCGCCTCCAGCTCCTCGTGGGCGCAAAGAAGTTGGCAAGCATGAGACGCTTGTCAGAAGCCTAACAGCGCGAGATGGATCGCGCCATGGGCGGCTCGCCGGCTCCGACTGGGCCTAGCCGCCTAGGCGCGGTCCAGCAGCGCGGCGTAGCCATCGCCAGATCTGTTTGGGGCGAATCGCCCGTGTACGCCATGCCGCGGAGAACATCCGCGCCGCCCGGCGGCGGCGAGCGAGCTGGATAACCGAGGGCGAGGAGCGCCGCTGATAGCGGGCGAGTCCAGCAGCTCCTCGGCGTGGCTGCTGCGCAAAAGACGGCCGCTGCCGCCGCGAGGCGCCGCGACGACAACACGGCGAATTGCCTCCCGCCGAGATCAAGCGCGGCGTCTCGACGCCGCCCGGCGGCGGCGTCCGTGGAAGAAAAAACAAGGATCCGGCTGTCAGCCATAGCCGGACTCACGTCTCCCTCGAGCGCGACGAAGACGGCTGCCCAAGAGCGGTGGAGCAGTGGGACGACTATCTACCTCCACCTCCCCGCAGAGAAAGGCGCGTCTCCCCGCCACCCATCGAGCATCCGACTCTCGGCGACCGACTTGGCCGCCGAGAGGGAGTCGGAGAAAACGACGCCCGCCACCGGATCGAGCGACTCCACCGATCCCTTGCGCTGGAAGAAGAAGACGAGTTGGGCCCGCCGTGTTTCGGACCTCGCATCAGAGACGAGCCCTTCCCCAGAGGGTTCACACTCCCCTGAGATACGCCCAAATACACCGGCGCCGTGAAGCCGGAGGACTGGCTAGTGGACTACTCCACGACCGTCAGCATAGCGAACGACAACAAGCGCGTTGCCGTAAAGTATGTTCCCCTCATGCTCCAGGGCACGGCCGGACATGGTTGAACAACGAAGCCCCGCAAGCATCAACAGCTGGGTCGACTTCACGAGGCCTTCGTCCGCAACCAGCGAGCACATACAAGCGACCTCCCAAGCCTCGCCAACTTTCCTTGTGCGTGCAAGGCCCCAACGAGTCTACTCGCGACTACCTCACGCGCTGGGGCGAGCTCCGGAACTCCTGCGAGGGAGTGCACGAGGTGCAGGCCATTGAGTACTTCACCGCCGGGTGCCGAGAAGGCACCCTCCTCAAGCACAAGCTCCTTTGCGACGAGCCGGAGACCCTCGACGAGCTGCTGGTCATAGCAGACAAGTACGCCACAGCCGACTCCTCCATGAAGACGGAGATCGAAGTCAGTGCGACTGGCAAGGTGGCTCCTTTGGCTCCCAGAACTCCGGCTGGCGACACCAGTCGGCGGCAGCAGCAGAATGATCACAAGCGCAAGGCCCCGCAGCCGGCTTCCAACAGCCGGCAGGTGGCGACAGTCGAAGACCAACAGCCAGAAGGGCAGCCTCCTGCCAAGCGGCAGAAAGGCGGCAAGTCCAACTGGTTGCCGGCCTTCTCTTACGAGCAGACTCTGGATGGACCCTGCAAGTTCCATAGCGGCGCGAAGCCGTCAAACCACACCACCCGGAAGTGCCACTGGCTCACAAGGATCGCCAAGGGAGACGGCCTCATCCCTCCCCCGCCTGCTGGGCCGCCGCCTCCTCCGCCGCCCCAGCAACCGACTGTCAGGCCAGTCGGCGCAGTACAAGACGAGTACCCAGAAGAGCATGTAGCCTATGTAGTGTTCACTAGTGTGGCCGACGATCGCCGCAGCAAGCGGCAGCAACAGCAAGAAGTGAATGCAGTAGCATCAGATACCCCAGAATTCATGCACTGGTCCGAGAAACCTATCAGTTGGAGCCGGGCTGATCACCCAGAGGTGATGCCGAATCCGGGCTCCTACGCCCTGGTCTTGGGAGCCACCCTCGCCGCGGATAGGCGGGCCACTCGCTTCTCGCGAGTGCTGATAGACGGAGGCAGCAGCATCAACATCCTATACAAGGATACAATGGAGAAGTTAGGAATCAAGCAAAGACAGCTTCAGCACAGCCGGACTGTGTTCCACGAAATTGTACCTGGCCTTTCCTGCTCAGCGATTGGCAAGATCCTGATAGACGTCCTCTTTGAGGACAAAGATCACTTTCGCCGAGAGCTAGTCTGGTTCGAAGTGGTGGACCTCGAAAGCCCATACCATGCTCTGCTTGGCCGACCTGCTCTGGCCAAGTTCATGGCGGTCCCCCACTACGCCTACCTCAAGATGAAGATGCCGAGTACCAAGGGGATCCTGACCATAGCCGGCGACTACAGAAAGTCGTCCGCTTGCGCGACCGAGAGCAGTCGGCTGGCCGAGTCCTTGGTGATTGCAGCTGAGAAGCGGCTTCTTGATCGGGTTGTGGCAGTGGCCGGCAAGCAGCCAGAGATGTCGCCCAACCCCAAGGAGTCAGAAGCTGAGGGCTCGTTCAAGCCGGCCAAAGAGACCAAGAAGATACCCTTGGACCCGGAGCACCCGGAGAGATACCTGTCGTAGGTGCAAACCTCGACAGCAAATAGGAAGGCGAGCTCGTCGATTTCCTCCATGAGAATCGGATTCGCATGGTCCCCTAAAGACATGCCAGGTGTACCGACGGAATTCGCCGAGCACAAGTTACATGTCCGATCTGATGTGAAGCCCGTCAGGCAGCCCTTGCGCCGCCTGTCAGAAGAGAAAAGAAGAGTTGTTGGAGAAGAGATAGCCCGGCTCCTCACAGCCGGTTTCATCATGGAAGTGTTCTTTCCAGAGTGGTTAGCGAACCCGGTCTTGGTACTAAAGAAGAACAAGCATTGGCGGATGTGTATTGACTACACAAGCCACAACAAAGCCTGCCCCAAGGACCCGTTAAACTGCGAGAATTGATCAGGTGATAGACTCCACAGCCGGATGCGAGCTGTTGAGATTCTTAGATGCATACTCAGGATATCACCAGATCAAGCTAAACCCGGCCGATAGACTGAAGACCGCCTTCATCACGCCATTTGGAGCCTTCTGCTACCTGACCATGACGTTCGGCTTGAGGAATGCCGGCGCCACTTTTCAGCGTTGCATGCAGAAGTGCCTCCTCAAGCAGCTCGGCAGAAACGCCCACGTTTACGTGGACGACGTGGTGGTGAAGACGGAGAAGCGAGGAACACTGTTGGAAGACCTTAAGGAGACCTTTGAAAATCTGCGCCGATTCCAGATCAAGCTCAACCCAGAGAAGTGCGTCTTCGGAGTACCAGCCGGCCAGCTCCTTGGTTTCCTGGTCTCTGAACGCGGCATAGAATGCAACCCCGTGAAGATCAAGGCAATTGAAAGGATGGAAGTACCCCGCCGACTGCTAGATGTGCAAAAGTTCACCGGCTGCTTGGTGTCCATCAGCCGATTCATCAGCCGGCTGGGTGAGAAAGCCCTTCCTCTGTACCAGCTCATGAAGAAGACCACCTTCTTCGAATGGAACTCCAAGGCGGACGAAGCTGACTACTCCCCCAGTGCTGGCGGCTCCGACTCCAAAGGAGCCCATGCTCCTGTATATTGCCGCCACCAGCAGGGTAGTCAACACAGTCATTGTAGTTGAGCGCAAGGAGGAAGGCAAGGCGCTACTGTCCGAGACGGTATATTACCCGAGGCGAATCTTTGTCGACCTCCAAGCGAACTACCCCACTACCGAAGATGTGTTACGGCGTGCACTTTGCCGCCAAGAAGTTGAAGCCTTACTTTCAAGAGCATCCAATCACCGTGGTTTGCACGGCCCCACTAGCGAGAGATCATCGGGCCGAGATGCTTACGGCGAGTGGCCAAATGGGCCATAGAGTTGGCCCCCTACACCATCTATTACCAGCCCCGCACCGCCATCAAGTCACAAGCACTGGCCGACTTCCTCGTCGACTGGGCCGAGACCCAGTACCTGCCGCCAGCGCCCGACTCCACCCATTGGCGGATGCATTTCGATGGCTCCAAGATGCGCACCGGCTTGGGAGCCGGCGTGGTCCTCACTTCCCCCAAGGGCGACAAGCTCAAGTACGCGCTGCAGATCCATTTCGCCGCCTCCAACAACGTCACGAATCTGGCGCTCATTCACGAGCTCCGGCTTGCCAAGGAGCTTGGCATTCGCCGGATCTGTGTTATGGCGACTCGACTTGGTGGTCCAACAATATCCGCGGGGGGCCAAAGATGCAAATATGGCGAGCTACCGTTTCCTGGTACAGCAGCTGAGTGGATATTTTGAGGGGTGCGAGTTCCTCCACGTGCCAAGAAACGACAACGACCAAGCAGACACCCTGGCAAGAATCGGCTCCACCCGCCAGGCAATACCATCCGGCGTCGCCCTTGGCACCTCCTCAAGCCATCATCAAGCCGTCACAGTCGACTCCATTTTGTGCGGCTCCCCTAAAGAAGTCGGATCCGACTCAAAGCCTCGTGAGACGGCACAAGAATCCTTGCAGACGCCCCCAAGAACGCGGCAGTCGAAGCCGGCCCGGGGACTTCAAAACCCGGCCCGGGGACTGCGGCGACCATTGCGAAGACTCCAAAGATCGGCCGGGGACTGCGCCCGATCGGCTGGGGACTTCTTCAACCCACAAGCTGTCAGGACTCCAACCCGCCGCCTCCCAGCCCAGCCGCCCTCGTCCAAGTAGCAGTACTGGCAGTCGAAGAAATAGCAGCACCCTCATGGGCCCAGCCCATTCTGAAGTTCTTAGTAAGCGGAGAGCTACCAACCGATGAGACCTTGGCTCGGCAAGTGCAACACCGAGCAGCAGCCTACACTATAGTCAATAGAGAGCTGGTCAGGCGCAGCTTCACTGGTGTCTACCAGCGCTGTGTCGAGTCAGAGCAAGGCCAAGCAATTCTCGAAGACATCCATTAGGGCGAGTGCGGCCATCATGCAGCCTCAAGAGCACTCGTCGCCAAAGCCTTTCGACATAGTTTCTTCTGGCCGACTGCCCTAGAAGAGGCCAAGGAATTAGTTCAAAAATGCAAGGGGTGCCAGGTGTTCCGCTCCAAGCCACTTCACCAAGCTCAGACTCAAGACTATCCCCATCGCTTTGGCCCTTTGTCTCTGGGGCCTGGACATGGTGGGACCATTCAAAACGGCATGAGGCGGCCTAACTCACTTACTTGTTGCGGTGGACAAGTTCACCAAGTGGATAGAAGCAAAACCCATAAAGAATTTGAATGGTCCTACTGCAGTGACTTTCATCGCCGACATCACGACTCGGTACGGCGTACCACACAGCATCATCACCGACAATGGCACAAATTTTGCCAAAGGTGCCCTGGCCCGTTTCTGCGCGACGCAAGGCATCCGACTGGACTTAGCGTCCGTTGGCCATCCGCAGTCAAACGACCAGGTGGAGCGAGCGAACGGCCTCATCCTGTCTGGCATCAAGCCTCGACTGGTCGAACCATTGGAGCGTTCGGCCGGCTGCTGGCTTGAGGAGTTCCCAGCCGTCCTCTAGAGTCTGCGCATGACTCCAAACAAGTCAACTGGCTTCACACCCTTCTTCCTTGTCTACGGTGCCGAAGCCGTCATCCCAACGGATATAGAGTTCGATTCCCCGCGAGTCACCATGTACACCGAAGAGGAAGCAGAAGAAGCACGTCAAGACGGCGTCGATCTGCTGGAAGAGGGCCGGTTGTTGGCACTCACCCGGTCCAAAGATCTACCAGCGAGCTGCGCCGCTACTACAACAAGAAGGTCAAGACAAGATCATTCCTAGAGGCGACCTTGTGCTCGGCTGATCCAATGAACACCGCCAGCACAAGCTATCGATGCCTTAGGGAAGGCCCATTCATCATCGGCAAAGTCTTTGAGCAACGACTCCTACTACCTGATCGACGCTCAGAAGCCCCGAGAACGTAAGAGGGACGACTCCGGCAAAGAGAGGGAACGGCCATGGAATGTGAATCTCCTCCGAAAATTTTACAGTTGATGCAGTATGTACCACGCCATCCTTTGTGTTTAAAGTACCAAAACTTCTGGCCCCCCGAGACGAGCTCGGGGACTGCCCTCTTTTGTTGTTTGTATGATAAGAATTATGCCTTTGAGTATGTTACTCTTTGTTATGCTATTTTGGCCCCGGGCTCGACTAGTTGGCCCGGGGACTCGCCGCCTTTGGGCTATGAAATGTTTCCTGCAGTCAGACAAGTAACGTGCGGTGCCTAAGCCGTCTCCTGTCAGAAGCCGCAGCTCGCAGAGCAACTGTTTGGTGGGCAGGAGTAAGGAAGAATGGGCGCCCACACGAAAAAATGGCTAAGGACCCAAAGCATAAACATAGTTTAAATCGGCTTCCAGCCCGTTTTGTAAAACCGACTCTTAAGTAGTCAGCTTGCCGCTTTCTACCCAACTTGCTTAACGACTCTAAAAAATGGCCAAGTACTTGCCTTCTCAAAGGTAGCCAAGCACTTGACCTAGACGGCAGTCCGCAGAGCGGTTGCCCGATGGGCAAGGCAGCAACTAAGGGAAGGCGGCAAAGGAAAAAGCCACAAGAGCAATAAGCAAGGAAAGATAAATTAGAATAATATTTACACAGCTTAGGCCCTTGGCCGGATCTTGAAGACGAAGTTCGAATACACCCGAGTGGAATTGTGCGAATTAACAAGTTCTTTTAAAGACTAGCAAACAGGTAAAATAAAGGTGAGGCAGCGGCCTAGGAAGCGGCATATGGGATCGGAAGGCCGGAGGCGACGGCGGCGCCAGGCGCCGGGGCGGCCGGCTGGGCGGTCTCGGCTTGATCGTCTCTGCGGTAGCCGCCCAGACGGGCGCGGCTCGTTCTTTGGAGGCCTTGATCGGCCGAGGCTGGTCGCCGCTCCGTCTTCAGGCGCCTCCATGTTGTCTCCGTCCTCCGCCTCGTCTTCCTCCTCGGCGCTGAGTCGATCACCTCCGCCAATCCTCGTCGTAGTCCGGGTTCATCGAACCACTCGGCGGTGCCTCCCCACCGTCCTCCCCCGCCAGGACGAAAGACGCTGGTGTCCGTGTAGTCGGCAATCGCCGCCGACGCCTTCGGCGGCGTCCTCGCGCCAGCAACTCTGCACAGGCCTCGGCGGAACGCGGCCAGCCGGTCCAGATCCAGCCCTGGATACCACGCCTTGACGAACTCCAGGGCTCGGCGAGCTCCAACCCGAGCCGCGGAACCCTTCCAGGCCTCAAGACGGCTAGCCGCGACCTCCAGCCAGTCGGCGGTTCGGCTGGGAGTACGGAGAACCGACATGTCCGGCCATAGAGCAGCGATCGCCTGGGCGCCGACACGCTGAAGCCGGTGCAGCATCCGATGGGCCGGCCGCAGATGAGCCTCAATGCTCAGGAGCTGCTCGTCAAGGGTCCGGGGGGCGTTGGCTATGATCTCAGCACCACCCGCCCTCCGCGCCTCGCGATCAGCCTCGATGGCTTGATTGGCCGCCTGCGTGTGGCTGGGGAAGAAGTCTGCCAAAAAGAAGAAGAAGCAAGTCAGAAAAATAGGCGTCGGCCTGACCCATAGTCAGCGACCCAAAAGAAGAAGTAAAAGCAAACTCACCATCGACGATGTCCTCGATTTCATGGAAGCCGGAGGTCGCTGGCGCTTCCTTGTCGGTCCAGAGGAGCGCCGCTCTCAAACTCGCCAGAGGCGGCCTCTTTCTTCTCCGCCTCGTCTGCGCCGCCTTAAGCTGCTCCCTCTGCTCCGCCATTGCGTGCTTGATGAGGTCGCGCTCTGCTGGCGAGCTTGCTGCACTCCTCCTTGCGCGCAAAGCGGTGTTGGCCGTACCCAGCTGCCGCCGAAGAGTGGCGCTGGCCTCTGAAGAATAAAAAGAAGAAGGACGCGAAGTCGTCAGCTAAGAAGGTCGCCAGGAAGATCCGGCCCGACTACGCAGCAGTCGGCCCGAATCTCGGGGACTACAGCCCGCGGGTGCGCCAGCGCGCCCCCGCGAAGAAGAAAACTCACCTCGGCTCCTCGCCAAGTCGGTAGTCCGCTTGCTCAGCTCCTCAACGTTGCGGTTGAAGGCAATGGCACGGAGGTTGTGATACTCCTACGACAAGAGTTTCAGACAAAGGTAAAATTTTGGAAGTCAGCAAATAGAGTTCCGAGCCGCCTGCTCAACAGCCGGCCCGAAACTCGGGGATTACACCCAGTGGGTGCGCTGGCGCGCCCCCACAGAGAAGAGCAAGAAAAAATTCAAAGAAGAAACTTACCCGCACGGCGGCTCACGACGCCAGGTGCGCCTTGGAGAGGTTCTGGATGGCGTCGCCCTCAGCTCGCAGCTTCGCCTGGACGTCCAGGAGCGCCGTGTTCAGCGGGCCTGTGCCGCCTCCTCGCACCCACCCAATGGGCGCGGCGCTTGTCGCCTCGGCGTCTGGAATGGCCGAGCTGGCGACGCCGGTCTCAAAGGCGCGCGCGAAGTCGCCTTCTCAAGACGGTGTCGCTCTGGCGGCGACTTGAAGAAGCAATCGCGCCACGGCTCGCTGTCGTCGGCGGCACCGGCCGGTCCGCCCGGCTGTTTGCCTCGCGCTCTCGGACAGCGGTGGAGGCGGCGGGGCGGCACGGCCGTGCCTCTGAGGGAGGCCTCGCCGCCTTCCCTCTCGCGACGGGACCCCACCGACTCCTCCTTCCTGCGCCCGTGAACTCCGGCGGCGGCGGGCGCAGAGCTCAACGGGTGACGAGCAGCGCCGACTGGAGGCGCGCGGCCTCCTCGGCTCGCCTCTTGGCTGCAGCAGCGGCTTCGACCTCCTCCAGCTTCTTCTGGGCGGAAGCCGCCGCCTTCTCCAGACGGGCGGCCTCCTCCTCGTCGCGCTTCTCTTGCGCATTCCGCTCCGTCGCCTCCCAGAGGGCGGCCGCAGGATCAATCCGCCGAGTATTGGCGGACGTTTCCGCCGACCCCATGACGGAGGCGGCGGCGACCCTCTCCAAGGTGAGGGAGCCCGATGAAAAAAAGACATGTAAAGACTTGGACAAGACGGACCAGAAGAAAACAAGAAAAATTAAAAAGTACTTACGCGGAGACCAGCGGCGGCTTCTTCACTTCCTTGCGGAAGCGGTTAGTCTTCGCGACCGCCTCTTCACGCTGGATCGCGGCGGCCGTCCCCCTGAATTTCTTCGCCCGGCCGCCTGGCAGGCTCGGCCCGGCCCGGCGCTTCTTTGCGCCGCCTCGACCACCCAAGGCGGAGGGGGAACTCGTGCCTGGATGGCCGGCTTTCTGCTGGCGGCGGGGGACGACTTACTTTTCGCCGTCGACGTCAGGCGAGTCGGCGAAGGTTGCCGAAGGCCTGAAGTCGTTGGCCCTCCTCCTCCCTCGGCGTCGGTCTCCATCGCCGCCACCCCCAAGTCGGGGTCGTCGATGTCGCTCTCCGCCCGGTCGGGGATGAATTCTGAGCCGGCCCAAGGTGCCGCCGAGGGCTGCATGAGGGATTCTGAATCGGAAAAGACCAAAGAAAATTAGAGCGGATTCGGCCAAGAAGAAATAGAGAAGCAAGAGATGACTTACCACAGGCGGGGGTTGGCGAGATCACGGCTCCTTGTCGAACTGCCATTCCTCCGTGAGGCGCGATTCGCCGGAAGTTCACCGTGTCCACCACCTCTGCGTGGGGCATGTCTTTGGAGCACAGCCGATTGGGGTCCCGGCGCCGCTCATCGGACAGATCGAGATGAGGTCGGCCTTGAAGAGGAAGGACTCGCCCGCGCCCGGCGGCGCGCCGACAAGTCAGCCCAGTCCAGCCCTCCGATTGCGTCATCACGCTGAGCCAGCGACGGCGGCGTTACTGCGGAGTCGTGTCCGGGCCCGATGGGACCAGCTGGGAGTCGCCCTGCCATTCGCCGGCTGCGTAAGGCGGCAAGTTGACCCAGTCGCCCTCGGGGGTGACGTTCTTGACGTAGAAGTATGTGCGCTGCCACATCTTCACCGACTTGATGAGGGGGATGGCAGGGATGGGGTTCTCGGGCACCGGCCTCCTCATGGCAATGAACGTGCCGCACAGAGCCGGCACGCGAGCGACGTGGGTTCCGAGCTTGGCTTGGAAGAATTCCCCCCACAGCTCGATGGTGGGGAGAACGCCAAGAAAGCCCTCGCATAAGGATGCGAAGGTGGCCAGCAGCACCACCGTGTTCGAGGAGGTGGTGCGGTGGGCCCGTAGAACTCGAGAACAGCGTGGAAGAAGCCGCCGCCGCAGCCCTAGCCAGCGCATGAGGTGCGGCGGAATATGACCCGCTCGCCCTCCTCCGGCGCCGGCGTAATTTCGCCCTCCGGCGCGGCGCGGGTCCACACTAGGTGACTGCCGAGGATGCGGCGCGTTTGGCGGAGAAACTCTATGATGTCGTCGTCGACAATGGAGCCATCCCACACGCCGGAGCGCGCGGCGGGAGGCGCGGCAGCGGAGGAGGAGCTCATCTCCGCGGCGCGATGTGGTTCGGCGCGGCGGAGCAAGGAAGGAGATGAAGCGAAAGGAAGCGGGGAAGAGTGGGTGCGCGTGCGTCGCCGCCCCCCCTCCTCCCGCCTACTTATAGGCGCCTAGGTGAGAGGAGAGGCGGGCGTGGGATTAATCGCGCCAACGTCCCCACGCCTTTCACGATTTAACCCACGACGTTATCGCACGATAACGGCGTGGAGCTCTTTCGCCGCACGGTCGCAGCGGATCCGCCCGTCGCCGAGGCGCGGTAGTGGCGGGCCCCGCCGACGGGCCTGTCTAGTCACGCGTGGGCTGGCAGATAGCCCCGCCACAGTGGCGTCACGTGGCGGGCCCATAACGAGCAGCTGCCGAAGCTTATCAGCACGCTGCGGATCCCGCCACAACCTTGAAACCTTTGAGGAGCAAGACGGCCTCTGCAAGGCCGACTCGGCTAATCGGCTCAAGATAGAGACGGCGAGCGAGCCCGATTCTTCCACTAAAGGGATGAAACTGTTGAGGCTCCTCGACATATTGCCCTCGGCGCCTCACCAGCCGGGGACTACTGTTTGAGTAATGGGCCACGGTAGACAAACCCGAACCCCTGGACCTTTCAAAACATCAGGCGATCACGCCCTCAAGATCCCAAGATGAAGAGCCGCCTTGAGTCGGCGGCAGAGACGCCGACCGCCCTCCCAAAGAGTCCCGAGGCGGCCTCAAGGCGAGACGACTCCAAGCCAGCGATTCGATGAAGCCGGCTACGGGAGTCGGCCGGCGACTCCCACCGCTTCCCACTGATGCGACTACTATCAGGACGGGATGGGGCCGTCTCGCAGCCCCGTCCCTGCCCCATTCATAAAGGACAAGTATGGCCACAGAGCGTCGTACTGACGGAGATCTCCGTCCGACGCCAGCATCATTCTTACTGCTGGCCTCGACGCCAGCCCAGTGGGCGATTCCTGTACCCACGACGGCATGTCGACCGAAGGCAAGATTGGCGGGACCCGCTGTCGGCGGAGTGCGAAGACGGCGAGCGCCTCAAAGACGGACCCGCGGGAGTCGGCCTCCAGAGTCGGCCGCCCCTCCCACGAACTCCATGCGCCATTAACGGACAAAGGCAGAGAATGGCAATAATGATCGCCGCGGCGGCGGCTGCTGTTATGCCATGACCCCGACCAAGCTCGCGTCATTAGGAGAGCGGCTACAGTAACCCGCAGCCGGCAAGACCCGCCAGCGGCAGACACGGGCTGTCGGCCCCATGCTGGACCGTCGGCGGGGCCCGCTAGTCGGCGGGCCCCAGGAGTCGGCGGAGAAGACGGCGACCTAAGAGACTGACGGCTGGGACCTGCTCCCAGACGGATTACCATTGTACCCCCGGGGGTAGGCCTATATAAACCCCCCGGGGCACCCATGCAAAGGGTTGGAACCTAGTAGTTTGACACACACATAGAGGGAAGAGAAGAGCTAGCCGTGCCCTTCTCCTTCCTCACCCCGAACAGCTCAAGGAGCAATCTTGTACTCACTTTGCCATAGTGATCATGCGGAGACCCCGTAGAGCAGCAGTAGGGGTGTTATCTCCTCGGAGAGCCCTGAAGCTGGGTAAGATTCGCCAGCGTGCATGCCTTCGACTCATCCCGTTTCCAGGCACCGGCGATGTTCTACTCGCCCCCTCCATGATAAGCCATCCTTTGGCATATGTCTCACCCAACCCCCGACATGTCGTTTGATGAACGGGATCACATCATTAGGAGAATGATGTGATGGACAAGGCTGATCCGTTAGCTTAGCATAATGATCATTAAGTTTTATTGCTATTGCTTTCTTCATGACTTATACATATTCCTTTGACTATGAGATTATGCAACTCCCGGATACCGGAGGAATACCTTGTGTGCTATCAAATGTCACAACATAACTGGGTGATTATAAAGATGCTCTACAGGTATCTCCGAAGGTGTTTGTTTGGTTGGCATAGATCGAGATTAGGATTTGTCACTCTGAGGACCGGAGAGGTATCTGTGGGCCCTCTCGGTAATGCACATCATAATAAGCCTTGCAAGCAATGTGACTAATGAGTTAGTTGCGGGATGATGCATTACGGAACGAGTAAAGAGACTTTCCGGTAACATGATTGAACTAGGTATGGAGATACCGACGATCGAATCTCGGGCAAGTAACATACCGATGACAAAGGGAATAACGTATGTTGTCATTATGGTTCGACCGATAAAGATCTTTGCAGAATATGTCGGAGCCAATATGAGCATCCAAGTTCTGCTATTGGTTATTGACCAGAGAGGTATCTCAGTCATGTCTACATAGTTCCCGAACCCGTAGGGTCCGCACGCTTAATGTCCAATGTCAATTTGTATTATATGAGTTATCTGATTTGGTGACCGAATGTTGTTCGGAGTCCCGGATGACATCCCAGACACGACGAGGAGTCTTGAAATGGTCGAGAGGTAAAGATTGATATATTGGATGATAGTATTCAGACACCGAAAATGTTTCGGAGTGTATCCGGTACATATCGGAGTACCAGGGGGTTACCGGAACCTCTCGGGGGAAGATGTGGGCCATATGGGCCATAGGAGGGAGGCACACCAGCCCACAAAGGGGTGGCGCGCCCCCCATAGGGAAGGAGGCCGAATAGGACTAGGAGAGGGGGCGACGCCCCTCTTTCCTTCTCCCCCCTCTCTCTCTCTTTCCCCCTTTCCCACTCTGGTAAAAGGAAAGGGGGGCCGAATTGGACTAGGAACCCAAGTAGGATTCCTCCTACTTGGGCGTGCCTAGGGCCGGCCTCCTTCCCCTCCCTCCTTTATATACGTGGGGAGGGGGCACCTAGAACACACATCAATTGTTCCAAGCCGTGTGCGACACCCCCCTCCACAGTTTACGCTCCGGTCATATTCTCGTAGTGCTTAGGCGAAGCCCTCCAAGGATCATATCACCATCACCACGCCATCATGCTGACGGCACTCGTCTACTTCCTTGACACTCTGCTGGATAAGAGCTCAAGGGACGTCATCGCGCTGAACGTGAGCAGAACTCGGAGGTGCCGTACGTTCGGTACTTGATCGGTCGGAATGAGAAGATGTTTGACTACATCAACCACGTTAAACAAACGCTTCCGCTTTCAGTCTACGAGGGTACATGGACATACTCTCCCCCTCTCATTGCTATGCCTCTCCTACATAGATCTTGCGTGAGCGTAGGAAATTTTTGAAATTGCATGCTACGTTCCCCAACAGTGGCATCCGAGCCAGGTCTATGCGTAGATGATATGCACGAGTAGAACACAAAGAGTTGTGGGCGGTAATAGTCATATTGCAAACCACCAACGTCTTATTTTGATTCGGCGGTATTGTTGGATGAAGCGGCCCGGACCAACCTTACATGATCATGTTCATGAGACCGGTTCTACCGACAAACATGCAAATAGTTTTGCATAAAGGTGGCTGGCGGATGTTTGTTTCTCCAACTTTAGTTGAATCGAATTTGACTACGGCCGGTCCTTGTTGAAGGTTCAAACAACAAACTTGATGAAACACCATTGTGGTTTTGATGTGTAGGTAAGAACGGTTCTTACTAGAAGCCCGTAGCAGCCACGTAAAACTTGCAACAACAAAGTAGAGGACGTCTAACTTGTTTTTGCAGGGCATGTTGTGATGTGATATGGTCAAGACATGATGTGATATACGTTGTTGTATGAGATGATAATGTTTTGTAAAAGTTATCAGCAACTAGCAGGAGCCTTATGTTTGTCGCTTTATTGTATGAAATGCAATCGCCATGTAATTGCTTTACTTTATCACTAGGTGTTAGCGATAGTTGTAGAAGCAATAGTTGGCGAGACAACAACGACGCTACGATGGAGATCAAGGTGTCTACCCGGTGACAATGGAAATCATGATGATGCTTTGGAGATGGACATCAAAGGCACAAGGTGATGATGGCCATATCATGTCACCTATTTTGATTGCATGTGATGTTTATCTTTTATGCATATTATTTTGCTTAGTACGGTGGTAGCATTATAAGATGATCCCTCACTAAAAATTTCAAGGTATAAGTGTTCTCCCTGAGTATGCACCGTTGCGACAGTTTGTCATGCCGAGACACCACGTGATGATCGAGTGTGATAAGCTCTACGTTCACATACAACGGGTGCAAGATAGTTTTGCACATGAGGAATACTCAGGTTAAACTTGACGAGCCTAGCATGTACAGACATGGCCTCCGAACACTGGAGACCGAAAGGTCGAGCGTGAATAATATAGTAGATATGATCAACATAGAGATGTTCACCATTGAAAACTACTCCATCTCACGTGATGATCGGACATGGTTTAGTTGATTTGGATCTCGTGATCATTTAGATGACTCGAGGGATGTCTATCTAAGTGAGAGTTCTTAAGTAATATGATTAATTGAACTTAATTTATCATGAACTTAGTCTTGATAGTCTTTGCATATCTATGTTGTAGATCAATGGACCGTGCTACCGTTCCCTTTGTCGGATTTTGGGTTCCGGCAGACCCTTGAGGTTCGAACACTGGGGTGCGCGCGGAGATCCGACCCTCCACCGTCTCGTACCTCGCCGAATCGCTGGGACCTAAACTACTAAACGGAACAACACAAGAGACACGAGATTTATACTAGTTCGGGCCACCGTTGTGGTGTAATACCCTACTCTAGTTTGTGGTGTGGTGGATTGCCTCTTGGGCTGATGAGGAACAATACAAGGAAGAACAGCCTCACGAGGGTCTGTTCTTGGCGGGTGTGATGAACTGCTAGGTGGTGTTCCGTCGCTCTAGCTTGAGGATCGGGTCTCTGTCTTTCTCTGGATTCCAGATCCTTCTACCATGTGGGTGGCTACTCCTATTTATAGGCGAAGGCCCTGGGCCTCTTCCCAAATATTGAGCAGGAAGGGCGCCAACAATTGGCCATTTTGAAGGGGAACAACGGGTACACTTATCCTGACTAAAGTTGGTCCTCGCCGCCAAAGGCTCGTGATGACGCCTTTGCTTGGGCTCCACGATGACTCCTTCCAGCCGTTGGGGCTGGTCTGGTCTTGTTGAACCAAACGGATGCCTTTGCTTGATGCTCTCGCTGCGCTTGCTCCCTTTGCACCAAAGAGGAAAGGAGCACGCTCTTGCTGGCTGGCGCCTCGGCGCCCTTGGTCGTCATGGCTTGCGCCATGGGCACCTCGCGAGGTACCCTGCCTTGAACTCTCTCGCCTCCTCATGAGCCAGCTCGACGAGGCTGTGCTCGAGAAGCTCCTCATCGTCCGCCCATGAGGCTTGCCCCTCGCGAGGGTCTTGAGCTTCGTTGATGAAGATGGGCTGTCCTGGCCTCCTTTGAGCCACGCCAGTAGGCCGCAGTGAGCAAGTCTGGGACCCCTGTTCCCGAACGCCGACAGAGCCCCTGCCCACGGGCGCCCGAACACTTGGCCGAGCGAGAGGCGAAGGGCAGGTGCGGCGTCAGGCCCTAACAGCCTGCGGACCTTGGGCGCCAGCGTGGCGGTTGATTGACGCGGCGACCGCTTCCCATGATGCCTCGGTAACCACCCGGACTCGACAAGTCCCTGCATGCAGAGTTGGTCATGAAGACCGGTGATCGTGGAGGCCGACGGTTGGCCTTCGCCGGCAATAAGTACGGAACGGCGCGCACCCTTCCAGTCTATCCTTCTGCTTCTCCTCCTCCTCATTTCGTCTGGTTGACATGGCTCCGATCCGCGGTTCTCCATGGAAGAGAAGGAAAAGGCTCCTCAAGAGGATCCCGACCTGCTCCCCCAAAGAAGCGGCTTGCTCTCTGTGTCGAGGCAGGGCGCCGCCAGAGGCGCCCATGCCCTGGTGCGGCGGCCGCCACCAGGTTTCCTCTTCCCTTGTAATGCGCAAATTGGTGGCCTGAAGGAGGCGACGCGGCGCCACGATGGCGCCGCCCGCGCAGCCGGGCGGGTCACGAAGGTGTCGTCTTCCCCGGAGTCCACGCCGAGGCTCTGCCGGAGTTCGTGCTTGGCGTCGGCGCGCCTCCTAAGTCTTGGATTCGTCTTCCTTCTTTCTTCGCCTCCGTCGTCCGCAGGGGAGCCTCGACTCTGCTGCAGACACACCGGCTGCGGCACCCTCGACAGGGCAGAGGTTGCGGTAGTTGCCCCGAGCGAGGTCTTCATGACTCGAGGCTGGGGCGAGGTTGCCCGGGTCTGCAGGACGAGGGGCGCCCTCACGATCCACCTGGAGTACGATGGTGCTTTGGTGGTGTCCTTCAAGGTCTTCGACACGGAGGGTCATCGGCTGGAGTGCTGCCCCGAGAGAGGTGGTCGGGGTCCTGCTGCAGTGAGACAGAGGCCGACCGACCACTCCCTTGGCGGCTCCTCAGGCAACGAAGGCGCCGGAGGATCCAGCGACTCCGCCGAGCTCTTCGCGACGCCGGAGACGAGTGACGACAGCTACGAGCCCCCGAGCCTGCGCTGCTCCCGGAGCAGGGCGGGCTCGTCAGGTCGTCGCCGCCTCTGATCTGGATGGGGTTGGCACCGGACCGGGTGGCCCACTGTTGATGATGGCGTCTGCCGCGGTGGTCCCTGTAGGTAGGACTCCTTAGGATTCGCGTCTTTTGTTCCTGCGAGGAGCCAAGAATGTACCCCGCGGAGGCGTGTAAGATGTTTGTAGCTTCGTTTGTCAATATGATCCTTATTGTGAGGCAGTGCGAGATGCTCATTCCGTTCTAGCTTAGTTTCTTCCTTTCAGACCTCTTGAGGGCTTGATGCTCTGCGCCAACAGGTCCCAGTCCCAAGGCGGCTTCAGCCGTCGCTGGTATGCCAGGTCGCGATGCCGTGGTCAAGGCCAGGAGGTGAGCGGCATGAGGTCCGGTAAGAGCCTCTGAGTCGCGATGCTCAGGGTCCCCCTTGGCGCTCAAGCAGCCATCATTCGGTGAGAAAGGAGAGCGACGTCGCTAACACGGGGTTGCATTGAGTGTGGGGATGGTGTTGCGATAGCTAGTGTGTCCAGAGGGTGACTTATCTCGAGGGCCAGGACAATGCTTCCTGGTGCGGCGCAAGGTCCGTGCCTAGGCCGGCGAGAGATTGCATGGCGAGGTCATTTTGTGTTCCTTGGAGGGACCCTGCAGGTTCACCACAAAAGGAACAAGAGCTCGCCGTGGCGATCGTTAGTCCTGCCATTAGTTGCTTTGGAGTGGCGCGAGGGGCCTCGCGAGGTGTGTCGGGGCACCCGTGAGCCAGCGCGGGACTCACGGGGCCCTACCTCGAGGCGGGTTGCGCCTGGCTCTGGGCCTTATCTTCGAGTGTGTTCCTGCAAATTTGGCCAGATGTGCGGTGCTCTCGTCTTGGTCCGGCTCGGGCTGGTCTCGACCATCGCTGGCAAGCCAGGTCGCGATGCCATGGACAAGACCAGAGGGTGAGGGCCGGAGAGCCGGTAGGAGACCTGAGTCGCGATGCTCAGGCACCCCCCCCCTTTAACGCGCAAGCTGGGTTAGATGATGCAACTCTACGTCCTCGGGTCCCGGCTCTTGGGCTGGTCTCAGCCGTCGCTGGAAAGCCGTGTCGCGATGCCATGGACAAGACCAGAGGGTGAGGGCCGAGAGCCAGTAGGATCCCCGAGTCGCGATGCTCGTGCACCCCCTTTAACGCGTAAGTCGGGTCGATGCAACAACTCTACGCCCTCGGGTCCTGCTCGGGCTGGTCTCACCCGTCCGGGCAAGCCGGTCGCGACGCCATGGACAAGACCAGGGGTGAGGGCCGGAGAGCCGGTAGGAGCCCTGAGTCGCGATGCTCGTGCACCCCCTTTAACGCGCTAAGCTGGGTTAGATGACGAAACTCACGCCCTCGGGTCCCGACTCTCGGCTGGTCTCACCGTCGCCGGGCAAGCCAGTCACGATGCCATGGACAAGACCAGAGGATGAGGGCCGGAGAGCCGGTAGGAGCCCTGAGTCGCGATGCTCAGGCACCCCCCCTTTAACGTGCAAGATTCCGCCACCCAAGAAAAGGCACCAAATAACAGGCATGGTGGAACGAGAGCATAATCCTAAGGAAAACACAAGAAGGATACATGCCGCTGGGACAGGCCCAAGCGGCTTGGGGATGATGCAGCCCGAGGGGCGCCCCCAACAGGATAAGCTAATGACATGAAATAAAGGGATACATGCCGCAGGGACGGACCCACGCGGCCTAGGAATAATGCAGCCCTGAAGGCGCTCCCAGCCAGAAATAAAACTTAAAGATGTCACCTGGTGATGCTGGGGACGAAGGGGTGTTGGTGTAGCAGACTCGGTGGGCTGCGGGGCCGATCTCACGAGCCCCAGCCCGAGGCCTCGGGAGGCTCGGGAGGCGCCTGGCGGCTCGCTGGCCATCTCCATCTCCGCCCGGGGCTGCGGTGTGCCCGACCTCTTGAGCCTCGGGATGGTCCTCATGAGACGCCAGTGCGCAGCAGCCGCTTTGCAGGCCATAAGGCATGGTACGTGGGCGTGGGGCGGACCCTCAACGTCCCACTCACGAGGGCCGAGGCGCTTGAGATGCGGCTCGGTTGAGCCTGGTATGTCGATCTGCAGACGCAGCCCCACCATCCTCGCCGGATGGGGGCCACAGCTGGTAGGCGGCGGCTACCCTCATGACCCTTGACTCCTGTAGCTCTGAATGGCCTTGCCGACGAACTCCTGAGGGTTCGGCCCTCCTTGCCTCGCTCTTGCTTGCGGGAAACGTGCTTCGAAGCACGCCTCCACGTGGTGCCCAAGCGCCTCCCTCGAGACCTTGGCGAGGTCGGCGGCCCTCCAGGGGAGAGCCCCCCGAGCCCGGCCTGAGGAGGGCGCCGGGCGCGCTTTCCTATGCGATGGAAGGAGTCTCCCCCTGGCCCGGTGCGGGGCCTGTCTCTTGAAGAGCCGGGCCGGTCGATGTCTTCTTCTTCTTGGGTGCGGCCTCGGGGGGCCTCCTGCTGCTGTGGTCGGGGTCTTCTAGCGATGCGGCCTGAAAGGCTTGCTCTAGGGAGCACACTGCGTCTCTCTCTTCACAGGGCACCGTGATGACCCCACCGCTTCCTGGCATCTTGAGGACGTTGTAGCCATGATGGGTTACGGCCATGAATTTGGCCAACGCTGGGTACCCGAGGATGGCGTTGTACGGCAGGCGAATGTGGGCGACGTCGAAGTCGATGAGCTCGGTGTGGTAATTGTCGCGAGCCCCAAGGTGACAGAAGGCGGACCTGCCCGATCGGGACCGTGGAGCCGTCGGTGACTCGGAGAAAGGCTTGGTTGGCTGAAGTGATCGTAAGGCACTTGAAGATTGTTGAATGTCTCCACGACAGGGCGTTGAGCCCTGCTCCACCGTCCGATGAGGGTCTTGGTGACCAACACGTTCTTGATGATTGGGGAGCAAAGCATCGGAGAACTCCGGCTGTGGCTGCGCACTTGTGCGATCCGCTGAGCTGAATGTGATGGCGCATGCCGACCACCGAGAGGGCGTGGACTCGAGCTTGGGAGGACTGCATTCACTTCGCGGGCGAACTGCTTGAAGATGCGCTGAGAGGCTGGGGCTTGAGCTCCGCCCAGGATGCAGGCGATCGCGCGCGCCTCCTGGAAGCCCCCAGCCCCCTCGTCCTGATGACGGTCTTCAATTCTCCTTGGCGGCGGCGGCAGCGGAGGGAGGCCTGCGTTCCCCTGTGGGCGATCCTTGCGAGGCTGATCCCTCCAGCCTCCCTCGCGAGGTGGGTCTTGCCAGCGGTCGTCGCGAGGTTGGTCGCGCCACCCTTGGCGCGGGCCGCGGTCTTCCCAGCGTCCTGCATTCCTTCCTCCTCCTCGGTCAGAGCCTCGGTGCGCTCGCCAGGCGTCTGCCGACCCTTCCTTCGCGTGGGCCCGGAGCTCTTGACATTCATTGGTGTTGTGGGTGTGGAGGTCGTGGTACACGCAGCACCGGGCTGCCCTTGGAGGACTCGGGCTGATCTCGCCGCTTGGTGTGCGGTTCGGCCGCGAGTACGGCAGCCCCTTTGCGCTTCACGCCCTGGCCTTGGACTTCTTTTCTTGGGATCCGCGGCGGCAGCTCGAGGAGAGGCGCCTCCTCAGCCTGGCGCGCTTGGTCGCCAAGTTGAACAGCTCCAAGGAGGTGCGCAGATCTTCATGCATCGCCAGCTCCTCCTTCATCTTGACGTCGCGCCGCCCGTCGGAGAAGGCGGAGATGATGGCCTCCTCCGTTACCACGGGATCTTGAGGCGCGTTGTTGAAGCGTTGGATGTACTTTTGCGGGGTTTCCCGGCTGCTGCTGATTCGGCGCATGTCGCCACGGCGGTGGCCGGTCGCGAGTACCACGGAAGTTGGCGATGAAGCGGGTGCGCATCTCGGCCCAGAAGAGATCGTGCACAGGGCGATTTAGGAGCAGTGCGGGCTCCGTCCTGAGCGCCATGGGAAACCAGTTCGCCATGACCTTTTCATCCCGTTGGCAGCCTCGATGCCCAGCTCAGAGCTGGAGGAACTCCGTAGGGTCAGCCGTGCCGTCATAGCGAGGAGGCAGGTCTGCTTGAACTTGGCGGGCCGCGACGCTGCTGCAGCTTCGGAGGTGAAGGCGCGGCAGCCCGCCGTGGCAGCGGGGGCCTCGGACGACGAGAGCTTGGTCTTGCGGGCCTCCTGCTGCTGCGGCTGGGGCAGCGCAGGTCTTGACGTCTTTGGAGCGGGAGCGCCGGCAGCTTCTTGTGGGCGATGAACTTCTTGACAGCTCTGTTGTTGCTGCGCGGCGCTGGCGAACGGGTTCCGCCAGGCCGCGCGCGCTTGGGGCTGTGGCGCCTTCTTGAGGAGGAGGCGGTGGCGCCCAGAGCTTCATCACCAGCAGCAAGCGGGTGCGGTGCAGCGAGACGGACGGTGCGGGGCGCCTCTGCAGCAGCAGACGAGCTCGGCGACTCGGTCGAGCCATTCTTCGTAGACGTCGTCGACGGGGCGGTAGCGCAGGAGCTCGTTTGCCGCGATGAGTGCAGCTCGGGCCTCCATGGCAGCGCGGGGCGCGTGTGACGAAGAACCAGCGGGGGTGAGCGAAGGCGTGGCGGTGCGGCCGTCACGCCTCATGGACGGGTGCTGGGATGATGCTTACTGCTCGTTCCCCGTCGGGCCGGTGGCGGCGTTGACGGCAGGTGACGGGGAACGACGAGGACGCCCGCCGACGGGAGCTGTCTGGGCGACATGGGAGGCGAGGGTGGCTCGGCGCTTGGCGCGGGCCCGACGAGCGTCAGACATGGTTGCGGTGGTCGGGGAAGAACGAGGCGACGAAAGGCAGATTCCGGCGCACCCCTACCTGGCGCGCCAAGTGTCGGATTTCGGGTTCCGGCAGACCCTTGAGGTTCGAACACTGGGGTGGGCGCGGAGATCCGACTCTCCACCGTCTCGTACCTCGCCGAATCGCTGGGACCTAAACTACTAAACGGAACAGCACAAGAGACACGAGATTTATACTAGTTCGGGCCACCGTTGTGGTGTAATACCCTACTCTAGTTTGTGGTGTGGTGGATTGCCTCTTGGGCTGATGAGGAACAATGCAAGGAAGAACAGCCTCGCGAGGGTCTGTTCTTGGCGGGTGTGATGAACTGCTAGGTGGTGTTCCGTCGCTCTAGCTTGAGGATCGGGTCTCTGTCTTTCTCTGGATTCCAGATCCTTCTACCCTGTGGGTGGCTACTCCTATTTATAGGCGAAGGCCTGGCCTCTTCCCAAATATTGAGCGGAAGGCGCCAACAATTAGCCATTTGAAGGGGAACAACGGGTACACTTATCCCGACTAAAGTTGGTCCTCGCCGCCAAAGGCTCTGTGATGGCCTTTGCTTGGTCTCCACAATGACTCCCTTCCACCGTTGGGGCTGGTCTTGGTCTTGTTGCACAAAGCGGATGCCTTTGCTTGATGCTCTCGCCTGCGCTTGCTCCCTTTGCAACAAAGAGGAAAGGAGCACTGCTGCTGGCTGGTGCCCGACCGGCGCCCTTGGTGCGTCATGGCTTGCGTCATGGGCACCTCGCGAGTACCCTGCCTTGAACTCTCTCGCCTCCTCATGAGCCAGCTGGCGAGGCCGTGCACGAGAAGCTCCTCGTCGTTCGCCCATGAGGCTTGCCCCTCGCGAGGTCTTGAGCTTCGTTGATGATGATGGGCTGCCTTGGGCCTCCTTTGAGCCACGCCGTAGGCCGCAGGCAGGCAAGTCTGGGGACCCCCGTTCCCAGAACGCCCACACCCTTGAATTTTAATGCGTTCCTAGAGAAAGCTAAGTTGAAAGATGATGGTAGCAACTACACGAACTGGGTCCGTAACTTGAGGATTATCCTCATTGCTGCAGAGAAGAATTGTGTCCTTAGTACACCGCTAGGTGACAAGCCCCCTCCCGCTAATGTAGACGCTTTGAACGTCTGGCAGACGCGATCTCATGACTACTCTATAGTTCAGTGTGCCATGCTCTACGGCTTAGAATCAGGACTTCAAAGACGTTTTGAACGTCAAGGACCATATGAGATGTTCCAGGAGTTGAAGTTAATATTTCAAGCAAATGCCCGAGTTGAGAGATATGAAGTCTCCAACAAGTTCTATAGCTGCAAGATGGAGGAGAATAGTTTTGTTAATGAACACATACTCAGAATGTGTGGGTATCATAACCACTTGACTCAGCTGGGAGTTAATCTTCTGGATGATAGTATTATTGACAGAGTTCTTCAGTCACTGCCACCAACACTACAAAAAATACACTTCCGTGATGATACGTGTTTTTCACAGTAGGTCGCGTTTTCTGTCATGCATGTACATCCATGACGATTTTATGACAGAATCAAGATAGTCATACATGTGCTCGTAGAAGTGTTCCATGACATTACCAAAATTATTATCACGGAAGTGTCCACTTCCATGACGATAAATCGCGCGTCACAGAAGTGCTTTCGTCAAGGGTGACCGACATGTGGCATCCACCGTAAGGGAACGCCGTTAAGCTATCGGGTCCGGTTTTGGATCCGATAACCCGTTAATAGCCCCGACCAATGGGGATTTTCCACGTGTAAAATCATCATTTTTTTGACAGAAAGACTATAAGGGAACCCCTTACAGTATAATTGGTGCAACAAACCCAAATTGCAAGTACCATGCCTTGAACTTGGGTGGGTGGGAAGGCATCAGCCCCTTCCCACCACTAGGCTATGCCTTAGTCTGCATCATTGGCTGGAGGAAACACGTGTCGGCTCACCGTTGGGACATATGTCATCCACTCATTGGACAGGAGGCACCTATGATAGGTCGACACGTGGCACGGCCCAACAGTGGCCCATTCCGATGAAAAAGGACGGCCCAGTAAAAATTAGCAGGCCGACCCATATAAGGCCTACTTGTGTCTGGTCCATTTAAGCCCACGACCCATACGAGATGTGCCAATTCGGCCGTCAATGGTCCGTTAAAGATTTGACACCATTGCAGCCCATCGTCAGTTCGAGCCCGTTAACAGCCCGCTATATATTTGGGCTCAATATCGGCCCGATGAGATTTCGGCCTGTTAGCGGCCCATTCAGTGGATGGGCCAATTTACACGATGTACATCTTTCGGCCTTTTAGTGACCCATTTAAATGTTGGGCTAATTTCAGGCCCGGTGTGTCTTTCAGCCTGTTGATGGCCCATAAATCAGTTGGGCCATTTGTAGTCGGACCTGAGTTTCGGCCTTTTAGCGACCCATTTAAGTGTTGGGCCAATTTCCGGCCCGGTGTGTCTTTTAGCCTATTGACGGCCCATATATCTGTTGGGCCATTTGTAGTCGGACCTGAGTTTTGGCCTTTTAGCGACCCATTTAAGTGTTGGGCCAATTCCCGGCCCTGTGTGCCTTTCAGCCTGTTAACGGACCATAAATGAGTTGGGCCATTTGTAGTCGGATATGAGTTTTGGCCTTTTAACGGCCCATGCCCTTCATGGTCCAATACCAGCCCAGTTTCTCTTTTGGCTGCTAAAGGCCCACAACCTGATTGGGCCATTTACAATCTGACGACTTTCGGCCTCTTAGCGGCCCATGCTCTTCATGGTACAATACAAGCCGTTGTCTCTTCGGCCTGCTAAAGGCCCACAGTATAGTTGGGCTATATGTAGCCCGAACTTAATAACGACTTAATTAACGACCGTGAAATCAATTGGGCCCACCGCTGCTGCTTGATGCCGCACTGTTAACGACCGGGGAGTTAAGAGGGCCAGCCATTAACTTCGGCTGTAACGGCCCATTAACTAATGGGCCCACTGAAGTTCAGACATGTATTTAGGCCAAATTAGATAATTTGAGCCCATTACGACGAGCAATTATGCATAGGACCAAAACCGATCAAGCAAAGGTACGGCATACAGGGAAAAATATTGCACATCCATCATATATTACAGGAAAATACATCCACTGGGCAATCAAAGATTGATGCCAGTGCAAATAAATGAATAGAACCTAACGATCTACAACGTCACAATCTGCAACCTCAGCACGGATGACGCCCATAAGCATGTGGGCAATTTCTTGCTGCTTTGCTACACCGTCTCTGAAAACATTGATCAGTTATTGTGTCACACGACTCTGCACCTCTGATTCCTCCACCATTTCCATCATTCCTTCAGCCATTAATTGGTTCACAAACATACATATTTTCATTGCATTGAGGCGGATACCTTGAATGATTCAGATGGCGATTTTGGCATGCTTGTATTATTGATAGTGGAGAGTGTCTCACCACTGCATCATAACATAAATTAGGAGGGAACCAAACAGATTAATCATGAGTTATTGCCATATTACTGGCCTAGATTTATTGGAAAGAAACAATGGGGTTGCCTTGCTGTTTTCGAGTTTGTCTTCTTATCTTGACAGCTTGCACCAAATTAAGACACTAGCATTGCTATCATTGGTCAAGTCGGATAATAGGAAAGCAACATTAGCTGTTGAACATTTGGGCAAATAGCCAACACCAGATTAACACAATATGGCACAGCTATCATCAGCCAGGTAAGGTAATACGGAAGCAACATTGACACAATGAATGAATGGGCAACCAGAGCAGCACTACAATTCAGTAATGTGCATGATATGAGATAGTACACTCATGCAACTCAGTATGCAAAACTACCAGGCAGTTTTCTTTACAAAAATCAACATTGGCGCCTTTAACATTTTGCTACAACTAATTTTAGATCATATAAAGGATGGATTCACGCCGATTAACAAAATACATGTTGATGTAAAAATATAGTGATATATAACAGGTACTTACATCAGCATTGGAGCACAGAGAATTCTCGCAAGATATTTTACTCGAATACAATCCCAATGAAGGAAGTCTTCTATCATTTAACCTTATTTTCTAAAAGAGAGATGGGTAAGAAACATGTAGAAAATATGATCAGAATGCTATGAAATTTCATGATGCAAGGATACGCTACGCTTCTTAGAATGGAGTTGACATTCTTTTTGCCGGATGGAGCGGACTAGTTCTTTGGCCTTTGGAATCTGCTTATTATCGATGGGAGTTGGGTTTCTCTGCCGGGCAGTATCCATAAAAACTGGAGTTGGTTTATTGTCTCTGGCGTTTGGATCTTTTGCAAAGACCTGGTTTGTAACCCTTCAGATTCTAACATAGTCGTCTTCCCCTTGCATGCCTTGTATAGAAGAATCGTGCTTCAATTATAAAACATGCTATAGCAAGAGAGATGGAATAGGTCTTGAAGAATAGAAAGGCATGACATATTGACATGTATTCCTCCATCCGGAAAAAATGGATGGGTCTAGGCATATTTCAGTTCTAGATACATCCTTTTTTATCCATTTCGGCAACATGTAATCCGGACAGAGGGAGTATGGCGTAAGAGCTAGGGATACGACAGGACAACACAGTAAAAAAACACTAGTTGAATGTAAAACTATATGCTAGTGGAATACATACATAAAAAACTAAGGCAACATACACGTGTATGATTGGGAAACTAAGATAGCATTGCAACAAAGCACTAGAACATCACTTCAATGTGAAAAAACATGGTATGGTAGACAGATGAAGTACATACTGATGAATAACAATGCATAAGATATTCAGAAGCATGATGTCCAAATTAAGCAGATGGCATTGCGATAGAGTAGAATGACAATGCTTGAATTTGAAAACATGTTATCATGAATGGAATAGGTCTTGAAAAACAGGAAGGCATGACATATTTACATGCATGATCAGCATGCTAAGCACATGGCATTACAACAGAGTAGATACACTCCGTGACATTATATGCATGTTGTACCCATATCACGGGCCAAGTTAGAGCAAGGACCTTGTGGGGTGAAGAGGATTCACATCTTTACGCAAGTCTTCGAAGAACTGCCTTTACATGTTCCATCATATTGGGTATCATTGACATCAAGTTTATTGGCCTTTACATTGCTCGTGAGGTTCTTGTGGATATATCGGTGTGTGCAATTATACGACATGCATGGAAGACAACTAGTAGTTAGATTTATGTAATGAGTGCACAGAGGAGACGACATAAATAGTAGGACTGGGGTTAACTAGCAGCAACAGGTCTCAAAAACTAAAGGGAGAACATAGATGAAAGCTACAGAATATGTATCGTTTGTACTCGAGATTAACTAGATGGCACACAAAAGTATTAAAGAACAACATAGGTATTACTAGAAGTGGTATAATACTATAATCACCAGCCTGTGGGATAGCATTGGCTGATGGATGATAACTATGGAACAACGTTACCTAAAGAACAAGTATCTTAGCTGAACTATGGAACAACGTTAACTCCTGAACAAGACCTGTAAGAGATCATCATGAATATACAGTGAAATGTGATAATCTATTTTCCATGCTTAGATGAACAACAAAGCCATAAATGTTGCACACAAGTAAGATGAGGGTACAACCTATCTAGCCGCCATCCATAGGAGTGAGCATCATGTGCTGACTTGTCGATGGCCCTGCAGTTGTTGTGGCTGTCCATGTCGAGCACGCGCATTCGATGCAGGGAACTATTGAGTGGGGACTATAGCTCCCTTCTGGTGTATGCTTCCCTTGTTGGAGCAGCTGCGTTGAGTCGGAAGATGGTGTGGCTGAAGATGCAGATAACACATAATGTTAAGAACGACACATCTCTTTGATCTGAAGAAATACACTAAGAGATCAACAGCAAGGTACGAGAGTGGTCACACGTCTATTGACTGAAGACTAAATTGGGGTAACACGATTTTATTTTATTTTGGTACTGTCCGATCTATGCCGGATGGCTTGATGGCCGTCTTGTGCCTCCCGACTGACACTGTTAGGAATCTTCCTCGAAGAGCCAACGACCAATGACAGAGCAACCTGCCTCCGCCGTCTGTGGCCCCGGCCAAAACCCCGCTCCCTGCCCCACCGCACTGCCGTGGTTGCGCCACCCCCGGGCCAATCCACAAAGACTCCCCGTCATCCAGATCCGGCGGTGGCAGTACCTTCAACCCACACAACTCTAAGATAGCCATCTAAACGTTGCTTCCGCGGCGAATTTGCGGCCCCGCACCCTTACGTTAGACACCAGCCAACCGACAGCCTAGGAGCTCCGTCGCCTCGAGGGGTGCTGCTTCCCATTGGGAATCGATTGGCCCAGAATAAAAATTCAGACAACTGACGCCTAAATAAAGTGATTTGAGATGAGGGTGTGACCTATCTAGTGGCATGGTGAAGTAGGCAGGTCCAGCTGCCGAGTCGGTGAGGCCGGCGCAGTTGCGGTGGCGACCGGCAGCAGGGAAACAGCGATGTCACGACGGTCGACGGCTACGGGGAAGCAGCACCAGGACTCTGGACGGATCCGAAGTTGGAGCCGCTCAGGCGCCGTGAACAACGGCGGGGGTGAATCGGCTCCGGTATGGTTCACGCGGTCGTCGTCGAGGCAGCTCCAGCAGTAGTGCACGACGGCAAATGGACAGTGTCTCCGGCATTAGGGAGGAGGGCGACTATGAAATTGGTGCGGTGGGGGCGCCATGGAGGAGGGGCTAAGGTTTCGCGGCTCGGGAGAAGGGAGCTTCCAGGGAGAAGGTGATTTGGCGCCCACGATGTATGAATGGGGGGGATTGGGAGGAGTGGAACCATGTTTTATGGACGCATTTATGCGAAATGTGAGGGGGAGTTACAGTTCTACCCCTGCCTTTAGGCTTCTCGGCTTGGGTCTGTGTACTAAGGGTCGGGATGATAGAGTAACTTTGCTTCTCCCCAAATAGTGGGCGGAGCGATTTGAGGCGGAGGCGTGTTTTTAAATATAGTGGGCGCGAGCGATTTGAAGCGAGAGAGCGTGTTTTGAAATAGTGGGCGAGCTATTTGAGGCGAGGAGGCGTGTTTTGCCGACCATGGTTTATGAATTATTTGGCACATGTCATTTCGGCCGAGGAGAAGGCGCGCTTGGATGAAGTTACAAACCTACCCTCGATGTACAACGGGCCAATTGATGTGTGCCCCACATAGGACGGTAATTTCACGTCTCCCATTTATTTGCTCGGGCTAATTCCACCGAGCAGAGGATGTTTAACGATTCGTTCAAAATTTGGGAGAACAAGCATCCACGTCTACCTTACCAAGTCGATTCGAATCAAATTTTGAAATATTAGCTTGCCACTTCTTTTTTAGATGGAGAGATGATGCTCGGGAGTAATGTGTTTTTACATGCTCGTTGCTAGCGATTTACTTTATGACAAATAGTTGACCCACTTAAAAACGGGAATCAAACCCAAAATGAAATATCTCGATTCAATGAAATAGCTCGTTCACCAGGTGAAAATAGTGAACTAAATCCAAAATTGAACACCTTAATCGAGTAGCATGTTGTACAGTATTATAGTACTCCATGAACATGTTGAAAGTCAAATTAATGAACTTGTTTGATATACGCATATATCCGTTTATGTGTGGATTGCAGACAACATGTTCTCCAATTTAAATATTTGAATGCAAGTTTATATCGAAACATGGTTTATATCAGTCTTTGATGCATAAAACGCGACCTCCCCCTCTCCCGGACTGCTCTCTCTCTCTCTCTCTCTCTCTCTCTCTCTCTCTCTCTCTCTCTCTCTCGTCAACAATCTTCAATTCTGTCACACGCATCCAACACACAAACCTTGTTGGTCCCTCTCGCTTTCTCTCCATATCTCTGTCTCTCTCTTTGTGTGTGTGTGTGTGTGTGTTGGGGGGGGGGTCTTTCTAGTTTGCATGCATATATACTCCATCTATAGGTCTCTGTCGCACACTATGTATGCTTCTCCAGTCCAAGATAGATATCTTGGGTGCACTCATCGTAAGCACCCAAATTCCTTGGCTCGTTGCCCATAACTCTCTCACGCACCACTCTGTCGTCTCGGAGCTCTTCCCCCCTCTCTCAAACTCTCCTCACACATACACATGCATATCTCAGTAGCACTTGATAGGCCCATCTAAAACTCTATCTCTCTCCCTTGTTCTCTCTCCATCTCACACGCACACACACACAATCTCATGCCTAGCTAGCCAAGTATGATGGTCTCTCACTCAATTGTAGGCACACGCATTCCCCCCTATATGTATATGACTAGCTAATCTTAGTCTCCATCACAAACATGTGCATGGTCTATCTCGATTTCTCTCGGGGCATCTTTCTATCACGCACGCACCTCCCTCGATCTCCCACCCATATAGTCCCCTCACGATCTCGAGGGGATCTCTCTATCATAAACACACCCTCTCGCCCTCCCCATGCGTCCATGTTCTCCATGTGTCCCTCTCGACCTTTTTTCCTTGTTGGCCAGACCTCTATTGGACATGTGCTATAGGGGTGTCTCTCTCCGTTGCAAACAATCACACACTAGCTATCTTCGTGTATCTCCTCGCATCGCTTTTCTATCTCGGAGATGCATGCGTGATATGTTCGCCTAAGAAACGAAAAAACTCACTCTCTCTAATTTATCGTTTGTTGTCACTTTCTCTTTCACACACTACTCTTTTTGCACACCTACTCATTCTCCTTCCCACGCACTTGCTCTCTCTCGACTTAGGCACTCTCCTCGGTCCATAGCATATTGATTTATTGAAAAGACAAACATCACAAAGTTTGACAATGTACGTGGAGAAAAACAATTACATCTAGAATGGCTAACATATACCATTAGATTCACCATGAGATGTAGTTTCGTATGATGTATCTTTGGTATTGTAGATATAAATAACATTTTCGTAAACCTGATAAAAGTTTCCAAAGTTTGATTTCTAAAATTTTTACATGCACTGCATTATCGAGCGGATGGAATATCTCTTTCCCCCTCTCAGCTATCTGACGCACCACTCAGCCTTATCGGGGCTCCTCAATCTCTCTCAAACTTTATATCTCCCTGGTTCACACATACACATGTCTCACTCACGCAATACATATAGACCCATCCAACAAACTCCGCCCTTGTTATCTCTTTATGTGACACACACCCCCTAATAAGTACCATAATCCCTCACTCCATCATAGGCGCAAGCACTCCACCCCCTAAGTATGATTATCTCTCACTAGCCATCAGGAACACACGTATTGTCTCCTTCCATCCATACGTCTATCTCGATATCTCTCGGGGTATCTTCTATCGCGCACACACCTTGTTACTCGATCTCCCACCCATGTAGTCCCATCACGATCTCCAGGGCATCTCTCTATGACGAACATACACTCTCTCCTCCCCATGTCTGCATTTTCTCCGTACGTCTCTCTCGACCTCTCTCCCTTGTTTTTCAGACCCCTCTTGGCCACGTGCTAGGGGTCTTGTTCTCTCGGTTGCAAACAACTACACACTATCTCCTCACCTTGCTTCCGTTGTGGAAGATGCATGTGTGATATGTTTGCATAAGACACACACATTTTTTCTCAACTTTTATCGAGTGTTGTCCATGTCTCATTCACACACGCACACACACTTTTTTCACTCACTCTTTCTATTTCACACACTCTCTCTCTAGTTAGGGACTCTCTCACGTCCATAAGCATATGGATGTTTTGAAAAGTCAAACCTCAGAAAAGTTTGACCAGGTATATGTGGAGAAAAACATTTACATCTGAAACGATCATTAGATTCATCACAACATGTACTTACTTCATACTATCATTTATCTTTGGTATTGTAGATATAAGTAATTTCTTTATAAACTTGGTCAAAGTTTCAAAAGTTTGACTTTAAAAAAAATGTTGGAACTACATTATCGAACGGAGGGAGTAGCTCTTTCTCTCTCTCTGCTATCTCTCAAGGGCCTCCCCTCTCACTCAAACACTCTATACTGACGGATTATACGCTCACTGTGTTAGCGTATGCTCCGTATATTATTTAGTTGACCGGTCAACCAGTCCACATGCTGCCTTGTCAGCTCGTGTTCTGTATCTTCGTGTGCTGGCCCATGTGGCAGTGGGTGAAAATAAGTAAACTAGAGGCCCATCTGACACGCGGTGAAGTAAACAAAGTTGAAACCACTTGGGGTAGCACCCCGCATGCTAGTAAATTGAGGGCGCATCGAGGACACACTTCTTCCACGTGAAGGACGCACTCGCGCACAATTCACCACTGCGCGATGACATGCACAGAAGGACGCACTCGCGCAAACCCAGCACACAACATACACCAGCACACGTGTACACGGGCGTCGCCACCGGTTGAGATGGACGGCAGGCAGCCAACAAGCGGAGGCGGCTCGAGCCAAAATCGCATCCGGTGAGCCTGGACTTCATCGGCAGCCTCCCCGACGACATGCTGCTCGTCATCATCGGCCTCCTCCCCACCAAATCTGCCATGCGGACCGCCCTGCTCTCCCAGCGGTGCTGCCCCCTCTGGCGTCGCGTCCCCCTCAACCTCACCGTCGACAGCTGCCTCTGCGACGGGGATTGCAAACGCATGGCTGCGGTCTCCAAGATCCTTTCATCGCACCCTGGGCTAGCCAGACGCCTTGACATCCGCATGTTCAGTACCAACTACAAGGTCCAACCCAAGTTCGACGAGTGGTTCTTATCCCCCGCCCTAGATCAGCTCGAGGAGCTCAGCTTTGAAGCTGGACGATGTCGCTCTCTGCCGCCGTCCGCGCTCCACCTCACGCCAACGCTGCGCTGCGCCAGCTTCAGCTCCTGCCATCTTCCCCAGATTAATGCCACGCCCGCCCTTCTTCTCCCTCAACTCAAGCAGCTCGACCTCTTCGACGTTGTCATCTCGAAGAAGGCTATGGAGCACCTGCTCCGTAGCTGTACTGCGCTCGAGTACCTTTGTCTTGAGCAGATCCACGGGTTCATTAGCCTCCACATCGCCTTGACGAATCTCCGATGGATTTATGTGTCTTGCTGGCCCCGCAACAAGACATCAATTGGGAAGAGATCACTCCAGCTGTTCCATGTTATGGTCATTGAGAATGCGCCTTTCCTCGAGAGATTGCTTGTATCGTCATCGACGCGCCGAAATTGACAGCGTTGGTGCACTCGTCTGCCAAATTCTCTGAACTCTTTATTGGATCCGTAATCGTTCATGTACAACACTCATCTTCTTCCCCGTCTTCTTGAAATTCACATTTTTAAATTTCTTCTTGATGTATTTGCGACCGTATTCCAGAAAATGATTCCCACAAGCTTGACCCAGTCTATGCGCACAGTGAAGATCTTGGCAATAAAATCTATCGGCCCCAATCAGGATCAAGTTGTTGGATTCCTTACATGCTTTCCGTGCATGGAGAAGCTACTCATCGAGCTGAAACTTCTTTCCTACTAGTAAACGGTAATCACAACGTAGCTCAATTTTTTTTGTAATTTTCCCAAATTACAATGACAAGTGTAGTGTTCAAAACTGCATCTACGCACTGCACCGAAAGAAATGTTTTTAGGATTTTTTCTCACGTGATCACCTGCATCGTTTTGTTGTTGTACTACTGTAGTAGCCTAGGCTAGTCATAGTGGAAAGTAAATTAGACTACTCCAGTAACTCTATGGTTACCCTAAGAGCAAGTACTACCTCCGTCCTGGTTTACTCTTCCTATTTTGTAGTATCAAAAATTTGACCATAGATTTAACTGACAAAATGTTAATGCATGTCACCAAGAACTATATCATTGGATTCGTATTTGAACATAATTTCAAATGGTGTAATTTTTAGTGACATGCATTGGCATTTTCTTACGTAAATCTATGGTCAAAATATTATACTAAATAAGAGGTAGTACAAAAGTGGGCTATAACGACCCTCCACTATGTAGGCCAAAACACGTGCCAAATTCACTTGTGATGCATTTGGCATCGATGCCCCTCCATTGCTCACCTGGTGCCCCAATCTGGATCACCTACTTTGCTCCGGTGCCAAATTAACTCACGCAATGAAAAAACACTTGCGTGGGAGAGAGAGAAAGAGGACCGAGGCAATAAAAAAACACTTGTTTGGGAGAGTGAGAGGCTGGTGTAGTTGGTTTGATTGATTTGTTTATACATGTGGGTCTGTGTGCACAGCGGTGCTGTGGGGACCCCGACTCATAAGTCGTGATCACCGAATGCACGTGTACAATGATCCCAGAGATCAATGCTCACTGAACACACAGAAGCTGAATAACAAGAGGCTTACATCCATACATACCGTATTACACAAGTAGGAACATTATGGTCAAGTCTTGAGTATAACATTGCAGCGGAAATCTTCGTCGATAACTTGGACCCATGCCATCTGCCTTAACCCTACAGGCATTCTGACTGGGAAAGCGTCCTAGCTCGCATGTTCGTCACCAAAGTGACCTTCATCACATCCTGTTCATTCATGCTTGGCCAATAAAATAACCAGTGGCAAGCCAATGAGTACTTTGAATGTACTCGCAAGCAACCCATGTTTGGTTCAAGATTCAACAATGCATGATATAGGTAAATTTTTGCAGAAAGCTAGTTTTGAGTGCAATGACATGTTCAACAACTTGCATAGCATGCATCAAGAGGATTCATGTAATCCCTGAGGACAAGTTATAGATATCAACATAAATGGAGTGGGCACCAACCCAACTCAAACATTTCAAGTCCTTGGACTTGACCCATGCAGTTCTCTCCACTCATCCATACATACTCACCAAGTTTCGTAAACATATGGACGTAGCCCAAGAGCGGTTACCCAACTGTCCTTGACCGTGGACACGACTATTCGAATAGTTTTACACTCTGCAGAGGTTGCACACTTTACCCATAAGATCCGGGGAACTTCCGTGTCATCCACGACCCGCGATAACTCAAGTACCCGGGGTAAGCACCCGATCACTATCTTTCCCTAGACGACACTAACGAGGAGTCCACTCGATTGGTAGTAACCCCCGTGCCCAACATTTCACAACTTAAAATTGTGGAGCCTCGCTCCCATATTCATCACATACCACCAGCACGGGTACCAGCGGTGTGTCCGGTGCCCCATAAAATGTTCTTGGCCGCCCTACAGCACGACCCGTCCGAGAGAGAGCACCAACTCTCCCCGTCACTAATGTCTGGGCTCCAAGCTAGTATCGGCCTAGGTAATCAATAATGCCCTTTCCCATACAAGGGTAGAGTGGTTGCGCATGTAAGGTTGGAATAACGGTCGCAACCTAAACCAATCCGTTTTGAAACCACACTCACATATCCTTCTCCGTACACCACTTCTTGTCAAGTGGTTACCTAGCTCAACATCTCCCTCGGGCATTAGTGGCACCCGGCAGGTTTTCAAAAGTCTTTGGGAACATATTTGCCTCCATCACCATGCATATTCCGTCCCTTTTGCGTAGAAACTACTTTAGCATCCTATCTACTCCCACCGCATAACCCTCATAAGGAGGTAGGGTCATGCACAATGCAAGTATCAATGAGGAAGTATCAGAGGCAACCAACCAACATGGTTTACCATCTCATCATGATTCTGATGAAACAATAATAAGTGATATATGACATGCATAAAAAGGTTTCATAGACATGGTCAAAGGGCTGCTTGCCTGTTTCATCAGAGTCTTGAGATCTTCTGGTCCTTCTCCAAGTACTCCGTCTACTTCGTCAACCTTATCCCGCGCACCGGCAAGAGATAGGTGTGGGCCGGCCCAGCGGCTCGGCCACGCGGACGACAGGCGACGTCGAAGGCGTATTTTGCTCGGCCGCCTCCACTTGCCAGCGTGGCCCGGTGGCTGGGCCACTGATGAGCGGGGCCCGCCTGCAGGCCATCGTCTTCGTCTTCCTCCCGCGCGCTTGCCTGGCTGAGGGAGCAGGGAGCCCCGACAACGACTGCCGGCGCTATGGAGCACCTCCGGCGATGCTCTGGCTATGGATGAGCTCGGCGTCGAGCGCCGCATCCATTGGTGTATGCCACGGCTGCCGGGGATGGTCGAGGCGACGGCGGCTTGGATGCCGGCGGACGGCGGCATCGGGCGAGATTGGGCACGGCGCTACGGTGCATCCTCGGACGAGGGAAAGAGCGTGGGAGTTCCGCCTTGCTCAGGGGAGCCTGCTGGTGGAGAGAGGAGAGGGAGAAGAGCTCGGGCTTGGATGAATTTAGGTGGAGGCCGCCGGCGGCTCTCCGGCCATGGAGGGCTATGGAGGGCGCGGGGAGAGGAGTGAGTTGGTTCAGGGGGTCTCTGGGAGGGAGAGAGAGGCAAAGGAGTAGAGAGGAGGGCCTGGGACGGCTTCAAGTAGCCGATTCGTAGCTCACCGTGGACGCGGCCTACGGGTGCCCGCGGAAATGGCTAGGGTGGCCACGGGAGAAGGCTTGGGGCTGTCTGCGGCGCTCGTGGGGGTGGTGTTGGGTGTAGGGAAGGGAGAGAGAGAGAGAGAGAGGGGCGAGATCCCGGTGGAGCCACGGGCTCGCGCACGCATTGGCCGGCTCGGGCGGCTCTAGGAACGCGCGGCACGGGCAGGACAGAGAGGGGAAGGAGGGGGCCAGCGCGGTGGCGTGTTGTGGACGTCGAGGCACCGTGACTGGTGCGAGGGGGAGGCTCGAGGTGGTCGGGGGACGTGGCGTCAATGGTCGGGAGCACGCTGACGTGCTCTAGAGCGCGCAAATGGCCGGCACCCGCGGCTTTTCCTCGCGTCCTCACGCGCCCACTTGCGTCTGGAAGCTGCAAGGGGGAGTTAACTATGTGAAAATGGCATTGGATGCCCTGGGGATCCACGAGAGTGAGGAGGGAGGTTGAGAGAGAGAGAAATGGTGCTGTCCAGAGAGGGAAAAAGAGCTTTTCACCCCCATCATCATGGCTCCTCGGTCAGGGAAAGATGCAGGGGTTAGAGGAAGACTAGATGATGCTGTGGGAGAAAGCTTGGCTCGTGGAGATTAGTGGAAATGCCCAAAACATGCATTTTAAATTTTTCTGCCAGAAGGTGTTTGATGGTGGTTTGGGCAAGAAGATGAACTCCTCTGGTCATTAGGCTTGACAGGGTCAAATGGTATGATAAAATAATAGGTTCCACCAATATTGAGTCCATTTGGAAAAAGTTGCCAATGCAACTTTTGTAACCCTAGAAATCAACAGAAATGGACTTCCCAAGATTTAGTCATGCAAACCTATTCTCCTTGATGCACCACTTGGTGTAGTGTCGTCATTTGAGGTTCTGAACATGACCACAAAAGTTGAGATCAAAAGGAGAAGTTGCCAATGTAAAGTTGTTCAAATCTGGTTCTGGACAGGAAGGGTTTTGGGGCTCTTAGATCAAGTTAACTTGCTCTCCAACTTGTGCCATTTGGTGTAGATGAATTATTAGACCACTTGAGCATGTTCACCAGGTTTGAGAACATTTGGACATGTTTGGCAATGTAAAGTTGCTCAAACTTCAAAATGGACAGAAATGGTTTTGAGGGGGTTTCATGGGGTTATACTATTCTCCATGACATGAGACTTGGCAAGGTCATAAAACATGTCATATGTGACATGCTAGAATTTCCTTGGAATTGTTGGGGAATATTTCCTGTAGAAATATTTCAAATCCTTAAAAGGGGCAGAAATGGTTTTGGGAGGTTTCGTCCAATATTTTGAACATGACCATGTGTTGAGACTCTTATATATGGACAATATATGTCCACTGAGTTTCCCTAAATTTTCACAAATATTTTTAAAGCATTCAAATAATTTTTCCCTATTAAAGACCATTTCTGGCCTTAAGAAAAAGCTTTTAAATAAAATAGGAAAATAACTTCTAAAATTATATTTTTGTGGTTTCTGGGTATCCTATATCTAATAGGAGTCAAATATATTTTTGGAGAGATTTTACTGCCCTTAATTAAGTACTTGTAGTGCAAACCTCAATTCAGGGTTTTGAAAACTAAAATTTTGAAAATACTATTTGGCCAAATTATTTTTGCAAGAAATTATTTTTATGTCCTATACACATGGCATGATCATTGGGAAAGGTTTTTGGATCAAGGAGAAGGAGTATAAGGGTTGGAGGATTTATTTTATTTTTAGAGCACTTGCAAACAGCAGACAAAATCCAATCAAGACAAAGTCCAAGCACTCAAAAGTTTTTGTCAAACCACATTTTATCACGATTTATCATCTTAAGTGTTGTGCCATGAAAATTGGGGTGTGACAGACCTACCCCTCTTACAAGAATCTCGTCCCCGAGATTCCCAAACTAGGCGCGGAAAGGGATTCAGAAACTTGGATCTGGGGTAGTCTTCAAGTCCTCATGTTGCTTCTGCTTCCGTGTAGTGCCCCATTGAGTTTGAAGTACGCGATGGTGTGGCTTCGTGTATGACGCTCTTCTTGATCCAGGTTGCCAATGGGTAGCTCGCGGTAGGTTAGATTGGGCTAGGGGTCGATGGCTCGGTGGTTAATGCCCTCGTAGAGATCGGGCAAGTTAGGAAGTTGGAAACACTTCCGGGGTTGTGATGCATGGAAAGCGTTGTGCACCGGTAACTCGGTGGCAATTCCAGCCAGTATCTGTCTTCTCTTCGTCTCGTAGTGATCTCAGAGGGGATTGTTAAATCTTGGAGTGATCTCGAAGGGGCCCGATGAATCTTGGTGTGGGTTCCCTTGTCATGGAAATGCTTGGTTCCTTAGAGAGGAGTGGCCTGCAGATACACATGGTCTTTGACGCGGAAGTATACTTCTTGAAGATGGTGGTTGGTGTAGTTCTTCCTCTTAGACATGATAGTCTTCAGATGTTCCTTGACCAGCTCAACGATTCTTCTTCCGTCTTCGGGTAGACGAGTATGTCATCAAAGAAAGATGACAACTAACTTGTCCAAGCACTCCATGAAGTCTATGGGGTGCATAAAGTGGGCTGAGGCATTGGTGATGGTCACGGTTGAGTATTGGCCAAGGTCTTATCGATCTAGAGCCAAAACCCAAGGTCAGGATCCGGCCATGTTGTGGCTTGGTAGGGCGTAAGGGTTTCAAGGATTCTAGTGTGCGAGTGAATGTTCATCATCCCATCCTTGAGCACAGTTCCTGAGATGCCAACTGTGCTATCTAGTCCTCCAAACAGATCACCTTATACCTCCGAAAGTATCATCTCGCATAGGTCAACTCCAAAAGCCCATTAGCTACATAATTCATTAATTCTACAAATCCAATGTCTATGGTGTCCCACATGATCTTCTAATGTCCTATAATCACCAAATACTTGAAAGGGCTACCTTGCTATAGTCAGTCCACCAATTTCCATTATCATGGTCATGTAAACTCCAAGGTCAAGCATATATAGATCCCTAAATAAACTCTGACAATTATTCCAATCTCCTAGTTATGGTCCACCGAGAAACATGGTATCATGATCAAGATCATCAGTCTAAATCCAATTTACTCCAAACCATGTAAAAATTACTCTGCATCCATACTCCACTAAGGTAACCTATTTAATCCAAATCTCATGTCCAACGAGGAATCCTACATGTCTCCCTCAAGTTATTTACGTAATATCGACTATCTCCTATCAATATCATCTGATCAAGTCAAATCCTTGCACTTCCAGGAGTTTCAGCTTGCGATCATAATTTTCCTATAAATCCAATTTACTCAGGGATAATGGAAGCTATGCTAATCTATAATCATGATCCCACCAAGTTCATCTACCAACATGAAAGCCTCATGATCTACCAAAGTCTCAGTCAATTCCTCAGGGTCTCTGATATAAACTCATCAAGTCATTTGTCCTCCGTTCCTATATCCCCAAATTGGTCTCTCCTATGGCATCATCAGTTTTGGTGCTATCTTAGGATGATAATGTGCTCGTTCCCTACGTCCACTAGTTCCATAGTGAACCCAATGTTGAGCGAGGTTACGGAGGCTTAACTGGTTCTCTTTGCAAGACTGTGGGTTAAGCACATGGTTAAGGATTCGAGATGGGTTATCTCATGAAGTCTCGAAGGGTCTAGGGATGGGGTTCCATCATGAGGATAAGAATAACTCTACGGGCTGTACTTGGTCGTGGAGTTTGCAACAAAAGTCTCCAATGCTAGTTGCTTGCAGAGGCAGAATCCTTGGTGCATCTTGTCTTGCTGGTCTTCAGTTGATGAGAGGGATGAGAGGGAAAGGTAACATGGAGGAGGGGGGTGCCTAAAGGGGGTTCTATAGTGCAGGTGCAAACAAACAAGCGCCGAAAGGGCCAAAACAAACAACAAAATAAGGCAGGTGATATAGTCGTGTACTTGTCGCCTAGGGCAAAAAGAGTGACCGACATCAAAACACCAACAAATAAAAACAAGCAACACGCAATCATGGTTCTATTCGAACCATCATACGGACTCGACTGCGCATAGGGGGTACACGACTTATCCTACCCTAGGGGTCCTCGGACTCAAGAGTCGTGCCTTGTGCCTCGTCTGCGCCTTCCGGTTTTCCTCGGTGTTTCTACATCTCTTGTAGTTGTTCGATGAAACGATCCGGGTTGAGCTTGAAGAGTCTTCAACAACTTCTCGCCTGTTGGAGTGATGGGGTGAAGGTGGCTCCTTGTAGCTGGCATTGACGTGGTCTCCTCTTGTCTTCTTAATCATGACGATCCCTTTTGCCTTCTAAGGCGTCGAGTATACCAGGTAGGCAATCCTTTATGTAATGACACTAACAAGGCATAGTAGAGGTCCAATCTGCCGGATATACTGTTGCCAGTATCGTCACCGAGAGCGGGGGATGAAGAGAACTATTTTCCTGCTCACTATAGTGAGGCGGACCAAATGGCTAGGTTCTCATCCACCGGTGGTTGCCAATGCAACAATGATAAGGACAGGGTTGCTCTACTAGCGATGTATATCATGATCTTGCATATCCTATGCCATGATCATCATAGGCTAAGGTCGCATCATCTTGGAGCAATGTCAAGGGTGTCACCATCTCCTGGGTCTTCAGGTCCTCATTCCTCGAGGATGTATCTTCAGTTGGTGTCGTCTGTTGTGATGTCGCCAATCTTATGCTCAAAAGAGGTGGGTGAGTATTTGGCAAGGTGTACTCCTTCTAGATTATCCACGAGGATTACAAGGAATCCGAAGGGTCGGGGCATAAGGGTTCTAGCGACCGTTAAATTTTGAAGGGAAGAGGAAAGTACATAATAGTTTTGAAAAACTTCGAAGGGAAGAGAAGTATAGATAGTTTTGAAACTAGTAGTAGTTTTGGAAATAGTTTTACCCTAACTAACGACCATGCTAACTAAGGCTTCCTACAGTCAGGATGGCTCTGATACCAGCTCTGTGGGGACCCCGAATCATAAGTCGTGATCACCGAATGCACGTGTCAGTGATCCCGAGATCAATGCTCACTTGAACACGTAAGCTGAATAACAAGAGGCTTACATCCATACATACCGTATTACACAAGTAGGACCACTATGGTCAAGTCTTGAGTATAACATTGCAGCGAAATCTTCATCGATAACTTGGACCCATGCCATCTGCCTTAACCCTACGGGCATTACGACCGGAAAGCGTCCTAGCTCGCATGTTCGTCACCAAAGTGTCCTTCATCACATCCTGTTCATTCATGCACGCCAATAAAATAACCAAGTGGCAAGCCAAAGAGTACTTTGAATGTACTACAAGCAACCCATGTTTGGTTCAAGATTCAACAATGCATGATATAGGTAAATTTTTGCAGAAAGCTAGTTTTGAGTGCAATGACATGTTCAACAACTTGCATAGCATGCATCAAGAGGATTCATGTAATCCCTGAGGACAAGTTATAGATATCAACATAAATGGAGTGGGCACCAACCCAACTCAAACATGTCAAGTCCTTGGATTTGACCCATGCAGTTCTCTCCACTCATCCATACATACTCACCAAGTTTCGTAAACATATGGACGTATCCCAAGAGCGGTTACCCAACTGTCCTTGACCGTGCACACGGCTATTCGAATAGTTTTACACTCTGCAGAGGTTGCACACTTTACCCACAAGATCCGGGGAACTTCCGTGTCATCCACGACCCGCGATACCTCAAGTACCCGGGGTAAGCACCCGATCACTATCTTTCCCTAGACGACACTAACGAGGAGTCCACTCGATTGGTAGTAATCCCCGTGCCCAACATTTCACAACTTAAAATTGTGGAGCCTCGCTCCCATATTCATCACATACCACTGGCACGGGGTACCAACAGTGTGTCCGGTGCCCCATAAAAATGTTCTTGGCACGCCCTACAGCACGACCCGTCCCGAGAGAGAGCACCAACTCTCCCCGTCACTAGTAATGCGGGCTCCAAGCTAGTATCGCCTAGGTAATCAATAATGCCCTTTCCCATACAAGGGTAGAGTGGTTGCGCATGTAAGGTTGGAATAACGGTCGCAACCTAAACCAATCTGTTTTTGAAACCACACTCACATATCCTTCTCCGGTACACCACTTCTTGTCAAGTGGTTACCTAGCTCAACATCTCCCTCGGGCATTAGTGGCACCCGACGGGGTTTTCAAAAAGTCTTTGGGAACATATTTGCCTCCATCACCATGCATATTCCCGTCCCTTTTTGCGTAGCAACTACTTTAGCATCCTATCTACTCCCACCGGCATAACCCCCATAAGGAGGTAGGGTCATGCACAATGCAAGTATCAATGAGGAAGTAACAAAGGCAACCAACCAACGTGGTTTACCATCTCATCATGATTCCGATGCAACAATAATAAGTGATATATGACATGCATAAAAAGCTTTCATAGACATGGTCAAAGGGCTGCTTGCCTGTTTCATCAGAGTCTTGAGATCTTCTGGTCCTTCTCCAAGTACTCCGTCTACTTCATCAACCTTATCCTACGCACCGACGAGAGATAGCTGTGGGCCGGCCCAGCGGCTCGGCCACGCGAACGACAGGCGACGTCGAAGGCGTATTTTGCTCGGCCCGCCTCCACTTGCCAGCGTGGCCTGGTGGCTGGGCCACTGACGAGCGGGGCCCGCCTGCAGGCCATCGTTTTCGTCTTCCTCCCGTGCGCTCGCCTGGCCGAGGGAGCAGGGAGCCCCGACGACGACTGCCGGCGCTATGGAGCACCTCCGGCGATGCTCTGGCTATGGATGAGCTCGGCGTCGAGCGCCGCATCCATTGGTGTATGCCACGGCTGCCGGGGATGGTCGAGGCGACGGCGGCTTGGATGCCGGCGGACGGCGGCGTCGGGCGAGATTGGGCACGACGCTACGGTGCGTCCTCGGACGAGGGAAAGAGCGTGGGAGTTCCGCCTTGCTCAGGGGAGCCTGCTGGTGGAGAGAGGAGAGGGAGAAGAGCTCGGGCTTGGATGAATTTAGGTGGAGGCCGGCGGCGGCTCTCCGGCCATGGAGGGCTATGGAGGGCGCGGGGAGAGGAGTGAGTTGGTCCAGGGGGTCTCTGGGAGGGAGAGAGAGGCAAAGGAGTAGAGAGGAGGGCCTGGGACGGCTTCAAGTAGCCGATTCGTAGCTCACCGTGGACGCGGCCTACGGGTGCCCGCGGGAATGCCTAGGGTGGCCACGGGAGAAGGCTTGGGGCTGTCTGCGGCGCTCTTGGGGGTGGTGTTGGGTGTAGGGAAGGGAGAGAGAGAGAGAGGGGCGAGCTCCCGGTGGAGCCACGGGCTCGCGCACGCATTGGCCGGCTCGGGCGGCTCTGGGCACGCGCGGCACGGGCATGGCAGAGAGGGGAAGGAGGGGGCCAGCACGGTGGCGTGTTGCGGACGTCGAGGCACCGCGACTGGCGCGAAGGGGAGGCTCGAGGTGGTCGGGGGACGCGGCGTCGACGGTCGGGAGCACGCTGACGTGCTCCAGAGCGCGCAAATGGCCGGCACCCGCGGCTTTTCCTCGCGTCCTCACACGCCCACTTGCGTCTGGAAGCTGCAGGGGGGAGTAAACTATGTGAAAATGGCATTGGATGCCACTGGGATCCACTAGAGTGAGGAGGAGGTTGAGAGAGAGAAAATGGTGCTGTCGAGAGAGGGAAAGAGCTTTCACCCCCATCATCATGGCTCCTCGGGCGGGGAAAGATCACAGGGTTAGAGGAAGACCAGATGATCTTTGTGGGAGAAAGCTTGGCTCGTGGAGATTAGTGGAAATGGCCAAAACATGCATTTTAAATTTCTGCCAGAAGGTGTTTGATGGTGGTTTGGGCAAGAAGATGAACTCCTCTGGTCATTAGGCTTGACAGGGTCAAATGGTATGATAAAATAATAGGTTCCACCAATATTGAGTCCATTTGGGCAAAGTTGCCAATGCAACTTTTGTAAACCCTAGAAATCAACAGAAATGGACTTCCCTAGATTTAGTCATGCAAACCTATTCTCCTTGATGCACCACTTGGTGTAGTTTCATCATTTGAGGTTCTGAACATGACCACAAAAGTTGAGATCAAAAGGAGAAAGTTGCCAATGTAAAGTTGTTCAAATCTGGTTCTGGACAGGAAGGGTTTTGGGGCTCTTTGATCAAGTTAACTTGCTCTCCAACTTGTGCCATTTGGTGTAGATGAATTATTAGACCGCTTGAGCATGTTCACCAGGTTTGAGAACATTTGGACATGTTTGGCAATGTAAAGTTTCTCAAACTTCAAAATGGACAGAAATGATTTTGAGGGGGTTTCATGGGGTTATACTATTCTCCATGACATGAGACTTGTCATGGTCATCAAACATGTCATATGTGACATGCTAGAATTTTCTTGGAATTGTTGGGGAATATTTCCTGTAGAAATATTTCAAATCCTTAAAAGGGGCAGAAATGGTTTTGGGAGGTTTTGTCCAATATTTTGAACATGACCATGTGTTGAAACTCTTATATATGGACAATATATGTCCACTGAGTTTCCCTAAATTTTCACAAATATTTTTAAAGCATTAAAATAATTTTTCCCTATTAAAGACCATTTCTGGCCTTAAGAAAAAGCTTTTAAATAAAATAGGAAAATAACTTTTAAAATTATATTTTTGTGGTTTCTGAGTATCCTATATCTAATAGGAGTCAAATATATTTTTGGAGAGATTTTTACTGCCCTTAATTAAGTAGTTGTAGTGCAAACCTCAATTCAGGGGTTTTTGAAAAACTAAAATTTTGAAAATACTATTTGGCCAAATTATTTTTTTCAAGAAATTATTTTTGTGTCCTATACACATGGCATGATCATTGGGAAAGGTTTTTGGATCAAGGAGAAGGAGTATAAGGGTTGGAGGATTTATTTTATTTTTAGAGCACTTGCAAACAACAGACAAAATCCAATCAAGACAAAGTCCAAGCACTCAAAAGTTTTTGTCAAACCACATTTTATCACGATTTATCATCTTAAGTGTTGTGCCATGAAAATCGGGGTGTGACAGGTGCCGACTCTCTCACATCGCGAGAGCGATGCCAAAATCTTTTGATTTGACATCGATGCGTATTATGTGGCATACTTTTGTGAAATATGGCATCAGCCACATAGTGGAAGGCAACAAATGCCCAAGCTCTTCACGTACTCCTAGGTAAATGAGAGGAAAGAGAAATAGAGAGAGAGAGAGAGAGAGAGAGAGAGAGAGAGAGAGAGAGTGAAAAATATCAATAGCGAGCCAACCCTATCGTATGAGCGAATGATATTGGTACCTCTTGATGACACGACAATCTTATACAGCCAGCTGCTTTAATATGTTCTCTTCTTTTGCAGATAAAAAAAGACCCAAAAGTGAAAAATGTGCTGCACTATAAAAATCTCATCGAATGCCTTGATCTCCATCTTAAGAAATTGATTTGATCGACTACCGAGGCAGCACATCAGAGATTAAATTGGCCAGGTTCTATGTTCTGGAGGCAAGTGTGCTCAAGGTAATGAGGTTTGGCGTTCTCTGGTGCAACAATGAATGGCGTGCTGATCACCGCAAGCGCCTAAGGCTAAATGACAAAGTCTCCGCAGAAGCTGAATTTTTTTTTGAAACATCAAGTGGCCAGAGACTCGAAAACTTATTTGCCCATTAGTGACTTGTCAGGGCGGTGGATTTTAGTTTGTACGATAATGCTGCATCCACCTAAAGTAACGAAAGTTCTTAGGCTTAGACGCTTGCGGTGAATCAAACATGTCCTGAGTTGGTGATGATGTTGTGCCTGCCATCTTTCACCAATAGCCGTCGGATCTAGATCTGACGCATACAAATCAAACTTCTCCAGTTTTGCAAAAAGATGCCCGCACTTGTTCCCTATTTACAAACAACTCCTCGTCTCTCACAATCAGCCTTATCTCCTCCCCACCACATCTAGAAGGCCATAGAAAAATCTGGTGCGATGGCCGCTGCCGGCGCCGTCCACCCCCGAATCTTGGTGTTCCGTGCAAAGCACGGGCATCTACGCACGAGAAATTATGTCGAACACGGCTAGTTGTAAGCAGGCTAGGTCTACAACCATGATGATAGTGACTGTAGACGGTGAGGCTGACTATGGTATGCCGAACACGACGCCTTTACTCAGGTGTCATCTCCGGCGTAGGGTCTTGTCACTTCATTGTGAGGAGCAACACGTAATAATTTGACCAACGGGTAGTACAGTGCTACTACATTGGTAGTACTACTACTAGTACTAGCACCACCATCTCGATTTAGTAGTACTACCACGTCCATCTGGATTTAGTATTTGACTAGCAATATCTAGTAATGCATGTCACAAAAAATGTACTACTCCCTCTATAAATAAATACATGGTGTATTGTTTTATTCCTACCGGCAAGATAACTTAATGTCTTTTTGCTACTACTTAATAGGATTACATGCAATGAACTAACCACTGCATGTGATGTTTGGTAGTCTCAAGTCATTGAAAGGATGCACGGCCCACATCTCTCATTGGTTGATATATCACGAAATAAGAAACGAGGAGGGTGTTAACCACTTACAAAACATTTCTGGTTACATGCATTAACATTTTATTAGTTAAATCAAAGGTCAAAACTTGGCACAAAATGCAAAGGGGACCAATAAACCAGTAAACATCAAAGTTCTCTCATTTGGCCCCAACCAGAGGTCCGGTGAGATGACTATACTCAACCGGTGTAGGGGGGGGGGATGCAGCTTCATTGACTTACTACACCTGCCTTTGGGTGTATGACACGTGGACCCAACTGGTGGCTGGCCAACCTGTCATACAACCAAAGGCAGGTGCAGCAGAGGGGCGAGGAGTAGATGGCCAACACGCACGTGAATTCAACGCAGTCTGCACTTCTCATATAAAGGCTCCCGCCATTCCAATTTTTGAAATCCTACGCACCTACGCACCCAAGGGCAAGAGTGATCACTCCAATCGCAAGATCAGTTGAGTAGAAGCTAGACCCATGGAGGCGATGAGCGCGAGCATCAAGCGGCTGTGCCAGATGGTCCACGACGCTGGCCTGCGGCCCGGCACCGAGGAACGTCTCCAGGTAGTGCTCGAGGCCGCCAGGGCGAGGGGCCGCTTGGACGACAGCTTCGTCTCCTTGTTCGACGAGGTACTCGTCGGCTTCCTCGACAAGTTCACCATCGTCAAGAAGCTCGCGGACGACCCTGACGTACACCTCCAGCCCATGCACCCAGGCTCTGTGATGCCTGCCACCCTCAACGGCCTCTATGGTGACAACCTCTTGACGACTTGGTGGCCTGCGACGCCGCCCGTCGCGCGGAGAATGTCCACTCGAGGTCGCGCCGCCGCCTGGCGCTGGCGCAGAAAGACACCATCGACATAATCACCCACATCTACGCGCAAATCGTCCACAAGGACTACTACATGCAAGAGGAAGACGATAGGACGATGGCCTTCTTGGACCGGAGGGCAACCTTGGACGGCATTGTTCAGAAGCACGTTGAGCTTGCCGCCAACGCCGCTGCTCCTCACATGTCGGTTGGTGACCCGGTGCACTAGGGCGTGAGGATGTCGTTGATGGATTCGTATGTATCTTTATCTTTCCGTCAAATCCATGTAGTAGTATATGGTACTACTAGTAATTATCTTACCTTTCGCATCAACTTCAAAATTTTCGTACGAAATCCATGCATGAACCGCGCCAGAACCAAACTTCTCATTACTCTAGGGAAAATCGTTATTTCTATCTATCGGTCGCGCCATGGAGCAGAACCAAATTTTACAAGTTACAAGTTCAAAAGGAAAAGCATGCCGTGTTCGCGTCGCACCCCCACACGGTTGGTCCGACACGCCGCTCAAGGGGGAATGCGTGCTGTGTTGCATTTTCACTTACAAGTGGGACCGTAGTTGGGCAAACCGACTATCGACAAACCCCCACCGCGCCCACCGCGCGGTGGCTGAGAAAACAGGAGGGAGAAGAGATGGCTGTAGCACGAACTCCAAGAAAATTGGTGTCGGATGGGACTCGTGTGGGTGGCGTGTGCCGTACTGCTAGACATGAATGCTAGTTTTTGCCCATGCCACCCCACTATATCGAGGTGCTGGTTACGTAGAACAAATTTCATGGAGTCCGTGCTCAGCCCTCCTCTATCTCTCTTCTCAGCCAGCCAGCAAACACGCGGAGCCCATCGTCTGTTTGCTCATATGCGGTCCCACATGTCAGTGAAAACGCAAGAGGACCCACTGAACCTGCACATCTTTCACCTCTACGTGGGTGTGATGAAAAACAAATCCAATAAAGATCTTCGGTGGCTGCTTTTGGATTTACTCAAGTGTAGTAAGATTCTATTTACAGTTTAACCCAAGATGCACATCACGCGACTTCAACTACCACTCTATTTTCTTGCATGACACGACACGGATCTTTGGATGTCCTACGATGTCGGCAAAGGAGGAAGAACTCGACCAAATCTTGGTTGTGCTCTCGGATTAGACTAGTTGTGCTAACTTAAAATTTTATTGTGTAGAATGGATGCAAGTTTTGGTATTGGGAAGAAGAGTACAACGATATATTGAAAGAGCGCAATTTAGTAGATGTTCTAGCTCTTTTAGCTAGCATAGAGGCTAGAGATGACACTAGTGCACTTGCTGATAGAATAGAGGCTAGACATGTCTACTTCTTTACACTCGAAGAAGAAAGAAGCACGTAAGATCGAGCCTCCGCAGATCAACAACGAATTCATCGAGAAGGCACTAATCCAACTTATAGGAGCAGTTATGAAAGTTGGATATCTTCTAAAATGTATTATTGTGGTTCTTGTTTTCTTTGGTCTTGCTTTTATAGTCAAAATTTTGGTGATGTATTTGCATGTACCAAAAAATCAATGATGAAAAAATATACGTGTTTGCAAAGAAAAATGTACGCGGCCGGGATGCGTCCGCGCGTTCAGCGCACGGCCACCGCATCCGAGAAATGGCCCGGACACGACCCCATTACCCTACCCAAACGGACAGAATCCGGGCAAAATGGAGGTCCGTTTGGGGTCGTGCGTTGGAGTTGGCCTTACAAGTGGGACCGCAGTTGAGGAAACCGACTATCGGCAGACCCCCCACCTCGCCCGCCGCACGATGGCTGAATTAGAGAAACGACGAGGTTGAAGAGATTGTTGTAGCACAGACTCCAAGAAATATGGTGTCAGATGGAAGTCGTGCTGGTGGTGTGTGCCGTACTCCTGGACGTGAATGCTTGTTCTGGCCCATGCCACCCTACTACATGTAGCGACCCGACCCGAATGGATCAAGTCTCTGTGCTTAAGTGTCATCCCTGGATCAGTATGCTAACACATACAGTACTCGAGGATTTATAACAGAGGTAAATGACATGTATAAAGTAACGTAAATACTATTACCTCAATCCAAATAGCGGAAGTAACAACAAGGTTGTGGATTCCCATCAACACCAACGGCAAAGTTGAGTGTAGAAATCGTAACCCTAACGTATGACTTACTCGTCGTAAGAAATCCTGCAACATGAGACGTTGCAGCCACAAAGGGTCAGTACATTGAATGTACTGGCAAATTCACACCATAGGAGAATGATGAATAAAAGGCTATCACTACATGCATATTTGGCTGGTGGAAAGCTCTATGGTTATAGTTTTTGCAAAAAGCCAATTTTTCCCTACTACAAAGGAATAGATTTTAATTTAACTATCATGGTGGTTGAAACATAATTGAGAAGGTATAACCCCAACTCAATCCCAATTAAAGTAGTTAACATCCCAACAATATTAATTAAGAGTGATGAGATACATATGATAACTCAAGTACTAGATACTCAAAATTGTCCATAACCGGGGACACGGCTAACCATGATTAGATTGTACACTCTGCAGAGGTTTGAGCACTTTTCCCCACAAGACTCGATCGCCTCCGTTGATTTCTCGCACTGCATGGTGTTTGAGAAGCGGATGACCGAGACACAGTCTTTCAGAAACATTAACTCTCTACTCAGGGTAGACCATACCAAACCTACAAAACCCACTACCTGCTGATCTACCTCTTCAAGAGCTTCATGTAACTTACTCAACTATGCTAGAGCCCATAATAACTTGTGGCTGCACACGGAAGTTTCTAGCATGAATCATCTCAGTTCCTTTGAGCACTGGTGGCGGTCCATAGGAAGATCACACGGTACCCCGGATTTCCAAAAATACAGGCAACACTGGGTACCCAGTGTGCCTCAATCCACCAGATGTTAATTTAAGTTGCCACCTTAAGTTGAACCATTAATTAACAATCTCACATCATCATGGATTTCACTCACCCAAACCACGTCTCTGAGCATAGCATGGCAATATAAGCATAACGTAGAAGTAACTCCCAAGGTTTGAATGCAGGACAATAGGTTCCTACCTCATCAACTACTTCCCAACCCACATGTTATCAAACCTACTCATGCAATGTTTGATGGTGAAACTAATGCATAAAAACTGGGTATGAAAGGGATATGATCAAAGTGTGAACTTGCCTGCAATGTTGATGAAGATGATTCGCACTCAAAACTCTTGATAGTTCTACTCGTCACACTCCGGTCAATCTATCGTAAGCAAGCAGTAGTAACCACACATAAGCAATCACTCAAAAGATCGGAAAGAATGAAGAAAACAATTCAGAAAACATCGAAAACAAACAAATAACTCTTGCAACATAAAATAGTTTCTAACAGTACCAAAATTAGGTGGATTTAGCCTTATCAGAAAGTTTAGGTCAAGAGCTTCGCTTTGCAAAAAGAATCAACTCAAACGGAGTTACGGTACTCAAGTTATGAACAAAAAAAGTTTGAATATAAATCTGAACAAATTTTGAAATTTGAAAATTTTAAAAAGTTGACGTGACAGGTTAACTGGATAGGTGAAAACAAGACGAAACTATAGGCGCTGGTTTTATCTAATTTGGATGAACGGGTAAAAAGTTATGGCTATTTGAAAAATCAGGGCCAAGCTATTTTATGGAAGAAAAAATAGATACGGCTAAAAGAATTTTAGGTCTAATGTATAAATTCAAAGACAAATTAGTAATCTAATTATTGTATCATACTAGTCTAGAAAATAATAAACTACGGAGGTATAAAAAAGAAAAAAAACAAAGAAAGATACCTTTATATATAAGGCAAAGAACAGACAACTTCGGAGAGAAAGACAATTTCCAGAAGTCGCGCCAGATAGGAGAAGAATACTTTTAGCTAGTCAAACCAAAATATTGATTTAACCCGCAATGAATAATTTTTGGAGGCTCTATGTGTCTATATTTATAGGTGGAAAAAAGGTTTAGGGGTTAAAGGCTAGGCAATGTGGGACTAAACGTAGACGAACAAATAAAATAAACGGGAACCGCATGGGCTAAAAGCACCACGGGCCGGCTGCGCGCGCACGTACACGACGCTGCAGTTTTTTTTTATTTGAAGTTGAAAAGAAACTATGGAGAGAAAGAAAAAAAATGGGAAGCATTATGGCCGGCTGGGCCTGGCCCACTTAGGAGAGGAAAAACAATGGGGCGCCTGAAGCTACTATACTGCACATGTAGGCGATAAATAAATATGGGCCGCATGTACAATATTTTTAATTTTTTGAATAGAAACAGAAGGAAACCGGATAAATAAAATAAAATAAAATTTTATATAGGCATATTATATATCACAATTTTCAGAAAACGATTTCCTACAAGTTGAACATTTTTCTGGAGTCAAATAGAATACACACAAATTCCAATAAAACAAAGAGTGCTTCTGCTCTAGTAAAATCCAGTAAAAATCCTTTTAAAAATACCTAAATTAATTTAAATTATTTCTCTCCAATTTTCTGATGTAGGGAATCATGTTACCCTATTTTCCATATATTTTAGTTTTGGAGAAAAATAATTTGAATAAAACTCAAATAACTCCAAATTGAAAATAAATTCAAAAGAACTTCGAATTTAATTCTTTGAAACTCCCAACTCATATTTCATATGTTTTGAAAAAGTCATTTTATCTTCGCTCGTGAAAATCATTGAATTGCATAAAGTTCCTAGGTTGGAAATATTTTCCAAATGAAATTCAAATATTTTCAACACCCCTTGTCATTTAAATAAATGGAAGAAGTCATGTCATCTTGTCTCGAGGGTTTTGTGGTGAAAAGAATTTGAATTCACGGAGATCACGAATGCAAAATGAAAATTTGGGAAAGTCCTTTTATTCCCTCTCATTTAACTTTCAAAAAGTTTCGAATTTCACTCAATTTCACACAATCAATCAAACAATCAATCAAATCTATCTATTTATTATAACATTCCAAAATTTAGAATTTTGGGATGTTACACTACACCTACTACTTATAGTAGTAGTAGTATCGAGGATTTGAGGTGCTGGTCACATACAACGAACACATTAACATATGGCCCACCTCACACCGTCGCCAAATTTCCTGGAGTTTGTGCTAGGTTAAAAAGTGTTCTTTGTGAGGATGGGTGGCTGGTCTCAAGTTTAAAACTTGTTGTATTACGTACGTAGACATAGATATAGTGCAGCATATGAAGCTAGTACAAATAGTGTACTATTGTTGATTGGCCTCATCCGATAACCTGTTGCAATGCACGTACAATTATGTATTCAGAAAATATTTTTTTGCCTCGTCGCAACACCCACTCAGAGAAGCGACTCAAAAGCCATTCATAAATTTAGTAAGTTTATCACAGGCATATCATTTTATTACATACAACAGGTCATCAGCCCACAACGACAACGAGGATACATTATAAATACTAAAGTTTTCATCACACAAAAAATAACAAGCAACGAAATGAACTTCAACTCAACCAATCATCGGCATTGGAAACGCTTGCTTTGAACCACAAGTGATTCTCTAGGAAGGGCCAGCTACTATCAATCACGAGACCAACGCAGGACTGATCATCCTGGCTGAAGCGGCCTACTATATCACGACGAGGGTAGGGAACCACCGCAATGTCTTGCTATCTTTTCCCATTAAGAAATTGGAATGCTTATATTTGTGAGTCTATGTTTCAACTAGTGCCACTTTTATAGTAATCACACTTTCAATATCTATGCAAACAGGGATGCTCGATTTTAGTGGAACTGCACAAAAAGTCCAACTGGTTCAACATTAGGAGCATATTTTCTTCCAAACCTTTATATCCAATTGGTGGCACTATGAGCTGTTCATTACGAAGGTACATGGTTTGCTACTATCTTGCTACTCTTTTTGTACTGTCATTAGATAGTAATACTAGTGGTTTGCATGTGAATTTATTGCAGGATGGACCTACATTGGAGGTGTAGGACAGGATTTAATGATTGGATGCTCAATTTTGGTTGTATCGATTTCCCCTCTTCCATCACTGCGAACATGGATATCCTTGGTCTGATGAAGAATAGGCGCTATATTTCTGCTCTGAACCAGCAAATCAATTCAGTATGAAATTGTCCAGGGCAAAACATGACTGCCCGTTGCTATTTGGCAAACACACAAAGTGACCGCAATTTTGGTTGAACTGCACAAGAGAATAGTATAGTCACTGCATGTAGTGCCATTTCAAAATAGACACAGGAAGATTGGATAGTCACTTCATGGACTGCAGAAAAGTAGTATTGTACTATTTATTGGCCAACACTAGGTGCTTCATTGCTTTGGTGTTATTATACAATGGGCATCATTTTGCCAAAGTTAAAGTTTGTATTCCGAAAATAGTCTCGCCGTGTGATCGTGAGAAGACCAAATCATATTGCAGTGGATGTTCCTCCATCATGTGTGGTTCATTCTCATGGTTCCAACTGTTGGTGAAACCACTTATGTTTGCAAGAGGAATTGTAGACTTCACAAACAAATTTGTCTTTCAATCTGTACTGAATGTTGGCCAAGAGAAGCATCCATGTTAGTAGGAAGAACATATGTTTTTTCTAGATCTTTGCTTTTGGAGCTACATATTTATATATGATCTGTGAATCATTGAGATGCATTAACATGTTGATCTTATGTATGGGAATCGTACTAGTTGGTTTTGAATTTGGGCTACTAATGTGAACATATTACAATGCCAGGCCTGTGAGTCTCGTGTGAACATTTTGAATGGATCGGCTCTTACTGCTGTGCACAACATGATCCTTATTTCTGTGTTCTCAGTGTTTACAAGTTACTAACAGTTCCTTATTTCTGTTCGCTCAGTGTTTACAAGTTACTGATCAATCACTAGCTAGCCTACTAATGCCCTCCTGGCAGTTATAGTTTCGACGTAAGATCCGAAGTGGTAGTTTTTTGAATAAAAATGCCTACCTCTAAAGAAACTGACAAGCTACTCTGACGAAAATGCCATGCGAATCTGAAGAAACTGCCAGCAAAAACGTTCACAAATGCCTTATCTCCCACCGAACGTTCATCAGCTAATGCGATTGTACACGTACACCATCCGACCTACTCGATCCTACATGTACACATCCGACCTACTCGATCCTACACGGATAAATAGCAGATCACGCACGTGCTACCTCCTTTCCGGTTTGCAGGGCTCAATTCAAAAAACGACCTACTCGATCCTACACAAATAAATAGCGGATCACGCATGTACTACCTCCTTTCCGGTTTGCAGGGCTTAATTCAAAAATCTAACCAACCAAGGTAGATGATGAGTGGTGGAATCATTTTTGACAAGGAGGGAGTACCTCATCTGGATGATTCGAGTGCACTCGTTAGACCGTCATGCCCGCGTGCGGCCCAACACGGACGGGGAGCACCACTGACGGGACGGGACAACACAGTCATAATTTTAGTTTTTCTAGTTTTCCACGGCAAGCTGGCGCACTAAGCCATGCCTGCTTATGCATTGAATTCCGATGATCGCGATGACCGTCGCGTTTCCCGCGACACACTAGTGACCTACCTTCCGCCTATAATTACTGTTTCCCGGGCTTCTCCGGTGGCACCATCACCCAACTCGCCCTATCCTCATAAGCCCCCACCGGCCCGACATCGCTCGCCACTTATCCTCGCTCTCGCCACGTCCGCCATGCCCCCGCCCGTCCGCGATAGGCGACACCGGAGGCGGTCACCGCCGGAACTAGTGTTTGGTTTTTCACCGGAAGGCAGACGGAGGGGGGAGGCATTCTATCAGTCTTTAGATGGCAATGTGGACTATGAGGAGTTGTTGGAGCGCGACCGCCTGGCGGAGGAGCAGCGTATTGCCGATTTGCACCGCCAGTGGGACATGGAGCAGCAGCGCACCGACGCTCTGAGTCGCGAGCAGAGCGCCCGCAACTGGGCTGACTACATGGAGGCCGGTGCCCGGCAAATAGCCCTGGAGGCTGTCGGGCACGCACGCGTTCGCGACGCCGATTTTTACTACCAGTTCGTCGAGTGGGTTTCCCGCTTAGAAGCTGAAGCTTCGGTGTACCAAGCGGCAAGGAAAGGGCCAACGCGCGCGAGCAACGCGCCCTATCGCACCTCTGGCAAGTCCAAGGCGAGGCGGAGGACGCCGGTGCTGGCGTGTAGCGTGTACCGCAGATGGCGGCCGGCATCGTATAGTTAGCTAAGAGTAAGTTAGTACTTGTACGCTACTAGAGTATTAGTGGGAGTAGATAGTTAACTTGGCTATGATGGTTGTCAACATGGAAGTTCAGTACTCTATATGTGGGCCAAACCTGTTACTTTGCTCTGAATGTTGAACTTTCCATTTGAACGTATGGAATGGGCTGTTATTTTTTTAAATGGGTTGTATTTGTCCTTCACGGGTTTAGAGGCTGACTTGTGGGCCTACCAAGTTGACGCGTACACAATCAGGAGATGATTGTACATGGAGAGGATGACAACAGGGACCCGCCAAGGTCATGGCAGTACGCAAGCAAGTGCCTCCTTATTTCAAGCCAATAAAAAAATGGCTCCTCCTAATGGATTTCCTTCATCTGGGTCCCATTGCCATTGTCAACGTAGTCAATAAACGAGAGAATTACTGTGAGCGGTGACACGAGGGACCCAAAGAGCTCGCCCAGCTTATTTTGCTTTGGGTTAATTTGATAAATGACACTCCAAATCTGGTGTTTCCGAGAAATGCCATCGCAATTTCAAACTTTGAAAATGCCATTTCATGCCATTTCCAGTGGCATTTTCAAAGTCCGGAGTGGTGTTTTCAAAGTTTGCAAATTGCGTATGGCGTTTTCCAAAGTGTGCAAAATTGCGTGGCATTTTTAAAGTTTGGAAATTGCGGTGGCATTTTTATGAATCGCCATAATTGGAGTGGTGTTTATCTAATTTGTTTTGAGACGGAAGCAGGGTGTCAACTGGGCTGTGCAGGGCACTCTGGCCTGTCTAGACAACCTTCTCTTTTATGTTTACCACAGACCAGCCCAGTAGTTTTTTTCTTTTTGAAAATGGCTAGCCCAGTTTTTTTGTGATTAGCCAAGTAAGTCGCTTTGTCAGGCCTGTTGGGCTGCAAATATTTCAAGACGAGGAGAGCTTCATTCGGCTGGCCGATAAAATGGCCTATCAGTAATGAGAAATGGGTTGTATATTTTTAAAACACATCAAACCGACAATTAGTTTCAAAATTCTTTTTTTTCATTTCGAGATTTTAAATTGCATTGATTTTTATGCGTGGACAATTTTTTGGATTTTATATTGATATACATTTATTTTTAAAATCAGTTTGAATGTGACTCAAAATTTCGGGATTAAAAATAGCTCGGACCGCTTTTGAAATATGCAAAATTTCGTATAATTTTTAACCGTGGCCACAATATGGGTTGTAATGCTAACAAAAGAATATGGGCTCCAAAAAAACCTTAAGAATTAGCAAATGGGCTGTAAATTATTAGAAATAATGGCGATGGGCTGTATGCTGTTTTCCATAGATTTGAGGCTTTCCTAAAAAAGGTTGGCGACAAGTAGTGATTGTTGGATGTCCATCCAACGGCCGTCGTCTTCTTCAATCTCTGCTCTTCTGCTCCAGCCGCTCAAACAAGCTGGCGGGACTACTGCTCCCTCCTCCCATGGTCGGCTATGCTTCCAGCAGCCTCACCACCCCACCGTACTCCCATCGCTGGCCTAGCCATCCTCTACTCACCCACACTGCTTGTTATTCTCCAATGACGGCAGACGAACGAAAAACCTCTCGCAACAGACTCCCTCTGCGTGGGAAACAACTACCGAGTCATCCCTGCCTCCGTTTCGTTCCCTTGATAGGCCTCGCCGTCGTCCATCGCCCTGGTGCTCTCGGCGCGGCCTGGTCAATGTGGTCAATGACCGACATGCATCTGAAGTGGACTGTACATGGAGAGGCTGACAGCTGGGTTCACGGCCGCACGCAAGGAAATGCCTCCTTATTACGTGCAAAATAATTATTCCTTCACCTGACATCTGGGACCCACCGAAAGGGCCCCTGTATTTCATGAAAAAAACGTTACCGCTGCTGAAAGCTCGGACCCACCAACTGTATCTTCGCACGCAAGGAGGTGCCTCCTTATTATGCACAAAAAAAATGAAAACTCCCCCTGCTAGCTGGGACCTAGTATAGTGGCAGGCTGACTTGTGGGCCTATTAAGTTGACGGGGATGGAGGGCTTTGTCAACTTAGTCAATATGCACGATTCTAGCTCCAGTGACCGTACGATGTCCATCCAACGACCGTAGTGCTTCTTCAAACCAGCGCCCAAACCAGCGCCGGTCGTGCTTCGTGCTCCTGCCTCCCGTGGCCGGCTGCGATGCGGCGGAGGCCTCACCGCCCCCTACTACTCCCACCGCTGGCCAGGCCATCCCTCTACTCACCCACACGCCCTATTATTCTGCGGCGACGGCAGCCTCACACCGCAGCGAACCAGTGAACCCTCATACCCCTCTACGCGTGGGCATCCACTGCCGCGTCTTCCCCAGCTCCGCGTCGTCCCCTTCCTAGGCCTCGCCATCGTCCACTGCCCTGGTGCTCTCGGCGCGGAATGGTCAACATGGTCAAGCAACGGCTTCCATCAGACGTGGACTGTACATGGAGAGGCTGACAGCTGGCTCCACGGCCGCAGCAAGGAAGTGCTTCTTTATTATGTGCAAAATAATTATTCCTCCACCTGATAGCGGGGACCCACTGGACGGGCCACCGTATTTCATGAAAAAAATGTTTCCCCCTGACTGTTGGGACCCACTAGCTACATCTTCGCACGCAAGGAAGTGCGTCCGGGCAAAGAAAATGATTCGCCCCCCTGACTGCTGGGACCCACCAGCTACATCTTCGCACGCAAGGAAGTGCCTGACAGTCGGGACCCACCTGGTCGAAGCGTACGTAGCGTTGTCATTCTGGTCGCGAACGTGTACGTACATACTGGTCGATGTAGAGGCGCGCATGTGTCGTAATAGAGGCGCGCATGTAGCATGTACACATACGTACAACGACCAATGTGCAAGAAAGAAAATATGGCCACATACGTACATATGGGCTGGGTCTTGAACGCCTACTCGCGCATACGTACGGCCAGGGCTCGTGTGCATGGCTGGGTCGGAACAGAGAAACAATGTCGTCGTCGTGTTCATGGGGAGCCAACCGGTTGGGTCAGAACGGAATTCATCGTCGTGTTCATCAAAACAGGGGTCCTGTTCATCAGGAGGGGTGTGGCGTACCAAAAAACGGGACTCCACGAGATACTGTTCGTCTCCACCATCGACCCCCTCCAGCCTCCATGGGCTACTGTTCATCCACCGTCGACCTCCTCCAGCCTCCACCTGCGACTGTTCATCCACGGGCTCCTGTTCATCTAGCCTCCACCGCGCGCTACTCCACCGGCTACTATTCAACCAGCCCTCTCCATGGGCTCCTGTTCAACCACCCCTCCACGGGCTACTGTTCATCCAGCCCTCCACCGTCTACTGTTCATCCAGCCCTCCACGGGGTGGTCTTGTTCATCCAGCCCTCCACGGGGTTCTATTCATCCAGTCCCAACCGGCTCGATCGATCGGGGTCCTGTTCATCCTGAGGCAACACCACGGGGTCCTGTTCATCCAGAGGCAACACCACGGGGTCCTGTTCATCCACCCCCACCGGGAACTGTTCATCCAAATCCCCTAGCAACGCTCACTGTTCATCCAGAGGCAGCATCGATCGACTTGATTAGCGGCGATGGCGAAGAATCGCCGATCGGGTTCAGTTAACAGCCATCGATCGATCGCTCGGGTTCCGTAACGCGTAGCCTGCAGTGCAATTGCTCGGGCTCAGTTAGACCCCAACGCCTCGCTCGGGTTTAGTTAGAGCCCAACACCTCGCACCCGCGCGTGCGTGTACGAGAGAAACGCGCAATGCTCGGCCCCGACCACCCACCGTAACCGGGAACACCCCGATATTTTCCTCGCCCTCGCTTCTACCACGGTTTTTTCCGTCATGGACGGCCCAAAGAATGTCATGCAGCTGCGGCTCCGGCCCGCCCAGGATGAAAAGCCCATTTTGTGTCATGATTTTTTGTCATAGAAGTAGGAGCCCACCACATCTATGATGATACCGGGTTTTGTCACAATTATCGTCATAGAAGTGTCATAAGTATGACAGAATTTTTTTTCGTTTGGCCCAAAATGTCACGGATGTGTCTTTTTTTGTAGTGCAAACTACAAAGGCTTCGTGATGAACTATAATATGGAAGGGATGGATAAGACAATTCCCGAGCTCTTCGCTATATATGCTCAAAGATGCGGTGGTAGAAATCAAGAAAGAGCATCAAGTGTTGGTGGTTAACAAGACCACTAGTTTCAAGAAAAAGGGCAAGGGAAAGAGGGGAACTTCAAGAAGAATGGCAAGAAAGTTGTCACTCCCGGGAAGAAGCCCAAGTCTGGACCCAAGCCTGAAACTGAGTGCTTCAACTGCAAAGGGACTGGTCACTAGAAGCAGAACTGCCCCAAGTATTTGGCGGATAAGAAGGATGGCAAAGTGAATGAAGGTATATTTGATATACATGTTCTTGATGTGTACCTTACTAATGCTCGTAGTAGCGCCTGGCTATTTGATATTGGTTCTGTTTCTCATATTTGCAACTCAAAACAAGGGCTACGGATTAAACGAAGATTGGCTAAGGATGAGGTGACGATGTGCGCCGGGAATGGTTCTAAGGTCGGTGTGATCGCCGTCGGCACGCTACCTCTACATCTACCTTCGGGATTAGTTTTAGACCTAATAATTGTTATTTGGTGCCAGCGTTGAGCATGAACATTATGTATGGATCTTGTTTGATGCGAGACGGTTATTCATTTAAATCAGAGAATAATGGTTGTTCTATTTATACGAGTAATATCTTTTATGGTCATGCACCCTTCAACAGTGGTATATTTTTGTTGAATCTCGATCGTAGTGATACATATATTCATAATATTGATGCCAAAAGATGCAAAGTTCATAATGATAGTGCAACATATTTGTGGCACTGCCATTTAGGTCATATTGGTGTAAAGTGCATGAAGAAACTCCATGAAGATGGACTTTTGGAATCACTCGATTATGAATCATTTGATGCTTGCGAACCATGCCTCATGGGCAAGATGACTAAAAATTCGTTCTCTGGAACAATGGAGCGAGCCACAGACTTATTGGAAATAATACATACCGATGTATTCGGTCCAATGAGTGTTGAGGCTCGCAGCGGGTATCGTTATTTTCTAACCTTCACGGATGATTTGAGCAGATATGGGTATATCTACTTAATGAAACACAAGTCTTAAACATTTGAAAAGTTCAAAGAGTTTCAGAGTGAAGTGGAGAATCATCGTAACAAGAAAATAAAGTTTCTACGATCTGATCGCGGAGGCGAATATTTGAGTTACGAGTTTGGCCTTCATTTAAAAAAATGTGGAATAGTTTCCCAACTCACACCACCTGGAACACCACAGCGTAATGGTGTGTCCGAACGTCGTAACCATACTTTATTGGATATGGTGCGATCTATGATGTCTCTTACTGATTTACCACTATCGTTTTGGGGTTATGCATTAGAGACATCTGCATTCACGTTAAATAGGGCACCATATAAACCCATTGAGACGACACCGTATGAACTGTGGTTTGGCAAGAAACCTAAGCTGTCGTTTCTTAAAGTTTGGGGTTGCGATGCTTATGTGAAAAAGCTTCATCCTGATAAGCTCGAACCCCGGAGAAATGCGTCTTCATAGGATACCCAAAAGAAACTGTTGGGTACACCTTCTATCACAGATCCGAAGGCAAGATCTTTTTTGCTAAGAATGGATCCTTTCTAGAGAAGGAGTTTCTCTCAAAAGAAGTGAGTGGGAGGAAAGTAGAACCTGATGAGGTAGTTGTACCTTCTCTCGAATTGGAAAGTAGCTCATCACAGAAAACCGTTCCCGTGATGCCTACACCAACTAGTGAGGAAGCTAATGATAATGATCATGAAACTTCGGATCAAGTTACTACCAAACCTCGTAGGTCAACCAGAGCATGTTCCGCACCAGAGTGGTGCGGTAATCCTATTCTGGAAGTCATGTTACTAGACCATGACGAACCTACGAACTATGAGGAAGCGATGATGAGCCCAGATTCTGCGAAATGGCTTGAGGCCATGAAATCTGAGATGGGATCCATGTATGAGAACAAAGTATGGACTTTGGTTGACTTGCCCGATGATCGGCAAGCCATAGAGAATAAATGGATCTTCGAGAAAAAGATTGAAGCTGATGGTAATGTTACTGTCTACAAAGCTCGACTTGTTGCGAAATGTTTTCGACAAGTTCAAGGAGTTGACTACGATGAGACCTTCTCACCCCTACCGATGCTTAAGTCTGTCCGAATCATCTTAGCAATTGCCGCATTTTATGATTATGAAATATGGCAAATGGACGTCAAAACTGCATTCCTTAATGGATTTCTTAAAGAAGAGTTGTATATGATGCAACCAGAAGGTTTTGTCGATCCTAAAGGTGCTAACAAAGTGTGCAAGCTCCAGCGATCCATTTATGGACTGGTGCAAGCATCTCGGAGTTGGAATATACGCTTTGATGAAGTGATCAAAGCATATGGTTTTATACAGACTTTTGGAGAAGCTTGTATTTAGAAGAAAGTGAGAGCTCTGTAGCATTTCTAATATTATATGTGGATGACATATTGTTGAATAGAAATGATATAGAATTTCTGGATAGCATAAAAGGATACTTGAATAAGAGTTTTTCAATGAAAGACCTCGGTGAAGCTGCTTAAATATCGGGCATCAAGATCTATAGAGATAGATCAAGATGCTTAACTGGACTTTCACAAAGCACATACCTAGATAAAGTTTTGAAGAAGTTCAAAATGGATCAGTCAAAGAAAGGGTTCTTGCCTGTGTTACAAGGTGTGAAGTTGAGTCAGACTTAATGCCTGACCACCGCAGAAGATAGATAGAAAATGAAAGTCATTCCCTATGCCTCAGCCATAGGTTATATCATGTATGCAATGATGTGTACCAAACCTAATATGTGCCTTGCTATAACTCTAGCAGGGAGGTACCGAAGTAATCCAGGAGTGGATCACTGGACAGCGGTCAAGAACATCCTAAAGTACCTGAAAAGGACTGAGGATATGTTTCTCGTTTATGGAGGTGACAAAGAGCTCGTCATAAATGGTTACGTTGATGCTAGCTTTAACACTGATCCGGATGACTCTAAGTCACTCATACGTCTCCAACGTATCTATAATTTTTTATTGTAACATGCTATTATATTATCTATTTTGGATGTTTAATGGTCTTTAATATGCTGTTTTATATGATTTTTGGGACTAACCTATTAACCCAGAGCCCAGTGCCAGTTTCTGTTTTTTCCTTGTTTTGAGTATCGCAGAAAAGGAAAACCAAACGGAGTCCAATTGACCTGAAAATTGATGGAGATTATTTTTGGACCAGAAGAAGCCCACGGAGCATCGAAGATGGACCAGAAGAGTCCCGAGGCACCCACGAGGGTGGGGGCGCGCCCCCTACCTCGTGGCCGCCTCGGAGACCCCCCTAACTTGTTCCCGATGCCAAAACCTCTTACATATACAGAAACCCCCAGAACATAACCTAGATCGGGAGTTCCGCCGCCGCAAGCCTCTGTAGCCACCAAAAACCAATCGGGACCCTGTTCCGGCACCCTACCAGAGGGGGGAATCCTCACCGGTGGCCATCTTCATCATCCCGGCGCTCTCCATGATGAGGAGGGAGTAGTTCACCCTCGGGTTAAGGGTATGTACCAGTAGCTATGTGTTTGGTCTCTCTCTCTCTCTCTCTCGTTTCTTGATTTGGCACGATCTTGATGTATCACGAGCTGTGCTATTATAGTTGGATCTTATGATGTTTCTCCCCCTCTACTCTGCCGTAATGGATTGAGTTTTCCCTTTGAAGTTCTCTTATCGGATTGAGTCTTTAAGGATTTGAGAACACTTGATGTATGTCTTGCATGTGCTTATCTGTGGTGACAATGGGATATTCACGTGATCTATTCTTGATGTATGTTTTGGTGATCAACTTGCGGGTTCAGTGACCTTGTGAACTTATGCATAGGGGTTGGCACACGTTTTAAATCTTGACTCTCGGTAGAAACTTTGGGGCACTCTTTGAAGTACTTTGTGTTGGTTTGAATAGATGAATATGAGATTGTGTGATGCATATCATATAATCATACCCACGGATACTTGAGGTGACATTGGAGTATCTAGGTGACATTAGGGTTTTGGTTGATATGTGTCTTAAGGTGTTATTCTATTACAAACTCTAGGATAGATCGAACGGAAAGAATAGCTTCATGTTATTTTACTACGGACTCTTGAATAGATCGATCAGAAAGGATAACTTTGAGGTGGTTTCGTGCCCTACAATAATCTCTTCGTTTGTTCTCTGCTATTAGTGACTTTGGAGTGACTCTTTGTTGCATGTTGAGGGATAGTTATATGATCCAATTATGTTATTATTGTTGAGAGAACTTGCACTAGTGAAAGTATAAACCCTAGGCCTTTGTTTCCTAGCATTGCAATACCGTTTATGCTCACTTTTACCACTTGTTACCTTGCTGTTTTTATATTTTCAGATTACAAAAACCTATATCACCATCCATATTGCACTTGTATCACCATCTCTTCGCCGAACTAGTGCACCTATACAATTTACCATTGTATTGGGTGTGTTGGGGACACAAGAGACTCTTTGTTATTTGGTTGCAGGGTTGCTTGAGAGAGACTATCTTCATCCTACGCCTCCCACGGATTTGATAAACCTTAGGTCATCCACTTGAGGTAAATTTGCTACTGTCCTACAAACCTCTACACTTGGAGGCCCAACAATTTCTACAAGAAGAAGGTTGTGTAGTAGAGATAAAGCTCTTTTTTGGCGCCGTTGCCGGGGAGGTTAGTGCTTGAAGCTATATCTTTAGATCTTGCAATCGAATCTTTTAGTTTCTTGTTTTATCACTAGTTTAGTCTATAAAAGAAAACTACAAAAAAATGGAATTGAGGGTGCCTCATATGCTTCATCTTTTTAATGTCTTTCGTGAAAATGATGGAAAGGAAAATTGTGCTCAAGTGCTAGAAGAAGAATTACATAGAATGCTTGGCATAAAATATGTGAATGATGAGCATGATTGCAATGTTATTAGTATGAATTATTTGAATACCCATGATGCTAATGATATGGAAAGCCACAAGCTTGGGGATGCTATGTTTGATGAAGATATGTTTAGTCGCCCAAGTTTTGATGAGCAAATTTATTATGATGAAAGCATGCCTCCTATTTATGAGGATTATTGTGATGACAGTATGCTATAAAGAATAAAGCTAACCATGAAACTTTTCATCATGATTTTAATTTTCAATTGGATTATGATTCACATGATAGTTATTTTGTTGAGTTTTCTCCCACTACTATTCACGAGAACAAATTTTCTTTTGTGGAGAGTAATAAAATTTCTATGCTTGTAGGTCATGAAAAGAATGCTTTATGTGATAGTTATATGGTTGGATTCATTCATGATGCTACTGAAAATTATTATGAGAGAGGATCATATGCTTCTACATATTGCAATAATATCAAGTTTCCTCTCTATGTGTTGAAAATCTTGAAGATTTGCTTGTTTTACCTTCCTATGCTAGTTGTTTAATGTTACCATAAGTTGTTTGCTCATAAAGTCCCTATGCATAGGAACAGGGTTAGACTTAAATGTGTTAGTAATATGCTTCATGATGCTCTATTTATGTTTCAATTCTTATCTTTTATGCGAGCATCATTGAAATCATCATGGCTAGCTAAAAGGCATTAAAGAAAAGCGCTTGTTGGGAGACAACCCAATATTTACCCCTACTGTTTTGGTGTGTTCACATGATTAATATACTGTAGTAATCATGTTTTATAGCTTTTTTTTAAATAAAGTGCCAAGTAGAACCTTTGGGAAGACTTGGGTGAAGTCTTTGTGATCTTGCTGTAAAAAACAGAAATTTTAGCGCTCACGAGATTAGCTGCCATTTTTTTACTGGAGAGTGATTTTAGGTTGATTATTTTTTCAGATGATTAATAGATAAATTCCTCACGTCCACCAATTTATTTCAGAATTTTTGGAGTTACAGAAGTACTCGAATGATACAGATTACTACAGACTATTCTGTTTTTGACAGATTCTGTTTTCTATGTGTTGTTTGCTTATTTTGATGAATCTATGAGTAGTAACGGAGGGTATGAACCATAGAGAAATTTGAATACAGTAGATATTACACCAATATGAATTTAAAATGAGTTCACAACAATACCTAAGTGGTGATTTATTTTCTTATACTAACGGGGCTTACAAGTTTTCTGTTAAGTTTTGTGTTGTGAAGTTTTCAAGTTTTGGGTAAAGAATCTATGGACTATGGAATAAGGAGTGGCAAGAGACTAATCTTGGGGATGCCCAAGGCACCCCAAGGTAATATTCAAGGACAACCAAGAGCCTAAGCTTGGGGATGCCCCGGATGGCATCCCCTCTTTCTTCTTCGTTCATCGGTAACTTTACTTGGAGCTATATTTTTATTCACCACATGATATGTGTTTTGCTTGGAGCGTCATTTTATTTTCTTTTGTTTTGCTTTATGTTTGAATAAAATACCAAAATCTGAAATCCTTAAATGTTAGGGAGACTTCACATAGTTACATAATTATTCGACTACTCATTGATCTTCACTTATATCTTTCGGAGTAGTTTGTCGTTTGCTCTAGTGCTTCACTTATATCTTTTTAGAGCATGGCGGTGGTTTTATTTTGAAGAAATAGATGAACTCTAATGATTCACTTATATTATTTTGAGAGTCCTAAATAGCATGGTAATTTGCTTTGGTTATAAAACTAGTCCTAATATGATGGGTATCCAAGATGGGTATAATAAAAACTTTCATATAAAGTGCATTGAATACTATGAGAAGTTTGATTCCTTATGATTGTTTTGAGATATGAAGATGGTGATATTAGAGTCATTCTAGTAGAGTAGTTGTGAATTTGAGAAATACTTGTGTTAAAGTTTGTGATTCCCGTAGCATGCACGTATGGTGAACCGTTATGTGATGAAGTCGGAGCATGATTTATTTATTGATTGTCTTCCTTATGAGTGGCGGTCGGGGACGAGCGATGGTCTTTTCCTACCAATCTATACCCCTAGGAGCATGCGCGTAGTACTTCGTTTCGATAACTAATAAATTTTTGCAATAAGTATATGAGTTCTTTATGACTAATGTTGAGTCCATGGATTATACACACTCTTACCCTTTCACCATTGCTAGTCTCTCTAGTACCGCGCAACTTTCGCCGATACCATACACCCACCATATACCTTCCTCAAAACAGCCACCCTACCTACCTATTATGGTATTTCCATAGCCATTCCGAGATATATTGCCATGCAACTTTCCACCGTTCTGTTTATTATGACACACTTCATCATTGTCATATTTCTTTGCATGATCATGTAGTTGACATCGTATTTGTGGCAAAGCCACCTTCATAATTCTTTCATACATGTCACTCTTGATTCGTTGCACATCCCGGTACACTGCCGGAGGTATTCATATAGAGTCATATTTTGTTCTAAGTATCGAGTTGTAATTCATGAGTTGTAAGTAAATAAAAGTGTGATGATCATCATTATTAGAGCATTGTCCCTGTGAGGAAAGGATGATGGAGACTATGATTCCCCCACAAGTCGGGATGAGACTCCGGACGAAAAAATAATAAATAAATAAAAAAAGAGGCAAAAAAAAGATAAGGCCCGAAAAAACAAAAAAATGAGAGAAAAAGAGAGAAGGGGCAATGCTACTATCCTTTTACCACACTTGTCCTTCAAAGTAGCACCATGATCTTCATGATAGAGAGTCTCCTATGTTGTCACTTCTATATACTAGTGGGAATCTTTCATTATAGAACTTGGCTTGTATATTCCAATGATGGGCTTCCTCAAAATGCCCTAGGTCTTTGTGAGCAAGCGAGTTGGATCCACACCCACTTAGTTTCTTTTTGAGCTTTCATACACTTATAGCTCTAGTGTATCCGTTACATGGCAATCCCTACTCACTCACATTGATATCTATTGGTGGGCAACTTCATAGCCCATTGATACGCCTAGTTGATGTGAGACTATCTTCTCCCTTTTTGGCTTCTCCACAACCACCATTCTATTCCTCCTATAGTTCTATGGCCATGGCTCACGCTCATGTATTGTGTGAAGATTGAAAAAGTTTGAGAACATCAAAAGTATGAAAAAATTGCTTGGCTTGTCATCGGGGTTTTGCATGATTTAAATATTTTGTGTGATGAAGATAGAGCATAGCCAGACTATATGATTTTGTAGGGATAGCTTGCTTTGGCCATGTTATTTTGAGAAGACATGATTGCTTTGTTAGTATGCTTGAAGTATTATTGTTTTCATGTCAATATTAAACTTTTGTTTTGAATCTAATGGATCTGAATATTCTTGCCACAATATAGAAGATTACATTGATAAATATGTTAGGTAGCATTCCACATCAAAAATTTCGTTTTTATCATTTACCTACTCCAGGACGAGCATGAATTAAGCTTGGGGATGCTGATACGTCTCCAACGTATCTATAATTTTTATTGTTCCATGCTATTATATTATCTGTTTTGGACGTTTAATGGGCTTTAATATGCTCTTTTATATGATTTTTGGGACTAACCTATTAACCCAGAGTCCAGTGGCAGTTTCTGTTTTTTCCTTGTTTTTGAGTATCGCAGAAAAGGAAAACCAAATGGAGTCCAATTGACCTGAAAATTGATGGAGATTATTTTTGGACCAGAAGAAGCCCACGGAGCATCGGAGATGGACCAGAAGAGTCCCGAGGCACCCATGAGGGTGGGGGCGCACCCCCTACCTCGTGGCCGCCTCGGAGACCCCCCCTGACTTGTTCCCGATGCCAAAACCTCTTACATATACAGAAACCCCCGGAACATAACCTAGATCGGGAGTTCCGCCGCTGAAAGCCTCTATAGCCACCAAAAACCAATCGGGACTCTATTTCGGCACCCTACCGGAGGGGGGAATCCTCACCGGTGGCCATCTTCATCATCCCGGCGCTCTCCATGATGAGGAGGGAGTAGTTCACCCTCGGGGCTAAGGGTATGTACCAGTAGCTATGTGTTTGATCTCTCTCTCTCTCTCTCTCTCTCTCTCTCTCTCTCGTGTTCTTGATTTGGCACGATCTTGATGTATCGCGAGCTGTGCTATTATAGTTGGATCTTATGATGTTTCTCCCCCTCTACTCTGCCGTAATGGATTGAGTTTTCCCTTTGAAGTTATCTTATCAGATTGAGTCTTTAAGGATTTGAGAACACTTGATGTATGTCTTGCATGTGCTTATCTGTGGTGACAATGGGATATTCACGTGATCTATTCTTGATGTATGTTTTGGTGATCAACTTGCGGGTTCAGTGACCTTGTGAACTTATGCATAGGGGTTGGCACACGTTTTCGTCTTGACTCTCCGGTAGAAACTTTGGGGTACTCTTTGAAGTACTTTGTGTTGGTTTGAATAGATGAATCTGAGATTGTGTGATGCATATCGTATAATCATACCCACGGATACTTGAGGTGACATTGGAGTATCTAGGTGACATTAGGGTTTTGGTTGATATGTGTCTTAAGGTGTTATTCTATTACGAACTCTAGGATAGATCGAACGGAAAGAATAGCTTCATGTTATTTTACTACGGACTCTTAAATAGATCGATCAGAAAGGATAACTTTGAGGTGGTTTCGTACCCTACAATAATCTCTTCGTTTGTTCTCCGCTATTAGTGACTTTTGAGTGACTCTTTGTTGCATGTTGAGGGATAGTTATATGATCCAATTATGTTATTATTGTTGAGAGAACTTGCACTAGTGAAAGTATAAACCCTAGGCCTTGTTTCCTAGCATTGCAATACCGTTTACGCTCACTTTTACCACTTGTTACCTTGCTGTTTTTATATTTTCAGATTACAAAAACCTATATCTACCATCCATATTGCACTTGTATCACCATCTCTTCGCCGAACTAGTGCACCTATACAATTTACCATTGTATTGGGTGTGTTGGGGACACAAGAGACTCTTTGTTATTTGGTTGCAGGGTTGCTTGAGAGAGACTATCTTCATCCTATGCCTCCCACGGATTGATAAACCTTAGGTCATCCACTTGAGGGAAATTTGCTACTGTCCTACAAACCTCTACACTTGGAGGCCCAAAAACGTCTACAAGAAGAAGGTTGTGTAGTAGACATCAGTCACAAACCATATACGTATTTATATTGAATGGTGCTGTCAATTGGTGCAGTTCCAAGCAAAGCGTGGTGGCGGGATCTACGTGTGAAGCGGAGTACATAGCTACTTCGGAAGCAGCGAATGAAGGAGTCTGGATGAAGGAGTTCATATCCGATCTAGGTTTAATACGTAGTGCATCGGGTCCAATGAATATCTTTTGTGAGAATACTGGAGCAATTGCCTTGGCGAAGGAATCCAGATTTCACAAAAGAACCAAACACATCAAGAGACGCTTCAACTACATCCGTGATCAAGTCAAGGAGGGAGACATAGAGATTTGAAAAATACATATTGATCTGAATGTGGCAGAGCCATTGACTAAGCCTCTTCCATGAGCAAAAATGATCAGCACCAAGACTCCATGGGTGTTAGAATCATTACACTGTAATCTAGATTATTGAGTCTAGTGCAAGTGGGAGACTGAAGGAAATATGCCCTAGAGGCAATAATAAAGTTGTTATTTATATTTCCTTATATCATAATAAATTTTTATTACTCATGCCAGAATTATATTAACCGGAAACTTGATACATGTGTGGATACACAGACAAAACAGTGTCCCTAGTAAGCCTCTACTAGACTAGCTCGTTAATGAAGATGGTTAAGTTTCCTAACCATACACATGTGTTGTCATTTGATGAGCGGAATCACATCATTAGGAGAATGATGTGATGGACAAGTCCCATCCATTAGCTTAGCATAATGATCGTTAAGTTTTATTCATATTGCTTTCTTCATGACTTATACATATTCCTTTGACTATAAGATTATGCAACTCCCGGATACCGGAGGAATACCTTGTGTGGTATTGATACGTCTCCAACGTATCTATAATTTTTGATTTTTCCATGCTATTATAGTATCTGTTTCGGATGTTCAATGGGCTTTACTATACACTTTTATATTATTTTTGGGACTAACCAATTGACCGGATGCCCACTCAAATTGTTGTTTTTTTTTGCCTATTTCAGTGTTTCGAAGGGAAGGAATATCAAACGGAGTCCAAACGGAATGAAACCTTCGGGAATGTGATTTTCTGAACAAATGTGATCCAGAGGACTTGGAGTGGACGTCAAGCAAACAACGAGGAGGCCACGAGGCATGGGGCGCGCCTACCCCCTGGGCGCGCCCTCCACCCTCATGGGCCACTCGTGGATCCACCGACCTACTTCTTCCTCCTATATATACCTACGTACCCCGAAAACATCATAGGAGGAGCCAAAACCCTATTTCCACCGCCGCAACCTTCTGTACCCGTGAGATCCCATCTTGGGGCCTTTTCCGGCGCTCCGCTGGAGGGGGCATTGATCACGGAGGGCTTCTACATCAACACCATAGCCTCTCCGATGATGTGTGAGTAGTTTACCTCAGACCTTCGGGTCCATAGTTATTAGCTAGATGGCTTCTTCTCTCTCTTTGGATCTCAATACAAAGTTCTCCTCGATTCTCTTGGAGATCAATTCGATGTAATCTTCTTTTGCGGTGTGTTTGTCGAGATCCGATGAATTGTGGGTTTATGGTCAAGATTATCCATGAACAATATTTGAATCTAGTCTGAATTCTTTTATGTATGATTGGTTATCTTTGCAAGTCTCTTTGAATTATCAGTTTGGTTTGGCCTACTAGATTGATCTTTCTTGAAATGGGAGAAGTGCTTAGCTTTGGGTTCAATCCTGCGGTGCTCAATCCCAGTGACAGTAGGGGAAACGACACGTATTGTATTGTTGCCATCGAGGATAAAAAGATGGGGTTTATATCATATTGCATGAGTTTATCCCTCTACATCATGTCATCTTGCTTAAAGCGTTACTCCGTTCTTATAAACTTAATACTCTAGATGCATGCTGGATAGCGGTCGATGTGTGGAGTAATAGTAGTAGATGCAGGGAGGAGTCGGTCTACTTGTCACAGACGTGATGCCTATATACATGATCATACCTAGATATTCTCATAACTATGCTCAATTCTATCAATTGCTCGACAGTAATTTGTTTACCCACCGTAATACTTATGCTCTTGAGAGAAGCCACTAGTGAAACCTATGGCCCCCGGGTCTATTCTCTGTCATATTAATCTACCGTTATTTCTATTACCGTTTATTTTGCTTTCTGTACTTTTAGTCTTTATCATAAAAATACTAAATCATCTCTATCAGATCTCACTTTTGCAAGTGGCCGTGAAGGGATTGACAATCCCTTTATCGCGTTGGTTGCAAGGTTCTTATTTGTTTGTGTAGGTGTGTGGGACTTGAGCGTGGTCTCCTCTCGGATTGATACCTTGGTTCTCAAAACCGAGGGAAATACTTACGCTACTTTACTGCATCACCCTTTCCTCTTCAAGGGAAAACCAACGCAGTGCTCAAGAGGTAGCAGGTATCAAACGTCACAATGTAACTGGGTGATTATAAATATGTTCTACTGGTATATTCGAAGGTGTTTGTTGGGTTGGCATAGATCGAGATTAGGATTTGTCACTCCGAGTATCAGAGAGGTATCTCTGGGCCCTCTCGGTAATGCACATCATAATAAGCCTTGCAAGCAATGTGACTAATGAGTTAGTTGCGGGATGATGCATTACGGAACGAGTAAAGAGACTTGCCGGTAACAAGAATGAACTAGGTATGGAGATACCGACGATCGAATATCGGGCAAGTAACATACGATGACAAACGGAATAACGTATGTTGTCATTACGGTTTGACAGATAAAGATCTTTGTAGAATATGTGGGAGCCAATATGAGCATCCAGGTTCCGCTATTGGTTATTGACCAGAGAGGTGTTTCGGTCATGTCTACATAGTTCCCGAACCCGTAGGGTCCGCACGCTTAACGTTCGATGACGATTTGTATTATATGAGTTATGTGATTTGGTGACCGAATGTTGTTCGGAGTTTCGGATGAGATCACAGACATGACGAGGAGTCTCGAAATGGTCGGGAGGTAAAGGTTGATATATTGGATGCTAGTATTCGGACACCGGAAGTGTTCCAGAGTGTAACGGGTACATATCGGAGTATCGGGTGGGGGGGGGGGGTTCCCGGAACCCCCCAGGGGAAGATATGGGCCATATGGGCCATAGGAGGGAGGCACACCAGCCCACAAAGGGGTGGTGCGCCCCCCACAGGGAAGGAGGCCGAATAGGACTAGGAGAGGGGGCGGCGCCCCTCTTTCCTTCTCCCCCTCTCTCTCTTTCCCCCTTTCCCCCTCCGGTAAAAGGAAGGGGGGCGAAATGGACTAGGAACCCAAGTAGGATTCCTCCTACTTGGGCGCCGGTCTCCTCCCCCTCCCTCCTTTATATATGTGGGTAGGGGGCGCCTACAACACACATCAATTGTTCCAAGCTGTTTGCAACGCCCCCCTCCACAGTTTACACCTCCGGTCATATTCTCGTTGTGCTTAAGCGAAGCCCTGCAAGGATCGTATCACCATCACCGTCACCATGCCGTTGTACTGACGGAACTCGTCTACTTCCTCGACACTCAGGTGGATCAAGAGCTCAAGGTACGTCATCGCGCTGAACATGTGCAGAACTCGGAAGTGTCGTACGTTCGGTACTTGATCGGTCGGAACGAGAAGACGTTTGACTACATCAACCGCGTTAAACAAACGCTTCTGCTTTCGGTCTACGAGGGTACGTGGACACACTCTCTCCCTCTCGTTGCTATGCATCTCCTATATAGATCTTGCGTGAGCGTAGGAAATTTTTGAAATTGCATGCTATGTTCCCCAACATGGTCATCCACTTGAGGGAAATATTCTACTGACCTACAAAACTCTGCTCTTGAAGGCCCAACAAGATTCTACAAGAAGAAGGTTGCGTAGTAGACATCAAGCTCTTTTCTGGCGCCGTTGCTGGGGAGGCTAGGTAAGCGGCACTCACGTCCCGTCAACAAAGCTCTTTTCTGGCGCTGTTGTCGGGAAGGTGAGTGCTTGAAGGTATATCTTTTGATCTTGCAATCGAATCTTTTAGTTTCTTGTTTTATCACTGGTTTAGTTTATTAAAGAAAACTACAAAAAAATGGAATTGAGGTTGCCACATATAATTCATCTTTGTAATGTCTTTCGTGAAAATGATGGAAAGGAAAATTATGCCAAAGTGTTAGAAGAAGAATGCAATAAAATGTTTGGCACCAAATCTTTGAATGATGATCATGGTTTCAATGTTGTTAGTATGAATTCTTTGAATATCCATAGTACTAATGATGATTGCACTAGTCATGATAAAAATGTTTCTTATAAGCATGTTAATTTTTGTGGAGTGCATAGAGTTTGCAGTTACATACCAAAAAGGGAAGATAGATTTTGCAAGAGGCATAAGTATTTAGAAACTAAATGGTTGCAAGAGAGGCTAGATGTTTGTGTTGAAAAATTTATTTTTTTCTCGCCATCCTTGTGAACTTTGCAATGAACGTGGTCATTTAAATCTCCAATATAATGCAAATTGTTTCATGATCGAATCTTGTCCAAAAATTGTGATGACTTGATTTCCCTTGCGCATCATAATGAACTTAGTTTTCTTCTGGGATATGAAGAAATGAAACGTATAACTAAGGTTATTCCAGAATATAACCTTAAGAGATTTCTTGATTTTGATCTAGAGGAAATATATATGTATTGTGTGGTAAATTGCATTGAGAATATTTATATTTCCAATTACTTAAAGACAAGAAAACAAATAGGAGATGAAGATAATACTAATGAAGGGGAAGAGGTTTCCCAATATCCTCCTATTTTTTTCTTATGATGAATCTGGTAACGAGGAGGAATGTTTTATTCAACCAATCTCATCAATAAGGAGCTCCCAAAAGGTGATTAAACCCACACATGATGTGGAGAAGAAAAAGAAAATACGGAGAAGCAAAGGTAAAAAGGTATCCCTCCCAAATAATGTTGCTCCTATTATTGTTATGCCTATTACTCATTGTGATGATTATGATTGGGAAAGTAATGATACCTGTTATGATTTTGAGAATCTTTTTGGTACCAACTTAGAAAATTGTGATGATAATAATTGCTATACTATTGGTGTTATTCATACTATTAATGATGAGAATGACATGTTTGAGAATTTATTTTCTGCAATTAATGTTTGTCCCAAGCTTGGGGATGCTATGTTTGATGAAGATGATATTTTTAGTCCACCAAGTTTTGATGAGCAAATTTATTTTGATGGTAGCATGCCTCCTATTTATGATGATTGCAATATTTATGAAAGTGCGTTCGGAAGAGTGTCAACTTTAGATAATAATTATCCCACTATTTTGGAGGGTGTTGAATCTTATTATAATGATAAAAGTGGATTTGGTGAGGTCATGACTTTATTTAGTAATGATTCCACTATCTTGGAAGAGGTTTCAATTGATTATGATGAGAACAAAGTTGCTACCTATGATGATTATTGTGATGACACTTATGTTATAAAACATAGTGATGATTATATTTATAAATCTTGTCATAATTATGATTACCCATTTTTCTGAACATTATTCTTTTAATGTGGAAACAATTTATAGTATTCGAGTTTCTTACGATACTCCCACTATTCCGAATGAGAAGAGTTTTGCTTATGTGGAGAGTAGTAAAATTTCTATACTTATGGACCGTGAAAGTAATGCTTTATGTGATGGTTATATTGTTGAATTCATTCATGATGCTACTGAAAATTATTATAAGGGAGGAGTATATGCTTGTCGGAATTGCAATAATATCATGTGTCCTCTCTATGTGCTTAAAATCTTGAAGTTTTGCTTGTTTTACCTTCCTATGCTAGTTGATTCTTGTTCCCATAAGTTGTTTGCTCACAAAATACCTAGCCATAGGAAGTGGGTTAGACTTAAATGTGCTAGTCATATGCTTCATGATGCTATCTTTGTGTTTCAATTCTTATCTTTCTTGTGAGCATCATTGAAATCATCATGCCTAGCTAGAAAGGCATTAAAGAAAAGCGCTTGTCGGGAGACAACCCAATATTTACCCTTAAAATTTTTGTGTGTTCACATGATTATGCTACTATAGTAATCATGTTTTATAGCTTTTGTTTCAATAAAGTGCCAAGTAAAGCCTTTGGGATAGTGTGGATGATAGTTGACTTGATTTTGTGCAAAAACAGAAACTTTTGCGCTAAGTCCAGGAATTTTGAAAATTCACTGGAACGTGCTTTTGATCTGAAATTTTTACACAAGATTGATATACAAATTGCCTACTGATACGTCCATTTTGCATCATGATTTTATATCGATATTTATTGCATTATGGGCTGTTATTACACATTATGTCACAATACTTATGCCTATTCTCTCTTATTTTATAAGGTTTACATGAAGAGGGAGAATGCCGGCAGCTCGAATTCTGGGTTGGAAAAGGAGCAAATATTAGAGACCTATTCTGCGCAACTCCAAAAGTCCTGAAACTCCACGGAATATCTTAAAATAAATAAAGAAAAATCGTCGCCAAAGATGAAGGCCAGGTTGCCAACACCCTGCTCACGAGGGTGGGGGGCGCCCCCCTGGGGCGCGCCCCCCTACCTCTTGGGCCCCCTGGTGGCTCTCCGACACCCATCTTCTCCCATATGAAGTCTTTCGATGAGAAAAAACTAGAAGGCAACCTTTCAGGGCGAGACTCCGCCGCCACGAGGCGGAACCTTGGCGGAACCAATCTAGGGCTCCGGCAGAGCTGTTCTGCCGGGGACACTTCCCTCCGGAAGGGGGAAATCATCGTCATCATCATCACCAACGCTCCTCTCATCGGGAGAGGGAAATCTCCATCAACATCTTCACCAGCACCATCTCATCTCCAAACCCTAGTTCATCTCTTGTATCCAATTCTTGTCTCCAAGTCCGGGATTGGTGCTAGTAGGTTGCTAGTAGTGTTGATTACTCCTTGTAGTTAATGCTAGTTGGTTTATTTGGTGGAAGATCATATGTTCAGATCCTTTATGCATATTATTACCCCTCTGATTATGAACATGAATATGCTTTGTGAGTAGTTACGTTTGTTCCCGAGGACAAGGGAGAAGTCTTGCTATTAATAGTCATGTGAATTTGGTATTCGTTCGATATTTTGATGAGATGTATGTTGTCTAGCCTCTAGTGGTGTTATGTGAACATCGACTACATAACATTTCACCATTATTTGGGCCTATAGGAAGGCATTAGGAAGTAATAAGTAGATGATGGGTTGCAAGAGTGACAGAAGCTTAAACCCTAGTTTATGCGTTGCTTCGTAAGGGGCTGATTTGGATCCATATGTTTCATGCTATGGTTAGGTTTACCTTAATACTTTTGTTGTAGTTGCAGATGCTTGCAATAGAGGTTAATCATAAGTGGGATGCTTGTTCAAGTAAGAACAACACCCAAGCACCGGTCCACCCACATATCAAATTATCAAAGTACCGAACACAAATCATATGAACGTGATGAAAACTAGCTTGACGATATTCCCATGTGTCCTCGGGAGCGCTTTTCCTATTATAAGAGTTTGTCCAGGCTTGTCCTTTGCTACAAAAATGATTGGGCCACCTTGCTGCACTTTATTTACTCTTGTTACTTGTTGCTCGTTACAATTTATCTTATCACAAAACTATCTGTTACCACTTATTTCAGTACTTGCAGAGAATACCTTGCTGAAAACCGCTTATCATTTCCTTCTGCTCCTCGTTGGGTTCGACACTCTTACTTATCGAAAGGACTACGATAGATCCCCTATACTTGTGGGTCATCAAGACTCTTTTCTGGCGCCGTTGCCGGGGAGTGTAGCGCCTTTGGTAAGTGGAATATGGTAAGGAAAAATTTATATTGTGTGCTGAAATTTACTGTCACTTGTTACTATGGAAAGTAATTCTCGAGGGGCTTGTTCGGGTATCTTCACCCGTCCCAAGAGACAAAGAGTTGCTCCTCAACCTACTGAACCTATTGAAAATGAAACTCCTTTTGAAATTCCTTCGGTATGATGGAAAAACTGCTAGCTAACACTTTTACAGGAGAAGGAACAAAGCATCCTGATGAACATCTACTCTATGTGGGTGAAGTTTGTGGACTATTTAAGCTTGCAGGTATACCCGATGATGTTGTTAAGAAGAAGGTCTTCCCTTTATCTTTGAAGGGAGACGCATTGACATGGTATAGGCTATGTGATGATACGAGATCATGGAACTATAAAAGATTGAAATTGGAATTTCATCAAAAATATTACCCTATGCATCTTGTTCATCGTGATCGCAATTATATATATAATTTTTTGCCTCGCGAAGGAGAAAGCATTGCTAAAGCTTGGGGGAGGCTTAAATCAATGTTATATTCATGCCCCAATCATGAGCTCTCAAGAGTGACAATTCTTCAGAATTTTTATGCTCGGCTTTCTGAAAACAATCGCACCATGCTCGATACTTCTTGTGCTGGCTCTTTTATGATGAAGACTATTGAATTCAGATGGAATTTATTGGATAGAATTAAACGCAACTCTGAAGATTGGGACCTTAACAAAGGTAAGGAGTCAGGTACGACACCTAAGTTTGATTGTGTTAAATCTTTTATGCATACCAATATTTTCCGTAAGTTTAGCACTAAATATGGACTTGACTCTGAGATAGTAGCTTCTTTCTGTGAATCTTTTGCTACTTATGTGAATCTTTAATTTCTCTAAATTTAGTAAACAACATCATGAGGAAGAATTTCCTAGTAAGGATGAAATTATTGGTCTTGCTTCTATTGCCGTACCTCCTAGTGATCCTTTAGAACACTATTTGCTAGACCATGAAAATGATATGTTCATGAATGAAAGAAGGGAAATAGATGAAGTATTCTTTAAACAGAACCTATTCTCGCAACACAATTTGCTGTTGAAATCTTAGGATCCCCTCCACCCAAGGGTGATCCGTGTTTGAGCTTAAACCGTTGCTCGATAATCTTAAATATGCTTATCTTGATGAAAAGAAAATATATCCTGTTATTATTAGTGCTAACCTTTCAGAACATGAAGAAGAAAGATTATTGAAAACTCTGAAGAAGCACCGTGCTGCTATTGGATATACTCTTGATGATCTTAAGGGCATTAGTCCCACTCTATGTCAACATAAAATAAATTTGGAAGCGGATGCCAAACCAGTTCGTGATCCTCAACGATGTTTGAATCCTAAAATTAAAGAAGTGGTAAGAAAAGAAATACTCAAGCTTCTGGAGGCAGGTATAATTTATCCCGTTGCTGATAGTTAGTGGGTAAGTCCTGTCCATTGTGTCCCTAAGAAGGGAGGTATTACTGTTGTCCCTAATGATAAAGATGAATTGATCCATAAAGAATTATCACAGGTTATAGGATGGTAATTGATTTCCAAAATTAAATAATGCTACTAAGAAATATCATTACCCCTTGCCTTTTATTGATCAAATGCTAGAAAGATTATGCAAACATACACATTATTGCTTTCTAGATGGTTATTCTGGTTTCTCTCAAATACGTAATCGGCTAAAGATCAATCGAAGACTACTTTTACTTGCCCTTTTGGTACTTTTGCTTATAGACGTATGCCTTTTGGTTTATGTAATGCACCTGCTACCTTTCAAAGATGCATGATGGCTATATTCTCTGATTTTTGTGAAAAAATTTGTGAGGTTTTCATGGACGATTTTTCCGTCTATGGTTCCTCTTTTGATGATTGCTTGAGCAATCTTGATCGAGTTTTGCAGAGATGTGAAGAAACTAATCTTGTCTTGAATTGGGAAAAGTGCCACTTTATGATTAATGAAGGTATTGTCTTGGGGCACAAAGATTCTGAAAGAGGTATTGAAGTTTATAAAGCCAAGTGAGGGAGTCCTGGATTAGGGGGTGTCCGGATAGCCGAACTATCACCGTTGGCCGGACTCCTGGACTATGAAGATACAATATTGAAGACTTCGTCCCGTGTCCAGATGGGACTTTCCTTGGCGTGGAAGGCAAGCTTGGCAATACGGATATGTAGATCTCCTACCATTGTAACCGACTCTGTGTAACCCTAACCCTATCCGGTGTCTATATAAACCGGAGGGTTTTAGTCCGTAGGACGAACAACAATCATACCATAGGCTAGCTTCTAGGGTTTAGCCTCTCTGATCTCGTGGTAGATCCACTCTTGTACTACCCATATCATTAATATTAATCAAGCAGGAGTAGGGTTTTACCTCCATCGAGAGGGCCCGAACCTAGGTAAAAACATCGTGTCCCTTGTCTCCTGTTACCATCCGCCTAGACGCACAGTTCGGGACCCCCTACCTGAGATCCGCTGGTTTTGACACCGACATTGGTGCTTTAATTGAGAGTTCCTCTGTGCCATCACTGTCAGGAAGGATGCCTCATCCCGTCTTTAAAGACGGCACCGTTGCTAAAGGAGCTTTGGCCACCGGCCAAACTCTCCGGCTAGGCGGTTTTCTTATGACCGCTGTTCGCCGCCAGCACGACGATGACTTCTCGGGTCATCGAAAGCAATCTTCACATTAACTCGGAACTTCGCCGAGCAGTTAGATCCGATGGCGCTCTCTTCCTTGAACGAGCTCTTGGATCGCGCCGCCGCTCAGGAGTCGCTATGACTACGATCGATTGGGCCTAAAACCGATCCGAGAGATCAACTCTCCTCGGCTACCCACCACGCTGTGGTGGAGGAACAATATGGCGACTCTTCTCCTACCTTAAGGACTAGCTATGTCCGGATTCCTAACCCCTCCATGCCGGATTCCTGCGGAGGGAAGGACACCACTCAAGCCCTGAACTTAAAGTCAGGCAGCAGGCTAGATTCATTGGACAACCTCCAAGAACCCAAGCTTCCAAGTTTGGAAACTTCTTGGCCCCTGAATCTTAGATCAGACGGGGTTCAGAATTTAATTCCACCCGCCCACCCAAACATAAGCGATCTATCCCAAATCCGGCAAGAGCCCGGTGAAACAGTACATCATTACTAGGCCAGATTCCTCCTGGTTATGGACAGGATAAAGGATTGCCGCGAGGAGGACGCAATCTCATTCTTCTGCAATAATTGCACGGACAAGGGAATCCTAAACGCCATAAGTCGTCGTGAAATTACACGCTTCGCTGACTTGGCGTCCATATCTGAAAGTCTTTGCGCGATGGAGAGCGCTGGAAAACCGAAATCAAATTTTGGGATAATCCGCCCCGAATCGACCCTAGTCTGAAATAAAAGTGTGCATCATCACCAGGCACCTGGGTTACATACCAAAAAGCAAAAACCCCCCAAAGGGCATGGAACCGTACTTCGGAGGGATGGCTCAATGGACCGTGCAAAATTCATAGCACAGAGGGTGCCACTCCAACTCATAGCCTTAGAGCATGTTGGATACTACGGCAGGTGGCCAAAAGTGGCGAAGAGCTCTTAGCTCCAGAGCACCAGCCCAACAATACCAAGATCGGCATTAACAGTCTTGAGACTTTCGCATCAAATAATATGCGAAATGAACACTCCGCAGCCTTGCGAAGTCTACCAGATAGCAACAATAAATCCATGGGTGACACGGCTATTACCTTTAACGCCAATGATTTAACCTAAATTCGAACAGCCCGAGCACCACCGCATTGGTCCTCGGTCCAATAGTGGGCGGCTTTCACCTTACCAAGGTACTCATGGACGGCGGCAACGGATTAAACCTCATCTACGAGAAACCCTTGAAAAATGGAAATAGACTGGAGCCGCATTGAGCAAAGCAAGACAACCTTTAGAGGAATAATCCCGGTCGGAAGCATCTTTGTCAGGGAAAGATCACACTAGATGTGGTGTTCGGCACGTCGGACAATTATAGGTCCGAGGAGGTCACATTCCAAGTGGCCCCGTTCAACAGCGGATACCACGCTCTATTAGGGCGAGAGGCATTCACAATTTTTCAAGCTATACCCCATTACGGGTACATGAAGCTCAAAATGCCCGGACCCAACGGAATCATCACTCTCGCTAGTGACCCGGACATAGCGCTCCACGCCGAAAATAAAACAGCCGCACTTGCCCTTGAGGCACTATCCGAAGCCCTAGCGGCAGAGGAACTCACTGCGCTGCGCTCCACGGTGAACAGGGACGATGTGATACTCGATAAGAGATCCAAGTCCACCTCTTTAAACCGCGATTTAAATAGTCAAATTCCAAGTCCATCCAACGGACCCTACAAAAACGGCCTCCATCGGGGCACAATTAAACCCTGATGTGGACACCGCATTACGAGAATTCCTACGCGAAAATTGGGACATTTTTGCCTGGCACCCTTCAGACATGCCAGGAATCCCACGCTGGCTGGCCGAGCACAGCCTAAATATCCTAAAAGGATTCAAGCCAGTCAAACAAGCTCTTCGGCGTTTCTCCGAACCCAAGAGACAGGCCATGGGAGAGGAGCTAGCCAAACTATTGGAGGCCGGATTCAGCAGAGACATTAAACATCTGGACTGGCTAGCAAACCTGGTAATGGTACCAAAGACGGACAAATCCTGGCGCCTACGTGTCGATTTTAAGGACCTTAACAAGGCTTGCCCAAAGGATCCTTCCCCCCCGCATCGATCAAATTATCGGCGCTACCGCAGGACACAATTCATTGTGTTTCCTCGACGATACTCCGCTACCACCAAATTAAGATGGCAGAGCTGACCAAGCCGCAACGGCATTCATCACTCCATACGGCCCATTCTGCTTCAACACAATGCCCTTTGGGCTCAAAACGCCGGCGCAACATATCAACGCATGATTCGTACATGTCCGCAAACTAGATCGGCAAAACAGGTGGAGGCATACGTGAGACGATGTGGTCGTCAAATCCAAGCATGTCGAAACCCTAGTCGATTTACTTGAGGCTCACATTCGATAATCTCCGAACATATGACATCAAGCTCAACCCGAAAATGTGTTTTCAGCGTACCAGCCGGAAAGCTCTTGGGCTTCATTGTATCCGGTAGAGGAATTGAAGCAAACCCAGCCAAGATCCGAGCTCTGTCACAATTGGATATCCCCAAAGACCTCAAACAAATAAAAAATTGACTGGATGCGTGGCGTCTCTAAGCCACTTTATCTCCCACTTAGGAGAAAAGGCATTACCCCTTTATCGCCTCCTCCGGCGCACCGAACACTTCGAGTGGACGGATGCTGCCACGGCCGAACTCGAAGAAATCAAAGCCATATTGGCAACAAATCCGGTCATGGCCGCGCCCAACATGGGCGAACCAACGCTATTACACATCGCACCAACCCATCAAGTTGTAAGCGCGGTGCTCGTTGTCGAACGAGAAACGGAAGGACACAAGTTCCCTCTCCAAAAACCAGTTTACTACGTGTCCACCGTCCTAACTCCATGCAAGTCACGGTACCCGCATTATCAAAATATAGCATATGCTGTGTTCATGGCATCCCGAAAGCTGCGACACTACTTTCAAGAGTGTTCGATAACAGTAGCCTCCAAAGTACCTCTTAATGACATTATAAACAACCGCGACGCAACGGGCCGGATCGCTAAATGGGCCATTGAGCTCCTCCCGTTCGACATAACCTACAAGCCACGGCGAGCTATTAAGTCGCAAGTTTTGGCTGACTTCGTCGCCGAATGGACTGAAGCCGAACTCCCTAAAGAGTACGGCGCATATTCCAACTGGATCATGCACTTGACGGCTCCAAAATGTTGGCGGCACTGGGGCTGGCGTCGTTCGACGTCCCCAACCGGAGATACAGTCAATACGTACTTCAAATTATGTACACGGACTCCAACAACGCAGCGAATCGAGGCCCTTCTACATGGTCTCCGGATGGCGGTCTCCATGGGCATTCAACGCCTAGAGGTGCGCGATTCAACCTCGCGATATCCCAAATAAATGGGGACTTTGATGCCAAGGATCCGAAAATGGCAGCTTATCGCAGTGCCGTCCTAAAATGTCAGCTCGGTTTGAGGGGCTCGAATTTCACCATATAGCCCGGATAACAACCAGCAACGGACGTGTTAGCACGCATTGGCGCAAAGCGATGCCGTCCCCAACATCTTCCTAGAGAGCTCTTCAAGCCATCCGTATTATGGGAGGGAGAGTCCGGAAATAACAACCCGGACCCAACCACACTGCCCCACACCGAACATTCCGACATAGTTGGTGGTTCCGCCAACGAAATAACACCGTCAGCCCACGCAATAATGGCAGTCATTGCCACGTGGACAGAATCATTCCTAGCCTACCTAACTAGGCAGGAACTTCCCGAGGACCAAAACGAGGCCCGCTGCATAGTGCGGCGGTCTAAAGCCTATAAGGTCCATGAGGGAGAGCTTTATAAGAAAAGCACAACCGGAGTCCTTCAAAGGTGTATCTCCGAAGAGGAAGGGCGGAATCTCCTGGCTGAAATTCATGCGGACTCGGTGGGCAGCATGCAGCAGCCCGGCCCTTGTAGGCAAGGCCTTCCGTACAGGATTTTATTGGCCGACGGCCCGGCAGATGCTCAGACTTAGTCCAACGAGGCGTCGGTTGCCGCTCTTTGCTAATCAAAGCCACATGCCACCCGCCGCCTCAAAACTATACCCATCACCGCCCTTCATGGTGCAGGGCTTGACATGGTTGGACCCTTAAAGGAGGAACCCACAAGCAAAAATACCTATTGGTCATGGTGGATAAATTCACCAAATGGATAGAGGCCAAGCCTGTAAAGACGGCTGAATCCGGACGGGTGATAGACTTTATATCAGGGTAGTACACCGTTACGACGTCCCCCATAGCATCATCACTGATAATGGCACGAACTTCACGACCGACGAGGTCAAACTCTGGTGCAAAAACATGGGCATCAAGCTCGACTACGCTTCAGTCTATCACCCCCAAACTAACGGTCAAGTCGAGCGAGAAAACGGTCTAATCATGAGCGGCATTAAACCCAAACTAGTGCGGTCCCTCAAGGAATCTAACACGCACTGGGTTGAGGAGCTCGACTCCATACTTTGGGGGCTGCGGACCACGCCGAATCGCACTACCGGATTCACACCATTTTTATGGTATACGGCGCAGAGGCAGTTTTGCCCTGCGACATAATTCATGACTCACCTCGTGTGCGCATGTACGAAGAAAGAGAAGCTGAGCTCGATCGGCAGGACAGTTTGGACGCCTTGGAGGAGGAGCGCGATGTGGCAAAAGCTAGTTCCGCATTCTATCAACAGCAGGCTCGAAGATATCAAAGCAGGGAAGTACGGGCCAAAGCTTACAACGTTGGCAAACTAGTTCTCGCTGCGGACAAGAAAAGGACAAACTCAAGCCCAAATGGGAGGGCCCTTCATCATCGACCAAGTCCTGACCGGCGGTTGCGTACTGTCTGCGAAACACATCGGATAACCGACTCGAGCCGAACCCATGGAACACAGCCCGTCTCCAAGATTCTACGCCTAGCGCGGATTCTGAGTTCGTCTCCTTCCTCCGTCTATATTTTACACTTTAAGCTGTCTTTTATTTCTCTCCTTCTTCCTCCTTTTTCCGAAGCCGTTAAAGGCTCGTTCGCGCATTGTTCGCTTTTTGACTTGACGCTATCCGCGCTCATTATACCTGGGGGCTTCTCTAACGAAGCTTATTTATCTGACTCTATGCCCAACACATGTGTCACACTTCCGCATGTACCTTTTATTCACCATTATATGCATCGATATGACTTAAGTTTTGGCCAAGCTGGGTTGCTCGGCTCCTGTGCTTACCCCTCGTTCCCGATTGTTCGGCTAGGTGGTAAAGGAGCACCTCTGCGATTATTACCGCCGGTCGATCGGACGTGTACCTCGAGACTGGGTGAAGCCGAAAGCTAGCGTTCTTAAGGGAATAGTCGGTCGGTGAACTAAAAGACGATTTTTATTTTTTCATTTATCTGCCCCGGATGCTTTTACCTTTTTTCGTAGTCCGGACATGCACTTTAGGGCATGCCTCCCAGGGAAAGGAACCCCTAACGGAACTATTCTCCCTGGAAGATGTTTCTTGCTAACCATGTAATATAACATAACTAGTTGGGCACTTGTCTGATAAAGCACTCGTGATCCCTACGCCTGGTCTCCACGCATGCCCCGGTTTTTACATAACCGCGAGGGTATTCGGACACACTCCGGACGATTAGGTCCCAAGGTTGAAGCGAAAAGGTCCGCTACGACAAACGATCTACAATCCGGCTAGAAGGCATTTTACATGTCATTTTAAATTACATAGTCAAATTGACTGATTGTATTCCTCTTCAATGCCATCTAATAGGTTGTCTAGTTTACAGTCTTGCTGGGAATACTTTGCGGCCAACTCTACTTGGCCGTACACTAAGCTCACAGGGATCTCCTTCCCGTCGGGCCCCACAGGTCCGACCTCGGCCATGTGGTTTGGGTCCGCCTTCGTGTACCGCGTCTTCACCATGGCCCAGGCCTCCCTGGCGCCTTGACGACAGGCCGATATCTTCCATAGTCGGAAGCGCCGCCGTGCTCCCTGAAGCTTCTCTGCAAGCTCTCCAAGGCCTTCGGGCAGGGAGATAGATGGCCACAAGGCCTGGGCGACGCCTTTCATCACCTGCCGAACTCGTTCGTGCAGTTGCAATAGCTCGGGAAGAAGGTCACCCGTAGAACCGGGCATTTCCTCTGCAGGACGACCCGTGAGCATACCTACAGACATAACTCTGTTAGTTGACTTCCTCGCCGAACTCTTTTTCAAAGTCCGCTCAAGCACTTACTATAAATGTCGCGACGAAGTCGCCGATTCTCCTTCACGGAGTTAGACAGCTGGGCACGAACATCCTTTAGTTCCTCACCCAGCTGGGTGTTGGCATCCTGGTGATTATTTTTCTCTAGCCTCACCCTTGTAAGCACATTCTCGCCGGCCTTCAACCGGCGCAAGAGCTGTTGCTTGTCCAGATCTAGTCCGGCGCCATCTGCAATATTATTGTCAGATTCACACACATGCCGCACTTCACAAACTACTTATCTTTTGAAGCATATATTACTAGAGGGGGTCTCTGTGGCTCCCCAGAGCGGCTAGTCCGGCCTCAAGTTGGGCCTTGCATTCTTCAAGCTCCTGGGACAGTCAGGTATTCTTTTTTGTAAGATCCTACATAACAAATGATCCTTAAATCAGTTATTCTAACTACTTTAAGTCTCGGGGGCTACTGGCATATATAACCGTCAAATTTCCTCACCCGTATGTCCTTTACATACTGCTCCGTGGCTCTGGCTAGACCATCTTGGGCGGCACGGAGGTGCGCATCTCCCGAATTGAAGGCATTCAATGCCTCTTGGGAGAAACATGTGTCACGAAGAACTGTCCGGTGGCGCCTGTGATTCATGGTGCCCTCCACCTCGGAGTTGGTGGCGGACAATCTATCGGCATCCTCTGTCGGAGGAGCATCCGACACACGCCTCGTGCTCGCCTCCGCTTCTGGACCCGGCTTTGGAGCCTGGCTGGCGGAGGATCGATTGGCAACCTCTCTGGACACAGTCCGACGAGCGCTCTTTTTCCTGAAAAGAGCACCAACGTTAGTACGCCTTCTAGGAATCAATCCTGGGAATATGGTGACGCGCCATACCATTGTGGCGGCGTTTCGATCCGGACGTCACTTCTTTTTAGCCTGCGGGGCCGTGCTGCCCCTTGTTGGCTAGCCGCCGCGGGCTCGGCCTCTTGCCTCGAAGGCACCCTCTGCGAAACACCATTGGTATACGGTGATAAAAAATAAGCACGGATGGGTCATTATCAGAGTATTGAGACCTCGGTCTCAGTTACCTGTGAGGCTGGAAGTATTCCGGGGTAATCGGCCCTAATGGCAACCAAGGCATTATCGATGCTCAGTTGGTGAAATACCCCATCAATCAGGTCCACCAATATGTCCGGATCCTCTTGGGAGGCCGGATCGAGGAGCCATTCCGGATCCTCGGGTTGTGGAGGCGGGCTGTTTATGTCTTTTACGGCCTGGCGCAGTTCCTGCGTCAAAATCACAAAATGAGATACCTAACCATGGGAATACGGATCGGATGTGCAAAAAAGAAATGTCCGCTTACCCAGCTTCGAGGATTGTTCATAGAAAATCCGTTCAATGGACTGACGCGGAGAAAATTCTCCTCTTCTCCCTTGTACAGCGCGATCAAGATCTTCACCAGATCGGTGACCGATCCCGGCCCCTTATGGCCATGACGGGTGGCATCGTCCTCCCCGTTGAAATCCCACATGGGGTGGCCCCTATACTGGAGCGGTTGCACCCCCCGCATAATACATGTGGCCATGACACCAATCATGGTCAGTCCGTAATGAGCTAACAATCTTATTCGGCTCATCAGGTAAAGGACGTCCCAGTCGTCTTCCCTCTGGGAGCTCCACGGGCGCCAACTCAGGTGTTTCTTCAAAGGAGCATTGCTGAATACCGGGAGACCGATCCGAACAGGATCCGGCAGTGGGACGTCTTCTATATAAAACCATTCCGAAGGCCAGTCTTCGGACGCCTTCTTCGGGGTTCCGGATAGATATCCGATCCCGGCGATGCGCCATTGCTCGGCTCCGCCCACTTGATATATTGACCCCTCATGAGAACGGGGTACAAGGCAGAATAATCTCTTCCACAGCGCAAAATGAGCCTCGACGCCCAAGAACAGTTCGCAAAGGGCCACGAAGCCCGCGATGTGCAAAATGGAGGCAGGCGTAAGGTGGTGCAACTGGAGGCCGTAGAATTCCAAGAGCCCCCAGAGAAACGGATGAATTGGAAATCCGAGTCCTCTTACTAGATAAGAGATAAAGCATACTCGCTCTCCTTTGGAGGGATCGGGGACACTCTCCGCTTGCTTTCCGCCCTTATAGGTGGCGAGTCCGGCTCGAACCGAACCATGAAGGCCGGGGGAAGAAATCCCTTGGTTTGGAGTGTCACTAGCTCGCTATGCGGGACTGAGCATCTCTCCCAATTTCCAGGCTGAGGGCTGGGAGCGCGAGAGGAGGAGTCGCGTCGACTGTCCATGATGGAATGGATTTTTGTCAGAGGCGCTCCGATGAAAGCTCGCGGAGGGGGGATGATGTGACTCAGATCTAGATCCTCGTCCCTTTTGTAGGCGGCTCATTTGCGCAGCTAGGGGGATAAGTGTAAAAATACCCTGGCTTTTCGCATTCATTCAAACACGTGGAAGATGGCCATTATTGGGCGTGGAAGCCAAGGAGCGCAGCATTTATCAGAAGCCGGACACTATTCGACAAGTATATGGAATTTGGAGAAGAACCCGCCTCGCAATGCCGAAGACAATCTCGCGCGGACTCATCACCATTGAAGCCTGGTTCGGGGCTACCGAGGAGTCTGGATTAGGGGTGTCCGGATAGCGAACTATCACCGTTGGCGGACTCTGGACTATGAAGATACAAGATTGAAGACTTCGTCCGTGTCCGGATGGGACTTTCCTTGGCGTGGAAGGCAAGCTTGGCGATACGGATACGTAGATCTCCTACCATCGTAACCGACTCAGGTAACCCTAACCCTATCCGGTGTCTATATAAACCGGAGGGTTTTAGTCCGTGGGGACGAACAACAATCATACCATAGGCTAGCTTCTAGGGTTTAGCCTCTCTAATCTCGTGGTAGATCCACTCTTGTACTACCCATATCATCAATATTAATCAAGCAGGAGTAGGGTTTTACCTCCATCGAGAGGGCCCGAACCTGGGTAAAAACATCGTGTCCCTTGTCTCCTGTTACCATCCGCCTAGACGCATAGTTCGGGACCCCCTACCCGAGATCCGCCGGTTTTGACACCGACACCAAGGTTGATGCTATTGAAAAGATGCCATGTCCCAAGGACATCAAAGGCATAAGAAGTTTCCGTGGTCACGCCGGATTTTATAGGAGGTTCATTAAGGACTTCTCAAAAAAAAATTCAGCCTCTGACTAATTTATGACAAAAATATGTACCATTTGTCTTTGATGATGATTGTGTAGAAGCATTTGAAATACTTAAGAAAGCATTAGTCTCTGCACTTGTTGTTCAGCTACCTGATTGGAATTTACCCTTTGAAATTATGTGTGATGCTAGTGATTATGCTTTAGGTGTTGTTCTAGGGCAAAGAGTTGATAAGAAATTAAATGTTATCCATTATGCTAGTAAGACTCTAGACAATGCTCAAAGAAATTATGCTACTACCGAAAAGGAACTTTTAGCATTTGTATTTGCTTGTGATAAATTCAGACCCTATATTGTTGATTCTAAAGTAACTATTCACACTGATCATGCTGCTAAATATCTTATGGAAAAGAAAGATGCTAAACCTAGACTTATTAGATGGGTTCTCTTGCTGCAAGAATTTGATTTGCATATTGTTAATAGAAAAGGAGCTGAGAACCCCGTTGCAGATAACTTATCTAGGTTAGAGAATGTTCTTGATGACCCACTACCTATTGATGATAGCTTTCCTGATGAACAATTAAATGTCATAAGCACTTCTCGTAGCACTCCATGGTATGCTGATTATGCTAATTATATTGTTGCTAAATTTATACCACCTAGCTTCACATACCAACAAAAGAAAAAGTTTTTCTATGATTTGAGACATTACTTTTGGGATGACCCACATCTTTGTAAAGAAGGAGTAGATGGTGTTATTAGACGTTGTGTGCCTGATCTTGAACAGGAACAGATCCTATGCAAGTGTCACTCCGAAGCTTATGGAGGACACCACGCTGGAGATAGAACTGCACATAAGGTATTGCAATCTGGTTTTTATTGGCCTACTCTCTTCAAGGATGCCCGTAAGTTTGTCTTGTCTTGTGATGAATGTCGAAGAATTGGTAATATTAGTAGACGTCAAGAAATGCCTATGAATTATTCACTTGTTATTGAACCATTTGATGTTTGGGGCTTTGATTATATGGGACCTTTTCCTGCCTCTAATGGATATACACATATTTTAGTTGTTGTTGATTACGTTACTAAGTGGGTAGAAACTATTCCAACTAGTAGTGCTGATCATAACACTTCTATTAAAATGCTTAAGGAAGTTATTTTTCCGAGGTTTGGAGTCCCTAGATATTTAATGACTGATGGTGGTTCACACTTTATTCATGGTGCTTTCCGTAAAATGCTTGCTAAGTATGATGTTAATCATAGAATTGCATCTCCTTATCACCCGCAGTCTAGTGGTCAAGTAGAATTGAGCAATAGAGAGCTCAAGTTAATTTTGCAAAAGACTATTAATAGGTCTAGAAAGAATTTGTCAAAGAAACTTGATGATAAATTATGGGCCTATAGAACTGCATATAAGAATCATATGGGTATGTCTCCGTATAAAATGGTTTATGGAAAAGCATGTCACTTACCTCTCGAACTAGAACATAAGGCATATTGGGCTATTAAAGAGCTCAACTATGATTTCAAACTTGCCGGTGAGAAAAGGTTATTTGATATTATCTCACTTGATGAATGGAGAACCCAAGCTTATGAAAATGCTAAGTTGTTTAAAGAAAAAGTTAAAAGATGGCATGACAAAAGGATACAAAAGCGTGAGTTTAATGTAGGTGATTATGTATTGCTATACAACTCTCGTTTAAGATTTTTTGCAGGAAAACTTCTCTCTAAATGGGAAGGTCCCTACGTTATTGAGGAGGTCTATCATTCCGGTGCCATAAAATCAACAACTTCGAAGGCACAAATCCGAAGGTGGTAAACGGTCAAAGGATCAAACATTATATCTCAGGTAATCCCATAAATGTTGAAACTAATGTTATTGAAACCGTAACCCCGGAGGAATACATAAGGGACACTTTCCAGACCGTTTCAGACTCTGAAAAGGAATAGGTATGTGGTACGGTAAGTAAACAGACTCCAAAACAATTTTTAGAGCAATTTTTCTCAGTTTTGGGATATTTAGAAAAATAGAAAAATAAGTAGCAGTCCGGGAAGGACACGAGGGCCCCACGAGGGTGGTGGGCGCGCCCCCTACCTCGTGAGCACCCATGTGCCCTCCGAACTCCGTTTTCTTGCACGACGCGTATTTTGGTCGGTAAAAATTCATTATATATTCTCCCTAAGGTTTTGACTCTCGTATCACGCAAATCTCTTCTGTTCTTGTTTCGAGCTGTTTTCTGTCAGGGTTTTCAAGGCTAGGAATCATGTCGTCCCCCTCCTCCAATAATGGTGACAATGATGCTTGGCTAATGAAGATAGAGCTGAAGAGGGAAGAACCCGTGGAGATCAACAAGGATGAAGGGATGGCCACGGAGGACCAAGCTCCGTCAGCAGAAGACATCCTTCAACTTGATCACAACTTTCTCACCCCAACTGAAATAGAAGCTTTCAAGATGATTGAATTAGCTCGTATTCAAAACAAGTATCTCACAAGTGAAAATATTTTGTTGAAGGATCATATTGTTGCACTCAAGGGCATTATTCGCAAGTTGGAGGACCTCTTACGCTCGATGTGCGACTATCCAACACCTCCACCTTCTTCACCAACCACAAAGAAGGAGGCATGATCACATGGGTATGGGCACTCCCCTTGGCAACTGCCAAGCTTGGGGGAGGTGCCCCGGTATCGTATCACCATCACAACTTCTATCTTTACCGTTTTTCTTAGTTCGATCCTTTTAGTAGTATCTTGATCTAGTGGAATAAAGTTTATGGCATGATCTAGTTTTGAGTTTTGCTTTATGATCTCTCTATGTAATCGAGTCCGTGAGCTATATATATAATAAAGTTTAGTGTTGAGTCAAGGGCTTGATTGTTTTGCCATGATCTTGGGTGAATAAAAGAAAAGAAAGAAGAAAAGGAATAAAAAGAAACAAAGAGTTCATATTGATCTTATTGAGAGTAATGACTTCATATAGAAAGAGTATGATGATTAAAAGTTGTTGGGAGTTGGCAAATATAGCTTTGGTCATCGTTGCAATTAATAGGAAGTGATAAGGAAAGAGAGGTTTCACATATAGATATATTATCATTGACATCTTTTATGATTGGGAGCACTCATTAAAATATAACATGCTAAAGAGTTGATGTTGGACAAGGAAGACAACATGATGAGTTATGTTTTATTATGTCTGAGACAAAGTATGTTGTCATGGATCCTCTAACATGTTGAGCTTGCCTTTCCCCCTCATGCTAGCCAAATTCTCAGCACCAAGTAGAGATACTACTTGTGCTTCCAAATACCCTTAAACCAGTTTAGCCATGAGAGTCCACCATATCTACCTATGGATTGAGTAAGATCCTTCAAATAAGTTGTCATCGGTGCAAAGCAATAAAAATTGCTCTAAACATGTATGATTAATTGGTGTGGGAGAAATAAGCTTTATACAATCTTGTGATGTGGAAGTAATAAAAGCGACAGACTGCATAATAAAGGTTCATATCACAAGGGGCAATATAAAGTGACGTTCTTTCGCATTGAGATTTTGTGCATCCAACCTAAAAGCGCATAGCAACCTCTGCTTCCCTCTGCGAAGGACCTATCTTTTATTATTATCCTCTACCTTATGCAAGAGTCACGGTGATCTTCACCTTTCCTTTTTCATTTTATCCTTTGGCAAGCCCAGCATGTTGGAAAGAACATGATATATATATATCTAATTGGATGTAGGGGAGCATGAATTATTATTGTTGACATTACCCTTGAGGTAAAAGGTTGTGGGGCAAAACTATAAGCCCCTATCTTTCTCTGTGTCCGATTAAAACTCCCTAACCACAAGTGTTGCGTGAGTGCTAGAAATTATGAAGGACTAAATGATAGTTGAGTATGTGGACTTGCTTTTAAGCTCTGACATAGACTCTTTCCGATGTTATGATAAATTGCAATTGCTTCAATGACTAAGGTTATAATTTGTTGGTGCTCAATAAGGTTTCTGATTCATACTTTTGCATTGTGAAAATACCATCACTTGAACATAAGTAATCATATGACAAAATCTATATATGTTGTTGTTATGAGAATAATAATGATGCCTTCATGTCCGTATTTTATTTTTATCGACGCCTCAACCTCTAAACATGAGGGCATATTTATTGTTATCGGCTTTTTGCTTGAGGACAAGCGAGGTCTAAGCTTGGGGGAGTTGATACGTTCATTTTGCATCATGCTTTTATATCGATATTTATTGCATTATGGGCTGTTATTACACATTATGTCACAATACTTATGCCTATTCTCTCTTATTTTATAAGGTTTACATGAAGAGGGAGAATGCCGACAGCTGGAATTCTGGGCTGGAAAAGGAGCAAATATTAGAGACCTATTCTGCGCAACTCCAAAAGTCCTGAAACTCCACGGAATATCTTAAAATAAATAAAGAAAAATATTCGCCAAAGATGAAGGCCAGGGCCCACACCTGCTCACGAGGGTGGGCGCGCGCTCGGGCGCGCCTCACCTCGTGGCCCCCGGTGGCTCTCCGCGCCCATCTTCTCCTATATGAAGTCTTCGATGAGAAAAAATAGAAGGCAACCTTTGGGGCGAGACTCACGCCACGAGGCGGAACCTTGGCGGAACCAATCTAGGGCTCCGCAGAGCTGTTCGCCGGGACACTTCCCTCCGGGGGGAAATTGATACGTCTCCAACGTATCTATAATTTTTGATTGCTCCATGCTACTTTATCTACTGTTTTAGGCAATATTGGGCTTTATTATCCACTTTTATATTATTTTTGGGACTAACCTATTAACCGGAGGCCCAACCCATTTGTTGTTTTATGCTTATTTCAAGTGTTTGAGGAAAAGGAATATCGACGGAGTCAAAGCGGAACGAAATCAAGCTGGAGAAGTTATTTTGGAAGGAAACCCACCGATGGACTTGGACCCCACGTCGGAAGATGCGGAGGTGCTCACGAGGTGGGGGCACGCCCCCAGTGCGCCCCCTGCCTCGTGGGCCCCCCGTAGCTCCACAAACGTACTCCATTCACCCATATATATCTACGTACCCTAAAACTTCCAGAACAGAAGATAGATCGGGAGTTCCGCCGCCGCAAGCCTCAAGTAGACACCAAAAACCAATCGGGACCCCTTTCCGGTACCCTGTCGGAGGGGGGATCCATCACCGGTGGCCATCTTCATCATTCCGGCACTATCCATGACGAGGATGGAGTAGTTCACCCTCGGGGCTGAGGGTATGTACCAGTAGCTATGTGTTTGATCTCTATCTCTCTCTCGTGTTCTCTCTCGTGTTCCTCTATGGCACGATCTTGATGTATCCCGAGCTTTGCTATTGTAGTCGGATCTTATGATGTTTCTCCCCCTCTACTCTCTTGTGATGAATTGAGTTTTCCCTTTGAAGTTATCTTATCGGATTGAGTCTTTTATGAGAACACTCGATGTATGTCTTGGTGATCAACTTGCGGGTTTCGTGACATTGGGAACCTATTCATAGGGGTTGGCACACGTTCTTGACTCTCCGGTAGAAACTTTGGGGCACTCTTTGAAGTACTTTTATGTTGGTTGGATGAATCTGAGATTGTGTGATGCATATCGTATAATCATGCCCACGGATACTTGAGGTAACAATGGAGTATCTAGGTGACATTAGGGTTTTGGTTGATTTGTATCTTAAGGTGTTATTCTAGTACGAACTCTTTTATAGATTGATCCGAAAGAATAACTTTGAGGTGGTTTCGTACCCTACCATAATCTCTACGTTTGTTCTCTGCTATTAGTCGCTTTGGAGTGACTCTTTGTTGCATGTTGAGGGCTTGTTATATGATCTATCTATGTTATTATTGTTGAGAGAACTTGCACTAGTGAAAGTATGAACCCTAGGCCTTGTTTCCTATCATTGCAATACCGTTTACGCTCACTTTTATCACTTGTTACCTTGCTTTTTTATTATTTCAGATTACAAATACCTTTATCTACTATCAATTTTGCACTTGTATCACCATCTCTTCGCCGAACTAGTGCACCTATACAATTTGCTATTGTATTGGGTGTGTTGGGTACACAAGAGACTTTTTGTTATTTGGTTGCAGGGTTGTTTGAGAGAGACCATCTTCCTCCTACGCCTCTCGCGGATTGATAAACCTTAGGTCATCCACTCGAGGGAAATTTGCTACTGTCCTACAAACCTGTGCACTTGCAGGCCCAACAACGTCTACAAGAAGAAGGTTGTGTAGTAGACATCAAGCTCTTTTCTGGCGCCGTTGCCGGGGAGGTTAGGTAAGTGAAGGTATATCTTTAGATCTTGCAATTGAATCTTTTTGTTTCTTGTTTTAGCACTAGTCTAGTTTATAAAAGAAAACTATAAAAAAATGGAATTGAGTTTGTCTCATACGCTTCATCTTTTTAATATCTTTCGTGAGTATGATGGAAAGGAAAATTGTACCAAAGTTTTAGAAGAAGAATGCATTAAATTGTTTGGCACTAAATCTTTGAATGATGACCATGATTGCAATGTTGTTAGTATGAACTCCTTGAATATCCATGATGCTAATTTTATGCAAAGCCACAAGCTTGGGGAAGCTATGTTTCACGAAGATGATATTTTTTGTCCCCCAAGCTTTGATGAGCAAATTTACTATGATGAAAGCATGCCTCCTATCTATGATGATTATTGTGATGACTCGTATGCTTTAAAGAATAATGATAACCATGAAACTTGTCATCTTGATCTTAATTTTCAATCACATGATAGTTATTTCGTTGTGTTTGCTCCCACTATTATTCATGAGAAGAATTTTGCTTATGTGGAGAGTAGTAAATTTTCTATGCTTGTAGATCATGAAAAGAATGCTTTAGGTGCTGGTTATATTTTTGAATTCATTCATGATGCTACTGAAAATTATTATGAGGGAGGAATATATGCTTGTAGGAATTGCAGTAATATCAAGTTTCCTCTCTATGTGCTTAAAGTTTTGAAGTTATGCTTGTTTTACCTTCCTATGCAAGTTGATTATTGTTCCCATAAGTTGTTTGCTCACAAAATCCCTATGCATAGGAAGTGGGTTAGACTTAAATGTGCTAGTCATATTCTTCATGATGCTCTCTTTATGTTTCAATTCTTATCTTTTATGTGAGCATCATTGAAGTCATAATGCCTAGCTAGGGGCGTTAAACGATAGCGCTTGTTGGGAGGCAACCCAATTTTATTTTAGTTTCTTGCTTTTTGGTTCTGTTTAGTAATAAATAATCCATATAGCTTCTGTTTATATGTGGTTTTATGTTTTAATTAGTGTTTGTGCCAAGTAGAACCTTTGGGAAGACTTGGGTGAAGTCTTTATGATCATGCTGTAAAAAACAGAAATTTTAGCGCTCACGAGATTAGCTAGAACTTTTTAATGGAGAGTGATATTTAGTTGATTATTTTTTAATATGATTACTAGACAAATTCCTCAGGTCCACCAATTTATTTTAGAATTTTTGGAGTTCCAGAAGTTTGCGTTAGTTATAGATTACTACAGACTGTTCTGTTTTTGACAGATTCTGTTTTCATTGTGTTGTTTGCTTATTTTGATGAATCTATGGCTAGTAAAATAGTTTATAATCCATAGAGAAGTTGTAATAAAGTATGTTTAACACCAATATAAATAAATAATGAGTTCATTACATTACCTTCAAGTGGTGTTTTGTTTTCTTTCGCTAACGGAGCTTACGAGTTTTCTGTTAAGTTTTGTGTTGTGAAGTTTTCAAGTTTTGGGTAAAGATTCGATGGACTATGGAATAAGGAGTGGAAAGAGCCTAAGATTGGGGATGCCCAAGGCACCCCAAGGTAATATTCAAGGATAACCAAGCGTCTAAGCTTGGGGATGCCCCGGAAGGCATCCCCTCTTTCGTCTTTGTTCATCGGTAACTTTACTTGGAGCTATATTTTTATTCACCACATGATATGTGTTTTGCTTGGAGCGTCCTTTTATTTTTTTAGTATTTGCTTGCTGTTATTTAGATTAGTGTTTTGCATCTTTAGTTTCAATAAAAAAATGTCAAGGATAGCCTTTGCCATGCTTATTTTGCTAGTATGCATGTTGCTGTTTGAAAACAGAAAGTTTACCGCTGTTGCAAAAATTCCCTAGAAAATTCAGAGAGTGGTATAATGTTGAATATTTTTGCATATTGAGCTCTGATGAATTTATTACAGTGGTAATTTTAGTTCATAATTTTTGGAGTCAGGGAAGTATTGATACTCTTGCATTCTTTACAGACTGTACTGTTTTGGCAGATTGTTGTTATGTTTGCATTGTTTGCATATGTTTGCTTGTTTAATGATTCTATTTAAGGATAGGAGTATTAAATATGCAGAGGCATTTAGTATGCAATGTTGAATAATAATGTTAGTGATTTTTTACAGTATGAAATGATAAGGTTTTGCATTGGTTTATACTAACCTATCTCACGAGTTCTTGTTGAGTTTGTTGTGAATGAAGCTTTTGATAAAAAGAGAAACCATGATATGAGAGGAATTAAGGAGACACAAAATTTCAAGCTTGGGGATGCCCAAGGCACCCAAAGATATTATTTCAAGAAGTCTCAAGCATCTAAGCTTGGGGATGCCCCGGTAGGCATCCCACCTTTCTTCTTCAACAACTATCGGTTAGGATCGGTTGCGCCTAAGTTTTTGCTTCTTCATATGAGTTGTGCTATCCTTGCATTGTAGTTTTCTTTAGCTTTGCTTGCTGTTTGAATAAAGTACCAAGATCTGAATTCTTTAATGAGAGAGAGCCATACATAAATTGGAATTTGTTAAAATACTCAATGTGCTTCACTTATATCTTTTGAGCGTGATAATTTTTGCTCTAGTACTTCACTTAGATCTTTTAGATCACGGTGGTGGATTTGTTTTAAAGAAACTTGATCTCTCATGCTTCACTTAGATTATTTTGAGAGTTGTTAATAGAATGGTAATTTGCTTAATGTTAATATACTTGGTGTTCAAGATATGTGAAACTTTCTTATGAGTGTGTTGAATACTAAGATAAATTTGATGCTTGATAATTGTTTTAAGATATGGAGGTGATAATATCAAAGTCATGCTAGTTGAGTAGTTGTGAATTTGAGAAATGCTTGTGTTGAAGTTTGTAAGTTCCGCAACATGCACGTATGGTTAAAGTTGTGTAACAAATTTGAAACATGAAGTGTACCTGGCTTGTGCATCCTTATGAGTGGCGGTCGGGGACGAGCGATGGTCTTTTCCTACCAATCTATCCCCCTAGGAGCATGCGCGTAGTACTTGATTTTTGATGACTTCTAAATTTTTGCAATAAGTATATGAGTTCTTTTGACTAATGTTGAGTCCATGGATTATACGCATTCTTACCTTTCCGCCATTGCTAGCCTCTTCGGTACCGTGCATTGCCCTTTCTCACATTGAGAGTTGGCGCCAACTTCGCCGGTGCATCCAAACCCCGTGATATGATATGCTCTATCACACATAAACCTCCCTATATCTTCCTCAAAACAGCCACCATACCAACCTATTATGGCATTTCCATAGCCATTCCGAGATATATTGCCATGCAACTTTCCACCGTTCCGTTCATCATCATCATGACATACTTCATCATTGTCATATTGCCATTGCATGATAATGTAGTTGACATCGTATTAGTGGAAAAGCCACCATGCATTATTTTTCATACATGTCACCCTTGATTCATTGCACCATCCTGGTACACCGCCGGAGGCATTCATATAGAGTCATATCTTGTTCTAGTTTCGAGTTGTAATCCTTATGTTGTAATCAATAGAAGTGTGATGATCATCATTATTAGAGCATTGCCCAAATAAAAAAAAGAAGGCCAAAAAGAAAAAAGAAAGGCCCAAAAAAAAGAGAAAGGCCAAAAAAAAGAAAGGCCCAAAAAAATAAAATAAAATAAAAAGGGCAATGTTACTATCCTTTTTTCCACACTTGTGCTTTAAAGTAGCACCATGTTCTTCATGTAGCGAGTCTCATATATTGTGCTTCAAAGTAGCACCTTGTTCTTCATGTAGTGAGTCTCATAAGTTGTCTTTTTATACTAGTGGGAACTTTTCATTGTAGAACTTGGCTTGTATATTCCTACGATGGGCTTCCTCAAATGCCCTAGGTCTTCGTGAGCAAGCAAGTTGGATGCACACCCACTAGTTTTCTTTTGTTGAGCATTTATAGCTCTAGTGCATCCGTTGCATGGCAATCCCTACTCCTCATGTTGACATCAATTGATGGGCATCTCCATAGCCCGTTAATTATCCTCGTCAATGTGAGACTTTCTCCTTTTTTTGTCTTCTCCACACAATCCCCATCATCATATTCTATTCCACCCATAGTGCTATATCCATGGCTCACGCTCATGTATTGCGTGAAGGTTGAAAAAGTTTGAGATTATTTAAGTATGAAACAATTGCTTGGCTTGTCATCGGGGGTATAGAAGTTGGGAACATCTTTGTGTGACGAAAATGAAGAATAGCCTAACTATATGATTTTGTAGGGATGAAATTTCTTTTGGCATGCTATTTTGAGAAGACATAATTGCTTAGTTAGTATGCTTGAAGTATTGTTATTTTTATGTCAATATGAACTTTTGTCTTGAATCTTTCGGATCTGAATATTCATATCACAAGTAAGAAGAATTACATTGAAATTATGCCAAAGTATCACTCCGCATCAAAAATTCTTTCTTATCATTTACCTACTCGAGGACGAGCAGGAATTAAGCTTGGGGATGCTTGATACGTCTCCAACGTATCTATAATTTTTGATTGCTCCATGCTACTTTATCTACTGTTTTAGGCAATATTGGGCTTTATTATCCACTTTTATATTATTTTTGGACTAACCTATTAACCGGAGGCCCAGCCCAGATTTGTTGTTTTATGCCTATTTCGGTGTTTCGGGAAAAGGAATATCAGACGGAGTCAAAACGGAACGAAATCAACTAGAGAAGTTATTTTTGGAAGGAAACCCACCTGATGGACTTGGACCCCATGTCAGAAGATACGGGAGGTGCTCACGAGGGTGCCCCAGGCGCGCCCCCACCTCGTGGGGCCCCCATACCTCCACTGACGTACTCCTTTCACCCATATATACCTACACACCCTAAAACTTCCAGAACAGAAGATGGAAAGCGAGATCCGCCACTGCAAGCCTCCAGTAGACACCAAAAACCAATCGGGACCCCTTTCCGGTGCCCTCCCGGAGGGGGGATCCATCACCGGTGGCCATCTTCATCATTTCGGCGCTATCCATGACGAGGAGGGAGTAGTTCACCCTCGGGGCTGAGGGTATGTACCAGTAGCTATGTGTTTGATCTCTCTCTCTCTCTCTCTCTCTCTCTCTCTCTCGTGTTCTCTCTCGTGTTCCTCTATGGCACGATCTTGATGTATCCCGAGCTTTGCTATTGTAGTTGGATCTTATGATGTTTCTCCCCCTCTACTCTCTTGTGATGAATTGAGTTTCCCCTTTGAAGTTATCTTATCGGATTGAGTCTTTTATGAGAACACTTGATGTATGTCTTGGTGATCAACTTGCAGGTTTCGTGACATTGGGAACCTATGCATAGGGGTTGGCACACTTTCTTGACTCTCCGGTAGAAACTTTGGGGCATTCTTTGAAGTACTTTTATGTTGGTTGGATGAATCTGAGATTGTGTGATGCATATCGTATAATCATGCCCACAGATACTTGAGGTGACAATGGAGTATCTAGGTGACATTAGGGTTTTGGTTGATTTGTATCTTAAGGTGTTATTCTAGTACGAACTCTTTTATAGATTGATCCGAAAGAATAACTTTGAGGTGGTTTCGTACCCTACCCTACCATAATCTCTACGTTTGTTCTCCGCTATTAGTGGCTTTGGAGTGACTCTTTGTTGCATGTTGAGGGCTTGTTATATGATCTATCTATGTTATTATTGTTGAGAGAACTTGCACTAGTGAAAGTATGAACCCTAGGCCTTGTTTCCTATCATTGCAATACCGTTTACGCTCACTTTTATCACTTGTTACCTTGCTGTTTTTATTATTTTAGATTACAAATACCTTTATCTACTATCTATTTTGCACTTGTATCGCCATCTCCCAGCCGAACTAGTGCACCTATACAATTTGCTATTGAATTGGGTGTGTTGGGGACACAAGAGATTTTTTGTTATTTGGTTGCAGGGTTGTTTGAGAGAGACCATCTTCCTCCTACGCCTCTCACGGATTGATAAACCTTAGGTCATCCACTTGAGGGAAATTTGCTACTGTCCTACAAACATGTGCACTTGCAGGCCCAACAACGTCTACAAGAAGAAGGTTGTGTAGTAGACATCAGAAATCATCGTCATCATCATCACCAACGCTCCTCTCATCGGGAGAGGGCAATCTCCATCAACATCTTCACCAGCACCATCTCATCTCCAAACCCTAGTTCATCTCTTGTATCCAATTCTTGTCTCCAAGTCCGGGATTGGTGCTAGTAGGTTGCTAGTAGTGTTGATTACTCCTTGTAGTTAATGCTAGTTGGTTTATTTGGTGGAAGATCATATGTTCAGATCCTTTATGCATATTATTACCCCTCTGATTATGAACATGAATATGCTTTGTGAGTAGTTACGTTTGTTCCTGAGGACAAGGGAGAAGTCTTGCTATTAGTAGTCATGTGAATTTGGTATTCGTTCGATTTTTTGATGAGATGTATGTTGTCTAGCCTCTAGTGGTGTTATGTGAACGTCGACTACATAACACTTCACCATTATTTGGGCCTAGAGGAAGGCATTGGGAAGTAATAAGTAGATGATGGCTTGCTAGAGTGATGAAGCTTAAACCCTAGTTTATGCGTTGCCGTAAGGGGCTGATTTGGATCCATATGTTTCATGCTATGGTTAGGTTTACCTTAATACTTTTGTTGTAGTTGTGGATGCTTGCAATAGAGGTTAATCATAAGTGGGATGCTTGTTCAAGTAAGAACAGCACCCAAGCACCGGTCCACCCACATATCAAATTATCAAAGTATCGAACACAAATCATATGAACGTGATGAAAACTAGCTTGACGATATTCCCATGTGTCCTCGGGAGCGCTTTTCCTATTATAAGAGTTTGTCCAGGCTTGTCCTTTGCTACAAAAAGGATTGGGCCACCTTGCTGCACTTTATTTACTCTTGTTACTTGTTGCTCGTTACAATTTAACTTATCACAAAACTATCTGTTACCACTTATTTCAGTACTTACAGAGAATACCTTGCTGAAAACCGCTTATCATTTCCTTCTGCTCCTCGTTGGGTTCGACACTCTTACTTATCGAAAGGACTACGATAGATCCCCTATACTTGTGGGTCATCACCTACGTTGTCCTAATTTTTCAGAATTTTTGGAGTGACAGAAGTATACAAAGTTTCCAGATTACTACAGACTGTTCTGTTTTTCACAAATTATGTTTTCATTGTGTTGTTTGCTTATTTTGATGAATCTATGGGCAGTATCGGAGAGTATGAACCATGAAGAAGTTGGAATATAGTAGATATAACACCAATATAAATAAAGAATGAGTTCACAACAGTACCAAAAGTGGTGATTTTATTTTCTTATACAAACGGAGCTTACGAGTTTTCTGTTGAGTTTTGTGTTGTGAAGTTTTCAAGTTTTGGGTGAAGTTTCGATGGACTACAGAATAAGGAGTGGCAAGATCCTAATCTTGGGGATGCCCAAGGCACCCCAAGGTAATATTCAAGGACAACCAAGCATCTAAGCTTGGGGATGCCCCGGATGGCATCCCCTCTTTCGTCTTCGTTCATCGGTAACCTTACTTGGAGCTATATTTTTATTCACCACATGATATGTGTTTTGCTTGGAGCGTCATTTTATTTTATTTTGTTTTGCTGACAACCAAGCATCTAAGCTTGGGGATGCCCCAGACGGCATCCTCTTTCGTCTTCGTTCATCGGTAACCTTACTTGGAGCGATATTTTTATTCACCACATGATATGTGTTTTTGCTTGGAGCGTCATTTTATTTTATTTTGTTTTTCTTGCTGTTTGAATAATATCCCAAGATCTGAAATTTTTAAATGAGAGAGAGTCTTCACATAGCTACATAATTATTCAACTACCCATTAATCTTCAGTCATATCTTTTGGAGTACTTTGTCATTTACTCATGTGCTTCACTTATATCCTATGAGTAAATGGTTGAATGAATTGAATATCATAAATCTGAAATATATATATGATTCAGATGCTTATCCCATGCGGAGTAATGACTTTGCATATAAGAAGTAGAGGTGGTAAATTTATTGAAAGTTAGCAAACATATTATTGGTCACTTGAACAATTCATGAAAGAATATTCAAGGAAGAGAGATTTCACATACAAATATGCTATCTTGGACATCTTCTATGATTGTGAGCCCCATTAAATTTTTTCAAACTTGAGCAAATTAGTTGAAGTTGGAAAAGGAAGACAACATAATGAGTTATGCTTGGGTATATTTATATAGAAGTTATATTGTTATGGATCCTCCAACATGTGGTGCTTGCTTTTTAGAATCTTTTGCTAGCCAAAATCTCTATACTAAGCGGGAATACTGCTTGTGCATTGAAAATCCTTGAACCAAGTTTCTTCCATGAGTGTCTACCTATATGTGTTATTTACCTGCCGTAACAAGTAAATTTGCATGTGCCAAACTCAAAACCTTCAAATAATAATCTGTTTTGTATATGCCCGAATAGCTCATGTAGCGACTAGGGGCTGTCAGTATCTTCCATGCTAGGTGGGTTATTCTCACGATGCATGTTTATTCACTTATCATTCATGCGAGAGTGGATGGTAATTGGTATGCCCAGTCCTATGATCAAAAGATCAAAAAGCAAAATCGCAAATAAATTAAACAAAACTCCCCCAGGACTGTTGTTGGTATGGACGGTACCCGTTGTTTCGGATCAGCCATGGAGTGTGATTGTTGGTGGAGGGGGAGTAAAAACTTTACCTTTTTGTTTGGGAACCGCCTATAATGTGTCTAGCATGGAAGATAGTGAGAACTCTCTGTCATTACATTGACAATGAAAGCATGCCTCTCAAAATTATTTTCATCTCTGTTTTAAAAGCTTCGAGCTCTAGCACCTCAGCAAATCCCTGCTTCCCTCTACGAAGGGCCTATCTTTTACTTTTATGCAAGAGTCAATAGTATTCCTTCTCATTCCAACCTACTCTTTAGTTGGCAAGCATCATGTGGTGGGGAAAGATCTAAGCATATATGGCCATTCAAATATATTTGATCATGAATTATTATTGTTGACAATTATCTATATGATAAATAAGTTGGGAGGCGAAACATTAAGCCCCTATCTTTCTCTGTGTTCGATGGATGCTATTTGTTCTAAAAATATGCTTTGAGTGGTAGCAATCATGGAAGACTATATGATAGTTGAGTATGTGGAATTTGCTAAATCAAAGCTCTTTTTTTAGAAAAGGAGGAAGACCTCCGGCCTTTGAATCTGGATGATGCATGCAGCCATTTTATTAATTGTTCACACAAGACCTTACAAAGTAATACAACAGTAAGACTAAAGCCACCGTCTAGGCAACATCTGTCGCTACTCCTATCCAATTGATGAAGGGATGCTGATAGTCTGGGCCTAATACCAAACAGACCTCGCAGCCAAACCTAACATCTAAGACCTGAGGTCCCATCCAGGACGCTTGCCGGGTATGGGTCACTCACCGGTCTGGCGTGCTCTCAGAGGCTGCCGCCGCCAACTGCCACCGATCCATCTTCTTGAAGGAAATATGCCCTAGAGGCAATAATGAAGTTGTTATTTATATTTCCTTGTACCATGATAAATGTTTATTATTCATGCTAGAATTGTATTAACCGGAAACTTAGTACATGTGTGAATACATAGACAAAAAGAGTGTCACTATTATGCCTCTACTTAACTAGCTTGTTGAATCAAAGATGGTTAAGTTTCATAGCCATAGACATGATTTGCCATTTGATTAACGGGATCACATCATTAGAGAATGATGTGATTGACTTGACCCATTCCGTTAGCTTAGCACTTAATCGTTTAGTATGTTGCTATTGCTTTCTTCATGACTTATACATGTTCCTATGACTATGAGATTATGCAACTCCTGAATACCGGAGGAACACCTTGTGTGCTATCAAACGTCACAACGTAACTGGGTGATTATAAATATGCTCTACAGGTGTATTCGAAGGTGTTTTGTTGGGTTGGCACAAATCGAGATTAGGATTTGTCACTCCGAGTATCGGAGAGGTATCTCTGGGCTCTCTCGGTAATGCACATCACTATAAGCCTTGCAAGCAATGTGACTAATGTGTTAGTTGCGGGATGATGCATTACGGAACGAGTAAAGAGGCTTGTCGGTAACGATATTGAACTAGGTATTGAGATACCGACGGTCGAATCTCGGACAAGTAACATACCAATGACAAAGGGAACAACGTATGTTGTTATGCGGTTTGACCGATAAAGATCTTCATAAAATATGTAGGAGCCAATATTAGCATCCAGGTTCTACTATTGGTTATTGACCAGAGACATGTCTCGGTCATGTCTACATAGTTCTCAAACCAGTAGGGTCCGCACGCTTAACGTTCGATGATGATCGTATTATGAGTTTATGTGTTTTGATGTACCGAAGGTTGTTCGGAGTCCCGTATGAGATCAGGGACATGACGAGGAGTCTCAAAATGTTTGAGACGTAAAGATCGATATATTGGAAGGCTATATTCGGACATCGAAAAGGTTCTGAGTGGTTCGGGTATTTATCGGAGTACCAGAGAGTTACGGGAATTCCCCGGGGAGTATATGGGCCTTATTGGGCTTTAGGGGAGAGAGAGGGGGGCTGCCTAGGGCAGCCCCCCCCCCCAAGGCCTAGTCCGAATTGGACTAGGGGGAGGGGCGGCGCCCCCTCCTTCCTTCTCTTCTCTCTTCCCCTTCCTTATCTCCTACTCCTACTACTTTGAAGGGGGGAATCCTACTCCCGGTGGGAGTAGGACTCCCCAGGGCGCGCCATAGACACACAAGTTGATCAGTTGATCTTTCAGCCGTGTGCGGTGCCCCCCTCCACCATAATCCACCCGGTCATATCGTAGCGGTGCTTAGGCGAAGCCCTGCGTCGGTAGCATCATCATCAGCGTCATCACGCCGTCGTGCTGACGGAACTCTCCCTCGAAGCTCTGCTGGATCGTGAGTTCGTGGGACGTCATCGAGCTGAACGTGTGCTGAACTCGGAGGTGCCGTGTGTTAAGTACTTGGATCGGTCGGATCGTGAAGACGTACGACTACATCAACCGCGTTGTCATAACGCTTCCGCTTACGGTCTACAAGGGTACATAGACAACACTCTCCCCCTCGTTGCTATGCATCACCCTGATCTTGTGTGTGCGTAGGAAATTTTTTTTAAATTACTATGTTCCCCAACAGTGGCATCCGAGCCAGGTTTATGCGTAGATGTTATATGCACGAGTAGAACACAAGTGAGTTGTGGGCGATACTAGTCATACTGCTTACCAGCATGTCATACTTTGATTCAGCGGTATTGTTGGATGAAGCGGCCTGAACCAACATTACGCGTACGCTTATGCGAGACTAGTTCTACCGACGTGCTTCACAAACAGGTGGCTGGCGGGTGTCAGTTTCTCCAACTTTAGTTGAATCGAGTGTGGCTACGCCGGTCCTTGTTGAAGGTTAAAACATCACATACTTGACGAAATATCGTTGTGGTTTTGATGCGTAGGTAAGAGCGGTTCTTACTTAGCCCGTACCAGCCATGTAAAACTTGCAACAACAAAGTAGAGGACGTCTAACTTGTTTTTGCAGGGCATGTTGTGATGTGATATGGTCAAGACATGATGCTAAATTTTATCATATGAGATGATCATGTTTTGTAATAGAGTTATCGGCAACTGGCAGGAGCCATATGATTGTCGCTTTATTGTATGAAATGCAATCACCATGTAATTGCTTTACTTTATCACTAAGCGGTAGCGATAGTCGTAGAAGCAATAGTTGGCGAGATGATAACGATGCTACGATGGAGATCAAGGTGTCGTGTCAGTGAAGATGGTGATCATGACAGTGCTTTGGAGATGGAGATCAAAGGCACAAGATGATGATGGCCATATCATATCACTTATATTGATTGCATGTGATGTTTATCCTTTATGCATCTTATTTTGCTTAGTTTTTCGACGGTAGCATTATAAGATGATCTCTCACTAAATTTCAAGGTATAAGTGTTCTCCATGAGTATGCACCGTTGCTACAGTTCTTCGTGCTGAGACACCACGTGATGATCGGGTGTGATAAGCTCTACGTTCACATACAACGGGTGCAAGCCAGTTTTGCACACGCGGAATACTCGGGTTAAACTTGACGAGCCTAGCATATGCAGATATGGCCTCGGAACACTGGAGACCGAAAGGTCGAGCGTGAATCATATAGTACATAGGATCAACATAGTGATGTTCACCATTGAAAACTACTCCATCTCACATGATGATCAGACATGGTTTAGTTGATTTGGATCACGTGATCATTTAGATGACTAGAGGGATGTCTATCTAAGTGGGAGTTCTTAAGTAATATGATTAATTGAACTTTAATTATCATGAACTTAGTCTTGGTAGTATTAGCATATCTATGTTGTAGATCAATAGCTCGCGTTTAGCTCCCGTGTTTTATTTTTTATATGTTCCTAGAGAAAAACTATGTTGAAAGATGATAGTAGCAATGATGCGGACTAGGTCCGTGATCTGAGGATTATCCTCATTGCTGCACAGAAGAATTATGTCCTTGATGCACCGCTAGGTGACAGACCGACTGTAGGAGCAAATGCAGACGTTATGAATGTTTGGCAAGCTCGATATGATGACTACTTGATAGTTTAGTGCACCATGCTTTACAGCTTAGAATTGGGACTTATGCCCATGTCGAAAGGTATATGAGATGTTCCAAGAGTTTTTGTAACGCCACGGAGCATATGAGATGTTCCAAGAGTTGAATTTAGTATTTCAGACTCATGCCCATGTCGAAAGGTATGAGACCTTTGACAAGTACTTTGCCTACAAGATGGAGGAGAACAGCTCAGCTAGTGAGCATGTGATCAGAATGTCTGAGTACTACAATCACTTGAATCAAGTGGGAGTTAATCTTCCAGATAAGATAGTGATTGATAGAGTTCTCTAGTCACTATCACCAACTTACTAGAACTTCGTGTTCAACTATAATATGCAAGGGATAACGGAAACGATTCCCAAGCTTTTCGTGATGCTGAAATCGACGAAGGTAGAAATCAAGAAAAGCATCAAGTGTTGATGGTTAACAAGACCACTAGTTTGAAGAAAAAGGGCAAAGGGAAGAAGGGTAACTTCAAAAAGAACGGCAAGCAAGTTGTTGCTCCCGTGAAGAAGCCCAAAGCTAGACCCAAGCCTGAAACTGAGTGCTTCTACTTCAAAGGAAGTGGTCACTGGAAGTGGAACTGCCCTAGATACTTGGCGGATAAGAAGGATGGCAAAGTGAAGAAAGGTATATTGGATATACATGTTATTGATGTGTACTTTACTAGTGTTTATAGCAACCCCTCGGCATTTGATACTGGTTCAGTTGCTAAGAGTAGTAACTCGAAACGAGAGTTGCAGAATGAACAGAAACTAGTTAAGGGCGAGGTGACGATGTGTGTTGGAAGTAGTTCCAAGATTGATACGATCGTCATCGCACACTCCCTATACTTTCGGGATTAGTGTTGAACCTAAATAAGTGTTATTTGGTGTTTGCGTTGAGCATGAATATGATTTGATCATGTTTATTGCAATATGGTTATTCATTTAAGTTAGAGAATAATTTTTGTTCTGTTTACATGAATAAAACCTTCTATGGTCATACACCCAATGAAAATGGTTTGTTGGATCTCGATCGTAGTGATACACATATTCATAATATTGAAGCCAAAAGATGCAAAGTTAATAATGATAGTGCAACTTATTTGCGGCACTGTCGTTTGGGTCATATTGGTGTAAAGCGCATGAAGAAACTCCATGCTGATGGGATTTTGGAATCACATGATACTTGCAAACCATGCCTTATGGGCAAGATGACTAAAACACTGTTCTCCGGAACTATGGAGCGAGCAACAGATTTGTTGGAAATCATACATACAGATGTATGTGGACCGATGAATGTTGAGGCTCGCGGCGGGTATCGTTATTTTCTCACCTTCACAGATGATTTGGGCAGATATGGGTATATCTACTTGATGAAACATAAGTCTGAAACATTTGAAAAGTTCAAAGAATTTCAGAGTGAAGTGGAAAATCATCGTAACAAGAAAATAAAGTTTCTACGATCTGATCGCGGAGGAAAATATTTGAGTTATGAGTTTGGTCTTCATTTGAAACAATGCGGAATAGTTTCGCAACTCATGCCACCTGGAACACCACAGCGTAATGGTGTGTCTGAACATCTAACCGTACTTTATTAGATATGGTGCAACCTATGATGTCTCTTACCGATTTACCACTATCATTTTGGGGTTATGCATTAGAGATAGCTGCATTCATCTTAAAAAGGGCACCATCTAAATCCGTTGAGATGACACCGTATGAACTGTTGTTTAGCAACAAACCTAAGCTGACATTTCTTAAAGTTTGGGGTTGGGATGCTTATGTTAAAAAGTTTGATCTTGATAAGCTCAAACCCAAGTCGGAGAAGTGCGTCCTCATAGGATACCCAAAAGTAACTGTTGGGTACACCTTCTATCACAGATCCAAAGGCAAGATATTCGTTGCTAAGAATGGATCCTTTCTAGAGAAGGAGTTTTCTCTCGAAAGAAGTGAGTGGGAGCAAAGTAGAACTTGATGAGTTAACCCTACCTGCTCCCTTATTGGAAAGTAGTTCATCACAGAAATCTGTTCCTGTGACTCCTACACCAATTAGTGAGGAAGCTAATAATATTGATCATATAACTTCATATCAAGTTACTACCGAACCTCGTAGGTCAATCAGAGTGAGATCCGCACCAGAGTGGTACGATAATCCTGTTCTGGAGGTCATGTTACTTGACCATGACGAACCTATGAACTATGAGGAAGCGATGATGAGCCCAGATTCCGCGAAATGGCTTGATGCCATGAAATCTGTGATGGGATCCATGTATGAGAACAAAGTGTGGACTTTGGTTGACTTGCCCGATGATCGGCAAGCCATGGAAAATAAATGCATCTTCAAGAGGAAGACGGACGCTGATAGTAGTGTTACTATCTACAAAGCTAGACTTGTCGAAAAAGGTTTTGACAAAGTTCAAGGTGTTGACTACGATGAGATTTTCTCACTCGTAGCGATGCTTAAGTCTGTCTGAATCATGTTAGAAAATTGCCACATTTTAAGAAATCTGGCAAATGGATGTCAAAACTGCATTCCTTAATGGATTTCTTAAAGAAGAGTTGTGTATGATGCAAACAGAAGGTTTGGTCGATCCTAAAGGTGCTAACAAAATGTGCAAGCTCCAGCGATCCATCTATGGACTGGTGCAAGCATCTTGGAGTTGGAATATACGCTTTGATGAGTTGATCCAAGCATATAGTTTTATACAGACTTGCGGTGAAGCCTATATTTACAAGAAAGTGAGTGGGAGCACTACAACATTTCTGATAAATATATGTGAATGACATATTGTTGATCGGAAATAATGTCGAATTTTATGGAAAGCATAAAGGAGTATTTGAAAGGAGTTTTTCAAAGAAAGACCTCGGTGAATCTGCTTACATATTGAGCATCAAGATCTATAGAGATAGATCAAGACGCTTGATAAGTTTCTTCAATGAGTACATACCTTGACAAGATTTTAAAGTAGTTCAAAATGGAATAGTCAAAGAAAGAGTTCTTGCCTGTGTCAAAGAAAGTCATTCCCTATGCCTCAATCATAGGTTCTATAAAGTATGCCATGCTGTGTACCAGATCTATTGTATACCCTACAGTGAGTTTGACAAGGGAGTACAATAGTGATCTTGGAGTAGATCACTGAACAGCGGTCAAAATTATCCTTAGTAGAATAAGGATATGTTTCTCGATTATGGAGGTGACAAAAGGTTCGTCGTAAAGAGTTACGTCGATGCAAGTTTTGACACTGATCCAGATGACTCTAAGTCTCAGTCTAGATACATATTGAAAGTGGGAGCAATTAGCTAGAGTAGCTCCATGCAGAGCATTGTTGACATAGAAATTTGCAAAATACATATGGATCTGAATATGGCAGACCTGTTGACTAAAATTCTCTCACAAGCAAAACATGATCACACCTTAGTACTCTTTGGGTGTTAATCACATGGCGATGTGAACTAAGATTACTGACTCTAGTAAACCTTTTGAGTCTTGGTCACATGTCGATGTGAACTATGGGTGTTAATCACATGGTGATGTGAACTGTTGGTGTTAAATCACATGGCGATGTGAACTAGATTATTGACTCTAGTGCAAGTGGGAGACTGAAGAAAATATGACCTAGAGGCAATAATAAAGTTGTTATTTATATTTCCTTATATCATGATAAATGTTTATTATTCATGCTAGAATTGTATTAACCGGAAACTTAGTACATGTGTGAATACATAGACAAACAGAGTGTCACTAGTATGCCTCTACTTGACTAGCTCGTTGAATCGAAGATGGTTAAGTTTCCTAGCCATAGACATGAGTTGTCATTTGATTAACGGGATCACATCATTAGAGAATGATGTGATTGACTTGACCCATTCCGTTAGCTTAGCACTTGATCGTTTAGTATGTTGCTATTGCTTTTTTCGTGACTTATATATGTTCCTATGACTATGAGATTATGCAACTCCCGAATACCGGAGGAACACCTTATGTGCTATCAAACGTCACAACGTAACTGGGTGATTATAAATATGCTCTACAGGTGTCTCTGAAGGTGTTTTGTTGGGTTGGCATAGATCGAGATTAGGATTTGTCACTCCGAGTATCAGAGAGGTATCTCTAGGCCCTCTCGGTAATGCACATCACTATAAGCCTTGCAAGCAATGTGACTAATGTGTTAGTTGCGGGATGATGCATTACGGAACGAGTAAAAAGACTTGCCGGTAACGAGATTGAACTAGGTATTGAGATACCAACGATCGAATCTCGGGAAAGTAACATACCGATGACAAAGGGAACAACGTATGTTGTTATGCGGTTTGACCGATAAAGATCTTCGTAGAATATGTAGGAGCCAATATGAGCATCCAGGTTTCGCTATTGGTTATTGACCGGAGACATGTCTCGGTCATGTCTACATAATTCTCGAAACCGTAGGGTCCGCACGCTTAACGTTCGGTGACGATCGTATTATGAGTTTATGTGTTTTGATGTACCGAAGGTTGCTCGGAGTCCCGGATGAGATCAGGGACATGACGAGGAGTCTCGAAATGTTCGAGACTTAAAGATTGATATAGTGGAAGGCTACATTAGGACATCGGAAAGGTTCTGAGTGGTTCGGGTATTTATCGGAGTACCGGAGAGTTACGGGAATTCGCTGGGGAGTATATGGGCCTTATTGGGCTTTAGGGGAGAGAGAGAGGGGCTGCCTAGGGCAGGCCGCGCCCCCCAAGGCCTATTCCTAATTGGACTAGGGGAGGGGCGGCTCCCACTCCTTCCTTCTCTTCTCTCTTCCCCTTCCTTCTCTCCTACTCCTACTACTTGGAAGGGGGGAATCCTACTCCCGATGGGAGTAGGACTCCCCAGGGCGCGCCATAGTAGAGGGCCGGCCCTCCCCCTCCTCCACTCCTTTATATACGGGGGAGGGGGGCACCCCATAGACACACAAGTTGATCAGTTGATCTTTTAGCCGTGTGCGGTGCCTCCCTCCACCATAATGCACCTCGGTCATATCGTAGTGGTGCTTAGGCGAAGCCCTGCATTGGTAGCATCATCATCACCGTCATCACACCATCGTGCTGACGGAACTCTCCCTCGGAGCTCTGCTGGATCGTAGTTTGTGGGACGTCACCGAGCTGAACATGTGCTGAACTCGGAGGTGCCGTGTGTTCGGTACTTGGATTGATCGGATCATGAAGACGTACGACTACATCAACCGCGTTGTCATAACGCTTCCGCTTACGGCCTACAAGGGTACATAGACAACACTCTCCCCCTCGTTGCTATGCATCACCATGATCTTGCGTGTGCGTAGGATTTTTTTTGAAATTACTACGTTCCCCGACACTTCAGAACTGTATTGATGAATCAACCTTGCTCGGTCCAGCTATCGTCGACGCCACCACGGCGCCCAACGACACCTCCTCCCTGCGCGCAAATAGCTGAGCACGTCGCGGTCGCCACTGATACACCTCAGCACCATGCTGCCAAGTACCACCAGCCGACACAGCTTGAAGTCTTTGGAAGATCTGTCATGCGTAGCACCTGCCTATTGGAAATATGCCCTAGAGGCAATAATAAAATGGTTATTATTATATTTCTTCGTTCATGATAATAGTCTATTATTCATGCTATAATTGTGTTATCCGGAAATCGTAATACATGTGTGAATACATAGACCACAATGTGTCCCTAGTGAGCATCTAGTTGACTAGCTCGTTGATCAACAGATAGTCATGGTTTCCTGACTATGGACATTGGATGTCATTGATAACGAGATCACATCATTGGGAGAATGATGTGATGGACAAGACCCAATCCTAAGCATAGCTCAGAGATCGTGTACTTCGTTTAGCTAGAGCTTTTCCAAATGTCAAGTATCATTTCCTTAGACCATGAGATTGTGCAACTCCGGATACCGTAGGAGTGCTTTGGGTGTGCCAAATGTCAAAAGCGTGGCGGGTGACTATAAAGGTACACTACTGGTATCTCCGAAAGTGTCATTGGGTTGGCACGAATTGAGGCTGGATTTGTCACTCCGTATGACGGAGAGGTATCTCTGGGCCCACTCGGCAATGCATCATCATAATGAGCTCAATGTGACCAAGTGTCGGTCACGGGATCATGCATTAAGGTGCGAGTAAAGTGACTTGCGTAACGAGATTAAGCGAGGTATTGGGATACCGACGATCGAATCTCGGGCAAATAACGCATCCGATTGACAAAAGGAATTGTATACGGGTTGCTTGAATCCTCGACATCGTGGTTCATCCGATGAGATCATCGAGGAGCATGTAGGAGCCAACATGGGTATCCAGATCCGTTGTTGGTTATTGACCGAGAGGCGTCTCGGTCATATTCGCATGTCTCCCGAACCCGTAGGGTCTACACATAAGGTTCGGTGGCGCTAGGGTTGTATAGATATAAGTATGCAGTAACCCGAAAGTTGTTGAGTCCGGATGAGATCTCGGACATCACGAGGAGTTCGGAATGGTCCGGAGGTAAAGAATTATATATAGGAAGTCAGGTTTGCCATCGGGAAAGTTTGAGGTCACGGTATTGTACCGGACCATTGGAAGGGTCCCGGGTCCACCGGTGGGGACACCTATCTGGAGGGCCCCATGGGCTGAAGTGGGAGGAACCAGCCTGGTGGGCTGGTGCGCTTCACTTGGGCCCCTAGCGCCTAGGGTTGGGAAACCCTAGGGGTGGGGGCGCCTCCACATGGCTTGGGGGGGAAGCCACCGCCCTGGACTTCGCCCCCTTGGAGATCCAATCTCCAGGGCCGGCGCCCCCCCCTAGGGGGCCTGTATAAAGGGGGGAGGGAGGGCAGACGCACCCATGCTATAGGCGCCTCCCTCTCCCCTTGCTACACCTCTCCCTCTCGCAGACGCTTGGCGAAGCCCTGCCGAGATCACTGCTGAATCCACCACCACGCCGTCGTGCTGCTGGATCTTCATCAACCTCTCCTTCCCCCTTGCTGGATCAAGAAGGAGGAGACGTCTTCCCAGCCGTACGTGTGTTGAACGCGGAGGAGCTGTCCGTTCAGCACTAGGATCATCGGTGATTTGGATCATGACGAGTACGACTCCCTCAACCTCGTTCTCTTGAACGCTTCCGCTCGCGATCTACAAGGGTATGTAGATGCACTCCTCTCTCTCATTGCTAGATGAACTCATAGATTGATCTTGGTGAAGCGTAGAAATTTTTTATTTTCTGCAACGTTCCCCAACAGTGGCATCATGTGACGCCCCGAGACCGACGCTTCAGATGCCTTCCTTGTTTTCCTAGATTCGTCGTGCGATTTGTTTTGTTCATTGCATTCATCCTTGCATCATTTGCATTGCATCATGCCATCATGTCATTTAATTTTTAAAAACTCAACTAAATAAATTGTATGGATCTTTGATCCTTTTAAATCGAGGGAAGGGTGACTTCTCTTTATAACATATCCTCCCAATATTTAGGGAGTTATAATAAATATTCCATTAGTTTGGAATTAACCGTAACACACTTGCAAAATTCCCATGGCATTTCTACTTCAAGTTTGGTCCCCAAACTTTGCCAACAATTCTTACCTCTTTTATCGAGGCTCCTCCTAAATTCTTAACATTTTTGGACTCTTCCAAAATGTTATCCTAGTCCATACCATTCGAATTAAATTCAAATGGTTTTGGATTTAAATCTTTCAATCATGCCTCTTTTATTTTCCTGGATCGAGCTCATTTTTGCGAGTTCGGGAAAATAACCCCCATGCGCAAAATCTTTCCCTAACCCTCTCTTTCTTTTCCTCTCTCTATTTCTTTTCTGGTAGAAAATTAGAGGGAGAGAGAAGAGAGCCCAGCAGTCCAGCCAGGCCTCTGGCCACTTCCTTCTCTTCCGGGCCAGCCAGCCTATCAACCCAGCAGGCCCACCTAAACCTAACCCTAGCCCTCACCACACTCTCCCGATCCCCATCTCTCCCTCTCCTTCCCGTGCCCGCCGCCACCAGGCCGCCGTCCCGCGCCCAAGCTCCTCCGCCCCGAGCTCCGTTCACGCCTGCATCTCTCCGTCTTCAGCCACCTCAAGCTCGCCACCGTGCCAGGACCTCCTCGCCCGCCTCCTCGTCTACCCGGTGCCACCGCCTCGTCAGCTCCGTCCCCTTCGGCCCCGACTCCGGCGAGCGCCGCACCGTCTTCTTCACCTCCTACCGCGAGCTCCGCCTCCCATGGCGTGCTGCTGTCAACTCCACCTCGCGCGACCTCCTACCTCGTTCGTTCCCGCGCCGCTCGTCGCCAAGGCCAAGTGCAGGACACCTCTGCTCCTCCTCACCTCGTCCGCGTCGCCGGGATCGCGTCAAGTCCCTCACCGTTGTCCTCTGCTCGGGAACGAGCTCGGCCCCACGCCTTGGCCTCGTCCCATGCCCAGATCTCCCTGCGCCTCGCCGCCTGCTGCCTCCTCTGCATCGCGCCAAGCCCCGCTCCTGCCTCTGTTCGAGAGGAGGATGCTGCAGACGCGCCCGGTCGCTCGCGTTGATCGCGACCTCCCCATCTCCTTCGCCTCCTTGCTGTTGTTGTTGACGCCAAGTCCAACGACCACCAAGCATGGAGTAGCGCCAAGTACCACGACGTCTTTGGGAGACCCGTTTCGCCAAGTTCAACTACACGAATCCGCCAAGTATCTCCATGCACGAAGATGCAAGATCATCCCGGATATCGCCAAGTACCACGACACCCATGGTCCGTCAAAGTTCGTCTACAAAACGTGTTCCACTACCGTCACCCCGAAGACATTGGATTCGTCAAGTACCTCTCCGAAACGAACGTGTACAACTACTTCCACTACCGTCATGAGAACGACTACTTCCACTACCGTCGCCACGTGAACAACTACTTCCCACGACGACCCGTGAACGACTACTTCCTCTACATCGTACCAAACTCGACCCGCTCCGAAAAAAGCACGCTTCAAAGGTATAATGCCGAGAAGATCACCCGTGGACAGCTTATCATGGGCTAAGTTGGGACACCCCTGCAGGGTATTATCTTTCGAAAGCCGTGCCCGCGGTTATGAGGCAGATGGGAATTTGTTAATGTCCGGTTGTAGAAAACCCAAAGTTGACCTTAGTTAAAATACATCAACCGCATGTGTAACCGTGATGGTCTCTTCTCGGCGGAGTCCGGGAAGTGAACACGGTGTTGGAGTTATGTTTGACGTAAGTAGTTTCAGGATCACTTCTTGATCATAGTTGTTCGACCGTGCCTTGCTTCTCTTCTCGCTCTCTTTTGCGAATGTAGCCACCAGATATGCTAGTCGCTTGCTGCAGCTCCATCTCACTACCTTCTCCTACCCATAAGCTTAAATAGTCTTGATCTCGCGGGTGTGAGAATGCTGAGTCCCCGTGAATCACAGATACTTCCAAAACCAGTTTGCAGGTGCCGATGAAACCGTGCAGGTGACGCATCCGAGCTCAAGGAGTAGCTCGATGAAGATCTTGTTCTTTGTGTTGTTTTGTTTCAGTTGATCATAGTGGAGCCAGTTGGGACGATCGGGGATCTGTGTAGCATTTGGGGTAGTCTTCTTTTATTTTGGTTCCGTAGTCGGACCTTGATTGTATCTGTATGTTGTAATGCTTTACTCATGTATTGTGTGAAGTGGCGATTGTAAGCCAACTATGTATCTCTTTCCTTATGTATTACATGGGTTGTGTGAAGATTACCTCACTTGCGACATTGCTTTCAATGCGGTTATGCCTCTAAGTCGTGCCCGACACGTGGGAGATATAGCGCGTCGAGGCGTTACAAGTTGGTAATCGAGCCATCCCAATTAGAGCCCCCTGCTTGATTGAATCGCTGACTTTGTTGAGTCTAGAAAAAATGTTTTGAGTCTTAGGATTATATACGGAGAGTAGGATTCTTTTACTCCTCGGTCCTTCGTCGCTCTGGTGAGGTCTCCCGACGTGAAGTTTTGACTCTTCTCTCCTCAAATTTCACTAAAAAATTTTAGGATCACGCTGGTATCTTGGAATCGTTCCGATGGTTTTGTGGCGAGAACATTGTTCTTGGTGCCTCGACATTTAGGGGTTGTGGCGGTGTCCGGGGAGTTGAGCTCCGGGTGTTGTCGTCACAATTTTATCGTTGCAGTTCTGGAATACCTGAGCTTTGCCGACATCGAAAATCTCTTTTGTACAGTTGTTGGTGAGATAACCCCGATAACCCAGTACTGGGGCGAGCTCGGGAGTATTGCCATGACTCGTATAACGGATGCTTTTCGAAGGTCGAGGTAAACGATTTCTGGAGTTTTCTTGGTTATGTGTTGAAGGATGGATACAGCTGGATCTAGGTATTGTTAGTTTGGGTGATATATTTTGTGTCCCCTGTATCCCCAACACCAGATTGCATAACCAGAAAGTTTCGGAGTTTATAAGTGGAATTCAAGTATCTCGTGGGATATCTTTCCAACACACACATGATACGATATGGGATCTATCATATGTTTGTTTCCGGCTTATTCTGCGAGCCAAATCCTTTGTTTTGTTTTGAGTTGTGCTATTCAAGTTGCTTCGAAGTCAAGTGTTGATTCCATACCTTATTCTAAGCGGTGTGCTCATATTTCTATGTGAATACTAATCCTTCTTGATCATCGAGTTTGTCATCTCAATTTCTTCTCACCGGTGCGCTTCTCTTCAAGATGATCCCATCATTCTCCCCATTCGCGAGATCAATTCTCAGTTCTTTGCAACGGTGCTTGCTTCATCCGACCCAACTTGCCTTTGTTTTCCCACCCTCCCACCCCTTTTTCTTCAAGGACTCAGATTTCTTAATCAAATATCCATCTTATTGGTGTGAAATCTCTTCATTCTTTTCAATCTATGTTCTTACCCGGTGGTTCTCATGAAGATGCTATGGAAGCTTCAAGTTCATCATTCTTCGTTCTTTTTCTTCTCCGGTGGATTCAATTCAAGCTTTGTCGATCATATCCTTTTCCCCATTTCAAATGTTTTCCCATACCGGTGCACCTCATAATCATTCACCTCTAATTATTCATTTGTTCCGGAGTGCTGAAGATATCTCTGAAGATTCGTGTTTCCACTCTGCATCAATTCTAGCTATTTCGAGGTCTTACCTTATTCAGCCATTTAATTCAACCGGCGCAATCTCTCTTTAAATTGTTCAACGGTGTTTCTTTTGAGTGGGCCCTAGCCCATAGGTCTTTTCTCAGGATCTTACCTGACTCTTCTAATTTTCCCGGAGCTTCTAAAATTCTTTTCAAAGTTTGACGTAAGAATGAGTTATCATCAGTCAAATGTCTTTCTCCAAGATGTTCCAAATTCTTTTCAGCGTTGGTTCAACCTTTCTAATTTTCATCCCGGAGTATCTCAACAATTCATGGTGGTGTTTCTCATCGTCATTCTCAACATTTGAAGACTGAAGAAGAGTTTCTCTTAAATCTTGCTCCATTCTCTTCAAGATTCATGGTTCTAGCTTGATGCCATCTCTCATAATTATTTTCGATTGTGAGAATTCTTTTAACCCACCCGGAGCATTTCAGGAGTCTTTTCAGTTTGATTCTCCGGAGCCCATCATCTCAGAATTATTCATTCAAGCGTTCAACTCTTGTTTTCCAAATCTCACTGGTGCATCGTCGAAATATCCTCTAATCAGTTCATGATCTCTTCGTTCTAATGTATCTAAATTCTGTTAAGCATCTTTATTCGTTTTCTAATTCTTCATGGTGAATTGTGCCTTTGCCACTTTCATTTTCAATTCTTACGGTGGTTCATTCAAGAGTTCTCTTCCTTCATTATTATATAGATTCATTCGTTCTTCCCAAATCCTACCGGCGGATCGTTGAAGACCTTCCCAAGTTGAGCAATATCTCTCTTCAATCCTTTTTCAACGAGAATAAGTAGTATGCCTAATCCGTTGCTTGTCATCAATCTAAATTGGTGAAAGATACGCATAACATAATTCTTGTTCTTGTTTCATCCAAGTGATTGATTCATTCTTCCGGAGTTCGTAATGGTATCAATTTCTCAGTTCTAAGTTGTTCGTCTCTTCTTTCCGGAGTTTGTTCATCATATCACATTCTCGGTCCGAGATGCTTCATCTTTTATTTTCGGAGTTCAAAGTTTTCTCGGTTATATCATTTCAAAGCTTCATCTTATCACTGCAAGGCTTCACCTTGTGTTTTCAACTTCTCTTTCTTTTATCATCCTTTTCTTACCGGAGTTCTTCATGGAGGCTCTACATGGTGCTTCGTCAAGGATTCTTTTCATTCTTCAATTGTTCATCAAGATTTCTTGCGGAGTTAAGATCCATCAAGCCATACTTCAAAATAAACATGGTGCTCAACACATGTTTTGTTTTGAGGAGTTCAAGCATTCTTCATCTTGCATTCCGAAGTGCAATTCTTTCGACCTTATCTTTTGAGGTGGTGTTATGTCATTTTGACAGTTTCATTCATGTTTCATGATTCACTTGTTGTCAAGAATGAGGTATTTTAAATCCATCAATCTCTTCATTGGAGTTATCTTGGGCTATATTTAACTTAAAGCTTTCCCTAAGGATTGTTGCTAATTATGGTGCTTATAAATGACCCAAGTTCTTCATTTGTCCTCTCGGTGAAATAAGTTTCTCGTCTCCTTGTTGATATCAATCCAATCGTTTGTTTCCGTTGGTGGCAGAAGCTCACCTCATAATGTTGAGATGTTTCCATAAGTCCACTACAAGGTTATTCTTTTTGTTGTTGGTTTTCCAACAACTCCGTTCTATCCTTCTTTTTAAGGGTGCTTTCCAAACTCATTTGTGGTAGAAGTTGTCATTTTCTTCTCCATTCCTTTATTCCAATGATCAATCTTCAATTTTTCTTCCGGAGGCATTGTGATGTTGCTCTCTTCGACCCATCATCTTGTTTTGTCAAGACCATGTGCTTTTTCTTGCTTATCCATTTAACAGGAGTGTTGTATCATCTCTTCAATATCTTTTCATCTCATCAAGTTTTCTTCTCTTTTCTACCGGAGTGCTGTCCAAATTCTCTCATTCTTGTTCCTTGGCTATCTCATTATTCCGAGGTGGTCATATTCTTTTCGTTCGTGAAGCTCTTATTTCCATGTCTTTCAACCTCTTGGTTCTCGTTGTATCCCTTGTTCCTCTTTTCTAACGGAGTGTTTTCAACTTTGCTCATCTTTGTTGTTTTCTTCCTTTCATTTTGCTCAACCTCTCAAGGTTCATGGTTTTCACTCGTTTGTCGAAGAAGCAACTTAGTTTTACCTCTTATCTTCCTCTTTCGTTTCTCTCCGGTGCCATCCTAGATCTCGGGACGAGATCCTCCCGTAGTGGTGGAGTGTTGTGACGCCCCGAGACCGACGCTTCAGATGCCTTCCTTGTTTTCCGAGATTCGTCGTGCGATTTGTTTTGATCATTGCATTCATCCTTGCATCATTTGCATTGCATCATGCCATCATGTCATTTAATTTTTAAAAACTCAACTAAATAAATTGTATGGATCTTTGATCCTTTTAAATCGAGGGAAGGGTGACTTATCTTTATAACATATCCTCCCAATATTTAGGGAGTTATAATAAATATTCCATTAGTTTGGAATTAACCGTAACACACTTGCAAAATTCCCATGGCCTTTCTACTTCAAGTTTGGTCCCCAAACTTTGCCAACAATTCTTACCTATTTTATCGAGGCTCCTCCTAAATTCTTAACATTTTTGGACTCTTCCAAAATGTTATCCTAGTCCATACCATTCGAATTAAATTCAAATGGTTTTGGATTTAAATCTTTCAATCACGCCTCTTTTATTTTCCTGGATCGAGCTCATTTTTGCGAGTTCAGGAAAATAATCCCCATGCGCAAAATCTTTCCCTAACCCTCTCTTTCTTTTCCTCTCTCTATTTCTTTTCTGGTAGAAAATTAGAGGGAGAGAGAAGAGAGCCCAGCAGTCCAGCCAGGCCTCTGGCCACTTCCTTCTCTTCCGGGCCAGCCAGCCTATCAACCCAGCAGGCCCACCTAAACCTAACCCTAGCCCTCACCAAACTCTCCCGATCCCCATCTCTCCCTCTCCTTCCCGTGCCCGCCGCCACCAGGCCGTCGTCCCGCGCCCAAGCTCCTCCGCCCCGAGCTCCGTTCACGCCTGCATCTCTCCGTCTTCAGCCACCTCAAGCTCGCCACCGTGCCAGGACCTCCTCGCCCGCCTCCTCGTCTACCCGGTGCCACCGCCTCGTCAGCTCCGTCCCGACTCCGGCGGCGCCAGCCCTTCTTCTTCACCTCCTACCATGAGCTCCGCCTCCCATGGCGTGCTGCTGTCAACTCCACCTCGCGCGACCTCCTACCTCGTTCGTTCCCTTTGCTCGTCGCCAAGGCCAAGTGCAGGACGCCTCTGCTCCTCCTCACCTCGTCCGCGTCGCCGGGATCGCGTCAAGTCCCTCGCCGTTGTCCTCTGCTCGGGAACGAGCTCGGCCCCACGCCTTGGCCTCGTCCCATGCCCAGATCTCCCTGCGCCTCGCCGCCTGCTGCCTCCTCTGCATCGCGCCAAGCCCCGCTCCTGCCTCTGTTCGAGAGGAGGATGCTGCAGACGTGCCCGGTCGCTCGCGTTGATCGCGACCTCCCATCTCCTTCGCCTCCTTGCTTTGTTGCTTTGTTGGCGCCAAGTCCAACGACCACCGAGCAAGGAGTAGCGTAAGTACCACGACGTCTTTGGGAGACCCGTTTAGCCAAGTTCAACTACGACGATCCGCCAAGTATCTCCACGCACGAAGATGCAAGATCATCCCGGATATCGCCAAGTACCACGACACCCATGGTCCGTCAAAGTTCGTCTACAAAACGTGTTCCACTACCATCACCCTGAAAACATTGGATTCGTCAAGTACCTCTCCGAAACGAACGTGTACAACTACTTCCACTACCGTCACGAGAACGACTACTTCCACTACCGTCGCCATGTGAACAACTACTTCCCACGACGACCCGTGAACGACTACTTCCTCTACATCGTACCAAACTCGACCCTCTCCGAAAAAAGCACGCTTCAAATGTATAACGCCGAGAAGATCACCCGTGGACCGTATGAATGTGTGTTGTATGAGATGGCCGTGTTGCACCGTGTCCGAATTGTCGTTTGCTTGTTCCTCCTCGTTGCTATGCCGTCGTCTTAGGGGAACCCGGTAACCGAGAGCACCCCACCATCTTTTCATGAGACGCTCACGCCACTTTCTTTTGCACCGACATCTCAATGAGTTGTTGGATCACCGGAATGTTGTCGTGGCACCATTTCCGTTGTAGTTGCCGTGGCACCCCTTTCGTCCCGCCACGGTGACAAATGCTTCATAACATGCTCTTGTCAACATTTTCATAAAAACTGCATAAAACTTGAATATGTCATCTGCATCATGATAACAACAATTTAAAATGCTTATATTTGTTGTTTCCATTAATTTGCTAAATGCACTTGAGGATTTCCCGGAATTGTTGTTTGTTATTTCCGGCCTCATTTAAATTTGCCTAGATAGGTAGTTTTTATTATGCTTCACCCCTTGTCATGCTTAATAACATTTAATATTGTTGGGTACATAACCAAGAGCGAACTAAATAACTGGAATCTGGTGTTTCGTCAATATGCAACTCGTTGCATATTGGGCTCCATTTAACTTGTAGTTTTGTTTGTGCATATTGCCATGCCATGCTATTTAAACCATACATGCATCATATTTGGTTGTGCATCATGCCATGTTTGTTCTTGTTGGTTTACCATGTTGTTTGTTTGTTTCCGGGTTGCTTCTCTCGCTAGCTTCGGTTTCGTTCCAGAGCTGTGAGGATTCGTTCGACTTCGTCCGTTTGTCTTCTTCATGGACTCGTTCTTCTTCCTTGCGGGATCTCAGGCAAGATGACCATACCCTCGAAATCACTTCTATCTTTGCTTGCTAGATGCTCGCTCTTTTGCTATGCCTATGCTATGATGCCTATCACTTGCTTATCATGCCTCCCATAATGCCATGTCAAGCCCCTAACCATCCTTTCCTAGCAAACCGTTGTTTGGCTATGTTACCGCTTTGCTCAGCCCCTCTTATAGCGTTGTTAGTTGCAGGTGAAGATGAAGTTTGTTCCTTGTTGGAACATGGAGATGTTGTTCCTTATTGGAACATGTTTACTTGTTGGGATATCACAATATATCTTCTTTAATTAATGCATCTATATACTTGGTAAAGGGTGGAAGGCTTGGCCTTATGCCTGGTGTTTTGTTCCACTCTTGCCGCCCTAGTTTCCGTCATACCGGTGTTATGTTCCTTGATTTTGCGTTCCTTACGGTTGGGTGATTTATGGGACCCCTTGACGATTCGCTTTGAATAAGACTCCTCCAAGAAGGCCCAACATTGGTTTTACCATTTGCCACCTAAGCCTTTTTCCCTTGGGTTCTGCAGACTCAAGGGTCATCTTTATTTAACCCCGGGCCAATGCTCCTCCGAGTGTTGGCCCAAACTAAGAGTGTGCAGCGCCCCTCAAAAAACTTGGGGTCTGGTTTTAGTTATACGGACTGCTCATCCGGTGTGCCACGAGAACGAGATATGTGCAGCTCCTATCGGGATTTGTCGGCACATTCGGGTGGCTTTGCTGGTCTTGTTTTATTGCTGTCGAAATGTCTTGTGGCAGGATTCGAGACTGATCGGGTCTTCCGGTAGAAGGAATATCCTTCGTTGACCGTGAGAGCTTATCATGGGCTAAGTTGGGACACCCTGCAGGTATTATCTTTGAAAGCCGTGCCCGCGGTTATGAGGCAGATGGGAAATTGATAATGTCGGTTGTAGAAAACCGAAGTTGACCTTAATTAAAATACATCAACGCGTGTGTAACCGTGATGGTCTCTTCTCGGTGAGTCCGGAAGTGAACACGGTGTTGGAGTTATGTTTGGCGTAAGTAGTTTCAGGATCACTTCTTGATCATAGTTGTTCGACCGTGCCTTGCTTCTCTTCTCGCTCTCTTTTGCGAATGTAGCCACCAGATATGCTAGTCGCTTGCTGCAGCCCCATCTCACTACCTTCTCCTACCCATAAGCTTAAATAGGCTTGATCTCGCGGGTGTGAGATTGTTGAGTCCCCGTGACTCACAGATACTTCCAAAACCAGTTTGCAGGTGCCGATGAAACCGTGCAGGTGACGCATCCGAGCTCAAGGAGTAGCTCGATGAAGATCTTGTTCTTTGTGTTGTTTTGTTTCAGTTGATCGATAGTGGAGCCAGTTGGGACGATCGGGGATCTGTGTAGCATTTGGGGTAGTCTTCTTTTATTTTGGTTCCGTAGTCGGACCTTGATTGTATCTGTATGTTGTAATGCTTTACTCATGTATTGTGTGAAGTGGCGATTGTAAGCCAACTATGTATCTCTTTCCCTTATGTATTACATGGGTTGTGTGAAGATTACCTCACTTGCGACATTGCTTTCAATGCGGTTATGCCTCTAAGTCGTGCTTCGACACGTGGGAGATATAGCCGCATCGAGGGCGTTACACACCATGAGCCAGGTCTATGCGTAGTTCTCTTTGCACGAGTAGAACACAATTTGTTGTGGGCGTAGATGTGGTCAACTTTCTTGCCACTACTAGTCTTATTTTGCTTCAGCGGTATTGTGGGATGAAGCGGCCCGGATCAACCTTACACATATGCTTACGTGAGACAGGTTCCACCGACTGACATGCACTAGTTGCATAAGGTGGCTAGCGGTGTCTGTCTCTCCACTTTAGTTGGGCGGATTCGATGAAAAGGGTCCTTATGAAGGGTAAATAGAAGTTGACAAATCACGTTGTGGCTTTTACGTAGGTAAGAAAACGTTCTTGCTAGAACCCTATTGCAGCCACGTAAAACATGCAACAACAATTAGAGGACGTCTAACTTGTTTTTGCAGCATGTGATTGTGATGTGATATGGCCAAAAGTTGTGATGAATGATGAACGATATATATGTGATGTATGAGATCATGTTCTTGTAATAGGAATCACGACTTGCATGTCGATGAGTATGACAACCGGCAGGAGCCATAGGAGTTGTCTTAATTATTGTATGACCTGCGTGTCATTGATTCAACGCCATGTAATTACTTTACTTTGTTGCTAAACCGTTAGCTATAGTAGTAGAAGTAATAGTTGGCGAGCAACTTCATGGAGACACGATGATGGAGATCATGGTGTCATGTCGGTGACGAAGATGATCATGGAGCCCCGAAGATGGAGATCAAAGGAGCTATATGAAATTGGCCATATCATGTCACTACTATTTGATTGCATGTGATGTTTATCATGTTTTTGCATCTTGTTTACTTAGAACGACGGTAGTAAATAAGATGATCCCTCATAATAATTTCAAGAAAGTGTTCCCCCTAAATGTGCGCCGTTGCGAAAGTTCGTTGTTTGAAGCACCACGTGATGATCGGGTGTGATAGATTCTAACGTTCACATACAGCGGTGTAAGACAGATTTACATGCATAAACACTTAGGTTAACTTGACGAGCCTAGCATGTACAGACATGGCCTCGGAACACAAGAGACCGAAAGGTCGAACATGAGTCGTATGAAGATACGATCAACATGGAGATGTTCACCGATGATGACTAGCCGGTCTCACGTGATGATCGGACCACGGCCTAGTCGACTCGGATCATGTATCACTTAGATGACTAGAGGATGTCTAATCTGAGTGGGAGTTCATTAAATAATTTGATTAGATGAACTTAATTATCATGAACTTAGTCTAAAACCTTTGCGAATATGTCTTGTAGATCAAATGGCCAACGCTCATGTCCACCTCAACTTCAACGCGCTCCTAGAAAACCAAGCTGAAAGATGATGGCAGCAACTATCTCTGATGGGTCCGAACACGAGGATCATCCTCATAGCTGCAAAGAAAGGTTATGTCCTAGAAGCACCGCTAGGTGAAGCTCCCATCGAAGAACCAAGACATTATGAGCGCTTGGCAGTCTCGTCTGATGATTACTCCCTCGTTCGGTCGCGGCATGCTTTACAGTTTAGAACCAGGGCTCCAAAAGCTTTTTGAGCAACACGGAGCATATGAGATGTTCGAAGAGCTGAAAATGGTTTTCCAAGCTCATGCTCGGGTCGAGAGATATGAAGTCTCCGACAAGTTCTTTAGCTGTAAGATGGAGGAAAATAGTTACATCGGTGAGCACATACTCAAGATGTCAGGTTGCACAACGCTTGACTCAGCTGGGGTTAATCTCCGGATGGCGGTTATTGACAGAATCCTTCAGTCGCTTCCACCGAGCTACAAGAGCTTTGTGATGAACTTCAATATGCAGGGGATGGAAAAGACCATTCCTGAGGTATATTCAATGCTGAAATCAGCAGAGGTAGAAATCAAGAAGGAACATCAAGTGTTGATGGTGAATAAAACCACTAAGTTCAAGAAAGGCAAGGGTAATAAGAACTTCAAGAAGGACGGCAAGGGAGTTGCCGCGCTCGGTAAGCCAGTTGCCGGGAAGAAGTCAAAGAATGGACCCAAGCCTGAAACTGAGTGCTTTTATTGCAAGGAAGCGGACCTTTGGGCGGAATTGCCCCAAATACTTAGCGGACAAGAAGGCCGGCAACACTAAAGGTATATGTGATATACATGTAATTGATGTGTACCATACCAGTACTCGTAGTAGCTTCTGGGTATTTGATACCGGTGCCGTTGCTCATATTTGTAACTCAAAGCAGAAGCTGCAGAATAAGCGGAGGCTGGCGAAGAACGAGGTGACGATGCGCGTCGGGAATGGTTCCAAGATCGATGTGATCGCCGTCGGCACGCTACCTCTACATTTACCTACGGGATTAGTTTTAAACCTCAATAATTTTTATTTAGTGCCAGCTTTGAGCATGGACATTGTATCTGGATCTCGTTTAATACGAGATGGCTACTCATTTAAATCCGAGAATAATGGTTGTTCTATTTATATGAGAGATATGTTTTATGATCATGCCCCGATGGTCAATGGTTTATTCTTAATGAATCTCGAATGTGATGTTACACATATTCATAGTGTGAATACCAAAAGATGTAAAGTTGATAACGATAGTCCCACATACTTGTGGCACTGCCGCCTTGGTCACATTGGTGTCAAGCGCATGAAGAAGCTCCATGCTGATGGACTTTTAGAGTCTCTCGATTATGAATCATTTGACACATGCGAACCATGCCTCATGGGAAAAATGACCAAGACTCCGTTCTCCGGAACAATGGAGCGAGCAACCAACTTATTGGAAATCATACATACTGATGTGTGCGGTCCAATGAGCATTGAGGCTCGCGGAGGATATCGTTATGTTCTCACTCTCACTGACGACTTGAGTAGATATGGGTATGTATACTTGATGAAACACAAGTCTAAGACCTTTGAAAAGTTCAAGGAGTTTCAGAATGACGTAGAGAATCAACGTGACCGAAAAATAAAGTTCTTAAAATCAGATCGTGGAGGAGAATATTTAAGTCACGAATTTGGTACGCACTTAAGGAAATGTGGAATCGTTTCACAACTCATGCCGCCTGGAACACCTCAACAGAACGGTGTGTCGAGCGTCGTGTCGCACTTTATTGGATATGGTGCGATCTATGATGTCTCTTACCGATTTACCGCTATCATTTTGGGGATACGCTCTAGAGACAAATACATTCACTTTAAATAGGGCACCGTCTAAATCCGTTGAAACGACACCGTATGAATTATGGTTTGGGAAGAAACCTAAGCTGCCGTTTCTAAAAGTTTGGGGATGCGATGCTTATGTCAAGAAACTTCAACCTGAAAAGCTCGAACCCTAGCCGGAAAAATGCGTCTTCATAGGATACCCTAAGGAAACCATTGGGTATACCTTCTACCTCAGATCCTAAGGCAAGATCTTTGTTGCCAAGAACAGGTCCTTTCTAGAGAAAGAGTTTCTCTCGAGAGAAGTAAGTGGGAGGAAAGTGGAACTTGATGAAGTACTGCCTCTTGAACCGGTGAGTAGCGCAGCTCAGGAAGATGTTCCTGTGGTGACAGCACCAACTGAAGAGGAAGTTAATGATGATGATCAAGGTACTTCGGATCAAGTTACTACTGAACTTGTAGGTCCACGAGGACACGTTCCACACCAGAGTGGTATGGCAACCCTGACCTGGAAATCATGTTGTTAGACAACGGTGAACCTTCGAACTATGAAGAAGCGATGGCGGGCACAGATTCCAACAAATGGCTTGAAGCCATGCAATCCGAGATAGGATCCATGTATGAAAACGAAGTATGGACTTTGACAGACTTGCCCGATGATCGGCGAGCGATAGAAAACAAATGGATCTTTAAGAAGAAGACGGACGCGGATGGTAATGTTACCATCTATAAAGCTCGACTTGTCGCTAAGGGTTATCGACAAGTTCAAGGGGTTGACTACGATGAGACATTCTCTCCCGTAGCGAAGCTAAAGTCCGTCCGAATCATGTTAGCAATTGCCGCATATTATGACTATGAGATATGGCAAATGGACGTCAAAACGGCATTCCTTAACGTCCATCTTAAGGAAGAACTGTATATGATGTAGCCGGAAGGTTTTGTCGACCCTGAGAATGCTAACAAGGTATGCAAGCTCCAGCGATCCATTTATGGGCTCGTGCAAGCATCTCGGAGTTGGAACATTCGCTTTGATGAGATGATCAAAGCGTTTGGGTTTATGCAGACTTATGGAGAAGCCTGCGTTTACAAGAAAGTGAGTGGGAGCTCTGTAGCATTTCTCATATTATATGTAGATGACATACTTTTGATGGGAAATGATATAGAACTTTTGGACAACATTAAGGCCTACTTGAATAAGTGTTTTCAATGAAGGACCTTGGAGAAGCTGCTTACATATTAGGCATCAAGATCTATAGGGATAGATCAAGACGCCTCATAGGTCTTTCACAAAGCACATACCTTGATAAGATATTGAAGAAGTTCAATATGGATCAGTCCAAGAAAGGGTTCTTGCCTGTATTCCAAGGTGTGAGATTGAGCTCGGCTCAATGCCCGACCACGGTAGAAGATAAAGAAGAGATGAGTGTCATCCCCTATGCCTCAGCCATAGGATCTATTATGTATGCCATCTTGTGTACGGACCTGATGTAAACCTTGCTGTAAGTTTGGTAGGAAGGTACCAAAGTAATCCCGACAAGGAACACTGGACAGCGGTCAAGAATATCCTGAAGTACCTGAAAAGGACTAAGGACATGTTTCTCGTGTATGGAGGTGATGAAGAGCTCGTCGTAAAGGGTTACGTTGACGCTAGCTTCGACACAGATCTGGATGACTCTAAGTCACAAACCGGATCGTGTATATTTTAAATGGTGGGGCGATGGCTGGTGCGATTTGCAAGCAAAGCGTCGTGGCGGGATCTACATGTGAAGCGGAATACATGGCAGCCTCGGAGGCAGCGCATGAAGCAATCTGGGTGAAGGAGTTCATCACCGACCTAGGAGTCATACCCAATGCGTCGGGGCCGATCAAACTCTTCTGTGACAACGCTGGAGCTATTGCACTTGCCAAGGAGCCCAGGTTTCACAAGAAGACCAGGCACATCAAGCGTCGCTTCAACTCTATTCGTGAAAATGTTCAAGATGGAGACATAGATATTTGTAAAGTGCATACGGACCTGAATGTAGCAGATCCGTTGACTAAACCTCTCCCTAGAGCAAAACATGATCAACACCAGAATTCCATGGGTGTTCGATTCATCACAATGTAACTAGATGATTGACTCTAGTGCAAGTGGGAGACTGTTGGAAATATGCCCTAGAGGCAATAATAAAATGGTTATTATTATATTTCTTCGTTCATGATAATAGTCTATTATTCATGCTATAATTGTGTTATCCGGAAATCGTAATACACGTGTGAATACATAGACCACAATGTGTCCCTAGTGAGCCTCTAGTTGACTAGTTCGTTGATCAACAGATAGTCATGGTTTTCTGACTATGGACATTGGATGTCATTGATAACGGGATCACATCATTGGGAGAATGATGTGATGGACAAGACCCAATCCTAAGCATAGCTCAAAGATCGTGTAGTTCGTTTAGCTAGAGCTTTTCCAAATGTCAAGTATCATTTCCTTAGACCATGAGATTGTGCAACTCCGGATACCGTAGGAGTGCTTTGGGTGTGCCAAGCGTCACAACGTGGCGGGTGACTATAAAGGTACACTACGGGTATCTCGAAAGTGTCATTGGGTTGGCACGAATCGAGGCTGGGATTTGTCACTCCGTATGACGGAGAGGTATCTCTGGGCCCACTCGGTAATGCATCATCATAATGAGCTCAATGTGACCAAGTGTCCGGTCACGGGATCATGCATTACAGATGCGAGTAAAGTGACTTGCCGTAACGAGATTAAGCGAGGTATTGGGATCTTGACGATCAAATCTCGGGCAAATAACGTACCGATTGACAAAGGGAATTGTATACGGGGTTGCTTGAATCCTCGACATCGTGGTTCATCCGATGAGATCATCGAGGAGCATGTAGGAGCCAACATGGGTATCCATATCCTGCTGTTGGTTATTGACCGGAGGCGTCTCGGTCATATGCGCATGTCTCCGAACCGTAGGGTCTACCCATAAGGTTCGGTGGCGCTAGGGTTGTATAGATATAAGTATGCAGTAACCCGAAAGTTGTTCGGAGTCCCGGATGAGATCTCGGACATCACGAGGAGTTCTGGAATGGTCCGGAGGTAAAGAATTATATAAAGGAAGTCAGGTTTCAGCCATCGGGAAAGTTTGAGGGTCACGGTGTTGTCTGGGACCACGGAAGGGTCCCGGGTCCACCGGTGGGGCCACCTATCCGGAGGGCCCCATGGGCTGAAGTGGGAGGAACCAGCCACTGGTGGGCTGGTGCTCCCCCTTGGGCCCCTAGCGCCTAGGGTTGGGAAACCCTAGGGGTGGGGCGCCCACCGCTTGGGGAAGCTCCCCACGCCGCCCCCTTGGAGATCCAATCTCCAGGGTCGGTGGCCCCCCCCCCTAGGGGGCCTATATAAAGGGGGCGAGGGAGGGCATCCGCACTCATGCTATAGGCGCCTCCCTCTCCCCTTGCTACACCTCTCCCTCTCGCAGACGCTTGGCGAAGCCTGCCGAGATCGTTGCTGCATCCACCACCACGCCATCGTCTTCTTGGATCTTCATCAACCTCTCCTTCCCCTTGCTGGATCAAGAAGGAGGAGCGTCTTCCCAACCGTGCGTGTGTTGAATGCGGAGGTGATGTCCGTTCAGCACCGGGATCATCGGTGATTTGGATCACGGCAATCGACTTCCTCAACCCCGTTCTCTTGAGCGCTTCGCTCGCGATCTACAAGGGTATGTAGATGCACTCCTCTCTCTCGTTGCTAGATGAACTCATAGATTGATCTTGGTGAAGCGTAGAAATTTTTTATTTTCTGCAACGTTCCCCAGCACTGCCGACCATGCATGACAAAGCGTAGCACCTGTTAGTCAGGCATGCCATGATATCTCCACCGAAGCTCCGTGCAAGACGAAGCCGCTCCATCTCCTGCCTCTGACTTCCAGCGCTGCTCCACAAACGATGCTCCCAAGAGAGAAACGGCACCATAGTGCCGCCATCGTCCGATCTGGAACACCAGATCCTAGGGTTTCCCCCGAAGCAGCACGAGTGGGTCGACAGTAGTTACATGATGATGCCTTCATCAAGGTAACAGCGTAGAACGCCGCCATCGCCTGCCGTCGGCTCGGTTTTCACTGGCAATCATGTCTCCCCAACTCACAGCCGGGACTAGATGATGGATCTCGAGATCCGATCACCAAGCCTCTGGCCGGCCACCTCCGACGAAGAAGATGACCACCACCACTGGCTACACCGGCCAGAACAGAACTGCCAGAGGTGCCACAAAGCAGTCCACCAGGCCCTCGACGCCATCGCCGATCTAAGGCCAGATGACATACCGCCGAAGACCGCATCGCGCCGCTGCCCAATCCAGGCCAGCCGCCGCAAGGAGCCGCACGTGGCCTGAGGCCGGGCCGACCGTCGCCGCCGTCGAAGTCATCGCTGTTGCATCTAGATCGGCCGCACCTCCACGCATGTTGAGCCCCCACCACCCCTGAGACTTGGGAGGGAGGAAGGGCCCCCGCCACCGCCGTCGGCCTCCGGGTGCAAGCCGGCGGCGGCGGGAGGAAGGGAGGAAGATTAGCTAGGCCCCGGTCGCGGCTAGGGTTGGAGAGCCACCCGAGTCGCCCGAGCGGGGGGGCGATGCGGGGGCCATCCTAAATCAAAGCTCTTACATAGACCCTTCCTGAAAACTAACAAACTAAGTTCTCAGTCATCAAACAATTGCAATTCATCTTATTTTCAGGAAGGGTCTATGTACATAGACCCACATAGACCCTTCCTGAAAATAAGATGAATTGCAATTGTTTGATGACTGAGAACTTAGTTTGTTAGTTACATAGACCCTTCCTGAAAATAAGATGAATTGCAATTGTTTGATGACTGAGAACTTAGTTTGTTAGTTTTCAAGAAAGTTTATGATCTATGCTTTAACATGTGAATAGCTTGCTACTTGGTCATGATAATTTTTATGAGATGAGCTACTGTTTATGATATATAATGTTGCTAGAAAAAGTGATTGAAATTATCATTGATCAAACTTTTTCACTTGCTAGAATTCACACTGCATAAATTATTTCTTTTATCATTTACCTACTCGAGGACGAGCAGGAATTAAGCTTGGGTATGCTGATATGTCTCCAATGTATTTATAATTTATGAAGTATTCATGCCATTTTTACAACAATTTTATATGATTTAATTAGAACTAACCCGGACTGACGCTGTTTTCTGCAGAACTACCGTGGTGTCATTTCTGTGTGCAGAAATAAAAGTCCTCGGAACGAGCTGAAAATTTACAAAGAATATTTTTGGAAAATATAAAAAAATACTGGAACGAAAAGATATAGGAGAGGAGTCCCGAGGCAATCACAAGGGTGGAGGGCGCGCCCCCTGCCTTATCATCGCCTTGTGGCCCCCCTTGACTTGTCCCCGACGCCAACACCTCCTATAAATCCCAAAACCTCCATAAATAAACCTAGATCGGGAGTTCCGCTGCCGCAAACCTCTGTAGCCATGAAAACCAATCGGGAGTCGTTCCGGCACCCTTCCGGAGGTGGAAACCATCACCGGTGGCCATCTTCATCATCCCGGCGCTCTCCATGACGAGGAGGGAGTAGTTCACCCTCGGGGCTGAGGGTATGTACCAGTAGCTATGTGTTTGATCTCTCTATCTCTCTCATGTTCTTGATTTGGCACGATCATGATGTACCGCGAGCTTTGTTACCATAGTTGAATCATATGGTGTTTCTCCCCCTCTACCTTCTTGTGATGAATTGAGTCTTGCTCTTTGAGGTTTTGTTATGTTGGATTGAGTATTGGATTTGAGAACACTTGATGAATGTCTTGCGATGGGATATATGTGGTGACAATGGGATGTTCTATTGATTCACTTGATGTATGTTTTGGCACTCAACTCGCGGATTCTTGAGGTGACATTGGGGTAATCTATGCATAGATGCACGTTTTCGTCCTACGTTCTTCGATAGAAACTTTGGAGTGTTTCTTTGTTGCATGTTGAGGGATTGTTATATGATTTAATTATGTTATCATTGTTGAGAGAACTTGCAATAGTGAAAGTATGAACCCTAGGCCTTGTTTTCAAGCATTGCAATATTGTTTTTGCTCAATTTTGTTACTAGTTACCTTGCTGTTTTTATATTTTCAGATTACAAAAACCTATATCTACTATCCATATTACACTTGTATCACCATCTCTTCGTCGAACTAGTGCACCTATACAATTTACCATTATATTGGTTGTGTTGGGGACACAAGAGACTCTTTTTTATTTGGTTGCAAGGTTGTTTGAGAGAGACCATCTTCATCCAACGCCTCCCACGGACTGATAAACCTTAGGTCATCCACTTGATGGAAATTTGCTACTGTCCTACAAAACTCTCCGCTTGGAGGCCCAACACGAGTCTACAAGAAGAAGGTTGCGTAGTAGACATCAGGCCGCCGTCCACGCAGGACCAAGCTAGGCTAGCGGAAATAGCGGAGGTGCTCGGCTGCGGTGGAGAAGAAAAGGCTTTGGCGGTTGTGCTTTCAACCGATGGTGGGGAGAAGGGGGCTTCGGCGGCTACGTTTTCCGCCGTGAAAGGTAAGATTTGCTCCTTTGCACCGGGTTTTAGGTCCAAATCGGCCGGCGGACGAATTTTGATGTAGTACCGATTTTATTTTCACGGATGGATGATGTTTGGAGCTTGTCCTCGTCATCCGAGTCTTGATGATTCTAACATAGAAGAGATGATTTTTTACAACGATGTCGAGCATCCTTTTTTGTTGCACCTCGTCGATAAATTTGAAGCCGGCAAGAAGAAGAGGCGTCGCGGCTCGACGGTCAGCCGACTTTGCATTCCACGCAACCGACCTCTCAGTCACAAGTTGCTCATGAAACACTCCGAGGTACCAACCTATCCGGCTCATCTCTTTCGTAGGTGTTTTCAAATGTACATGTCTCGTTTTGTTCGCATTGTGGAAACTTGCGAACAAAATTGTCAGTTCTTCACTCGCCGTAGAAGCTGGTCCGCTAGGCTTTAGTGCATACCAAAAGATATTGGTGGCAATGTGAGTGATAGCATATGGCATTCTAGTTGATTACACCGATGAGTACCTTTGAATCAGAGGAAGATACCATGTTCAAATGCATGTGTAATTCTATACAATATGATCATCGAGAATGAGAGGGATTTAAACCTAGAGCTTTTCTATGACAATATTGATAGCCGTCTCAAGCCTACCAGAAATCCAGATTAGACCAATGCATTTCTTTTGACCTAGCGGTAGATAGAAGACCGTGACAAACATCAGCAGCTCCGCAATGATCTCATTGAGCATCAATGGCAATTGTATGGTCGATAGACTCTGATTTTATTAATTTGATCTGTTTTTTTCATGTGTGAGGTGAACAATTGCTTTAATTCCAAACAATTTATTGTTGTAATAATTCCAAACAATTTGTTATTCAGATTTCAACATTTGTTGTATTTGAGATAATCATTGTGTTGTTTGATGTTAAAAACATTTAAGTTTAATACTTATTGTTATTTTATTTGAGTTATATGTGCCTAAAATGATGATTTATCGTACGGATTTGTAGTACCGCGCTACGTCTGGCGGAACATATGCCGCAAACTCGTACTGTAAAAATTTGCGGTATGGGTTTGCTGCATCTGTTCCGCCAGACATCGCGTGGTACTGCAAATTCTACAAATTCAATACAGGGCGAGCCGCAAAATGTTTTTATGGGCCAAGATTTTAGCGGCTCTACTAGAGATGCTCTTATATTTCTTTAGAAAAGGAGTATTTGTGAATATAGTAATGTACTACCCGCTCATTCTAAAATAAGTATCATGGTTTTAGTTAAACTATGTCACTTATTTTGGAGTCGAGGGAGTACTTATTTATTGAAAAGTGAGTTCTTTCAAGTAGAGCATACTCGTTACAAAGGAGGTGGCGGAGCTGGGAAGAGGATTATACTTTATGTACGACTTAGACATAAAGACGGATTATAGAAAGAAGGCAATAGCTGAGTGAGATTTACAAATCTAGTTTATGAGCAACTTAATTGGAAAAGAAAGCAGAAGGAATAGAATAATGAAATGAAGAAATAGGGAAAGAGCAGGAAGTATTTTCATATGCCAATTTGACTAAGACAGTTTTGTATGCCCCCCCCCCCCACACACACACACACACTTTTTTAGGTTTTAGGCCATTCTTTCATTCTACATTTGTCTTGCACAAAGTTACATGGCTTCTTTCCTATTAGTTCTTCCATTCTACCTTGTTGGATCCTGATCGTTAGAGTGATTAGATCGAGTAGTGGGGTTGGATTCCACCCCTGAGACTGCTTGATTTGATAGAAATCTGGCCGAGTTCTAGTGGGCTTAGATTGCATGATAAGTTCCAAGAAATGGAGGAAATGATGCATGCAAAGTTCACATAATTGCAAGAAACATAAAGTCTTTGAAAGATAAACTTTACAAGATCATATGTTCCATGTTGTTATCAGGAACGAGACTAAATGTTCGGCCTTAATAAGATGGACCTTGATTCCTCTCCAGCCTACAAAAGATGCGCTCTTTGTTCTACTACCTTCATCCACGGATGAAGCCGGTTCGCTCACCAAACAAGAGGCCTATTGTTAAATAACTAGAAGCTCGAGGCAATCCCCATCGAATCAGTAAAGCTTATAAGTACTGTTGGCCTTCTTGGCTTTGTCAAGATTACCCCAACAACTATAGCTAGTTGTGGCCTTCATGGGCTGCACTATCCATGAGCCGTTGAAGGGATCACAACAGGGGAAACCCAAGGCTTACGGGAATCCCTCCATCCGGGCTCGCATCACCGTTGGGCCTCCGAGGAAGAAGGTCATCACGGACCCAAACTACGTCCACATTCCTCATCCATGCCCGATTCACCCACGAAGAAATCCTAGTACCGACAAAGGGGGGGTGAATGAATCACGTATGATTAGATTGTTAAGCCTGGGGAGATTTTCAAGCCTTTGTATCTTCCTTTGTTGTCCTACTTAGTTATTTTCAGTTTAAGTTTAGTTCGTTTTAGTTAAAATAAAGTGGACTGTCTATATCTTTTGGTTGAGGGAAGACTCTTTTATCTAGCGAGTATCTGATAGCTTTGATGAATGGTTGATTGCATTATTCCAGATATTATATTATATGCATTCTTAGATATGTGTGCTAATGTTTTCACTTCATGATGAGTATAAGCCTTCCACATCTCCTGTGTCGATCGAGTAGGAAAGGTGACCAACTGGATGGAATAGATTACTTTTGTTTCGGTTGAACTCTTCAAAATTTTGTAAAAGAACTAAAAGACCAGTATGTGAAGACAGTCCGACTGCCCGAGACTAAAATGAGCAAGTAGCAGTAAGGGGAAACTATCTAAATAAATTTAGGCCTTTCAAAAATTCCGATCTCACTACATGAAGCATGCTTAACCTTCATGTCACACATAAACGAATGAATGTAACGTGGGCACATAAGTCAACCCCTCAAAGAAAAGAGGAATAAAACTTGGCATTTTTTGAGATATAAAATAAAAAAGATAGCCGGTTGCTACTTTCTCGACTAGAAGACGGGTGAATTATTGCATAGAGCTATGATATGTTTGCTAACCGATAAGTAGTATAGGTGTGGAAGCCTTGATGATCATCTTAATAAGTGAATATATAATAGTACTCGATGTGATCAATTATCTAGTATGAGTTTTTGAATTGAGCGATGGACTCGTGCATTTATTTTAGCCGCACCTCATAAACAAGATGATCTTGTTCTTGCAAGCTGCGACATTTTCCCATGGACGAGAAAACCTCTAAGCTTGGGGGAGTTGATGAGTCAAATTTTGGTGATGTTTGCACCTCTTATTCCGTTTCGTAGTATAGTTTTCTTCAGATTTTACCGCCTTCGCGCACCTCTTTTTGTATGTTTTCACCATGTTGTCTTGCACTGAAATATTTTAGAGTTTAAGGAAAGAACGCCAATTTATGGTGATAAAATCACACCAATTAACATGGTAAGATATTGCCATAAAAGAGTAAAACACCTGGGAGAAGAAAATATGCATGTAGAAGCCGACCGAGTGAAAGACGACGTCTGGTACGAGCGCGTGTGCTCGTACCAGCGATCGTACCATCCGCTGCCGCCTCCTCCAGGTCAACTATTTTACCCCCATGCAGATGGAATAGGGATCGAGAGGACACTGCTAGCTACCAGAAACACATCCAAAATGAAGAACCCTAGCCTCTGAAAGGATTCCGAAGGGGGAATCAACCACGGGATTCCACCGCCGCATCATCACCACATCAAGAGGGCATCATCAATATCAGTCTTCATCATCACCACCCCATCTCCATCCCCTTGTAATACATTAGTCGGTGTGTATTCACTTTTGTATTACCTTGGCACTACCCCCGTGTTCATCATGATTCATACCGCGATGTCTACACCCTCGATGTGAAAGTAGTTTTCCTAGTACTCGGGGATATGTAGGAACCCTAGTATGTTTACGATTGTATGATCTTTATATGTTTATGTTAATGATCTTCTTGATGTTTGGTGAAGTCGGCCATCCAACATATGTCTTCTTTGGATGACATGTTTTTACTATTTGTGTGAAGGTGGAAAGAGGAAAGAGGAAGTCGATGGTGACAGTACTTATCTTCCTCCTTCTCGAATCATTACAATGGAAGATAAACAAAGACCGCCTTAGCTAGGGGAAACCCTTAATTACCATTCGGTAACCAGAGTACCGAGGATGATGTTGGGGAACGTAGTAATTTCAAAAATTTTCCTACGCTCACGCAAGACCATGGTGATGCATAGCAACGAGATGAGAGTGTTGTCTACGTACCCTCGTAGACCAGACAGGAAGCGTTGGCGCAGCGTAGAGGAAGTAGTCGTACTTCTTCCCGATCCAACGATCAAGTACCGAGCGTCACGGCACCTCCGAGTTCTGCACACGTTCAGCTCGATGGCGTCCCTCGAACTCCGATCCAGCCGAGTGTTGAGGAGAGTTTCGTCGACCTGACGGCGTGGTAGCGATGATGATGTTCCACCGGCGCGGGGCTTCGCCTAAGCTCCGCAGCGGTATATTCGAGGTGTAGTTTGGTGGAAGGGGCACCGCACACGCTGAGCGATCTCAATGATCAACTTGTGTCTCATGGGGTGCCCTCTGCCCTGTATATAAAGGAGGGAAGGGGAGGGCTGGCCGCCACCAAGGGCTGCGCTGGGAGTCCTACTCCCACCGGGAGTAGGATTCCTCCCCAATCCTAGTCCAACTAGGATTGGCCAAGTGGGAAGGGAGAGAGGCGCCACCCTTCTCCTAGTCCTAATAGGACTAGGGAAGGGGAAGGTCTGACCAGCACTTGGGCCCCTTTCCTCCTTTCCACTAAGGCCCATCAAGGCCCATTGACCCCCGGGAGGTTCAGTAACCCCGGTACTCGGTAAAATTCCCAATTTCACCGGAGTGATTCCGAGTCAAACATAGGCTTCCAATATATCAATCTTTATGTCTCGACCATTTGAGACTCCTCGTCATGTCCGTGATCTCATCCGGGACTCGAACAACCTTGGTACATCAATATCATATAAACTCATAATAAGCATCATCGAAGCGTTAAGCGTGCGGACCCTACGGGTTCGAGAACTATGTAGACATGACCGAGACACCTCTCGGTCAATAACCAATAGCGGGACCTGGATGCCCATATTGGTTCCTACATATTCTCTGAAGATCTTTATCGGTCGGACCGCATAACAACATCGTTGTTCCCTTTGTCATCGGTATGTTACTTGCCGAGATTCGATCGTCGGTATCAATACCTAGTTCAATCTAGTTCTTGGCAAGTCTCTTTTCTCGTTCCGTAATACATCATCTCACAACTAACACATTTAGTTGCAATGCTTGCAAGGCTTATGTGATGTGCATTACCGAGAGGGCCGAGATACCTCTCCGACAATCGGAGTGACAAATCCTAATCTCGAAATATGCCAACCCAACATGTACCTTCGAGACACACTGTAATGTACCTTTATAATCACCCGATTCGTTGTGACGTTTGGTAGCACCAAAAGTGTTCCTCGGGCAAGCGGGAGTTGCATAATCTCATAGTCATAGGAACATGTATAAGTCATGAAGAAAAGCACTAGCAACAAACTATACGATCAGGTGCTATGCTAATGGAATGGGTCATGTCAATCAGATCATTCAACCAATGATGTGATCCCGTTAATCAAATAACAACTCCTTGTTCATGGTTAGGAAACATAACCATCTTGATTAACGAGCTAGTCAAGTAGAGGCATACTAGTGACACTCTGTAGTTTTATGTATTCACACATGTATTATGTTTCCGGTTAATACAATTCTAGCATGAATAATAAACATTTATCATGATATAAGAAATAAATAATAACATTATTATTGCCTCTAGGGCATATTTCCTTCAGTCTCCCACTTGCACTAGAGTCAATAATCTAGTTCACATCGCCATGTGATTTAACATCAATAGTTCACATCTATATGTGGTTAACACCCATAGTTCACATCGACATGTGACCAACACCCAAAGGGTTTACTAGAGTCAATAATCTAGTTCACATCGCTATGTGATTAACACCCAAAGAGTACTAAGGTGTGATCATGTTTTGCTTGTGAGATAATTTTAGTCAGCAGGTCTGTCACATTCAGAGCCGTATGTATTTTGCAAATTTCTATGTCTACAATGCTCTTGCGGAGCTACTCTAGCTAATTGCTCCCACTTTCAATATGTATCAGATTGAGACTCGAGTCATCTAGATTAGTGTTAAAACTTGCATCGGCGTAACCTTTACGACGAACCTTTTTCACTTCCATAATCGAGAAACATATCCTTATTCTACTAAGGATAATTTTGACCGATGTCCATTGATCTACTCCTAGATCTCTATTGCACTCCTTGCCAATCTTAGTGGTAGGGTATGCAATAGATCTGTACACAACATGACATACTTTATAGAACCTATGGCTGATGCATAGGAATGACTTTCATTCTCTTTCTATCTTCTGCCGTGGTCGGGTTTTGAGTCTTACTCAATCTCACACCTTGTAACACAGGCAAGAACTCTTTCTTTGACTGTTCCATTTTGAACAACTTCAAAATCTTGTCAAGGTATGTATTTATAAAAAACTTATCAAGCGTCTTTGATCTATCTCTATAGATCTTGATGCTCAATATGTAACAGCTTCACGAGGTCTTTCTTTGAAAAACTCCTTTCAAATACTCCTTTATGCTTTGCGAATAATTCTACATTATTTCCGATCAACAATATGTCATTCACATATACTTATCGAAATCTTGTAGTGCTCCCACTCACTTTCTTGTAAATACAGGCTTCTCCAAAAGTCTGTATAAAACTATATGCTTTGATCACACTATCAAGCGTTTATTCAACTCGAGATGCTTGCACGTCCATAGATGGATCATTGGAGCTTGCACATTTTGTTAGCTCCTTTAGGATTGACAAAACCTTCTGGTTGCATCATATACAACTCTTCTTTAATAAATCCATTAAAGAATGTAGTTTTGACATCCATTTGCCAGATTTCATAAAATGTGGCAATTGCTAACATGATTCGGACAGACTTAAGCATCGCTACAGTTGAGAAAATCTCATTGTAGTCAACACCTTGAACTTGTCAAAAACCTTTTTGCGACAAGTCGAGCTTTGTAGATAGTAACACTACTATCAACATCTGTCTTCCTCTTGAAAATCCATTTATCTACATGGCTTGCGATCATCGAGCAAGTCAATCAAAGTCCATACTTTGTTCTCATACATGGATCCTATCTCAGATTTCATGGTCTCAAGCCATTTCGCGGAATCTGGGCTCATCATCGCTTCCTCATAGTTCGTAGGTTTCATCATGTTCTAGTAACATGACTTCCGAATATGATTACCGCACCACTCACAGTGCGGATCTTATCTGGAAGACCTCGAGGTTTGGTAGTAACTTGATCTGAAGTTTCATGATCATCATCATTAACTTCCTCACTAATTGGTGTAGGAATCACTGGAACTGATTCACTGTGATGAACTACTTTCCAATAAGGGAGAAGGTACAATTACCTCATCAAGTTCTACTTTCCTCCCACTCACTTCTTTCGAGAGAAACTTCTTCTCTAGAAAGGATCCATCTTAACAACGAAAAACTTGCTGCGGATCTGTGATAGAAGGTGTACCCAACATTTTCTTTTGGGTAATCTATGAAGACGCACTTCTCCGATTTGGGTTCGAGCTTTATCGGTGAAAACTTTTCACATAAGCATCACGACTCAAACTTTTAAGAAACGACAGCTTAGGTTTCTTGTTAAACCATAGTTCATACGGTGTCATCTCAGCGGTTTAGATGGTGCCCTATTAAGCGTGAATGCAGCTGTCTCTAATGCATAACCCCAAAGCGATAGTGGTAAATCGGTAAGATACATCATAGATCGCACCATATCCAATAAAGTCTTGATTCTGACGTTCGGACACACCATTATGCTTGTGGTGTTCCGGTGGCGTGAGCTGTGAAACTATTCCACATTGTTTTAATTTGAAGACCAAACTCGTAACTCAAATATTCATCTCCACGATCAGATCGCGAAACTTTATTTTCTTGTTACGATGATTTTCCACTTCACTCTGAAATTCTTTGAACCTTTCAACTATTTCAGACTTATGTTTCATCAAGTAGATATACCCATATCTGCTCAAATCATCTTGTGAAGGTCGAGAAAATAACGATACTTGCCACGAGCATCAACACTCATTGGATCGCATACATCGGTATGTATTATTCCCAATAAGTCGGTAGCTTGTTCCATTGTTCCGGAGAACGGAGTTTTAGTCATCTTGCCCAAAAGGCACGGTTACGCAAGCATCAAATGATTCATAATCAAGTGATTCCAAAAGTCCATCGGCATGGAGTTTTCTTCATGCGCTTTACACCAATATGACCTAAGCGGCGATGCCACAAATAAGTTGCACTATCATTATTAACTTTGCATCTTTTGGTTTCAATATTATGAATATGTGTATCACTATGATCGAGATCCAATGAACCATTTTCATTGGGTGTGTAACCATATAAGGTTTTATTCATGTAAGCAGAACAACAATTTATTCTCTTACTTAAATGAATAACGGTTGCAATAAACATGATCAAATCATATTTATGCTCTACACCAAATAACACTTATTTAGGTTCCACACTAATCCCGAAAGTATAGGGAGTGTGCGATGATGATCATATCAATCTTGGAACTACTTCCAACACTCATCGTCACTTCCCTTCAACTAGTCTCTGTTTATTCGTAACTCCTGTTTGAGTTACTAATCTTAGCAACCGAGCAGTATCAAATACTCGAGGGCTACTATAAACACTAGTAAGGCACACATCAATAACCTGTATATCAAATATAACCTTGTTCACTTCGCCATCCTTCTTATCCACCAAATATTCAGGGTAGTTCCGCTTCGGTGACCAGTTCTATTGCAGCAAAAATACTCAGTCTCGGGCTTAGGTCTAGACTTGGGCTTCTTCACTCGAGCAGCAACTTGCTTGCCGTTCCATTTGAAGTTCCCTTCTTCCCTTTGCCATTTTCCTTGAGACTACTAGTCTTGTCAACCATCAACACTTGATGTTTTCTTGATTTCTACCTTCGCGATTTTAGCATCGCGAAGAGCTCGAAAATCTTTTTCGTCATCCCTTGCATACTATAGTTCATCACGAAGTTCTACTAACTTAGTGATGGTGACTAGAAAAATTCTGTCAATCACTATCTTATCTGGAAGATTAACTCCCACTTGATTCAAGTGATTGAAGTACTCAGACAATCTGAGCACATGCTCACTAGTTGAGCGATTCTCCTCCATCTTTTAGCTATAGAACTTGTTGGAGACTTCATTTCTCTCAACTCGGGTATTTGCTTGAAATATTAACTTCAATTCCTGGAACATCTCATATGGTCCATGACGTTCAAAACGTCTTTGAAGTCCCGATTCTAAGCCGTTAAGCATGGTGCACTAAACTATCAAGTAGTTATCATATTGAGCTAATAAGCGTTCATAACGTCTGTCTGCTCATATTGAGCTAATAAACGTTCATAACGTCGCATCTGCTCCTGCAATAGGTCATCACCTAGCTGTGCATTAAGGACATAATTCTTCTGCGCAGCAATGAGGATAAACCTCAGATCACGGATCCAATCCGTATCATTGCTACTAACATCTTTCAATACAATTTTCTCTAGGAACACATATGAAAACATAGGGAAGCAACAACGCGAGCTATTGATCTACAACATAATTTGCAAAATACTACGGGACTAAGTTCATGATAAATTAAAGTTCAATTAATCATATTACTTAAGAACTCCCACTTAGATAGACATCTCTCTAGTCATCTAAGTGATTCGTGATCAAATCAACTAAACCATGTCCGATCATCACGTGAGATGGAGTAGTTTCAATGGTGAACATCAATATGTTGATCATATCTACTATATGATTCACGCTCGACCTTCGGTCTCCGTGTTCGAGGTCATATCTTATATGCATAGCTCGTCAAGTATAACCTGAGTATTCGCGTGCAACTGTTTTGCACCCGTTGTATTTGAGCGTAGAGCCTATCACACCCGATCATCACGTGGTGTCTCGTACGAAGAACTTTCGCAGCGGTGCATACTCGGGAGAACACTTCTTGATAATTTTAGTGAGAGATCATCTTATAATGCTACCGTCAATCAAAGCAAGATAAGATGCATAAAGGATAAACATCACATGCAATCAATATAAGTGATATGATATGGTCATCATCATCTTGTGCTTGTGATCTCCATCGCCGAAGCACCGTCATGATCACCATCGTCACCGGTAGCGACACCTTGATCTCCATCGTAGCATCGTTGTCGTCTCGCCAACTATTGCTTCTCGACTATCGCTCTGCTTAGTGATAAAGTAAAGCAATTACATGGCGTTGCATTTCATACAATAAGCGACAACCATATGGCTCCTGCCGATTGCCGATAACTTCGGTTACAAAACATGATCATCTCATACAATAAAATATAGCATCACGTCTTGACCATATCACATCACAACATGCCCTGCAAAAACAAGTTAGGCGTCCTCTACTTTGTTGTTGCAAGTTTTACGTGGCTGCTACGGGCTGAGCAAGAACCGTTCTTACCTCGCATCAAAACCACAGCGATACTTCGTCAAATAGACTCCGTTTAACCTTCTCAAGGACGGGCGTAGCCACACTCGATTCAACTAAAGTGAGAGAGCAGACACCCGCCGGTCACCTTTAAGCAGCGAGTGCTCGGGCGGTGAAACCAGTCTCGCGTAAGCGTCTGCGTAATGTCGGTCCGGGCGCTTCATCTCACAATACCGCTGAACCAAAGTATGACATCTTTGGTAGGCGGTATGACTTGTATCGTCCACAACTCACTTGTGTTCTACTCGTGCACATGACATCAACGCATAAAACCAGGCTCGGATGCCACTTGTTGGGGAGCGTAGTAATTTCAAAAATTTCCTCGCTCACGCAAGACCATGGTGATGCATAGCAAGAGATGAGAGTGTTGTCTCGTACCCTCGTAGACCAGCACAGCGAAGCGTTGGCGCAGCGTAGAGGAAGTAGTCGTACTTCTTCCCGATCCAACCGATCCAAGTACCGAGCGTCACGGCACCTCCGAGTTCTGCACCGTTCAGCTCGATGGCGTCCCTCGAACTCCGATCCAGCCGAGTGTTGAGGAGAGTTTCGTCGACCTGACGGCGTGGTGGCGATGATGATGTTCCACGGCGCGGGGCTTCGCCTAAGCTCCGCAGCGGTATATTCGAGGTGTAGTTTGGTGGAAGGGGCACCGCACACGGCTGAGAGCGATCTCAATGATCAACTTGTGTCTCATGGGGTGCCCTCTGCCTGTATATAAAGGAGGGAAGGGAGGGGCTGGCGGCCACCAAGGGCTGCGCAGGGAGTCCTACTCCCACCGGGAGTAGGATTCCTCCCCAATCCTAGTCCAACTAGGATTGGCCAAGTGGGAAGGGAGAGAGGCGCCACCCCTTCTCCTAGTCCTAATAGGACTAGGGAAGGGGAAAGTCTGACCAGCACTTGGGCCCCTTTCCTCCTTTCCACTAAGGCCCATCAAGGCCCATTGACCCCCGGGAGGTTCAGTAACCCGGTACTCGGTAAAATTCCCAATTTCACCGGAGTGATTCCGAGTCAAACATAGGCTTCAATATATCAATCTTTATGTCTCGACCATTTGAGACTCCTCGTCATGTCCGTGATCTCATCCGGGACTCGAACAACCTTGGTACATCAATATCATATAAACTCATAATAAGCATCATCGAAGCGTTAAGCGTGCGGACCCTACGGGTTCGAGAACTATGTAGACATGACCGAGACACCTCTCGGTCAATAACCAATAAGCGGGACCTGGATGCCCATATTGGTTCCTACATATTCTCGAAGATCTTTATCGGTCGGACCGCATAACAACATCGTTGTTCCCTTTGTCATCGGTATGTTACTTGCCCGAGATTCGATCGTCGGTATCAATACCTAGTTCAATCTCGTTCTTGGCAAGTCTCTTTTCTCGTTCCGTAATACATCATCTCACAACTAACACATTTAGTTGCAATGCTTGCAAGGCTTATGTGATGTGCATTACCGAGAGGGCCGAGAGATACCTCTCCGACAATCGGAGTGACAAATCCTAATCTCGAAATATGCCAACCCAACATGTACCTTCGGAGACACACGTAATGTACCTTTATAATCACCCGATTCGTTGTGACGTTTGGTAGCACCAAAGTGTTCCTCGGGCAAGCGGAGTTGCATAATCTCATAGTCATAGGAACATGTATAAGTCATGAAGAAAAGCACTAGCAACAAACTATACGATCAGGTGCTATGCTAATGGAATGGGTCATGTCAATCAGATCATTCAACCAATGATGTGATCCCGTTAATCAAATAACAACTCCTTGTTCATGGTTAGGAAACATAACCATCTTTGATTAACGAGCTAGTCAAGTAGAGGCATACTAGTGACACTCTGTAGTTTTATGTATTCACACATGTATTATGTTTCCGGTTAATACAATTCTAGCATGAATAATAAACATTTATCATGATATAAGGAAATAAATAATAACATTATTATTGCCTCTAGGGCATATTTCCTTCAGATGAATGGTAGTGGCGTATGGGATATGGGGTTGCTGCATTGTATGCACACATATGTACTTGGCTCCGTCCACTTGTAAAAACATATAAAGTGGCTTAGGAATTTTACTTCGAATTATACTTAGGCATCGGTCATGGTAGAAATATACTAGCATGGAGTTCGGGCTCCCTAGGAATGCTTTAGTCCTATCAATTCCAAAAACCATTACTTAATTCTGGCGCTCTTTTATGCTCACCATGTTATTTATTTCCTTATTTGTATCATTCACTCAATATTTTAAAACCTTCTGTTTTTGCTCTGCTTTTTTTTTTGAAAGCTTAGGACAGTGAATTTGCAAGCACTATAATTTAAACCTCTACAATAGACAAAGTCTAATTTATGTGCTCCCTGTGAGATCGATACTCTTACTTCCAAAAGACTACAACTAAACCTTGTGCACTTGCAGGCTATCAAGCTTGATGACATGAAGTATCCCACATCCTTTACTACCGCATGATTGTCAATCCTTATTGCTAAAGTAGCAAAAGACTAGATGAATTGAGAGGGTCGTTGTTGCATCCTCAACATACTATCACAACCCTGACACAATCAACAATTGGGACATGGCCAGGGCAGACCATTGTCCTACCCAGCCACCATCAAGCCGCCTCCACAGCAACACCTACATGTACTGGAGCCCATCGCCTCCGAGCACCCAACCGGGCATGCCATCCCTCCATTGTCACCGAAACCCAATTCTAAATATGAAGGCGTCCTCACCTAGACTAGAGGCCACCGCTCAAACAGTGACTATGACTGTTCCTCTCATCGCCAATCCGTGCTGCCGCAACAATGGTGGTCCACGGTGCTCTCCTGGACGTGCCCTGTCCATCGAAGCAACGTATGGTTTTGCTACAACAAGTCAAATACAGAGGCCACACCACATTCACAACCACGCGGGCTCTGCCCTGCGTTTGCGAGGTGGATATCCGGTAGAGGCAGAGGGTTCAGTGGTAGCTTCAACATGTCTCGCGAATTTCCATCATGGACGGGAAGAGGGAATACATATGCCAACATTGCTAGAGATCAACAAAAGTCTCATGTGGTTCAAAAAGTGCAAACCGACTTAGACGATATGCATAATTGTGGCACATCTGGACCCAAGGTTATGAGCTCTCAACTGAGGTGCGGCAATACATGGAGCCCCTATTTTGGTGGATATGAGCCACAAAATGTGCCATTATATGTCACTCATTTAGGAAAACTAGTAAGTTTGCACGTGCAAAGCACGTGTAATCTCGAAATAATTCTAAGCCTCCCATGTTGCATCAGGATGTCCTTTGCAGTCGGAGAACACATCTCTAATAGTATATTTGTGTCGTAGTGGTTATATAGGGGACATATGTGCCACCTTCAATTATCTCTGACATTTGCCAAATTGATGAAGTATTAAGAAATGAATTAATATCACTACATTTGATCCATGAATGTTATTTAATAACAGGTGATACCTAATACCACATGCGTATACTTAATCCCGATCTTGACAAACTCATCATATGAAACCATAAAAGAAAATCCATTCAATCAATTACACAAAACACAGACTTCTGAAGTATTTAATAGCAACAAAAGAAAACTGTAAATTACTTTGCATCAGCCATGACTTAAGTACGCGCAAATTCCAGTGAAATCAATCATCCGACCCACTATTGTGTGCACAAGGGATTATACATAGAAGTGAAAGAAATAATATCGACTTAATCTTTTAGTAAATCTAGTATGATTGGAGAAGCATGAAGATATTTTACCGGCCTTGATGCCTAGTAGAAGGAAAATAATAGAGCACAGAGACTTACCAATGGCTAGTTGTCATGATGTTTTTTTTCATAAATATGCCATCTCTGAATTTATTGTACTGACATCGCTGACTATCTTCTAAAAAGGATAAGACCTGAGCAATGAGCTATCAATTTTCCTTCACCAATATGATGGACCTCTCAAATGGGGCTTGTTGTAACCAGCAAAGATCCTACATCTTGTCACCTTAGGTTCGGAATATTAGCTTCAGCATCGCAACAACTTCAAGATTTGCAGTACTATTATCTACGCTACTTTTGTGCCCTTTCATATAAGTAACAACACCTATTAGATCATCAATATGCATCTTTATACTAAGGCAAAATGAAATAATAAGCATCTACATGATAACAGGAAGGTCAGTTTTATACCAGACTGCTTGTGAATGTACTGATTAATCACATTGACTTGGTTTTTATATGGATAACACTATGCAGTTCCCTTCAGCTTGGTGAGAACAAATGCATAGGTAGAAGGCGTCTACACATCTGAAATTGCTAATTAGCTGAAAACGCGAGTCCGATCAGATTTTGATAACACAACAGAATAGAAAATACATCGGATCAATATGACACCGTGGCTGGTGCATGGCAAGGGCATGTAACTGGTCAAACTTAACATAATGACTCCAAAGGCCATGGTGGTCGCTTGAGCTGCGTTGGTTCGGCAGTGGATGCAGCCTATGGAAGCCGAGAACCGGGGGCAGCGTCCGCGGCACCTGCCGATGTCGACCACGGAAGGAGACCACCGCTGACTATGTTGCTCGCCATTCTCCCGCCAAGAAGGGATCAAAGGATCTGCTTGGAGGATGTCGAGGGCCTTGAAGCTAGTGAGGCAGCTGTCCGCGGAGCCGCCAGGATGGACGGCGAATAACACCGTGGAACATGAGGCGTCCCGACGGCCTGCTAGGTGGTGTTGGAGGCGGCTTCCAGACGGCTGGGAGGATGCGCCGTCCCCGACAGCCAAGCCAGGTGGTGTAGGAGGCGCTGTCCCCGACGGCCGGCCAAGTAGTGTAGGGGCGGCGCCGCCCAGGCCGAGGCGAGGCGAGGCGAGGCGATGGGTTGGGGCAACACAGAGATGGGAGGAGGCATCGTGAAGGTCTGCGGTGGTGGAGGCGATTGGGAGTGGAGCGATGATGCAGCGGTTACTTTCCTTTCTTTCTTTCTTGGTAGCGTGGGCAGTTTAATTCTTTTCGTGCCAAAGGAAGGTGATCACGGAAGAGAAAGTACTTTCCTTTCTTTCTTTCTTGATTGGCGTGGGCAATTTCTTTCCTTCGTGGCAAGGAAGGTGATCATGGAGGAGAAAGTTGTGTTTAGCGTTAAACACGTTTAGTCGCTCACCATTAGGACAATAACAACTGTTGGATGAATGCGAATGGATGGCCGAGACCTGTTGGATCTGCCCCACTGGGTCTTTTTATATTGGTATAGATACATGGATGAACATGGGTGCATATGCATCTCATATGCCGAAAAAAGGAAACTGTGGAAAAGACAAAAAAACTGATTTTTTTACAGCAAACTCAATATTTTGTGGTACACGAATAAAAAAATCACACACGGAAAACTCCCATCGATCTTTCGGCAAAAAAGGCATAATGTTGAGGACATAAAAGTGTGAACCATAACCTCAATATGATGCTGACTTTGTTTTTCTACCCACAATACCATCAAAGTCATTCAGTAGGGAAACTCTTTTACACTTAGTGAAACACATGGTCATGTTTGTTGCCAAAAAAATCAATAAAATTTGACCTTTTTCGCAATTACTTTTTTTAGAAGGGGGTGCACATACACCCAGGTTCCAAAAATCCTCCTCCACTCCCTCTATCCATATTTACATTGCGGTATCATTAATTGTTATTAGACTTTGATCATAAATTCACCGATAACATATGAATTATATGCCATACAAATTATGCCATTGCAAGTTGGTTTCCAATAAAAAAACTGAGAAGTTTATTTTATATGACATGTAATCCACATTTCGTTGGTCAATTTAATGATCAAAGTTGATCAGTGAAAATATGCGTGAGTCATAATATAAATAGACTAAGGGAGTACACATCAGAGACAATTTGTCCATTGTGATCCATCTTTTGTTGTTTTCCTCGTTAAGACCATCTCGGTAGCGCTAACAGGCCCCAGTCCACTTTTTGGCGCCGGGCGTAAAAACGCTTGATCGTGCCCCGGGGCGACCAAAAGCACCGGTTCGGCCCTTTTTTCCGCCCGGCGACATGGGCGAACCCAGCGCTTGAGGCGATCGGGGCACCGCGCAAGGAAAAGCGCGGCTGGCCCACACCGTCAGGTGAAAAGTCAAGATTTTCTTACCCGACTTGCCTCCCACCCCCCGCGCCCTCGGCCGCCACTAGCTATATCCCGGCGCCGCCCGCCGCCCTTCACCGCTAGATAGCCATTCCCCGCCGGAAAAATAGCAGAGATTCGCCGCGGCAGCCCCTCCAACAGCAGCTGGGCGTTTCCGGCCGTGGAGGGGCAGTTTAGCGGCGGATGCACGCCCACCGGGCGCAAGGTGTTCGGCGATTTGCCTGCCTCGGCGATGGACTCGGATGACGAGCGCTTCGCCGTCTTCTTTGGAGGAGGAAGCCGAGGCCGGCGTCCGGAAGAAGAGCATCTCATGATGCTTGCCGCCCTCGCCAGCTGCCGGCGAGCAATGAAAAGCAGCGGTGAGGTGGCTCGGCGTCAGGCGGTGAAAGCAAAGAACCGACATCGTCTCGAAGGCTCTGCATGCTCTACTCCGATCGCTTGCCGATGCTCCACTTCACGGCGACAAAACATTTCGGCGCCGTTATCGGATGAGCGAAAACTCTTCCTCGAGATTGTGAATTCCATCCGGGAGTTCGCAACTACTTCAAGTGCAAGATGGATTGCAGCGGCAAACTTGGATTCACCTCGATCCGAAGTGCCGCGACAGCGATGAGGATGCTTGCATACGGAGCTCCCGGTGATTCACTCGACGACTATGGGCGCATGGCCGAATCCACCAGCATAGAGTGTTTCTACAAATTCTGTCGGGCAGTGATGGCAGTGTTTGGACCGCAATACTTGAGAACACCCAATGCGTAAGACACTGCTCGGATCCTAGCATAGAATGCAACAAGAGGATTTCCTGGGATGCTTGGAAGCATCGACTGCATGCATTGGAAATGGAACAATTGCCCATTTGCTTGGCAGGGGATGTACAAAGGCGTCAAAGGCGGTTGCAGTATGGTATATACTTGAGGCGGTGGCCACACATGACATCTGGATTTGGCACTCCTTCTTTGGTATGCTAGGAACTCACAGTGACATCAACGTGCTATAGTGCTCTCCTGTCTTTGCCAAGCTTGTTGAAGGTCATTCTCCTCCGGTGAACTTCGAGATCAATGGGCGGCACTACAACAAGGGGTACTATCTAGCTGATGGCATCTATCCGAGATGGTCGACATTTGTGAAGACGATCTCAAACCCTGTGCCAGGAGGCAAGAACGCCTGGTTTGTAAAGATTCAGGAGGTTTGCAGAAAGGATGTCGAGCGAGCATTTGGTGTGCTCCAATCTCGATTTGTTGTTGTCCGGTACCCCGCTCAAACCTGGTCGAAAGATCAAATGTGGGAGATTATGACTTGTTGTGTCATCTTGCACAACATGATCATCGAGAGCGAGCAAGAAGACCCGGTGTTTGACATCGAACCATACTACTGAGCGGGGTCCTCTAGGCGAAGTTGATCACTAGCTACCGGCAACTGGACTGCCTACCTCATGATCGTCGGAGATCCGAGACCCACAGGTGCATCATCAAGCTGCAGCAGGATCGATAGAGCACCTATGGAGGCTCAAAGGAGCAGCGCCCGGTATGACGATGTGATGAAATATGATTTTTTATTTGTTGAACTATATAATTTGTATTGAACTATTTGTTGTTGTATTATTTTGTTGAAGTATTTGATTTTTCTGTGATGAAATATGTGATAAAAAATATTTATGTTGATAATTGAACGCCGAGCCACGGCGAACCACGCCGAATATGGGCCTATTCTCGCCCATATGGGCCCTTTATTCGCCGAAAGGAGGCTGAAAAGTGGGCCAATATCGGCGCCTGGGGGCGAGCTGGGGGCGACGACTGGGCGCAAAACCGCCGCCAGCGCCGATTATATCGCAGGCTCGCCTCCAGGGGCGATTTTTATGCGTCTGGGGAGGCCAACGGCCGGAGATGCTCTAAGCTGCATGAGATAGGTGTAACTCAGGTGTTCCATCAGATTCGTCAGCCAAAGATATGTTGCTAGAGATGGACCATGTTGTAGCGGTGTATACGTTACTACCGGTACGCGTAAATTTGCAAGGGCATGCAGGTGTAGGGACACGCACCTGCCCGGCTGCGCTTAGCCATACGATTGCCTCGCGGTCCGTAAACTTGTTTAATTCCCTGCAGTTCCCTGCACAATTTCAAGTTTTATCTTCCGGACTTAGTGAATTTATCATTTGTTCCTGCCAAGTTTTAGCAGGTGAAACTTAGTAAAGTTTTAAACACTTGTTAAAATGTATTCAAAAGTGATTTTATTTTAAAGCCCTCGTAACAAGGAAACTGAGCATGCAAACGAAATATAAATTAGACTTCTAAATATAACAGATACAAATTTAAAAGTGAAAAAATTAGCATAAGAGATGGGTCGTGCCCCCGCATTTGTGTGCCACAAATCGCCTTCCCGCATACTGAGATCTGTGCAACAGAGTGCAACTATTTTTGCAAATTGATCTGATATTAAATGCTTCCATGTCCCACTTTGCCGACCATTTTATGTATCACGTACCAGCTAGGGCACTTCATCCTTTCGACGTGTCCACAGGAAAGTGAATACTCGGAGTGCTGAGTCAATCCTAGCAAGCTCCATCACCGTATTAATTTAGCGGCAAATGGTCACATGCAGCTACTTGCTCGGACCACGATAGAAAAGAAACCTATTATTCGTTCTTGATGCCCTGCACATATTATTCGTGCCGACAGCCTACATCGCGTATGTATGGACATGGATTGCACTTCTTGTAATTCAAAAATACGGGCACATCCAGCACCAAATACACACCGTTGTTATTTTGTTTTCTATACATGCATAAACATACTCGTAATACTTCTGATAAGAAGAGATTTTATTTACTCTTAATGTTGCATCAATGTGATTTCTCACCTCATCATATAATTTATTTTGTGGAGCACAATATAGTTGCAGGCGCTCATAAAACAATTGCATAACTCACTCATATGAATGCGCATACGCATGAAATCAACACGTCCTGAATCCGGCTACATATGAACCCGCTTTTCAAAAAATGTATTCTAAACGTGTTTTGAAATGTTAAAGAAATTTAAAACATAATTCCACGCATACATGTTTGCAAAAATATGTCCGCAGCACAAAGTTTTGTGAAAATAGTCTTTTTATTTTCTCATTGCAAAAAAGACAATTTTTAGTGCTTCTAAATAGTGTTTCACGACACAATATTTTGTCTTTTTTTGCACATGCCACAAAAAAAAGATTTTCGTGAAACTTTCTGCACACACACATAGAACATGGAGACGCCCACGTGCATCTTTTTCCAGAATTTTTTGGCATTTCGAAAAATGTTTTTTAAAATGAATTCATATGTATCCGGGTTCATTCATGAACTTCCCCACATGCATACCCTATCTCTATGAGCTTAGTCGAGAGACCGAGCCAGCGTGACGAAGTAGCAATATGCGCCTTATTATTGACGAGCGTGCTATTTACCACTGAAAAACAAAACCAATGAATTTGGAAATAAATCAAGAAAAATATGAACACCCATGGCAAATCTAGAACTGAACCTGACAAACCAAGGTGCACTCGGTTCCCGGCCTCAGTGTAGCTACTGGTGGGCATGCCATACGGTTGGCTCTTACACATCGAGAAGGCACATCGTAGCTCGACACAAAAGAAATACAGTAGTCTAAGGAGACGAGGGCCTGTCCAAAGGCTAATCGCTCAATGCTAAGAACTTTTTATACTCCCTCCAATTCATATCAATTGACGCCACTTTAGTACAACTTTGATATAAAATTGTATTAAAACAATGTCAACTAATTTGGATCGGAGGGAGTACTTCATTTTCATGAATTACGCAAGCACTCTACAATATTTGCAAAGCCAATCAATTAAATTGGAGATGATATACTACTACGTCGATCATTGAAATCCGGCAATTATCCATACATGCACGGATGCGCCACGACGATCTCTACTTTTTGAGCTGCCTTAATCAGCAAGTTGTTCCGTATTCTCGATCACACGTAAACCCACGGATGAATGTCAATGCCCGGCTCCATGGGCTAGCTAATCAAGCTTGAAAACGAGATGTGCCAACGCCCAACCGTATTTGGCATGTAGTTACTGAAACTTTAGCTCCTACCATTATCTCAACCATTACAGGCAAAAGCTGCATTGCCTCCTATAAATAGGGCCTAACTGGAAGCTTATACCATTACCAACTCATCCTAAGCTTGCTAGCTAGCTTGATCAATCTGATCACCCACAATGGCTGTCAAGTGTATACTTCTGTTTGGTGTCGTACTAGCGTCTTTCCTGCTTCTCTGCCAGGATGGAGCAGATGCTAGAGAGCTCACCGAAACTAAACCTAAAGGTCTCTCTCTCTCTCTCTCTCTCTCTACACACACACACAAATAACATTTACCTACCCGCAACAACGAAAAAACATTTACCTAATATAGTTATCATTCATCCGAATATGTATGGACACTGAGCAGCACCTCCACTTGATTGCTAAATGATATTTTCTTGTATGCATGCAGAATCCGAGGAGAAGAATATGAAACCTGGGTATGGAAGCAATGGGGGAGGATATGGAAACAACGGAGGATACGGAAACAATGGCGGAGGATATGGAAACAACGGAGGATATGGAAACAATGGCGGAGGATATGGAAACAACGGAGGATATGGAAACAATGGCGGAGGATATGGAAACAACGGTGGTGGGTACCAGCATGGTGGAGGGTACGGAAACAACGGTGGTGGGTACCAGCATGGTGGAGGATACGGAAACAATGGTGGTGGGTATGGTGGAGGATCTGGAAACAATGGTGGTGGTTATGGTGGAGGGTCTGGAAATCCTGGATATGGCGGTGGCTATGGCAATCCTGGCTATGGTGGCGGCAACAATGGTGGATATGGTAATGGTGGTAGTGACCCAGGACGTGGTGGTGGGTACGGCAATCCTGGCTACGGTGGTGGCAACAATGGTGGGTATGGCAGTGGCTCTGGTGGAGGGTATGGCTCTGGTGGCGGGTCTGGCGGGGGTGGAGGTTACGGTGGAGGCTCCGGCGGTGGCGGTGACTATCCTTGAGGTGGATATGGTGGAAGAGGTCAAAATGGTGGATGTCACCAAAAACAACAAGGCATATATATATGTGTTTTGAATAAAACATGTTTAGTCCCACAAAAACATGCTTGATGTGCTTGAATAAAATTTGCTCCTTATGCTCGCATATACGAGCAAGGTACCTATAAGAGCATTCTGTAGTCTTATGTTTATGCACGATATGTCAAATAGATTCTAAATATTGTGGCACATGTTGTAAGGAGTTCCATAAAGGAATAAATGTCTAGTTTGTTGTTCTCTAGCTGGATAAACCATTTTCGCATTACTATCTGTACAATTTTTCTATGCTTTCCTAACTATTCAATCCACATGCTGAAACAGATGAGTTCAATGCGAGACAACACTATGTCAGGAACATATTAAAATAAGAATAACCTTATGTCATAAATGAGAAAAAACATATAGTATATGACTTGCTTTGTGTAAGAGGATATTACATACTAGGCTCTCAAGCAACCCCGGAAAAGCAATTCGGCTCCCAGGTCCAGATGCTCCTGGAATCTGGACCACCCACGCGCATCAAGATTCACACGTACACTGGTATTCTGTACCGTATTCCGCCACATGTGACAATTCAATAATTCAGATAATGGGTAACGGCGTTAGCTACAGCATCGACGGAACATGTGGGACCCGCTCGTGGTACAGATGGTGGCAACGGTCATGTACCAACGCCACATAACGGTCGTCCACCGACAGAACCCCACCCCTCCGTGCTGCCGTCGCCCACCTTCTTGGCATGCTTCAATCCTAACCCCGTGTGCTCCTCTGTTATCATTGTAGCAATGTACTCATAATCAAGGTCTGATGCTCGTTCCGCTTCAGACAATTCATTCCAGCCCATGACTAACACCACCATCAGCCGAGCCCTCGGACTAATTCGACCAACGATCAGTGGGTGTATCAACTGGCACAAGATAATTACTCTACATAAAAATAAACTACCCATGCACACATACCTGATAAAAAGCATCGCTGTCAGTCTTCCACACCAAGACTGAGGTCACACCTGAGCTTGGCCAGCTGATGGAGGGCGCTCTCGACCAATTCACAACTCCACTCTCACTCTTGTTGGTACTAGGACTCGCGCCTGCACCACACCACCAACCCTGTTTCAAAATTCAAATTCGAAACTGTCCACGCGCACCTGGCTTGCACTGCAGGAAATACTACGACTACACCCTTCAAGACTGAGTACTTTTACAAACACGCCCCTAATGTTTATTTCATGGGCAACTTCTAAAATTATACAAGAACAGGCACTTAATGAACTTTCCTATGTTTTTTCATGCACAATCAACAGACACACACCAGTTAACAGGAGCGGTGCTACATTTTTCACTGCCAAATAAATGATTGGAAACAATAGGACTATTAGTTCTCATCTACTACCTCTAGCTGTTGGTTGCAGGCGCTGTTTACAGCTTGACACCCTCAGGGTTGGTGCAGGTATTCTCTTGTGACCAGCCACATCACAGTTGCTACACTTCACTTCCTTCCTTGGTTGCTTCGGCAAATCACCGTCTGGGCAGGTCGTCTTCTTATGGCCTTTCCCATTGCAAATGCTGCAAAACCGCGTTTGCTTACTCAACCCCTCTAATGGTGCCTTTTCACGACTATTTGTTGGCCGCCCTGCGGTCCTCTTCTTTTCGGGTGCACCCAAACCAGCCAAAGTTTCAACTTGTGCTCCTTGCTCTGCGCAAGCAACCTCTCTCATTTCTTCTTGCGGGTCAGGAATTGCAGACGGAGTAATTGTGGGGTGGTCTTCCAAACCTAAACCGTCTCTCTTGTCCTCAAATTCAGACAGTGAAGCAATCTCGTCCCTAATTATCTGCATTCCTCTCTGGTAAGACTCGACGCATGCATCACCGAGACGGACTAGCTCCATTGCATGACAATAGAGCGCCGTGTGGCGATGTGTCATTGTCCTGCTACCAGCATGATCTTGTTGGTATATTTGCAGGTTTGCTGGAAGTATATCCTTCGCGTCCCTTGTCCACCTCTTCACGATCAATTGTTGGGGTATCTCTGTACAACCAAAAATGTCCATGACCTGTACCAGGCGGGTATTCATGTTCATGAAGGTAATAGCAGGACACATACCACAGGTATTAATTGTTGCCGAGTCTGGGAAAACATACCTTCAACATGTGGCGGCACGGCATCCCCGTATGCTCGAACAGCCCACACTCACACTCGAACTTGTCCCCATCGTTCAGGATCTTTTCATCATATACACCCCTGGCCCATTTCTACCGTCTCTCTGCTTGAGTGTACACCGCTTTGTACAGCTTCAGCTTCTCAACCTCTTCAATGTTGTATGCGTTGGCCTTGTACACCAGCTCGCCGAACTGGTCGAACATTACCCTCGTGTAAATCTTGCTCGTGTGCACAACACCACTCTACAGGAAAAGATCAATTAGTGCCCAGATTACAGTTTGCTGCGGATGTAGGCTAGAGATCTGATCACTCACTGTTCTTGTCCTCTTCTCTTCATAGCTTTCTTTTGAATCTCTAGAAAATTGCAACCTCATGTAGTGCCTCACAAACATGCGCATCGGGCATCCAGGCGGATCATTGCTGGACACTCACAGCGGCACAACCTGTTGTTCCCTTTTATAGGTTTCCCCTGCGAAAATTTGAAAACATAAACTGCAGTCAGCATTTTATAGCCTAGACAGTGAAAAAAGCTATTATTTTGCCAAACAAATCTGAAGCTCTTCCATGAAGAAAACTTACAGAGCAGCCGTAAACGACTTCCTGCATACATTTTGTCTTCTCTGCATTCATCCTACCCTTTCCATATCTTATGCCAAAACCATGCTCCCACGAGTGCATGTTGTAAAAATCATTAGCTTCGCCCAATGACTCAAAAGTTAAACCGATCGCAAGCTCAACTACACTCTCTCCTAACTTATCTGCATACCCCCTAATTGTTCAAGGGCGCCGACTCTTTCAGGATAGGGAGCCCTATCGGGTGGCTGATTAACGACCCTGACCTTGTGTCATGCAAAAAAGAAAGACATAAAAAACTCATGGCTAGAAACTAATACTGCATTTGTTCATCCTCTGACAACTAACTAGTTCAACTGAATCACAGCAAAAACACAAGTACTTTTTTTCATTTCTCTCACCATAATCCACTTTACTATAGTTCATTTTTGCCAATCTAATTTTCCTAATCACGCCAAAAGAATGGTTCCCTAACATTTTGATACATCGCACTAACAAAACTCATGGCCCATGATTCAGCCGCACCTACTCAGGCAAGAATAATAATTTGCTATTCTATGAAATTTGGATTACCTCTTGGTCTAACCAGGTGCTTTGGGGAGCAACCTTGCCAGTAGATTGGGCAGAGCCTCCATCAGCACTCTCTGACTCTCTGTTCGATCTTGAATCATAGCCTCCCAGTCCACATCAACAGGTGGCACAGTGAATCCATGTTCAATGGCTTCAGCTTTGTCGACCTCGCTCTCGCTGTATCAGGATACGGCGCCACCACCAGCGGCAACACTTGCTCACCTCGTAGCACATGGTCGCAGCCTGAACCCTAGAACTGCCCCCAAATCCACACACGACCGCCCCGCAAGATCCATTGCCGGACTCTGCCTCCCCGCGGCCTGCCGCGCCAACCAACTCCATCAGCGCCGCCGCGCTGCAGGCTTCATCCAGGAAGATAGGCAGCCTGCGAGGATCCACAAGCAGCCGTCAGATCTTGCGCATGCTTTCATAGCAAAATGAGGAAGAACGAACTTTTGCATGCAGCAATGGATTCTTTTACCTGTCCATCGTCATGGCTTCGCCAGCTCTAAAATGCTGCCCAGGGCCGCAGATTCGATTTTCAGATGTAGCTGCGCCGGAGGCGTTGAGCACACACGACGCACCGCCGCACCGCCGCCCACCGGCAATAGAAATCCATGGGCCCACGGCTGCGCCGCCGCCGCAGATGTAGCCGCCCACCACTCTGTTTTTTCGATCCCCAACCCCACTCCGGGGGGAAGCCCTTGTGGACAAGCTGGCCCGTCCATGTGTACCCACACCGACAGGTGGGTCCAGCTAAGTACAGCTGCCAACATCGTCACCGACGCCTCCAACGGCTCGGCTGCGGCACGTTAACGGCCTATAGACGCCCGCAAACGCCCGTCCATCTGACAACGAACGTACACATACATTCTGGCATTATCCACTCCCTGTATTGCTAGCACAGGAGTACAGGTCGCGAATCACATCACGTTTCTGGACGGCCCTGATAGCGGGATCACCTGGACCCGGGTGCCAAAACGCCGCTCCCCAAGCAACCCAAATTAAACAACATGAACAAACATAAGGACTGATGAAATAAACCATCCTGACTATTGCTCTTTATAGAAAGTATATAACGTGGGTAAGTGCCCCCAATTTGCAGCAACGTACTCCAAAAGTCTCGTTACTAATATCTCATCATACAATAACTACTAGCTGGATATGGATGAAATGATCTTCCATAGGAGTAGTATGTGAAATCCAGAAGGGTACGCAGGTGAGAAAGCATGCATGCATATGACCACACATCTGATTTGAGATTGATGCATGTGCATGCTTTTGGCAAAGTTGCATCCATCACCCATTCCACCTCCTGTGCCTTTTCATTTTATCTCCCAATTTTAATCTATTATATCTTTTGAAGCGAAAGTCCAGATTAAGTTTCATCTGCGTATTTGTGTTCGTTGAGACAAGAACTTTTGAACAAGACCACTTTTCAATACTTATTGACAACTTTTAAACTTTACTAAGTTTCAAACATTTAAAACTTGACAATCGTAATATTAAATTTTTATCAACGTTCACCAATTTTCACTTTTTCCGGATGTAGAACTTAGGGTTTAAGTTTTACTTTTGAAATTTCATGAATTTATCATTTGTTCCTACCAAGTTTCAGTAGTTGAAACTTTGTGAAGTTTTTAAAACTTATCAAAATGATTTCAAGAATGGTCTTATTTCAAAGCCCTAGTAGGAAGGAACACGAATATGCAAACAAATCATAAATTGGACTTTTTCAAAAGATATAATAGATTTAATTTTGAAAGTCAAAAGTAAAAGCATGAGAGCTGGCACTACTAGGAAAAGGCCTACTAATGGCGCACCTAATTTGGCCATTAATGGCGCATTAGTGGTGCGCCATTAGTGCCACGCCATTAGTATATTTTACTAATGGCGCACCATCGCCATTAGTATCTGATACTAATGGCGCACCACTTGATGCGCCATTAGTATATACAACAGTCGCCATTAGTATGCCTCGAGGGCCATGTATACCAGTGCTTTGGCATACTAATGGCGCTAAACGAAGATCGCCATTAGTAACCCGGCATACTAATGGCGCATTGTTAATGATCGCCATTAGTATCCTTTGGCATACTAATGGCGCCTTTATGATGTGATGCGCCATTAGTATGAATATTAGGTTTTTTATTTTTTATTTTTGTTTTTTGCACAAGTTACAAAATGTATAATTGGACAAAATATAGACAGCACACAACAACAACAGATTCATCGAATACAATAGAAGATTAGTCTCTGAATACAATTCATCATATTAGTCTCTGAATACAATTCATCATATTAGTCTCCGAATTGAAAAGACCGAACAAAGATAGAACATTATATTACAAGTCTCGAGACCGCGAGTAGCGAGTTTGTCTTCACATTACAAGTCGATGTCGATCATCTAAACTACCATCACATAGAAGAGAGCTGCGGTCAACACGATGAGCATCATCACGATGAAACTTCGTCTTCATCCGGTTCCTCCAACGCTCCTCCCTCTCCCGCTAGATAGCGGGCGTATCTAGATTCGGCCTCGGCCCTAGTGGTGTACCCTTTGTAATGTTACCGCTGAATCGGTGAACCTGTCTCCAACACTCCTCCCGATCGTCGTGAGACTCGGGAACCTTACCCTTGTACCACGACATACGGCGGCATCGCTATGCACTAGCCAAGCGAAGCGTTAGTACCAATTCACAGACAATACATAAGCAATATATAAATATGCAGCAGAGCGATCGGAAGAAAAATCAAGACATTAATAGCATCGATTACATCTAAGTTGAGCGACTCTCGAAACCAAAGAGACATACTACAAGTTCATTAAAGTTTAATTACAACATGAGCCAATCGATGTTTGAGAACTGACACACGATCATCCGCTTTCGACTCGACTCAAGGGACCGGAGCGTGGATGAAGCCGTCATCTATCGTGGAGTCATGAAAGAACGCAGGCGTTGTCACTGCATTTGTAGCATTGTGTCGATGTCACCGTTGGACGGTTGATTTACGAGGTAGAACTGCCCGAGGTGCGAAGGACATCTTGATGGATGATTTCCGCAAACTCCATTGGATGCGAAAGAATTCTTGTCGATGTCCGCGTCTGGATTGCCGACACGCTCGCGGCCCAATCTTTGAGTTTACTCGGTGGCGAAGTTGATGATGGTCCCGTCGATCGCCGCATGTGATGGATGGTGTAGTAGGCACCCTTCGACCGCCCGGCTGCTTGACGCAGCGAGCGTCGTATTGTGGGAGAACACGTGCTTGCCGTGCTTACGAATAGGCACGGTGAAGGTGCCTCCAGTTAGGCGTGGCAGGGAGAACATCATCAAGAACCTTCTTGACATTTGTGTAGTCTACGTTCGGTGACGGTCGGGTCGAAATCGTGGCCATGGAATATTTGGGGCTTAGGAGGATGGCGTGCAATGTGTCACCGCGAAAACACGAATGTTAAAAGAAAAACGATCGAAATCTAAGAATTCATATGTTACGGGCGGTTGAGGGAGGACTTACTCGGAAAGTAAGGCACGAGGAAGTTATCCTTATCTTGGTTTGCCGAATGGCGCCTTGAGGTAAGAACTCGCGACTTGCGGTCCCAGCGCTGCCCAAGATCTTGGCACGCATGTAGAAGGGGTCGACTATCACGATGTCCGGGGTCTTGTCGCGAATGATCCGCATCTCCATACTCGGCGAAAATAGCGAGCGAAGGTGTAGTGCAGCGGATGAAGGTTCAACATAGCGTGGATGTCATCAAACCGCGGGACGATCGTGCGCCCGATGGAGTTATCCACAAAGCCCTTGCCCTCCGGCACCTTGGCCACGAAAACCGGGTATGCCACATCCTTCTCTACGAGGCGCCGCTTCTCCAAAGAAAGAACAACATCATGCGAGACTCCGCATAGCACCGGTTGCAGCATTGAGCATATTTGTCGGTAGCATCGCCCTACCGCCACATGCACCCTCCTCGAGATATCCTCGGTGAAGGTGGCCCGTCCCGAGCACGGATCGTACTCGGTGCGGGCTGGCCCGCACCCTTGTTAGTCTTTCTTTGCGTGCCTTCTTCTTCTCTGTAATGGGACCGAGTTACGCTCACAGACCGCCTTCTTGAGTGTGTTGGGGCTGATAATATTTCGCACCTCGCCTATCTCGAGGCTCGGTGAAGTCGGCGGTGGGGCGTCTCTGAGAGCTGAGCAGCGGGCGGCGCTGTTGCAACTTGGCTTCTCCAGCGGTACCAGCTAGATCGCGCCGTCTTTTGTTGGGTTGGGTTCTTGAGAAGGAGGCCCCATGAAGTTGCCACCGTACCCATGATCGGCAAAGCTTGATCGGCGTTGGCAAATGTATCGTCGTCGTCGTTTTGATCCCGTGCCATATGCATGTTTGGATCGATGGCATAGGGATGTCCGGCACCGTTCGGCGGTCTTGCCATGGGGCTGACTTGGTGGCACGACGTGGCGGTGTTGTCTTTGGGGTGGTGTCCCCGCCCCAAACGAATCGGCTCTTCGCCAAAGCGAGGGCCAGCTCGAGCGGCGGCCGAGGTCATCACGTCATCATCGTCGGCCCCGACGGGTCGAATCGGAGGTAACAACTCGTCGCAGCCTGGCAGCACTGAACCAGTTCAACCCTAAACAAGTTGGGTGGCATCTGGGTATCGTGGAACAAGGGTTGCCGGTTGAGCGATTTTGCCCTTGGCGACATCGACCAACTCATTGTTCACGAAGTGCGGGAGAGTGCACGGCGTCGGCGGCGCCCTGCGAAAACATGTAGGGCGTCGGGGATGCCCGATCAAAGGCAAGGAGATGAAGTCCTCGACCGAGAGAGGCTTAGTTAGTTACCGTGATGATGGCGTCGAGCTCGGCTAATGTCAAGGCACCGCCAACGGCGGCGCACGATTGACGGAGGGCCGCTTGTTGCAGAGGTGCCGGCCGGCGTACACCCGGGTGCATTAAGCTCCCATGCCGGCGTCGGAGACACCAATGGCCCCGCCATCGCATTCTGCGAGTTGCTGGCCGTGAAGCTAGGAATCGGGCGGCCTGTTGGCGCCCCCGCAATCCGCGACTCAACCCCTGGATCAAGGTAGGCTGTGGCGGTGATCGTCGCTCGAGTTGTTGTTGCACTTGCTCTTGGATAATCTCGAATCCGCGCCACTGTGCCTTGAGTTCTTGAACCTCGCGCTACTGGCTTTCGAGCTGGTCTTTTCTCCTTCCGCACACCAGGTATAGTATGACCCCATTTTGTGGACAAGCCTTTGCGGCCACCACGACCGGTGACGTCGACTTCGAGCTTATCCTTGTTCTTCATTACATTCAACGCCCTATTTAGAGTGGTGTCCCAAGGGTTGCTCTTAGTCGACCCAGCTCTCGCTTTCGATCGCTGCGGAAGGAATGTGAACCATTTAGAAATTTGGCTTCATTATTTAGAATGCAACCATATGGAGCTAATTACCCGGGGTGGTATTCCTTACTGAACAACCTCAAGCGCCCTGGTCTTGGATCCGTGGTAAGCTCCTTTGTTTTCGGGTCCTTCTTGTACGGGCCCCGACAAAGTTCTGATGCGCTTGTCACCGTATTTATCGAAGAGGCGGTAGGCCTTGCTTGGCACGCTCCGCGTCCTCCTTGTCCCATATAGGCTCCGCCACTCTGTAACCGTCGGGACCGAGTGTGTGTTCCCTAAGTTCAGCTCCGCATTTCTTTCCCCAATCGACTTGATTCGAGTTTGCGGTGCTCGAGCAATTGATCTTGAAGTCGTTGTAGTCATCTTTGGTGATCGAAGGATTTTTCTCCTTGATCTTCTCATAACTCTCACCTTTCTCGATCATTCTCTTCACATTGCTTTTCCAAGTAGACGGGGCCTTGCTCATCTTCGTGAGGGCAGCATTGTTCACTTTATTACCTTTGAGGCTTGTGTTTTCAAATTCAGCGGGAACTTGTATCGTTCGTGCAACTTCGTGAAGAGGAGGTTGCGCAAATTCCCTCGGTCGGGATGCCTCGGGTTCTCGGTGTTGATCGAGGCGGTGCTCGGAGAATGCACCCGAGCTGAAGCGAGTACCCTTGACTATTCGTTCGGCGCCGTTGGATTCCGTCGGAGTCCACTTGATAACTTCCTCCTTGAGGGTGCGGAGCACGGTAGGCGCCAGTCCTTCCGTTGCCTCTTCTGTTGGCTACCATCTGTGCGTGCGCCGCCATCATCAGTGGTGGCATCCTCGGCGGCACCATTAGTGGTGGCATCAGTGGGGTCATACTCGGCGGTACCATCAGTGGTCTCAGGATCGGTGGGGAAGGCGGCGTCCTCATACAAGTGAGGTTGTTCCTCCATCTCCTGGGACAGCTCCTAGAATGCCTTGCCGCCCGAACCCCCGGCCTCATCATTGTTGGTCATGTTTCTCTCTAAATAAGAACAAAGTTTGGTCAAAAAGTTGGTTATTGTCAAGGAACAAGATCATGGTCTCGTCATTTAGGGTTTGTCGACACCAAGGCATCCTAAAAGCTAAGCTTTTATCATTGAGGGTTTTTCGACGCCGAGGCACCCTAAAAGCCTAAGCTTTCATCATTAGTCACAAGTACCCCATATGTCCTATTTTTAGCAAAGTCATGCTAAAATTCACGAAAAATTTCAGCATGACCTTTGCTGAAAATAGGACATATGGAGTACCAATTCTTTGGAGCGGAAATTAATCGACATTCCAGCAAACTCAAGGGCCTCTCGGGTGGACAAGGCAAAAAGCCTCCATCACAACAAAGCAAATCATTGCATGGGCATCTGAGATCTTTGAAGTAAGAACGCCCGAAGTAGCATGAAACCATTTCCACAGTACTATGGTGATTTGAGATCATCTATTTATGTTTGCAAAGAGTAGTTTATGATCTAAGACTAAAAGGAAATGCACCAGCAGTACTAAATTGTCGGTCAATCTCCAAAACTGATCCCAGCATTTTAAACAGTCCCTAGCAAGAACACAAATGTGGAAGCAAGTCAACGCAAAGCTATCTTTTCTTGTTTATCAGAAATGCACCCTAATTAGGCATTCACAAAATTAAGAGCAAAGTCTACCTTGCAAACCACAAAATTAAGAGCAAATTAAGAGTAAATTTTTTTCAATTTTCATTGATGTTTCAAATTAGATCGGTGCACATGTGGCTGCAATTTCTATTGGTCATCCAAGATGGGTGTTCATAGTAAAGTACTATATAGTGGCACTAACATAACCAAGGATTGCTTTTAAAAAACATAACCAAGAATCACCTTCCACGTGGCTTCTTCTCTTTAGCACGGCTTCCTACGCAAAGTGGGCAAATACTTACATGCTGCTGCGGTGGGTACTTGATCGCCCTTTCCTTCTTGTTACGTGATCAAAACCACGATGAGAATGCAATACACACCAAAGAATATCATATACAAGAATTGCAGAAATTAAACAAGGTCAGACCCACACTATCTATTCTTTCTTCATGATAAAATCAGGAGCCCCATATAAACAGTCTAAACAGCACATGTGTGACCAACATCAACAAAGTCAGGTTGTCCTAAGAGGCTAAGATATTTGTATCAACTGGCATAGCTCCATGCAAATTACAGAATTAGTACATCAAAAACAAAAATAACCAGCATGTTGCCAACAGTCTAGACAGCACAACATGACCAAACACCAACGAAGTAAAGTTGTCCAAAGAGGGTAAGATATTTGAATGTTCCATGCACACAAAACAACCAGCAAGTTCACAAGGGATGGTGAAGATGAGTAGACTAAACTTTTGGGGGAACTCCTGTTCAGGTGTCCAAACGACAGCAGATGTCTACTCTAGTTTTAGGGCACATAGCCATTTACTCTTGATCAGGTGCTAAGTCAAGGCATAATGACAAACTCATATTTGATTATTACAACTACCGACAGTGAATATCACATCTCAAGGAGATGGATCAGAAATATTGTGCATACAACATTAGTATACACAAGCTGATAGGAAAACTTACAATGAAGATAGCATGCTGACAAATCAACTATCTAGAACAGAGAAACAAAGATAACAATATCTACTCCTTTTAAGTGCTCACCAACAAAATAAATGGCGGGACTAGGGACAATCTCTACTATTGCATGCGAGACCACGACTTAAGTACAAGCCGACAACAAAATAAGCGAGCAATCGCTTTGCGTGACATTCATCTAACCTTGCCTCACGATATTACCCTAAACTTGATGTATCACCGGTGCTCTAGCAACTAAAAATAGAAGCGAGCGAAGTAAAGATGCAGAAAAATGACTTCAAACTGGTTGGTGTCTCTTAAATCTAGTGTCATTCAGGAAAAAAGCCTGATTTAGCAGCTAATTAATCAATGGGCGAACTGTAGGGGCGTGAGCGAAGCGAGGAAAGGCCTAGGGTTTACCTTGCAGCGGATCTGGTGGAGGAGTTGGTCGGCGGCGGCGGCGGTGGTGTGGATCTGGTAGGCGGTGGAGACGGGCGGCGTCGGCGGCGGCGGCAGCGCGTCGGCGGTGTCGGGCGGCGGGCAGCGGGCGGCAGCGTCGGGAGAGGAGAAGCGGCGTCGCAGCGTCAAGCGACAGGCGGAAGACGAGGACGACAAGGCGGCGGGCGGCGCGTCGTCGGGAAAGGAGAGAGCGGCGTCAGCGGCGCCAGGCGTCGAGAGCGAGACGACGGCAACGACGCGGCGGCGTCGCGGCGTCGAAGCGGCGTCAGCGTCGAAGCGGCGTCGGCGGTGGGGCAAGCAGCAGCGTCGGGAAGGGATTGAGGCGAGGCGAGGAGAGAGGGATAGCTAGGTGGGCGCGGGAGGAACTATGGATGGGGCGGCACAATACTAATGGCGCACCACCCTCGGTGCGCCATAAGTACATCTTCACTAATGGCGCACCTCACCTCAGTGCGCCATTAGTATTTTTTTTATTTCTTTCGAGCCAACAGGTTATCTTCCACGACTGATCCGACCAAGTTCCCTCTACTAGCTCGATTGGTCGTGACTAGTTCTCACACCAGAGGTCTGGGTTCGATTCCCAGGCTCCACAATTTTTTATGCATTTAAAATGCTGTTTGATACTTATTTGTGTTTAAATATGTTCAAACTTGTTTAAATCATAACAGTAATATTTTTTATAAGACAGTAATATTTTTAAAAAATATCATCAAGCAATAATGCCGGTGGGCGGGGAGGTGTCTTGAGGTGCGGGGTGTGGCGGAGGTTGAGTAGGGAGGATCACGGGGTGGTGGCGGTTGAGTAGGGAATCGAGGTGCGGGGTCGGGCGGCGCCGGTGGACCGGGGGTGCTCGGCGGCGAGGGGACGGATCTGGCGAGGTGGGATAGCGATCGAGATGGAGGGATCGAGATCAGTGTCCATGAAATTTAAAATTTTCATGATAGTTCAAAAGTGCCCATGAAATACAATCGAGAAATGAAGGCTACGATTTAAATACAATCGATCTTAGCTAGCTATCTGTTCACAATCTTCTTGCCCTTCTTTTTATAAAATGGAGTTCTTACGTGGAGCAGGCGTCCTTTAGGTAGGGTGGTCCTGCTTCTTCTTGTGGTGTATCTGCTACTTCATCATCGTCGTCATGTTCGATCCTCGAGTCGCCGTACTTGTCGAAGTCTTGCTCATTGGCTACTCCATCCATTCCGATGATCTTCCTTTTGCCTCTCCTCACGACAACACGACCGGGCTTTGACGGGTCGGTAATGAAAAGCATTGGTCCACTTGGGAAGCCGTACCCATGGCTCATTTTTCGCGGTGGCGTTTGCGCCCTTGATCTTGGATTTGGCTTCGGGTATAACCATGGTGGTGAAATACCGGTCTTCTTTTAGTACGCTCTTCGCCCATCTGACACGGAACATCGGGACCTTCTCTCCAGCGTAGCTCAGCTCCCAGATCTCCTCGATCCTTCCGTAGTATCTGTCCTTGTCGTTACCGGTGTAGGATTCCATCGTTACCCCGGAGTTACGATAACCATCGCTCTTCATGTCCTTGTCCTCGATGTAGAATGTGTAGCCGTTGATACCGTCGCCTCATAGGTCATCGAGGTTGTGCTCGGCATACATGACAAGGTGAATATGAGTTGTTCTTCCGCGGAAGAATCTTCATGTAAAGGGTGCAGCGAAGCTTACGCTTGAACCAACGCGTGAAACATGAGTTGTGCTCTTTGAGTATATCTCCGTCCGTCCTCTGTTGGCCTCGGTCATTGTCGTCTTCTCAATAAAGGTTTTGTGCTCTACCACCCAAGGATCGACCACGTCTATGTGTTGTAGCGCGACTAGGTTTGCTCTTTCAAAGTCGGCGAGTCGACCCTCGAAGTCGACATGCATTTCGCGGCGACCCTCACGGTGACCCCATCCAGCGAGCCTGCCGAGGTGCTGTTGACGGGCGGACCAGCGGGGTTCTCGATGCCTAGATAATTCGTGCGATGGGAGATGCACTCTTGATCGAAAAGCCCTGGCTATACTTCCCTCTGGATGTGACATGTTCGAGCGTATCCTTTGATGACACCATTCATCCTTCGAGCGGCATCATCTTTGTGCGAGGAGCGTCGGCCCGAGTTGGATGATATCCTCCACGATATGGACCAGCGGATGCACCATAACGTCGAAGAATGCGGGCGGAAGTACATCTCAAGCTCGCATAGTATCACCACGATCTCTTCCTGTAGCCTTCGAGTTGCCTCCGCCAATCGACTTCCGAGATGGCGTCAAAAAAGTTGCATAGGCCAAATAGCGTTTCACGGACGTGCGCGTCCATGATCCCACGGTTACTGGCTGGAAATATCTGCGTCATCGACGTGATGGTCGTGAGACTTCATCCCGCTGAACTTCGCTTGGCGGGTCTAGGTATCGCTTATCTTCCCAGCGTAACCGTAAGGAAGTTTTACTCCTAGGAGGCGGTGAAAACTGCTCGATCTCCTCGACTTAGAGTGAAGCATGCGGGAGGTAGTCATTTCGGTCTTCTTGGCCTTTTGCCTTTGCGGCGACTTTACGTGTCTGCTTCGCCTCATCATCATCATCATCATCATCATCATCATCATCATTAGCGTGAAGCTCCTGCACGATGCCCATTGATTTCAAGTCGCCCTTGCTTTCGGCCCATCTTTGGTCCTCTCGGCATGTTGAGCGGGTACCAAGCACTCTCGCACACTTTCTTCGTGATATGCATGACATCAAGGCTATGAGGCACGGTGGATCTTCGATCGGCAAGTCCCGAAAAGACCTCGTTTTCCATACCTTGGCAGCTGCTCTGGCGCCTTCGCTTCTTTCGGCTCTGGCGCCTTTTGCTTCTTTCGGCGGTGGGCGGTCTTTCCAATTTTCAACAGCTTGTCTATTTCCTCGCCGCTCCTCGTACAGGCGTTTTGGGGTTCGGTTTCACCATCGAACAGATCGTTGCGTTTCCTCCACGGGTCATCGTCGCGAAGCCACCTTCGATGTCCCATGAACACGGTTTTCAAGACCGGGATCTCTATCTAGTGGCGTCGTTGTGTCATCCATGCACCTTACGCATCCGGAAAATCCATGGACTACCTGCCCGCGAGATATCCGTAACCGAGATAGTCGTGCACCGTCGTGAGCGGTGCGGCTCTCATAGGGAAATATTCTTTCTGCGGCGTCCCACGTATTGGTGGCGTTTTCCACAGCGTGTCAAGCTCCTCTTTCAGCAGCCCGGATCTGATTGATGTCGTTCCTGGTTGTTTCGGCCCTTCAATTAGCATACTCATGTGAATGTACTTCCTCTTCATGCACAACCAGGGGAAGGTGTACATCAACACAAACACGGGCCGTGCTATGTGTGCTTCTCACGGCTGCCAAGCGGATTGACTCCATCGGTGCTCGCGCCCGGCCACGATGTTCCTTGGATCGTTCCCAAATTCGAGTCTTGAAGTTCAACGCTTGCCAGCGCTCGCATCCTTAGGGTGACTCAAAGATCTTGTCTTTTTATCTAACTCGGATCATTTGCATCATCTTCTCGCTTCTTCTCCTCCCTATCCGCGTGCCAACGCAGGAGCTTTGCTACCTTAGGGTCCGCGAAATACCGCTGCAGACGAGGAGTGATCGGAAAGTACAACACCACTTTTCGAGGAGCTTTCTTCCTCTTCTTGTATCGAGTGGCGCCGCACGGACATATGGTAGACTCAGCGTGCTCGTCCCGATAAATGATGCAATTGTTCATGCACACATGGTATTTCACGTCGGGTAAATCGAGAGGACACACGATTTTCTTCGCCTCCTCAAACTGGTCGGGCACTTGTTCCCCTTGGGAAGGCGTTAGTGCGAATGACATGTTCTCGTCGAAGCATGCATCGGTCATTTTGTGTTTTACCTTCATCTCGAGCCATGGCGTTACTTTCGGTGGGTATCCTCGGGCTGCATCCTTCATACAATGGAGTAACGCGTCTAACTCAAGTTGATCCATCTTGGCTTTCTCTCGGGCGGCAGCTCTGGCGTTATCCGTGCGCTTGAGAAGCGACTCTTGAATATGAGGGCCTGCACCCAGCCCATCGATGGTCGGCGTCGTGCGCTCCGCCCGGCATCATCATCTTCATGATCATGCCGTCGTCTGCTCCGACATCTTCCTCATCATCATGTCCTGCATCTTCTACATGATGGTATATGCACACATCACCGTCGTGATCATCTCACAGGATTCTTCGTCTTCTCGCCCGCCCGAGCCGCGGTGGTTGTCTTGCTGCCCTTCCTCATTTCTTGCCGGCCCCCATGGGCGACTTCGTAGTCATCTTCATCACCTTGCCACCGATAGCCATCCATGAAACCACGCAAGAGCAGGTGGTCCCGCACCTGCCAGAATCCGGGTCCGCAATAAGGCTCTTGACTTGCATCTTCGACACGGACATCTTATCTCCGTCTCGTTCTTTTGAAGCATCTCGGCCTTCGCGGACCTCAAAAACCTATTCACGATGCCTTCGGTCATCGTGCGGACCATAATCGCTGCGGTAGAGCAAAAGCGATATTTTAGAACCAAACAAAAATTTGGCATGACTTTCCCTAAAAATAGGACCAAAAGAATGCTTAATGCCAAAATTCTGCTTGAAAGGAAATGAATCAACATTCCGGCAAAATATTGGCAACTATCGCATTTCAAATACCGGTACACCTCCAAACACAAACACATATGCAACACCACAAACATATGCAACACCACGAACATACATAGATCTAGCTAGGCCATAAAAAGTGCATGTGCACATTGTTGTAGGGAGAACAACATAAATATAGCTTCCCCCCTTACTTACCTATTAAAACAAGGTAATTTAACCACTTAATTTGAATGAATCTATGGTGGAAATGAGGTGAAAAAGAGGAGGCACCCAAGACAAGGAGGAGGTGGAGAGAATGAAGTGGGGAGAAAGTGAGTGTGGGTAGGAGAGGCTGTCCAAAATATCTTGTTGCTGCCCACTTACTAATGGCGCACCAGCACTAAATGCGCCATTAGTAATCCAGTTACTAATGGCGCACCTTCCGGCGGTGCGCCATTAGTAGTTTTAAAAAAAAAATACTAATGGTGCACTGATCATGATGCGCCATTACTAGTTTAAACTAGTAATGGCGCACGGTTGATCGATCGTCATTAGTAGTATTGCAAAAAAAAGAATGAAAAATATAATTAAAAAAACAACATTAGCGGCGCACTTTCGGACTGGTGCGCCATTAGTAGTTACAACTACTAATGGCGCACTTTATCTGGATGCGCCATTAGTATGTTTGGACAGGCGCACTAGTTCAAAAAAAATTGATACTAATGGCGTATCAGCAGGTGGTGCGCCATTAGTATATACTAATGGCGCACCAACTGTCTGGTGCGCCATTAGTGTCAATCCCATCTATAGCCCTTTTTCTAGTAGTGTGGGATGGGTGAGCTGCCAAAAGTTGCACACATAGACCTCACTTAAGGTAATTAAGGGCTAAAACACATGCAAAGACCAAATAGATTTCTGAATGGCGAGGCAATCAGACGGCCAGAAATTTGGGTACTTCCCACACCTACGTGCCACAAATTTTCTCCCAAGTAATACTAGAAATTAGAGAGGGGACATATTAAGATGTTTTTTGTCAAATTTAATGGGTGAATTTAGAAAATAGGACACTAAAAAGCAACATAATGGACATATTGAGATGGTTTTTGGGAAGTCATTAATTCCACTGATTTTGTGGAAGAAATTGACTGATTTTGTGGTTGTGCTTCGGCAACATTGGAGGTGCTGCAATGACGACGGCGCAGGGGGCAATGGGAGACGACAATGCGCAATGGCGGTCTGGAACATTGGCCATGTTGAAACCTCCCGGGACGAATCAATGATGCACATGACGTATCGACATTGGCGATGACCGCAGTGTCGGCGTGTTGCAAAGCTCCCAAACGCAACATGGCTCATGTTGCAAAGCACTTGTGGTGCAAATCTTCAAGTGCAACATGACTCATGCTGCAAACCTTCTAGTGCAACATGACGCATGTTGCAAACCTTCAAGTGCAACATGACACATGTTGCAAACCTCATCAGACCGGGCGACTATCCTGTCGTGGATCCAACGGCTCACGACCGGCCGGTATTTTAGAAAGGTCAACGGGCTTACGGGTAGCGTTCTACAGATTTTGTGGTACAATGATCGCTATTGGCCTGCCGATGCGACGCTCGCTTGGATCGTGTTGCTTGATCGATGCATGGCCCACAAACGCATCCCCACCTTTCCACCCTACGCATCCTCTCGATTCTCCTCTCGAGTTTTTCTCCCCGAAAAATGTTGTCCACATGTATATTCTTCCTCCATTATCTCTTCCTTGCTAGCTCCAACTCCAGTTGATCAGCGCTTGCTCCGCCGTGCGAGCTCACGTTGGTACCCTATGTTGTTGTGGCAGCAATCTCTCCTCCACAACAGTTCACCACACACTGTTGACCGGTGGGGTGCCGCGGACTGCTTCAGGCGGGGGGGTGCAGGAAGCTACCCGTGAACTTCTGCAAGAGAAGGCCTCTTCAAGTGTGACCATAGTGTTGCAAAGGGCGGGGGTCGGCACGGTGCTGCAACGGGCCGCCATCGATGTTGTATTCAGCAATGGTGGGTGCTACAAGTGGCGACGGCTAGTGCTCAAGCTTGGTGATGGTGATGTCAATGGGCGACCGGTGGAGTTGCAAAGGGCCGCTGCCGATGTTGCGTGCGGATGATGGGTGTTGTAAGCTTTTTTACGGCATGATGTTTTGTGCGGCGACAGGCAGCTAATGGTCATGCAAGCAGGGCTGATCGGTGCTGTGACGGTGTTGAGAAGGCACTGTGTTGTGATGGTGGTGACATGTGCTACGAGAGATGGTTGGCGGGTGTTGCGACGGCGCCGCGGCCAGCGACGATGTATCCAGAGAGACGGGCTGGTGTCGCGCACCGGTAGCTGCTCATAGGCTGACGTTTTCTTTTTCGGGTGTGACATGTGCGCGTAAGAGGAAAGATGACTCACGTGAGAAAGTTGGAGTTCATTGAACGGCTACCGTTGCATGTCCTACGGTGCGGAAGGCGACCGATCCAGGTGTTCTGCAGGCCGGCCGGCCCCTAGGGTCACCCATTTTTAATGGTCTGGTTAAAATCAGAAATGAATTCTGGTTCTTAAAAAGAACAGAAAAATATGTTTTCCTGTTCAGGCTATATTAAGATACCTGCTCCCTTTTGCTGTAAAAAAAAATCCAGCCGAGTCCCACTTTCGAGAAACAGTTTGGGCAAACCGGATGAGTTGGAGTGAAGGCACAGGCTCGGTGCAGCCCCTTCATCGGAAAATGATCGTTAACCACCAGAACAGTCGATACATTTCATTCAAGTTCGTCTTGAGTACACAGGGGGGACAGGGCACATACATACCTAGCTACTCCCTCCGTTCGGAATTACTTGTCGCGGAAATGGATGTATCTAGACGTAATTCCGAACGGAGGGAGTAGCTTGTACACAGAAACTATATACTATACCATACACATGAATGATCTGCAAAAGCAAACCGGAACTGCATTTATTTGCCAGATTCTTACGAAGAGCATCCGTCACGGGCGTCGTCCTCCGTAGGAGCCCGACCAGCCACCACCGTAATTGTTACCTCCTGCTCTGTTAACTGCAACCATGGCAGGGCAACATCATTAGAAATAACCATGGCATGTAGATTTACTGCCTCCATGGAGAATTTACAGCACACCCAACCCAATCTTAGCCATACAATCAAGCTCCTCTGTAGTTGCCACAGAAAGAACACGGGAATACAAATAAACAAGGTAGATATTAATTCAGGGGAAGAAACATTACCATGTGTGAGATCCCTAGCAGCAACCACGCCTTGCGAGACGATGACGAGGAAGGCGAAGATGACGCACACGAAGGCCAGAGACTTGGAAGCCATTTTAGCTAGCTATAAGCTTTGTGTGCTTCTACACGCTGAGATGGCCAGTTTATATAGGGTGCTTGGAATTGGAATGGGCTGATGTGGATGTTTCAACATGTCACTGGTTAACCACTAGTCCCACTAGCAGCTGGCACTGATGTGTCATACCTCTTACTCGGTCTTAATTCAAAGTGGCGACTATGGAAAGTCAAATGTCGAGATTAAGACACAAATTATTTTGGTATCTAGCTATCCAGTCAGGTGTTTACCAATTTGAGTCTCTTGACAGCGCGAAGATATTAGTCTAGTACGGAATAGTTCTGATTTTTGTCCTGCCCTTAGAGATGAGCAACTAAAGCTTTCATTGTTGAAATGGTTGACAATTTCATCGGCGGCGTTTACTCTTCTGGGGTGCTGGTCATATGAGGCTTTAGCACGACTACTTTCCAACTGTCTACTACAACAAGTTGTGCCCGACTCCGACGATGGAGGGGCGATGACGGCGACGCGCCTTCAGCTCGCTTCAATGCTTGTAGTCGTCGCTAGGTGATCTACGGTCCTCGATGTAATTTTTATTTCTGTTGTTCGTTGTACTGTCATGATTAAAAATAAATAGATTAAAAGTTTTCAAAAAAAAAGAAATGGTTGACAATTTCCATAGTGCATCGGCTTCCCAAGACTAAAGTAACCAGGGACAAAAATATGCCTTTTGAACGTAATATTTGTGGCAACTTGCTTCGGTTTAACAATTTGTAATGCGCGTGATTCTAAGCTTTCAAACCGCCATCTCCGTGTTTTGTCTTGCGCTCTTCACTAATAGAGTATAAACAACCCGGAGGCAGCCGCGCATTCAGGTCTTGGTAGTTGAAAAGTTCTTGTTGATGCAATACATATATGTTGCTTTGATTGGTGTCTGCTATGAACAATCTTGATAGAATGTTCAGACGATTAAGATACCAACCACCTTTTGGTCCTGTCGCATGTGGAATCTTAAAATGTGTCTTGTCAATGGCAAACCTGTAGCATGGTTTACATGCTGTACCATACAGGCCGGAAACGTCATGCGACCAAAAGGCAAGTGACGAACACAGGCCGTTGAATGTTACTCCCTTCGTCCCATAATATGGAGTTATTTAATCAAAACCTACACATTTGGATTAGGGTAATAATTTGGTATCATATCTGAACCAGGGCATAAAAAAACCACCGAAAATGCACCTAATCGATAATGCGGAGCACTGATGCTGGAACTTGGCCGTGAAAACAACGAAACTGACAAGTTGGGCCCGCATGTCGAGCTGAGGTGGCGTGCTTACGTGGACAATAAGCTGAGTTGGGCATAGGTCCCACCTGTCAACGACTCAAGTATTTGGTGTTTTTCTTTTTCTTTTTTACTTCTTCCTCATTTTTCCACGAGCATTTCAACAAACATTTTGTGGGCACCCCCGCAGGCCAGAGCGCCGCTGCCATGGCGTCGGCCACGAGCCTCCATCCGTGCCATCGCACCCCTCCTCCCCATGGTCACTGATAGATTGAGATATTGGAGAAGTAATTGTTGTATTGATTGGGGCCTCAAGGGCTGTTTATATAGATTACAAAGCTTGGGCTCCAAGACTAGACTAATAGAGATAAATTACAATACAAATAGACTTTATACTCTAAGACCCCCCGCAGTCTCAACGTCAGGTGAAACAATGTTGAGACTGGAGCGTATGTCGGTGAACGATGCAGTCGGGAATCCTTTGGTAAAAATGTCAGCAAATTGGGCACTTGTAGGAACATGAAGAACGCGAACCTCGCCAAGAGCCACCTTTTCACGAACAAAGTGAATGTCAATCTCAATGTGCTTTGTGCGACGATGTTGAACTGGATTGGAAGCCATGTATCTGCGGAGATGTTATCACGATAAACAATGGTAGCGTGGGAGCGGACGATGAAGTTCAACGAGAAGCTGCCGTAACCACACCGCCTCGGCCACAGCGTGAGCAACCGCCCTATACTCAGCCTCGGCAGAAGACACGGAAATGTTACACCGCCTTTTAGAACACCAAGAAACAAGATTATCACCCAAATAAGCGCAAAATCCGGATGTAGATCGTCGAGTATCTGGACAACCTGCCCGATCTGCATCGAAATAAACTGTCAAGCTTGTAGGTGAAGAAGAATTAATAAGGAGACCGTGATCAAGAGTGCCTTTTAAATAGCGGAGAATCGTCGACATGAGCGGATGAGGAGCACGAGGATCATGCATAAAGAGACAAGCTTGCTGAACTGAATAGGAGATTTCGGGACGAGTAAGAGTGGCATATTGAAGAGCGCCGATGATGCTACGATATAAAGTAGGATCACCATCACCGACAGTTTAGCACCAACGTCGGTTGGAGTCTGAAGGGTTAACAATCGGACATACCGAGCGAAAGCAAGTCCAAAATGTATGACCGTTGAGAAAGAAAGAGGAAGATTTTGTGCGAGAAACATGAATACCTAGAAAATGACGAAGAGGACCAAGATCAGTCATGGAAAACTCCCGATTGAGAGAAGAGATGGTATGTTGAAGAAAACAATCGAGAACTAGCCGTGAGAATGATATCATCAACATAAAGCAAGAGGTAGGCGGTGTGAGTAGAAGACGATAAACAAAGAGAGAAGAATCGGTTTGGAGGAATAAAGCCTATGGTTTGAATAAAAGTAGCAAAGCATTGAAACCATGCACGAGGAGCTTGTTTAAGGCCATAAAGAGATTTGTTGAGGAGACAAACAAAATTTGGAGATGAGGATTCTCAAAACCGGAGGTTCTTGACAATAAACAGTTTCATTGAGAGTGCCATGAAGAAAAGCATTTTTAATATCAAGTTGATGAATAGGCCAAGAAGAGGAAACAACAAGACTAAGAACAACACGAATAGTGCTTGGTTTAACAACAGGAGAAAAAGTCTCATCAAAGTCAATACCAGGCTGCTGGGATGTAACGCCCCGGATTCGATGTGCCAGGTATCGGCCAGTTATTCACCGTCGTTGCCATGTCATTTGCTTGCGTGTTGCACTTTGCCATGTCATCATCTGCATTTCATAGCATGTCATCATGTGCATCTCATTTTGCATATGTGTTCGTCTCATGCATCCGAGCATTTTCCCCGTTGTCCGTTTTTCAATCCGGCACTCCTATGTCTCCCGGCGCCCCCTTTTACCTCTTTTCGTGTGTGGGTGTTAAACTGTCTCGGAATGGCCCGAGGTTTGCCAAGCGGCCTTGGTCTAGCACTGGTAGACCGCCTGTCAAGTTTCGTGCCATTTGGAGGTCGTTTGATACTCCAACGGTTAACCGGGTAACCGCAAAAGCCTCTTTTGTATTGCAGCCCAACACCCCTTCCAAAGTGGCCCAAAATCCAGCAAACTCCCCTCCATGCTCTCGGTCGTTCGATCACGATCGCGTGGCCGAAAACCGCACCTCATTTGGACTCTCCTAGCTCCATATGTCTATATAAACCCCTCCCCTCCGAAATTCGCGGTCAAATCCCCTCCTAACCCTAGTTTTTCTCCTCTGCGCCGCGTCGGACACGTCCGCCGCCGTCCCTCGGCGAATCAGACGCCGCCACGTCAGCCCCGCCGCCCGTCTCCACATGGGGCCCTTTCGGCCCATCGCGAGCCCGCCGAACCGCCTCGGGCCCAGCGCCGCCGCCATGGCCCGTCAAACCCGCCGCCTCGCGCCTCGCCGCCCGGCCGCCCGCCCCTGGCGCCGCCCTTCCGCCTCCTCGCCTGCCCGGCTGCGCCGCCGCCCGCCCGTGCGTCCTCCGCCTTGAGCCGCGCAGCCGCCGTGCCACAGCGTGTGTCTGCGACCTCGGCCCGCGCCTTCCCGTCGGTGGCAGCGCCCCGCCAGCGGCCACTTGCCTCGATGCGCCGCCGCCGCAGCTCCTCGCCGCCTCCATCCGCCTCCGCCGCCGGCGCCCGCCCGCCGCCGGAGTCGCCCCATCGCCCGCGTCGCCCGATCGCCTCCTCCTCGGCCGCCGCCTCCGCCGTCGTCGCCTCGCCGGAGGAGCTCACGGAGCTCTCTCGGCGGATCTACCTCGGGTGGATGAGATCCACCGGGAGCCGATCCAAACGCGCCTCCACCTCCTCTGGATCCCTCCATCCCGCTCCGCTTCATCCCTTTGACTTCTCGGAGGGGTATATTTCGTCCAAGTCCCCGAATCTGCTAATATTTTGTTGCATTTTCATCATGCCATAACTCTGCATTCGTAGCTCTGTTTCGTGCGTGTAATATGTCAAATTGTTCGCCTCGATGAGTACATCATTTCATCTCATTGCATCATTTTCATTTGAGCTCATCTTGATGCCCGAAATGCTATTGTAAGAGGGCTATGTGATGTTAGTTTCAGATTCTTATCAGAACATGCACTTTTGTCATTTTTGCCATGATTGTTGTGTGCACCCTATGAACTTGAGTCCTACATGTGTTTTGTAATATGCCATGCCATCTTTACAGGGGTGTATGCCATGTATTTTTGTGATCTCTGTGGTGACTAGCACAAGCATGCAAACTAGGCTTCATGATGTTGCTGATTTCAGCCCCTGTTCTGCTGATATTTTTATGGCATGTAAACTTGATCCTACAGAGAGATCCATGCTTATTTTGAGATACTTCAGTAATGATGTTTTGAACATATGGTTATTCTCTATCCATCCATGCCCTTGTTTGCAATTATGGAGTGCCATAGCTTGAGTCAATCGAGCTCTATTTTTGCTATAAAATGTTTCCTGGCAGATTGTTTACATGTTATTCAATTTTGCCAAGGTTGTTGTAGTTGATCCGTGTATGCTATGATGTTGTTATTGCCATGGATAGCTTCTATGCCATGTCTTCTTACTGTGAGTTGCCTTGCCATGTCATGAATTGCTCTGTGGTGACTGGTTCAAGCTCACCAACATGCCTACTTATTGTTGTTCCTACCATGTATGAATCTGTAATATAACTTGACATGTTTACATGGGTGCCATCATATTTTCTGATCCTTTTTGGCTCATGGTCACTAAAGGACTTTTGTTCTATGCATTTAGTAGATTCATGCCATGCCTCTGTTTGTCATGATAAGTTCCTGTAGCATGTTGTTTGATAGCTCTAAACATTGCAACCTGATGTTATTTCTGCTAAAGTCTGAAACTGTTATTATTTGCAATCTTGCCATGTCATTTTGAGCATGTTCTAGTGATTTACGGAGATAGCTCAGTGTTCATGTTTTGTCATGCTTTACCTGTACTTCATGCCCATGCCTTTTGTTTTCATATTGAGATGCTGTAGCATGTTGTTTTGGTGCTTGCAATATGCCTAGTTGCTGTTTTGGACAGATTGTTGCTATGACTTGTATAGAGTGTATGTGTTGATCCGTTGCTCCGTTTTGAGTGTGCTCTATATGAAACTTGCTTGATTTTGCATGTAGCTTCATATTATCATGTTGCATCCTTGTTTTGAGGTGTTTGCTTGATGGTTGTATGCATTTTGCATCAATGTCATGTTTAACTTGTTTTGCTCATATCTTCTAGACCGTAGCTCCGAATCTAATGAACTTTATATGTAACTTGACTAGATTTTCGTGTAGATCATTGTGGTGCATCTTAACTTGATGTTTAACAACTTGAACATAAGGTTTATACAGATTTGGACCAATTTCGAAATATGCATATGAGGACTTACCGGAATTGTTATATGTTGCTTCCGGCCTCATTTAAACTTGCTTTGATGTGTTGCTCTTGTTTGCATCATCTATTGCCATGAGTAGCTTCATCTTGATTTGTCATGCATCATGTTTGTTGTGCATCATGCCGTGTTCATGTGTGGTGTGTTTACTATGTTGTGTGCTTCTTCTTGTTACTTCCTGTTTCGTTGCGATCGTGAGGATTCGTTCATCTACGCTTGGTTCGGCTTCATCCGTTCGTCTTCTTCATGGATTCGTTCTTCTTCCTTGCGGGATTTCAGGCAAGATGACCGCTACCCTGGATCTCACTACTATCATTGCAATGCTAGTTGCTTCGTTCTATCTCTATGCTGCGCTACCTATTACCTGTTCCTCAAGCCTCCCAAATTGCCATGTCAGCCCCTAACCTTTGTCACCCTTCCTAGCAAACCATTGTTTGGCTATGTTACCGCTTTGCTCAGCCCCTCTTATAGCGTTGTTAGTTGCAGGTGAAGATGAAGTTTGTTCCTTGTTGGAACATGGAGATGTTGTTCCTTGTTTGGAACATGTTTACTTGTTGGGATATCACAATATATCTTATTTAATTAATGCATCTATATACTTGGTAAAGGGTGGAAGGCTCGGCCTTATGCAGTGTTTTGTTCCACTCTTGCCGCCTAGTTTCCGTCATATCGGTATTATGTTCCCGGATTTTGCGTCCCTAACGCGGCGGGTGATTTATGGGACCCCTTGACAGTTCGCTTTGAATAAGACACCTCCAAAGAAGGCCCAACATTGGTTTTCCATTTGCCTCACCACCACCTATATTTCCCTTGGGAGTAATTAACCCAAGGGTCATCTTTATTCAGCCCCGGGCCAATGCTTGTCTAAGTGTTGGTCCAAACTAGAGCACCGTCTTGGGACCATCCCTTGGCAACTTGGGTTACGTCGGTTCTGACGCTTCGCTTATCCGGTGTTGCCACGAGAACGAGATATGTGCAGCTCCTATCGGGATTGTCGGCGCATCGGGCGGCTTTGCTGGTCTTGTTTTATTCTTGTCGAAATGTCTTGTAGCCGGATTCCGAGACTGATCGGGCCTTCCGGGAGAAGGAATATCCTTCGTTGATCGCGAGAGCTTATCATGGGCTAAGTTGGGACACCCTGCGAGGTATAAACTTTCGAGAGCCGTGCCATGGTTATGTGGCAGATGGGAATTTGTTAATATCCGGTTGTAGTAAACCTGAAGCAAACTCTTCTAAAATACACCAACCGTAGCGTAACGTGAGTGTCTCTTTTGGGGTTGATCGAGAGGAGAACACGGTTTCGGGTTATGTTTGACGTAAGTAGGAGTTCAGGATCACTTCTTGATCATTACTAGTTGACGACCGTTCCTTTGTTTCTCTTCTCGCTCTCATTTGCGTATGTTAGCCACCATATCATGCTTAGTCGCTGCTGCAACCTCACCACTTTACCCTTCCTTTCCCATTAAGCTTTGCTAGTCTTGATACCCATGGTAATGGGATTCTTTGAGTCCTCGTGGCTCACAGATTACTACACCACCGATTCTTGTGTACAGGTTTTGCGATGATCATGATGCGAGAGCGATGTTTGCTTGTTTTGGAGTTCTTCTTCCGCTTCTTCGATCGGGGATAGGTTCCAGTCGGCAGCCTGGGCTAGCGTGGTGGATGTCGTTTGAGTTTCTGTTTATGTTTCATCCGTAGTCGGATGTTGATCTTGTATATGATGTTGATGTATTCTTGTGGCATTTGTGCCTTATGTATGTATCCCCATCTATTATGTAATGCTGATGTAATGTTATCCACCTTGCAAAAGCGTTTCAATATGCGGGTCTATCCTTGGTGGGACCGTCGAGTTCCTTTTGGATAGGGTCGCATATTGGGCGTGACAAGTTGGTATCAGCAACTTGTCACGCCCTCGATGCGGCTATATCTCCCACGTGTCGAAGCACGACTTAGAGGCATAACCGCATTGAAAGCAATGTCGCAAGTGAGGTAATCTTCACACAACCCATGTAATACATAAGGGAAAGAGATACATAGTTGGCTTACAATCGCCACTTCACACAATACATGAGTAAAACATTACATCATACAGATACAATCAAGGTCCGACTACGGAACCAAAATAAAAGAAGACTACGCCAAATGCTACACAGATCCCCGATCGTCCCAACTCGGCTCCACTCTTGATCGACGATCTGAAACAACACAATGAACAAGATCTTCATCAAGCTCCTCCTTGAGCTCGGTGGCCACCGCACGGTTTCATCGGCACACGCAAACTGGTTTTGGAAGTATCTGTGAGTCACGGGACTCAGCAATCTCACACCAGCGAGATCAAGACTATTTAAGCTTATGGGTAGGAGAAGGTAGTGAGGTGGAGCTGCAGCAGCGACTAGCATATCTGGTGGCTACATTCGCAAAAGAGAGCGAGAAGAGAAGCAAAGCACGGTCGAACAACTATGATCAAGAAGTGATCCCGAAACTACTTACGTCAAGCATAACTCCAACACCGTGTTCACTTCCGGACTCCGAGAAGAGACCATCACGGTTACACACACGGTTGGTGTATTTTAATTAAGGTCAACTTCGGTTTTCTACAACCGACATTAACAAATTCCCATCTGCCTCATAACCGCGGGCACGGCTTTGAAAGATAATACCCTGCAGGGTGTCCCAACTTAGCCCATTATAAGCTCTCACGGTCAACGAAGGATATTCCTTCTACCGGAAGACCCGATCGATCTCGGAATCCCGGACTACAAGACATTTCGACAAAGAATAAAACAAGACCAGCAAAGCCGCCTAATGTGTTGACAAATCCCGATAGGAGCTGCACATATCTCGCTCTCGGGGCACACCGGATGAGCGAAGCGTCTGAGAACCGACGTAACCCAAGTTGCCAAGGAATGGTCCCGCATGGTGCTCTAGTTTGGACCAACACTGAGGAGCACTGCCCGGGGGTAAAATAAAGATGACCCTTGAGTCTGCAGAACCCAAGGGAAAAAGGCTTAGGTGGCAAATGGTAAAACCAAGGTTGGGCCTTCTTGGAGGAGTCTTATTCAAAGCGAACTGTCAAGGGGTCCCATAAATCACCCAACCGCGTTAGGGACGCAAAATCCGGGAACATAATACCGATATGACGAAAACTAGGCGGCAAGAGTGGAACAAAACACTGGCATAAGGCCAAGCCTTCCACCCTTTACCAAGTATATAGATGCATTAATTAAATAAGATATATTGTGATATCCCAACAAGTAAACATGTTCCAACAAGGAACAACATCTCCATGTTCAACAAGGAACAAACTTCATCTTCACCGCAACTAACAACGCTATAAGAGGAGCTGAGCAAAGCGGTAACATAGCCAAACAACGGTTTGCTAGGAAAGGATGGTTAGAGGCTTGACATGGCAACATGGGAGGCATGATATAGCAAGTGGTAGGCATCGTAGCATAGGCATAGCAAAAGAGCGAGAAACTAGCAAGCAAAGATAGAAGTGATTTCGAGGGTATGGTCATCTTGCCTGAAATTCCGCAAGGAAGAAGAACGAGTCCATGAAGAAGACAAACGGACGAAGTCGAACGAATCCTCACAACTCCGGAACGAAACCGAAGCTAACGAGAGAAGCAAACCGGAAAGAAGCAAACAACATGGTAAACCAACAAGCACAAACATGGCATGATGCACAACCAAGTATGATGCATGTCCGGTTTAAATGATTCATGGCATGGCAATATGCACAAACAAAACTACAAGTTAAGTGGAGCTCAATATGCAACGAGTTGCATATTGACGAAACACCACATCAATTATTTAGTTCACTCCCGATTAGGTACTCAACAATATTAAATATTGGTTAACATGGCAAGAGGTGAAGCATAACAAAACTATACCATCTAAACAATTTAAATGGGGCTGGATATAACAAACAAAAAATCCGGTAAATCCCCATATGCATTTAGCAATTTAATGCAACAACAATTTTAACCATTTAAATGTTGTTAACATGATGCAGATGACCTATGCAAGTTTTAAGCATATTTTATGAAAATGTTGACAAGAGCATGTTATGAAGCATTTGTCGTCGTGGCGGAAACGAAAAAGGGTGCCACGGCAACGACAACGGAAATGGTGCCACGGCAACATTCCGATTCCGATAACTCGATTGAGATGTCGGTGCAAAAGAAAGCGTGCGGATGTGCGGAACATGCTAGATATGGTGGGGTGCTCCCGACTACCGGGTTCCCACGGGTTAGTGGCATGGAAACGAGGAGGAACTTGCGAGGACAAACGGGCACGGTGCAAACATATCGTACATCTCATACATGCAAGGGCATCTCATCGCGGTCGTCTCGGGTTATACCTTTGAAGCGGCGTTTCCGGGCGAACGAGTTCGAGCGGTGTAGAGAAATAGGCGTTCACGGGGCGTCGTGGAAGTAGTGGTACACGGCGTCGGTGAGAGGTACATCTCGTAGTGGAAGTAGTTGTTCATGTGACGGTAGTGGAAGTAGTGGTACACGGCGGCGGTAGTTGTACACGTTCAGTAGATGAAGTAGTTGTTCATGATCCGTAGATGTTCGGGTCCACGGGTCTTCGAGGGTCGAGGTAGTGGTACACATTTTTCGTAGATGTTCGGTCGTCGGTAGGGGTACTTGGCGCGTCACCGTGTGTCGAACTTGGCAGCGATGGTCGTCGTGGTACTTGGCGTCTCACCGTGTAGATGTACACGAGTCGAGCGAGGGCCTTGACGATTCAGCGGGTATGAAGCAACGAAGCGCACAGGCCTCCCATGTACTTGGCGCAATCCGAGATGATCTCGGCGATCCAAATGAGGCGACGAGACAGGCGGTCTTCGTCTTGGCGGCAGCGGTCCAAGCGAGCAGCAGCTCTGCTCAATGCAGGGCAGCATGGAGCGATGTCGGGGAAGTCAACGTGGGGAAGATGGATTCGCTCATCTCCTGGATGAGGCCGAGGCGAAGGTGGGATATGGCGCGGGCGGCTGTAGCTTGAGAGGAGGTCGAGGCGGGGGCGCGGAGTTGGCCTCCGATGGCGGCGCGGAGGCCCGCACGGGCGTCGGCGAGAGGATGCAGCAGCTTGCTGCTGCTGCCGGGCGGCGAGGTCGGGCGGTGCGGCTCGAGGGCGGCGAGGAGGAGGTAGGCGCGGCGCTCTGGTCGCAGCGACGGAGGGGCGACGGGCATGGTTGCGGGCGCCGGCAGCAAGTAAACGCCATGGGGCGTCCGGCGGCGGCGCTTAGCGTCGGGCAAGGCGAGAAGGCCGGGACGGCGGGGTTGTGAAGCGAGGCGGTGGCGTCGGTGAGACGAGGAGGCGCGGACGAGGCAGCAAGGTGGCAGGGTCGCGCGCAGGGTGGCCCTCCGGTGGGTGGCGGCGTGCGTGGGAGATCGAGAGGGGAGATGAGGATCGAGCAGATGAGGATCGAGAGATGCTCGCTAGGGTTAGAAAAGGCACGGCTGGGCCAAGATGCAAATGGGCCGGCCTGGTTGCTGGGCTGCAAGGCTGCTGGGCTCTCTTCTCTCACTAAAGAATAATAAAACAGAACAGAAAAAAGAAAGAAAAGAAAGAGAGGTTAGGGGAAAGATTTATGCATGGGGATAATTTTCCGGACTCATAAAAATGTGAGGAATTTGACAAAAATAGACCGAGGATTTTAGAGGAGTAAAATCCACACTTGTTGGATTTAACTCAGACAAGTTTAATTTCAAAACCCTTGAATGAACTCCAAATGGGTTGAAATTATAGGGGGTGACCCTACACACCAGATGTGATTTATGGGCAGATTTGGAACATTTATGAAGAAGTAAAATTGCAACTCAATTTTACTAAAAGGTCGAAAAGGAAGGATAGAAAGTTGAGTCGGATAAAAGTAGAGTTGACAAATAATGCAAATGTGTTATGGGTGATTTCCAGTTAATGGAATATTTATTATAGCTCCCTAATAATATTGGGAGTATATGTTATAAAGAGAAGTCACTCTTCCCTCGATTTAAAAGGATCAAAGATCCATACAATTTATTTAGTTGAGTTTTTAAAAATTAAATGACATGATGGCATGATGACATGATGCAATGCAAAAATAAAAGGGCAGGCACAAATGAAACACACGGCGAAACCCGGAATATATGGAAGTCTTCTGGAGCGTCGGTCTCGGGGCGTCACAACACTCCACCACTACGAGAGGATCTCGTCCCGAGATCTAGGATGGCACCGGAGAGAAGCGGAAAAGAAAGAGATAAAACAAAGTTGCTTCTACGACAAACGAGTGAAACCACGAACCATGAGAGGTTGAGCAAATCGAAAGAAAGAATACAATGGAGGTGAACGAGATTGCAAACAATCCGTTAGAAAAGAGGAACGAGGAACATTACGGGAACTAAGAGGTTAAGAGACAAGATATATATTTAAACCACTCCGGTTAAAACAAGATAGGGAAGGAATAAGAATGATATAATTTGGACAGCACTCCGACTGAAAATGGAAGGAATTAGAATCATGAACTTGGCAAAATGAAAGCACCTTGATGAGACTCCGGTTAAAAGAGGAACGATAGACACAACACTCCGGTTAAATCGATAAGCAAGGAAAAGGACATGGTCTTGACAAAAGAAGATGATGGGTCGAAGAGAGCAACATCACAATGCCTCCGGAAGAAAAATTGAAGATAGATCATTGGAATAAAGGAATGGAGAAGAAAATGACAACTTCTACCACAAATGAGTTTGGAAAGCACCCTTAAAAAGAAGGATAGAACGGAGTTGTTGGAAAACCAACAACGAAAAGAATAACCTTGTAGTGGACTTATGGAAACATCTCAACATTATGAGGTGAGCTTCTGCCACCAACGGAAACAAACAATTGGATTGATATCAACAAGGAGACGAGAAACTTATTTCACCGAGAGGACAAATGAAGAACTTGGGTCATTTATAAGCACCATAATTAGCAACAATCCTTAGGGAAAGCTTTAGGTGAAATATAGCCCAAGATAACTCCAATGAAGAGATTGATGGATTTAAAATACCTCATTCTTGACAACATGTGAATCATGAAGCACGAGGAGAAATTGCTAAGGATGACATAACACCATCTCAAAAGATAAGGTAGAAAGAATTGCACTTCAAAATGCAAAAGAAGAATACTTGAACTCCTCAAAACAAAACATGTGTTGAGCACCATGTTTAATTTGAAGTATGGCTTGACGGATCATAACTTCGAGAGAAATCTTGAAGAACAATAATAATGAAAAGAATCCTTGACAAACCATCATGTAGAGCCTCCATGAAGAACTCCGGTAATAAAAGGATGATAAAAGAAAGAGAAGTTGAAACACAAGATGAAGCCTTGCAGTGATAAGATGAAGCTTTGAAATGATATAACCGAGAAAACTTTGAACTCCGGAAAGAAAGATGAACAAATGAAACCAAGAATTTTGATGAACCTCCAGAATTAGGAATTGAACTTACTCGATGAAACAAGAATAAGAATTACATTATGCTTATCCTTCACCAATTAAATTGATGGCAAGCAATGGATTTGGCATACTACTTATTCTCATTGAAAAATGATTACAGATAGAGATATAGCGCAAACTTGAGAAGGTATTGAACGAACCACCGGTAGAATTTGGAAACAACAAATGAATCGATATGATAATGAAGGAAGTGAAATCTTGAACGAACCACCGTAAGAATTGAAAATGAAAGTAGCAAAGGCACAATTCACCAGGAAGAATTGGAAAAAGAATGAAGATATTTGAGGGGATTTAGATACAAGTGAACGAATAGATGACGAGCTGATTGGAGAATACTTGAATGATGCACCGGTAAGATTTGGAGAACAAGAGCTGAAAGCTGGAATGAATAATTCTGAGATGATGGGCTCAGAAGAATCAAACTGAAAAGACTCCTGAATTGCTCCGGATGGGTGAAAAGAATTCTCACAATCAAAACAATTATGAGGATGGCACGAAGCTAGAACCATGAATCTTGAAGAGAATGGAGCAAGATTAAAGAGAAACTCTTCTTCGGTCTTCAAATGTTGAGAATGACGACGAGAAACACCACCATGAATTGTTGAGATACTCCGGTATGAAAATTAGAAAGGTTGAGCTAACAATGAAAAGAATTTGGAAGATCTTGGACAAAGGCATATGACTGATGAAAACCCATTCTTACGTCAAACTTTGAAAAGAATTTTAGAATAACTTCGGAAAGAATTTGCAGAGTCAGGTAAGATCCTGGAAAAAAACCTGTGGGTTAGGGCTCACTCAAAAGATACACCGTTAAAAAGGTCGCTTGGAAGAGAGATTGCATCGGTTGAATTAAATGGCTTGAATGAGATAGCATCCTCAAAATAACTTGAACGGATTAAGAATGGAAACACGAATCTTCTGAGATATCTTCGGCACTCCGGAACAATTGAATAACAAGAACTGAAAGATTATGAGGTGCACCGGTATGGGAAAACATTTCAAACGGGGAAAAGGATATGATCGACAAAGCTTGAATTGAATCCATCGAAGAAGAAAATTAGAATGGAACAATGATAAGGTTGAAGCTTCCTTAGCGTCTTCATGAGAAATCACCGGATAAAACATTAAAGGAAAAGAATGAAGAAACTTCACTCAATAAAATGGATGCTTGATTAAGAAATCTGAGTCCTTGAAGAAAAGGGTGGGAGGGTGGGAAAACAAAGGCAACTTGGGTCGGATGAATGAACACCGTTGAGAAAAAGCTTAGAATTGATCTTGCGAATGTTGGAATGATCGGATCCACTTGAAGAGAAGCACGCCGGTTGAGAAAAGAATTAACATGATGACCTTGATGATCAAGAAAGATTAGTATTCACATAGCAATATGAGAACACCGTTTAGAATAAGGTATGGAATCAACACTTGACTTCGAAGCAACTCGAATACCACAAATAAAACAAAACAAAGGATTTGGCTTGCGGAATAAGCCGGAAACAAACATATGATAGATCCCATATCGTATCATGTGTCTCATTGGAAAGATATCCTCGAGATACTTGAATTCCCACTTATAAACTCCCAAACTTTCGGTTATGCAATCAGGTGTTGGGGATCTGAGGGACACAAAATATATCACCCAAACTAACAATACCTAGATCCATTGTATCCATCCTTCAACACATAACCAAGAAACCTTCGGAAATCGTTTACCTCAACCTTCGAAAAGCATCCGTTATACGAGTTATGGCAATACTCTCGAGCTCGCCCCAGTACTTGGTTATCGAGGTTATCTCACCAACAACTGCATAAAAGAGATTTTCGATGTCGGCAAAGCTCGGGTATTCCGAGAATCGCAACGATAAAATTGTGACGACAACACCTCGGAGCTCAACTCCCCGGGACACTGCCACAACCCCTAAATGTCAGGAGGCACCAAGAACAATGTTCTCGTCACAAAACCATCGGAACGATTCCAAGATACCCGCGTGATCCTAAAAAAAAATTTAGTGAAATTTGAGGAGAGGAAAGTCAAAACTCTACGTCAGGATACCTCACCAGAGCGACGAAGGGAGTTCCTCAGCTCTTTGCATCCGGTGCATTTCTCGTCATGGCGATTCGACCCTCTTTGTTTTGCAAGTTCAATCCTCAGTTGTTTTCTTTTCCCACCCGCCCACCCCTTCTTCTTCTTGGAACCGGAGTCCGTAATCGAGTATCCATCCCACTTGTGTGAAGTCTCTGCCTTCTTTCCGCAATGATTTCAACCGGTGTTTTCTCTTCAAGTTATTCATCGGTTTCCCCTTCCAAGTTGCCTTTGTTTTCCCGCCCTCCCACCCTTTTCTTCCCGGAGTTTGCCTCTCTCCCGACCATCTATTTCATTCGTGTGGAGTCTCTTCAGTCTTTCGTCAATTGTTTCAACCGGTGAATTTCTCTTTTGTTCGACATTCTTCATTTCTTTTTCCGGTGGACTCAATTCAAGTTTTTCGGGTTAATCATATTCTTTTCCTTCGAAGTGTTCTCTTTGCTCGTTCGCCTCTCGCCAGTTTATCATTCCGGAGTTCGGAACACATCTCAGGAGATTCGTCTATGTTTGAATTAATTCGAGGTTGTCACCTCAGTCAAATATTTCAATTGTTCCGGTGCATCATCTATCTGTTCATCAATCTTTTCCAACGGTGTTTTCTTTTAGTGGGCCCTAACCCACAGGTCTTTCCCAGGATCTTACCTGACTTTTTTCAATTCCCCCGGAGTTATTCTCAATTCTTTTCAAGTGTGACGTAAGAATGGATTCCATCAGTCACATGCCTTTTCCAAGATCAATTTCAAATCATTTCATTGTTGGCTCAACCTCTTCGCTTTTCATTCTCCCGGAGTACCTCAACAATTCTGCATGGTGTTTCTTGTCGTCGCTTGAAGATCGAAGAAGAGTTCCTTCTAAATCTTGTCCGTTCTCCCGGAGATTCGCGGTGCTAGCTCGATGTTATGCTATCAAATTGTTTATAGTCGTGCAATTCTTTTCATCAATCCGGAGTATTTCAGGTGTTGCTTTCCCTCTCGATCATCCGGAGGTCACCTTTTCGGAAGATTTCTTCGTTTTAAGTTTTCAGATTCGTTCTCCAATTGTTCTATATCCGTGCCCCTTTCGTTCGTCTTAATATTCTTTCGGGGTTCGTTCAAGATTCTTTTTCCTTGCTTATCATATTAATCCATTCGTTCTTTTCAACCTACCGGTGATTCATGAAGTCCTTCTCAAGTTTGTGATATGTCACTTCTCAATTCCTTTTCAAGAAGAATAAGTAGTTTGCAAAATCCATTGCTTGTCATCAATTTAATTTGATGAAGGTTAAGCATACAATAAATCTTATTCTTATTTCCTCGAAGTGTTTAAACCCTTTCTTCGGAGTTTGTTCTTCAGGCATAAATTCTAGTTCCAAGTGTTTTCATCTTTTCTTATCCGGAGTTTAGTTTCCTCGGCCATTTCGTCGGAACCTCCATCGAAATCATCGCAATGCTCATCTTATTTTTCTTCCTTCATTCTATCTCATCATTCTTTTTGTCACCGGAGTTCTTCATGGTGGTTCTTCATGATTTAATTCAGTCGTCAAGAGTCATCAAGATTCTTGTTGGTGGAGTTCAAGTATTTTTTTCTTCTTGCATCTCGAAGTGCAATTAATCCTCTGTATTCTTTTGAAGTGGAGTTTTGCATTTCTTCGTTCTTCTCAGCTATCCAATCATTTTGTTTGTGGCCGGTTATCACCTCATAATTTCTGAGATGTTGCCTATAAGACCACAACAAGCTTATTCTTTTCGTTGTTGAGTTTCTCAACAACTCCGTTCAATCCTTCTTCTAAGGTTGCTTCCATTTTCGTTCGCGGCACAAGTTGTCATTTTCTTCTCCGTTCTTTTCATTCAACTCTTTCAATTTTTTCCGGAGGTTTTGTGTCATGTCTTTATGAAGTATCATTCCATCCTCTCAAGTTCAAGTTCTATTCCTCCATGTTTTCAACCGGAGTGCTACCTAAATCCTTTCAGTCCTATTCGTTTCTTTTCTCATTCTAACCACTCCGGTTAGAACGAGTTGTTTCATAGTCTATCCGATTCCGTGAGCTTTCGATTCTCGCCATTCTCGCCGTTCCTCTCTTCTTATCGAGTGCTCTCGATTCTTTGGTTCTTCTCTTGAGTTTTTGTTTCACCTCATCCATTTTTCCCTTCCATCTCGGTCCTAAGATCTCGGGACGAGATCTCTTGTTAGTGGAGGAGTGTTGTAACACCCCGGATTCGATGCGCCAGGTGTCGGCCAGTTATTCGCCGTCGTTGCCAGGTCATTTTCTTGCGTGTTGCACTTTGCCATGTCATCATCTGCATTTCATAGCATGTCATCATGTGCATCTCATTTTGCATACGTGTTCGTCTCATGCATCCGAGCATTTTCCCGTTGTCCGCTTTTGCAATCCGCACTCCTATGTCTCCGGCGCCCCTTTTACCTCTTTTAGTGTGTGGGTGTTAAACGGTCTCGGAATGGCCCGAGGTTTGCCAAGCGGCCTTGGTCTAGCACTGGTAGACCGCCTGTCAAGTTTCGTGCCATTTGGAGGTCGTTTGGTACTCCAACGGTTAACTGGGTAACCGCAAAAGCCTCTTTTGTATTGCAGCCCAACACCCCTTCCAAAGTGGCCCAAAACCCAGCAAACTCCCCTCCATGCTCTCGGTCGTTCGATCACGATCGCGTGGCCGAAAACCGCACCTCATTTGGACTCTCCTAGCTCCCTATGTCTATATAAACCCCTCCCCCTCCGAAATTCGCGGTCAAATCCCCCTAACCCTAGTTTTTCTCCTCGCCAAGGCCGGACGCGTCTCCAAGGCGTCCCCTCGGCGAATCGAGGCGCGCACGTCAGCTTCCGCCGCCCGTCTCCACCAGGAGCCCTGGCGGCCCATCATGAGCCCGCCCGGCCGCCTCGGGCCTGAAGCGCCTGCCTGTCCCGACCACACCGCGCGCCTCGCGCCTCGCCGCCCGCCGCCCGCCCTGGCCCGCCTTGTCTACCTCCCGTCTTGGCCAGCTGCTGCTGCCGCCCGCCCCGGCCGTCCTCCGCCCAGAGCCCAGCGCGCCGTGCCCGCCGCCTCACGCCCGTGTGTCTGCATGCCTCGGCTCGCGCCTTCCCGTCGGTGGCAGCGCCCCTCCGCCGCCCACTTGCCTCGGCCGCCGCCCGCAGCTCTCGCCGCCTCCATCCGCCTCGCCGCCGCGCCCGCCCGGCCGCGGAGTCGCCCCACGCCGCCAGTCGCTTCCTCCTCCGTAGCCGCCTCACCCCCCCCGTCGTCGCCTCCGCGGAGGAGCTCGTCGGAGCTCTCTCGGCGGATCTACCCCGGTGGATGAGATCCACCGAGCCGATCCAAACGCGCTCCACCTCCTCTGGATCCTCCATCCCGCTCCGCTTCATCCGTTGACTTCTCGGAGGGTATATTTAAATCTAAGTCCCCGAATCTGCTAATATTTTGTTGCATTTTCATCATGCCATAACTCTGCATCCGTAGCTCGGTTTCGTGCGTGTAATATGTCAAATTGTTCGACCCGACGAGTACATCATTTCATCTCATTGCATCATTTTCATTTGAGCTCATCTTGATGCCCTAAATGCTGTTGTAAGAGGGCTATGTGATGTTAGTTTCAGATTCTTATCAGAACATGCACTTTTGTCATTTTTGCCATGATTGTTGTGTGCACCCTATGAACTTGAGTCCTACATGTGTTTTGTAATATGCCATGCCATCTTTACAGGGTGTATGCCATGTATTTTTGTGATCTCTGTGGTGACTAGCACAAGCATGCAAACTAGGCTTCATGATGTTGCTGATTTCAGCCCTGCTTACTAGCGATATTTTTATGCCATGTAAACTTGATCCTCTGAGAGATCCATGCTTATTTTGAGATACTTGATGAAGGACGTTTTGAACATATGGTTATTCTCTATCCATCCATGCCCTTGTTTGCAATTATGGAGTGCCATAGCTTGAGTCAATCGAGCTCTATTTTTGCTATAAAATGTTTCCTGACAGATTGTTTACATGTTATTCAATTTTGCCAAGGTTGTTGTAGTTGATCCGTGTATGCTATGATGTTGTTATTGCCATGTATAGCTTCTATGCCATGTCTTCTTACTGTGAGTTGCCTTGCCATGTCATGAATTGCTCTGTGGTGAGTGGTTCAAGCTCACCAACATGCCTACTTATTGTTGTTCCTGCCATGTATGAATCTGTAATATAACTTGACATGTTTACATGGGTGCCATCATATTTTCTGATCCTTTCACTAGTAGAAAAAGGGGCTATCGTTGAGGCCTGTTTTGCCCATTAGTCCCGGTTCAATCCAGAACCGGGACTAATGTGAGCATTTATCCTGGTTCGTGAGCCTGGGGCGGGCCGGACCACGTGGGCCATTGGTCCCGGTTCGTCCGGACCTTTTGGTCCCGGTTGGTGGGACGAACCGGGACCAATGGGCCTTGCTCCTGGCCCACCACCATTGGTCCCGGTTGGTGGCTTGAACCGGGACCAAAGGCCGCCCTTTAGTCCCGGTTCATGCCACGAACCGGGACCAATAGTGCTGCCTATATATACCCCTCGCTCGCGAGCAGAGCACTCCAGTGCTCTGTTTTTCTCTTGCCGGCGAGGTGGGCTTTGTGGTGCTCTAGCTCACCTCCTATGCACATGAGGTGTTCGATGAAATGCCCGAGCCACATTACTTAAGCTTTCTCCTCTCCAAGCTCGACCTCCAACCTCCATTTTCCTCAATATTTGTCTAGGTTTAGCGGTCCGTCACGCCCGTCCCGTCTTCACCGCCGTCGATCACCAGCGCCGATCTCATCGCCAAGACCACCGTGGTGAGCCTCTTGTTCTTATCTTCTTTACGAAAGGAAAAATATTCTTACTTGTATTATTTTCTTACTTTTATTATTGCATCTTATATAGTGCGATGGTTTTGGTATCCGCCCGTCGGCCCTCGTCCTGTCTATGATTCGGATGTGGTATATATTATCTTTTCATAACTATTGGTTCATTTATTGTTTATGAAAATTAAGCCACCAACGTGACATAGATTTTATTTATCTAGGAGGTTGTTGAACCGGAAATTCCAACCGACCCTATTGTCGAGAGGTTAAATTTAGTTGAAGAAGAAAACAATTTCTTGAAGGAAAAATAAAAAACTTGAGGAGGAGAAGATGATATTGGAGTTGCATGTTGAGGATGTCGCCGATGATCACAAGATCAAGATGGATGCAATGCGCTTGAAGATGAGAAAGATTAGAAAATATGCCATTCATACCGAGGCTTGGTATCATTATGCCGTTGGATCAGTTGTTACCTTGGTTGCGATTATGATCGTATTTGTTTTCACATTGAAATGGTTTACATAGTTTCAATGTATGGTTTAATTAATTTAGATGCTCTGCGAGCTTTATGTTGTTAGATGAGAACTATGTATGTACTTTGGTTTTATGTGATGATGAACTTCTATTAATTTGGTCATTTAATTATCTATTCATGATGTTACAGTAATGATTTTTGACACACTTAATTATATATAATGCACGCAGATGAACCGCAATGGATGTACGGTGATGTACACACCTCCGAGTACATTAAGGGCGTGCATGCTTTTCTCGAAGTGGCTGAGGCAAACAAGCAGAATGGTTTTATGTGTTGTCCATGCCCTATATGTGGAATACGAAGTCTTACTCGACCGGAAAATCCTTCACACCCACCTGCTTTACAAGGGTTTCATGCCACACTATAATGTTTGGACGAGGCACGGAGAAATAGGGGTTATGATGGAAGACGGCGAGGAAGAAGAGTACGATGACAACTATGTGCCCCTGAATACGGTGATGCTATCGAACATCAAGTTGCACTGCACGATGTGCACGATGGTGCTGCAACGGGCGAAGCTGCTGAAGATCAAGATGAACCAGACGATGTGCCCCATGATGATGATCTCCGCGGGTCATTGTCGATGCAAGGACACAATGCGAAAGTCAAAAGGAGAAGCTGAAGTTCGATCGCATGTTAGAGGATCACAAAAAGGGTTGTACCCCAATTGCGAAGATGGCAACACAAAGCTCGGTACCGTACTCGAATTGCTGCGGTGGAAGGCGAGAGAATGCTGTGCTGATAAAGGATTTGAGAAGCTACTGAAAATAATGAAGAAGAAGCTTCCAAAGGATAACGATTGCCCGACAAGACATACGCAGCAAAGAAGGTCGATGCCCTCTAGGATTGGAGGTGGACAAGATACATGCATGCCCTAATGACTGCATCCTCTACCGTGGTGCCTACAAGGATCTGAAGGCATGCCCGGTATGCGGTGCATTGCGGTATAAGATCGACGAGATGACCTCGGTGATGTTGACGGCGAGCCTCCCAGAAGAGGGTTCTGCGAAGGTGATGTGGTATGCTCCTATAATACCACGGTTGAAACGTCTGTTCGAAACGGAGAGCATGCCAAGTTGATGCGATGGCACGTTGAGGACCGTAAGAAAGACGGTAAGTTGAGAGCACCACCGACGGGTCGCAGTGGAGAAAAATCGAGAGAAAGTATTGGGATGAGTTTGCAAAGGACCCAAGGAACGTATGGTTTGCTTTAAGCGCGGATGGCATTAATCCTTTCGGGAGCAGAGCAGCAATCACAGCACTGGCCCGTGACTCTATGTATGTATAACCTTCCTCCTTGGATGTGCATGAAGCGGAAGTTCATTATGATGCCGTTCTCATCCAAGGCCCTAAGCAACCCGGCAACGACATTGATGTGTACCTAAGGCCATTAGTTGAGGAACTTTTACAGCTGTGGAATGGAAACGGTGTACGTCGTGGGATGAGCACAAAAGGAGGAATTTGACCTAAGGCGTTGCTGTTCGTGACAATCAACGATTGGCCCGCTCTCAAGAACCTTCGGGACAGACAAACAAGGGATACCACGCATGCACGCACTGCTTACTTGACACCGATAGTATATACCGGAAGCTGCAGGAAGAATGTGTACTGGCCATCGCCGATTTCTTCCGACCAACCATCAATGTCGAAAGAAAGGCAAGCATTTCAAAGCGAGGCAGATCACCGGAAGAAGCCGCCATGCGTATCGGTGATCACGTACTTGCTATGGTCAATGATTTACACGTAATCTTTGGAAAGGGTCCCGCGGACTAGCTGTTCGAATGACGCCGAGAATCACGCACCCATGTGGAAGAAGAAATCTATATTTTGGGACCTACCCTCTGGAAAGACCTAGAGGTCCGCTCTTGATCGACGTGATGCACGTGACAAAGAACCTTTGCGTGAACCTGCTAGGCTTCTTGGGCGTGTATGGGAAGACAAAAGATACACCGAGGCACGAGAGGACCTGCAACGCTTGCACGAAAAAAGAGGGCATGCCTCCGAGCAATATGAAGGTCCCGCCACCTACGCTCTTCTAAAGAAGAGAAAGAAATATTCTTTCAATGCCTGCCAAGATGAAGGTCCCGACCGGCTTCTCGTCGAATATAAAGGGAATAATAAATATGTCGAGAAAAGTTCCGAACCTAAAGTCTCATGACTACCACGTGATTATGACGCAACTGCTTCCGGTTGCATTGAGAGGGCTTCTACCGAAAACGTCCGATTAGCCATTGTGAAGCTATGTGCATTCCTCAATGCAATATCTCGAAGGTGATCGATCCAGAAATCGTAGCAACGCTAAGGAGTGATGTGGCGCAATGTCTTGTCAGTTTCGAGCTGGTGTTCCCACCATCCTTCTTCAATATCATGACGCACGTCCTAGTTCATCTAGTCGACGAGATTGTCATTCTGGGGCCCGTATTTCTACACAATATGTACCCCTTTGAGGTTCATGGGAGTCCTAAAGAAATATGTTCGTAATCGTGCTAGGCCAGAAGGAAGCATCTCCATGGGCCATCAAACAGAGGATGTCATCGGGTTTTGTGTTGACTTCATTCCTGGCCTTAATAAGATAGGTCTCCCTAAATCGCGGTATGAGGGGAGACTGACTGGAAAAGGAACGCTTGGAAGAGACTCAATAATATGCAGGGACGGATATTCTTGGTCTCAAGCACACTACACATTCTCTACGAACTCTACCTTGGTGACCCCAGTATGTCGATGAACACAAGAACGATCTGCGCTCCAAACACCGGAGCGGTCGACGATGGATTACATGTGAACACATCAGACTTTCAGCAGTTGGTTGGAAACACGTCTCGAGGTGACAGCACTGTTTGTGATGAGTTGTACTTGTTGTCCAGGGACCATCTTCGATTGTAATGATTTGGAAAGGATACGAGATAAATGGGAATACATTTTACACGATTGACCAAGATGAAAAGAGCACCAACCAAAACAGCGGTGTCCGCTTTGATGCAGCAACCGACAAGGGAAATGACACATATTATGGTTACATAGTAGACATATGGGAACTTGACTACGGAGTAGATTTTAAGGTCCCTTTGTTTAAGTGCAAGTGGGTCAATCATCAGAGGCGGGTGCAGGTAGACCCACAAGATGGAATGACAACAAGGATCTGAAAATCTTGGGTACAGCGACGAACCGTTCGTCCTAGCCAATGATGTGGCACAGGTTATCTATGTGAAGGACATGTCTACTGCACCGAGGAAAAGAAAAGATAAGGAAGCGAATACATCATACAATGAGCCAAAGCGCCACATAGTTCTTTCAGAAAAAGGGACATCCCGGGAGTGGAGGGCAAGATGACATGTCTCAAGAGTATGAAAAGTTTCATGAAATTCCCCTTCAAAGTCAAGGCTGACCCAAGCATCCTGATAAATGATGAAGATTATCAATGGTTACGGCGCAATAAGCAAACGACACAAGCGAAGAAAAAGTGAAGACTTTCTCCGCAACTATTATGATGATACCATGCCAACTTTGTAACACACGAGTATGATACCATTGTCCGCTTTGTTCATGAACATGCTATGCCAACTTTTTCAGAGTTCATTTGAAAACTATGAATTTGAAAACCTCGCCAACCAAGGGCGCCACACCGGTTTATAATTAAGCCCGTCCCTCTCGCCTTGTTGAGCTCACAAACTTGTGATTCACACAAATTTCAAAGAATTCAAATTTTATAAAACTAATGGCACAAACAGAAAGTTTATAATTGTTCTAAAACAAATGGCACTAACAGAAAGTTTATAATTTTGCTGACCTAAAAGCAAAAAGAATTAAAAATAAAGCAAAAACCAAAAGAAAATAAATAATGCAGGAAACAAAACAAAAAACTTGAAAAAAAATAATAATAGCAACAATAAGCATTTTGTTGTAAGTAGAAACAAAATAAAATAAATAAAGCAACAAAGAAAACAAAAAAGTGTTTTTGAATTTTAAAACTAATGGCACAAACAGAAAGTTTATATTTTTCTAAAACTAAAAGCACTAACAGAAAGTTTATAATTTTGCTGACCTAAAAGCAAAAAGAATTAAAAATAAAGCAAAAACCAAAAGAAAATAAATAATGCAGAAAACAAAACAAAAAACTTGAAAAAAATAAAATAGCAACAATAAGTATTTTGTTGTAAGTAGAAACAAAATAAAATAAATAAAGCAACAAAGAAAACAAAAAAGTGTTTTCAAATTTTAAAACTAATGGCACTAATAGAAAGTTCATATTTTTCTAAAACTAAAAGCAAAAGGAAATAAAATATAAAGCAAAAAAACTGCCACCTACTAGGCCCCACGGCCTGAATACGACTAGAAACCCTACATGGGCCAGATTCAGGCCCGCAGAGGCCCAATAGGCCCACAGCAAGAGCATGATTAGGCCCAAAGCCTGCATTTGAGAGGAGCTCGAAGGGGACGACACCAGCGCTTATAAACCAAAGGCCGCGCCCTTCAACTAGCGAGGTGGGACTAAACATTTGGGTTCGGGCAGCACAGTTTGGTCCCGGTTGGTGGCACCAACCGGACTAAAGGGGGCATTGGTCGCGGTCGTGCTACCAACCGGTCTAATGCCCCCTTTAGTCCCGGTTGGTGCCTGCAACCGACCAAAGGTCGCCACTTCCCGCCTTTTGGGCTGCTGAAAATTGTTTGGTCCCTTGGTGGCACCAACCGACTAGTGGGGCATTAGTCCCGGTCGAGGCACCAACCGACCAATGCCCTTGCTATATAACCAGGACTTGTGAAAATTTCACATCTCCTCGCCAGCTTCCCAACGACGCCGAGCTCATCGACGCCGCCAGTTGCCCAGATCGACGCCGTCACGCTTCCCGCCGCCGCCGCCCCGCCGTCCGCGCTTCGCGACGCCGCCACGCGCTTCGTCGTCGCCGCCCTCGCCCGTCGTCGCCGCTTGCCCTTCGCCGCCAAGCGCTGCCTTCGACGCCGCGCCGCCGCCGCCGACGCTGCCGTCGTTGTCGCCAGCGCCTGCCGCCGCCGGCCACGCCCTTCGCCTGCCCGCCCGAGCCTGTCGTCGCCCTTCCTTCGAGCCCGCCGTCCTCGTCGCTGCCTCGCCGCCTCGCGCCGCCCGAGCCCGTCGTCGCCTGTCGTCTCAAGACCGCCTCGAGCCGTCGCCGCTGCGCCCTGCGCTGCCGCCGCCGCCGCCTCGCCCGCCCGCCTCATAGAGCCGCCGCCGAGCCGCCTCCCGTTTTTATTTTTATTTGTTTATTTTTTTGTTCATATGTGATGTATATGTATGTGGCTATAATGTATATGTTTTTATTTTTATTAGTTTAGTTTTTGTTCATTTATAGAAAGTTACAATTTTAATTAGGTTAGTGCATTTTAATTAGGTTAGTGTAGAGGAAAAAGTAAAATAAGGAAAAGGAAGAAAGAGGAAGAAGGAAGAAGGAAGAAGAAGAAGAAAAGAATGAGAGGAAAAAAGAAGAAGAAAGGAATAGAGGCAAAGAAAAAAATAGAATTTTTTTCTATTTTTTCTTCTTCTCTATTCTTTCTTCTTCTCCTCTTTTTTTCTTCTTTTTTCTTCTTCTTCTTCCTTCTTCCTTCTTCCTTTTCTTCCTTTTCCTTATTTTCCTTTTTCGAGGGATAAGAAGAAAAGAAGAGGAGAAGAAGAAAGAAAGGAATAGAGGAGAAAGAAGAAACTTTGACACGAGGGGGGGTACCGATACCCTCCCGATAACATTATTTTCCCATGTATATGTATGTTGCGTCGTTGTCGATATAACGAGTGTGTCGAGGATCGCCGAGGGTCGAGGGTCGGGAACTAGGGTAGAGGGTCGAGGGTCGTTAAGGGGTCAAGGGTCGAAGGTTTCTGTGGTCGAGGTTCCTATAGTGTCAAAGTATTCAAGAAATCCATGGCTTCATCATTAGCGGAAGTAACCATGGCATGATGGTGCATTAAGTCCTCAAAGTTGTTACGAATGGAGTCCGGATAGGATAATTTGCCTTTTGCTGAACTTTGTACCAAAAAGCGAATTATCCTATCTGGGACTCCGCTCCAAAACAACTTTGGAGAGCTTCACCATCATGCACCTGTTATTTCTAATGATGAAGACATGGTTTTGTTGAACTTTGACACTAGGCAACCTCCCGACCCTCAGCGATCTTCGACCCTTGACCTCGACCGCCGGCGATCCACGACCTCTACCCTACTTGTGGGACATAGATGTACTGTTCAACGCCGACCCCTCCCGATAGCTTCAACACGTGGGGGGGTCGATATTACGCACCCTCCTAGCTTGAAGCGTTCTCGAGGCCACCCCTAACCCTTGAAGCATTGTCGAGGCCACCCCAAACCCTAGAGAAGCAGCGTCGAGGCCACTAATATGATTCCTTATTGTGATTAGCTAGCTAGTTCTACGTTGGCACTAATATATCCATATCCGTCATGTTTGAATAATAATTGCCATGTTGTAAATATTTGTAGAAACTATGGACACCCCGAGACGAAGCACAAGAAGCGTTGTTGAGGGACATAATCGCACACGGAAGTGATGCCGTCTCCTCGATGATGTTTCTCAACGCCGATAACGATGGTCCGGAAGGAGAGGGTGAAGAAGCAGGTGGCTATGATTTACATGGTCCGATGACCCAATGCCGGCGTCGTCGTAGTCCTTCTCCTCCGCCTCGTAAGCAAGGAAAGAAGACATCCGCTCCGCTCGCTTTCCGCGGCGTCTAGCAAGATCTTGCCAAAGGCGGAGGAGATATGATTCGGTCCTTCTCTCAAGACTCGGAGAAGTTACCGCACGAGAGGAGCGAGGAGGAAAACGCGAAGATCGCGCAGATCAAGTGGATGACTGGTTTCAAGGGTTGAAAGCAAAGAGACATCCACCTCCGGAGGAGAAGGTAGATCCGGTCAAAGCGAAGCGCATTGCTACCCCGACAAAACCACCCAAGTCTCCGCCAAAGGCAACTATGAGCGCATTATTGAAAGGCATTTGCCGAGGCGGAGAGATCGGGAAGTACTGCGCTGATCAAAGGATGAAAGAACGACGAGCTGGGAAACAAATTGCCCAGCTCGGCAAACAAGCGGCGAATCGTGCCCCCGCTCAAGGTGCTCGCTAGCGACATCGTCGATCCGAGGATGGTGCCCGTTATGGCAATCCTGAAGATTACTTGCCCGACGATGTACAATTTGATTTCTTGGAGGTGTAGATACAAAGATACGAGTACGGAAGCCTCTCGTCAAAGATGAAAGCTCTCTAACAACGATGATGCTAAGATTGCATGATTGGTACATGAAAACCTGCAAAGAGTCTCGACGGAGGAATACTTTGTATTTGAGAGTTAAAAGGAGCATGACCTCCTTGGAATTGAACTGCTGCCTATTCCATTTGAGGAGTTCTATCAGTTTTTCAATCAATTGGCCATCGACAAAGCAACGGTCACCTGCTCATCGTCTGTAAGTAGTACTACTTCATCATTAAGTATCTCTATATAACTCAGCTCTTTCATTGCATGTATTTATAAATATCCTCACTATATTATGCAGATTGAAGATCGCAGAAATGAAGAAAAAACAAGTGGGTGATATTGGGTTCATTAACACATATCTCGTCGATGCAAATGAGGTTAAATATCGTGCCAAGGAAACCGAGGCCAACTTGCTACGATCGTTGGAAATAAATGAACACAAAATACAATACTCTTTCCTTACAACTACACGTGAGTGTTACTGTCTTGTGGCATATTCGGTTTCCCTTATTTAGTCCAGGTTATAGAAATGTAATATTGATGAGTTATGCATGCGCGCAGGTTCCACTATATTCTCCTAGAGATTAAGCTTGAGCAGGGAGTAGTAACTGTCTTAGACTCGAGATGAAAAGATCCCAAGGAGTATGCGAAATGACTGAATTGCTCGAGAAGTAAGTTAAATCGATCATTATCCACCATATCAGCAACTTTGTTCATTTCTGATATCAAGTAATTGTTTTCTTTGTATGGCAGGGCTTGGGAAAATTCACCAAAAAGCTCCGGACTACCAAGAAGCTACAGTTTAGACACCAAAGTAAGTACTATATAGTAGCATATTCCACGCGCATCTCCTAGTGATTCAAGCGCTAGTTTCATCAATACCATTTAGCATGTGCTTGCTATATATAATTATCAGTTTGATTGACCTCTATTTCTTGTAAAGTGGTTGTGGCAGGAACAAGGGAATGATTTCTGTGGATACTACGCTTATAGTCCATCCGCCACACGACCTGTGAGAGGGCTACTCCGACAAACATTTTGAAGTGCGTAAATAAACATATTCACAATTTTATTTTATTACCATCATTTGTGTTGAGTTTCATTCATTCATATATATATATATATATATATATATATATATGTGTGTGTGTGTATGTATTGACCCCTTTCTTAAAATTAGATGTTTCGGCAGCGGGATGAACTCCTAGCACCAGATCGCATGCGAGCAATTCAAGAGGAATTGGCGGCATTCTTTCTTGACCACGTGATCGCTGAAGACGGAGAATACTATGTGGACCACACGTCCGTATTGTAAAAGATAACTATTGTATATATGTAGCCGGTAGTGTCCGATAGATATACGAGAACTTGTTGTTCGACCAATCTCTCGGAGAAGGAGAGGTGGTCGATTGTATGCATATATATGTTCATGACGATCTTCTGTTTGCTTAATTACTAGCTAGCTAGCATGTCTAGTTAGTCCTCTCTATACGTATGTATAGTACGTAGCGTCGACCAAGCACGGACAAAAGAAAGGACACTTTTCTCTATTAATTAGCTAGCTATAGCACAATATATGAAACACCTAAATTAACCCCCCAAACCCCCAACCCCCCTCTTTTGAAAAAAAAACAAAACCAGAGCCAAAGAAACGCCGACGCATGGATGCCTATTGGTCCCGGTTGGTGCCACCAATCGGGACCAAAGGCCCTCCCGCTGGGCTCAGCGGACAGGCCACGTGGAGGGCCATCTGTCCCGGTTCTGGATAGAACCAGGACTAAAGGGCGAGGGTATTAGTACCGACCCTTTAGTCCCGGTTCATGAACCGGGACTAAAGGCCCTTATGAACCGGGACTATAGGCCCTTTTTCTACTAGTGTTTTTGGCTCATGGTCACTAAAGGACTTTTGTTCTATGCATTTAGTAGATTCATGCCATGCCTTTGTTTGCCATGATAAGTTCCTGTAGCATGTTGTTTGATAGCTCTAAACATTGCAACCTGATGTTATTTCTGCTAAAGTCTGAAACTGTTATTATTTGCAATCTTGCCATGTCATTTTGAGCATGTTCTAGTGATTTCTGGAGATAGCTCAGTGTTCATGTTTTGTCATTCTTTACCTGTACTTCATGCCCATGCCTTTTGTTTTCATATTGAGATTCTGTAGCATGTTGTTTTGGTGCTTGCAATATGCCTAGTTGCTGTTTTGGACAGATTGTTGCTATGACTTGTATAGAGTGTATGTGTTGATCCGTTGCTCCGTTTTGAGTGTGCTCTATATGAAACTTGCTTGATTTTGCATGTAGCTTCATATTATCATGTTGCATCCTTGTTTTGAGGTGTTTGCTTGATGGTTGTATGCATTTTGCATCAATGCCATGTTTAACTTGTTTTGCTCATATCTTCTAGACCGTAGCTTCGAATCTAATGAACTTTATATGTAACTTGACTAGATTTTCGTGTAGATCATTGTGGTGCATCTTAATTTGCTGTTTAACAACTTGAACATAAGGTTTATTCAGATCTGGACCAATTTCGAAATATGCATATGAGGACTTACCGGAATTGTTATATGTTGCTTCCGGCCTCATTTAAACTTGCTTTGATGTGTTGCTCTTGTTTGCATCATCTCTTGCCATGAGTAGCTTCATCTTGATTTGTCATGCATCAGGTTTGTTGTGCATCATGCCTTGTTCATGTGTGGTGTGTTTACTATGTTGTGTGCTTCTTCTTGTTAGTTCCTGTTTCGCTGCGATCGTGAGGATTCGCTCGCTCACGCTTGGTTCGGCTTCATCCGTTCGTCTTCTTCATGGATTCGTTCTTCTTCCTTGCGGGATTTCAGGCAAGATGACCGCTACCCTGGATCTCACTACTATCATTGCTATGCTAGTTGCTTCATTCTATCGCTATGCTGCGCTACCTATTACCTATTCCTCAAGCCTCCCAGATTGCCATGTCAGCCCCTAACCTTTGTCACCCTTCCTAGCAAACCATTGTTTGGCTATGTTACCGCTTTGCTCAACCCCTCTTATAGCGTTGTTAGTTGCAGGTGAAGATGAAGTTTGTTCCTTGTTGGAACATGGAGATGTTGTTCCTTGTTTGGAACATGTTTACTTGTTGGGATATCACAATATATCTTATTTAATTAATGCATCTATATACTTGGTAAAGGGTGGAAGGCTCGGCCTTATGCCTGGTGTTTTGTTCCACTCTTGCCGCCCTAGTTTCCGTCATATCGGTATTATGTTCCCGGATTTTGCGTCCCTAACGCGGTCGGGTGATTTATGGGACCCCCTTGACAGTTCGCTTTGAATAAGACACCTCCAGCAAGGCCCAACATTGGTTTTCCATTTGCCTCACCACCACCTATATTTCCCTTGGGAGTAATTAACCCAAGGGTCATCTTTATTCAGCCCCCCCGGGCCAATGCTTGTCTAAGTGTTGGTCCAAACTAGAGCACCGTGCGGGACCATCCCTTGGCAACTTGGATTACGTCGGTTCCTGTACGCTTCGCTTATCTGGTGTTGCCCTGAGAACGAGATATGTGCAGCTCCTATCGGGATTGTCGGCGCATCGGGCGGCTTTGCTGGTCTTGTTTTATTACTGTCGAAATGTCTTGTAGCCGGGATTCCGAGACTGATCGGGCCTTCCGGGGAGAAGGAATATCCTTCGTTGATCGCGAGAGCTTATCATGGGCTAAGTTGGGACACCCCTGCAGGGTATAAACTTTCGAGAGCCGTGCCCGCGGTTATGTGGCGATGGGAATTTGTTAATATCCGTTGTAGTAAACTGAAGCAAACTCTTCTAAAATACACCAACCGTGTGTGTAACCGTGAGTGTCTCTTTTCGTGGTTGATCGAGAGGAGAACACGGTTTCGGGTTATGTTTGACGTAAGTAGGAGTTCGGGATCACTTCTTGATCATTACTAGTTGACGACCGCCTTTGTTTCTCTTCTCGCCTCATTTGCGTATGTTAGCCACCATTTCATGCTTAGTCGCTGCTGCAACCTCACCACTTTACCCCTTCCTTTCCCATTAAGCTTTGCTAGTCTTGATACCCATGGTAATGGGATTGCTGAGTCCTCGTGGCTCACAGATTACTACACCACCAGCCAGCGTGTACAGGTTTTGCGATGATCATGACGCGAGAGCAATGTTTGCTTGTTTTGGAGTTCTTCTTCCGCTTCTTCGATCGGGGATAGGTTCGGTGTCGGCAGCCTGGGCTAGCGGTGGTGGATGTCGCTTGAGTTTCTGTTTATGTTTCATCCGTAGTCGGATGTTGATCTTGTATATGATGTTGATGTATTCTTGTGGCATTTGTGCCTTATGTATGTATCCCCATCTATTATGTAATGTTGATGTAATGATATCCATCTTGCAAAAGCGTTTCAATATGCGGGTCTATCCTTGGTGGGACCGTCGAGTTCCTTTTGGATAGGGTCGCATATTGGGCGTGACATGGGAGAAACCACGACACACCCAACGAGCTTTGTAACGAGCGAGGGTGCCATCGGAATGAAATTTATGACGAAAAACCCATTTGCCAGAAACAATGTTAACACCAGGAGGTTTGGGAACAAGAGTCCATGTATTATTTTGTCAAGAGCTTCAAATTAAATCGCAAGACAGCGTAAAGCCGAGAGGGTCAAGAAGAGCTCGCTTATAACTAGTTGGAATAGGAGAGACGGTTGGGGTGGCGGTAAGATTGAGACGCTTGGTGGGAGAAGAAATCCTCGCTTTTCCACGGGTGCACATGACATGATCATTGGTGAGCGGTGGTATAAGAACGGCATTGGGTGGCAGTGGGTTTCGGTTGAAAAGGACGGTGAGGAAGAAGAATCAGAGGTGGTGGGTGTCGAGGGGTTGCCGTGGTAGGATGTGGTGAGGGAAAGACGGCTGGGGTAGAGGATGCGATATGGAGAGGTGGGGATGGGGCAGGAGGGTGGCTAACGTTGGGCGATTCCGGTGAGAGACGGAACAAGATTCCATGGCAGCAGAGATGGCGAAGGCCGAACTAGGGAAGGGGTTTTGGTGGTGGCGGATTGTGGTGGAATTGGTGTTGTGGTTGTAGTGATGTAAAAGGAAAAGTATTTTCATCGAATGTGACATGACGAGAGAGAATGATACGACCGTAAGATGGTTCAAACAACGATATCCTTTGTGATCATCGAAAGACCAAGGTGAATGCAAGGTAGTGAGCGTGGTTCTAGTTTGTTGGAGGCGGTAGAGGCGATGTTGGGAAAGCATAGACAGCCAAAAACACGCAGAAAAGAATAGTCAGGGTGGGAGAGAAAAAGAGATTGGAAAGACGAATAAAGAGGGCAAGTTTTAGTTGGTCGAATATTAAGAAGGAGTGTGGCGGTGCGAAGGGCTTCAACCCAAAAACGGAAAGGAAGAGAGGCTTGTAAAAGCAATGTGCGAAGAACATCATTAATAGAGCGAAGACAGCGTTCAGCTTTACCATTTTGAGAAGATGTATAAAGGCATGAAAAGCGAAGAAGAATGCCTTGGGAGAGAAAGAAGGTGCGGTTTTGGGTGTTATCAAATTCACGACCGTTATCACATTGAATAAATCGAATTGGCAAGCCAAAGTGTGTGATTACATATTGTCGAAAGTTGAGAAAGATTGCAGTACTTCAGATTTAGCGGAGAGGAAAGGTCCAAGTATAGTGAGAATAATCATCCAAGATCACAAGATAATATTTATAACCGTAAACACTAGGGACCTGGGAGGTCCATAAATCACAAAGAAGTAACTCAAAAGAAAAGTACTAATGGTAGTAGAGGTTCCAAAAGGTAATCTAACATGTTTGCCGCATTGACATGCATTACGAGAGAGGGATTATGGGGACTGCTAGAACTAGGGATACAAAATTCTTGGAGTAAAGACGCCAAAGTGTTTTTGCTGGGATGACCGAGGCGACGATGCCATAGATCAATGGATGCGAGCATGGCACGAGGGGTGGATGTGCGCGCCATGAAGAGGATAAAGATCGCCTGCTATTGTACCGAAGCGAGGACCGCCCGTTGTCGATTCTTCATGCAGAAAACCAAAAGGGTCAAAGGCCAGATAACTTTGTTGTCAATGCAAAATTGTCTAATGAAATAAGATTTTTGATGATGGAAGGAACCACAAGAATATTGCGGAGAAGAAAATTGGCATGAGAGGAAGGGATGTAAGAGTGACCCGTGCATGAAACAGGATGGTGGAGCCATCGCCAATGGTGATAGTGGAAAAGCGAAGGAAAACGAGTGACAATAAATTCATATTTGAAGACATATGCATTGATGCACCGAATCGAAAATCCAATCCGCACTGCATCGTTGAGGACAAAATTGTTCATGGCGTTGATGAAGGTGGCTTGGTCCCAAGCCGGCTGTTGGGGAGGAGCAGAGGGCGAGGAGCTTGCATGTTGACGAGGGGATAGCGGATGGGTAGTATGCGATTGGGGCTGCATGTTGTCGTAGAAGACCGGCATGGTGTTGGAGGCGACGGCGGTCCCGCGTCTTTGGTAGGCGGAGTGGGAGTGACAGTAGACGTCGCCCGTGGCTCGGGTCCAAGGAGTCCGGAGAGCGGTGGTCGGATCGAAGACTGTGGCTCCACGTGCCGTGTCGCAGGAGGGCACCATACGGCGAGGGGTCGACCAAGGCATCGACCAAGCTCGGACGAGGCCACCCAAGGATCATGCCGAGGAGGCCATGACGACGAGCTGGTGGCGCGGAGCGGTGGATGATGGGTTTGGGGGAGGTGTTGGAGTAGTTGTAGAGAAAGAGGTAGGGATGGGCGCCGGCGCGGAACTCGCCATGAAGAAGAGGGTCGAATCGGTAGGACGGCGGCGGGTGGCGGAGCCATACCAAAGGGAAAACCTAGGCGCCGATACCATGATAGATTGAGATATTGGAGAAGTAATTGTTGTATTGATTGGGCCACGCTAACATGTTTATATAGATTCTGAAAGCTTGGCCCAAGACTAGACTAATAGAGATAGATTATAATACGAATAGACTTTATACTCTAAGAGTCACAAGGGACTACAATCGTGCGCTCGTGCGAGCTGCGTGAGCGGGGGTGCTATGGCCGAGCGACTGGAGTAGGAGGCGTACGTGTGGGCGCGGGCCTGCTCGTCATCGTCCATGGCGGACACTGGAGCTTGCTCGCCATGGAGGAGCAAACTCGGGTACACGAGAAAATTCAGCCGCAGCGGTGTCCAAGAGCAATTGCTCGTCAGCCAGCCACCCGACTCCATGGACTACAGCGCCATGCCGCGACTCCAGCCGGCCACAACGACGAGCCGACCGCCATAGCTTCTACCGCTGTCGCGCCTACACGAACGCCATGGGCCTGGGCACGCGGTAGGGCGGGGCGCTGCTCGTTGGCTAGCGGGCCGGCCTGGGCACGCGACGGTGGCGTTGCTCTTTGCCTGCTTTGACGGGAGTAGTCGGCCAGGACCAGGATGCGACCACCGCAGCCTGTGGATGGCCGCCTCAGTCTCCAGCAGTTGCTTGTGCCGGCCTAGCTGCACCGTCCGACCACCGGGGCCGTTGTCAGGGTGCCATGACCCAGCGTGTCCGGCCACTCTGTCGCGTTCTCATGGGACCTCTCGCGCACACGCCTCGCGCTGCGCCGGCCGGAGCCACCGACAGGGTACTTCGTGCTCATGTTGGTCAACGGCGAGCTCGCTCTGGCCACGGGCGACCTCGCACCGTCGTCGCCAGGGCCGACGGAGTCCGCAAGCCTCCTTCTGTCCCGGCGTGAGAACGTCTACCCCGCCGGCACTTCATAGAAAGGCGGACGAGCTAGCGCTGCTCACTCTCTCCGGCTAGAGGAAAATGAATGGTGCCCAAAAGATGTTCGATGGAATGCCTCATAGAAAGAGATATGGGAAGAAGATGACCGTCTAGTCATTGACAGGTGGGGCCCACATCTCATTTGCCACATCAGCTAGTTAAAGCTTTTAGTCGTCGCCACATCAGCCCGACATGCGGGCCTAACTTGTTAGTTTCGCTGTTTTCGCAAGCTTACCAGACTATCAGTGCTCCGTGTTACAGATTAGGCGCATTTTCAATGTTTTTTTTTTTTGCCCTGATTCAAATGTGGTACCAAGTTGTTACCCTCACCCAAGTGTGGCGGTTTTCGGTAAAAAAAATTTATTTATTTAGGACAGTAAAACTGAGCCTAAAGGGAGCCTTCTCACGACTTCAGTGTTTATGGCCGTCCATTCGAGTGATCTGGTCGATCTGAGCCGTTAGATCTGCTGCCAATGTCGAGCTCCACCGCAGGCTTTTTCCTGGCCCAACTGTCCTAAAGGGCCTCTACTCCGGAAGAGAAAACGGAGATATGTGGTGCACTGGGCTTTTGTGCTGACCCATTTGTCTAACCCACACGCTATAGGGCCAGATCGTCGACCTGAGCGCCGAATCCCTAGCCTCCCGAAGAAAAATCGTTCGTTCCCTGCCAGAGGAAAGGTCAACAGGATTGATTGGCTCTATCCAGCCGAGCGCGATGCAGGCGACCCGAGAATCCCTGGATTCAACCGACACATGCGATTTGTCTACGAGGGGATCCAGCTGACGGGTGCCATGCGGGTCGAGGCAATAGGTATTTGGGGTGTTCGGCAGTCCCGTTAGGCAGATCGACAATCAAAACTGATCCTTTGGGATTTGAAGAAGGCAATCAATCTTCAGTTTCTAGGGTCATTCATGGTGGATGATGTATGGCACTCGCCGATGGCAATTAATCAAGGTGTGTGTCTTTCTATTTTCCAACTTGTGTTGTATATATGCTCCCTCGCATGGCCCTCTCAATCACCGTTCTTGCTCCTTTTCTTTAAAACTGAATCACCGCTCTTACTCAGCACGGTTCTCGGCTAGGTTGGCCTCTATCTTTGTTTCTCCCCTTTCCTGTACTATCCCTTCTTCCACCCATGCTAATTCCATTCCTACCCCGCAGGTGGTGACTGTTGTTTCACGCTGGTGAGAAGATATTGCACAAAGCTTAGGTGATCAAAAACCACCCCAAAATCCCCACCAATCAAGTAAAACCCTGTACATTAGGGTACAATAAACATTTTCTTTGTCAAAGAAATTCTTGATTAACTATGACTGTGTTGTTGATGCTTGGTTTCTTTTTTCAAGATTTGGCTTCAGTTTAGGTAAATCATCAATTTGTTTCTGGGTAATCTCTATTCTTACCAGCTTTACATATTAGATTAAGATGTTATCATGAAATCATTTATCTGAACATAGCAAAGAAGATTTAGAAGTTGGGGATAGAGAAGTAGTACAGGAATGCAATTTATCGCGTAGGGCTGCATCGGCATTTTGTAAAATTTCCAGTGAAACACATGTGGAGGCTACAATCAGGTGTAGTCCATTTTGTGATACACCAAACACAATCTGAGAGGGTTAAGAATATAGAGAGAAAGATGGTAATTATGGACAGAGGAGAGGAATAAATGTGATCAACATATATATGTAGTAACTGGAGAGATGATGTGGTGGAGTGGAATTTGAGTAGGTGGTGAAGCAGAATTCGGGTAGGTGACGAGTGCATTAACTCTGTCCATTTGATAAGATGTACTAAATGGGGCCTTATGTAGAATGAATGTTAGCTACAGGAGCACATCCCTGTATGGATTGAATTCACTTGAGGAGCTGCACTTGAATACTATCTTGAAGCTTATAACTTGTGTCTTGTTGCTGTGCAAAGAAATGAATGGAACAATGATATTTTTAGTATCAGGAAATAGACATGTGTGTGTGTGTGTGTGTGTGTGTGTGTGTGTGTGACCATCCGGGAAGCAGCTAGAGCTATGAGATGAGTTTGACTCCACTAAGCTTTGTTTGATAAATAGTGTTCGGTCCCACGTTGGGTTGCACACATTATTACTTTGCCTTAGAAACAGATTGGATGAATTAACTATACTATGGTTAGTGCCAGAAAGTTGAATTGTTTCTATATATGAGAAAAGCGAAATGTCAGTGCCATTGTTCTATTCCTTCTGGATTCCAGTAAGTTGAATCAGTTTGGATAAAATCAAAATGTTAGCGACCCTGTAATTTTGCACAATATGGATTCTTGTATTCCTCATTTTCTTTTGTCATTTAAAATCACAGTATGGTTCATTGTGTTATGACCTGAATCTTGATGTGATGTACAATAGTATGAGTGTGATGTCTGATGATCTTGAGAAAATGGTTAATACAGGAATGGTTGAAAGTATACAAAGCTATTGTCAATGAAGTAAAAGATGCACTTTATTAACAAACAATTAAAGGTTGGTTTCAGTTTTATATATAAGTGTAACGAAAAAGTAAATAGATGTCAGTTTATGTCCCTTCTGCTATGCTTGATACAAAGCTATGTCAAACTCTGTCATTTAGGCACAAGTTCTTCTTCGATTGTTTGTTCACTTATATATGTGTTCTCTGGTAGGAAACCCTGTTCATCAGACGGCATAACTCTGAGGCATGGAAATAAAAATAGAGTGCCTAAATAATTTTGTTCTATCCTCCTCATTTCTTGCTTATAATCAGTGTTGCCAAAATTTGTTGTTAACCTGAACATACAATGATGATGGAATACATGAAGAAGGCACACCCATCAGTCTTTCGAAAGCAGAAGTTCAGTAAGCAAGAGTAGAAATCGCATGAGTTCGGCAAGTACATGAACTTCTGCATTTGGATAGTCAGTAGCAGTGTGATTATGGTTTTATAGGAGATGTGTTTGATGGGAGTTTTTCTTTAGCTGCTGTAGTTGTCCATGCAGTGCTCATGTGCTCTTACTTTGTCTCTCTTGCCCCCCCTAGCCCCCCTTGTATTTTGAGTCAATTTTTTTGCCATCTATACAACTAACAAGATATGTTTTGTATGCAACAAACTGTATATCATTAGATTTGTAATTTTTAATTAGATTTATGGTCAAAGTTTGACACTAAATAAAAGGGGACCCAATAAACCCAAGCAAAGGGAGTATTCTTACACAAAATAAAACTATTGCCAACCTTCTTAACACCTAACATATTCCTATGAGCATAATAATCAACTTAAAATATTTGGGCCATGAACATGCTCACGACAAAATAAACAGGCACAAACACACACACCATGAGTTGAATTTCGGGTCAAAAACCATGATTCATAGGTGTGATATTGAACACTACCGTTAAATATAATTTATGATTATATGATAATTAAATTAATACATTTTTCTACAATCGCATCAAACACTAATATTATAATGCCAAAATGGACGAACGCAGCAACACGCGTCTTCGATGATCTAGTAACTCCATAATATGAGAACGTTTTCAAGCTTTGTTAGCTTAAAAAATGTTCTTATATTATGGAATGGAGGGAATAGTTTCATATTCACATTTTTTTTCTTCATAAAACTGTTGTTTGCTGGCCGATTTGTCCCTGACTACAGGTTTAGAGACCTTGTGCTTCTCATCTACACTTACTTACCATGGCAATATACTTGCGCAAAAGACAAGAGGAAATGATTTTTTTACAACGTGTTATTATCTCCTTCATGATTTTGTTGATAAATTACCGCCCCTTTTTTGTATCGTTGACTCAATCTATTGAAGACATTGAAAGGTCTTTTTTTATTTCATCCAATTTCCTTAGTCGTGTGTCAAAATGTTGGAATATTAAAAATCTTGCTATGGCCATAGCCAATGGAGGCAACGACAAAAGTCGTTAGGCGAGCCAGCAGATGGAGGAGCATGGTGGAGTCAAGGACGGACAAAATGAGACATTGAATTGTATATTTGTGGTCAATATATAATCAGGTTCTAGATAATGTTTTTGTTAATGAGTCAACTCCAATTTCAACATCGCTCGGTGGGAATTGATGTTCTTGATGAGTCGCCTCCAGTTTAAGTACCTACTGGCCGATATTATTCTCTAACTGATTCTCGGATACAATTGAGTGTATTTTCTAATGCAATTCATACGATTACATACCTCTTCTCTTGCATGTGATTATTATGTGAAAATAGAGATAAATGTGAACATATATCTTCTAAAGGGCATGTGGTGTTTGCTAGAGAGGCGGGAGAAACACATCATGGTAAGCATTTAGAGTGGTTGCTAGAAGGGCATGTGGTTGTCTGGGGGAGAATGTCTGGCGTGATGTAGTAGATCACATGAGAGGAAAACACAATTTTCACTAACATCATACAACTAATGGTAGTGATGTTATTTCCCTCCCATGGATACAAGGGTCTCGGCACTGGATGCCATTTGATGGACGCGTGCTGGAGGCTGACATTGTCCACCGTCGTGGCGGCGTCGACGTAGAAGGTTCTGACAAGATCAGTGCATTGGTTGTCCTGAAGATGGGACTGCGGAACAAGGTGGTTACAGATTCTACAGCATGCGCATGTCGTGCATGCTGAGCGTGTGCTAGACTGGTTGGTGGTCCCGGCTAGCAGGCGGGCGACTTGGTGAGGCCACCAGATTTTTTGGTGTGCGTGGGCACGAGGTCGGGGCACATCATCAATCTTGTAGGTAGGCGACAATTTTCGAAATGGATTGATCTACATATTTATTTTGTAAGGCCTTGTTGAATAATGCAATAAAGATGATTGTGTGTATCATACGATGCAATGATGAGGGCAATCCTCATTTTTTTTTTTAAATCACCAGGGATTTGAAATTGGGTGTCCCTGTCCCACACGAGAAGTACAAGGACAAGGTTTTCCATCTGAGCACGTAGAGATTCATTGGGAAAATTTATCTCTCTCCATGTTTATATTAATGTCCGTCCATGTGATGAATGTGTTTAGGTGTTCTATGTCTGGTTTGATGCGTCGATTGGATATATTTTCATCACTGCATAATACACATCCGAGTGAGAGAAGTGGTGAAATATCTCAACTATGAATAAGGTATACATAGGTTTTGTGTTTTCCCCATTTTCAGGTCATTCGTTCTTCTTATGGTCTTGAGTGCCTCATGTTAGAGATTTGTAGAGTCTTTAGCAACGACACAACACAAATACTCCTACTGATTTTTCTCAGTAACGCACAACTGATATCCCATATGCTTATTTTCTATATATTTTCTGCAACTGTTCATGTGCCCCTATTTTAGTCTATGGCCAGAAAGAATATTGGTTCTTGTGCACATTGTCTGCCTTGTACGATGTTCATATTTTTGAGACTTGGAGGTACGTTCAGAAAGGCTGGAGGACTCAAAAAAGAGTTGCCATCTATAGACCTTCAAGGGTAAGTTTGCATTAACCTATGATATTCAAGTCTGCTTTTGTATGTTGGTCGGAATCCTAGATGTAATAATTTCATTAATTTATTCCTGAATTACTTAGTTAATTTACATCTGAGTTTAATATCTATTTGAGCATGGCTCTTCCTTGTAGGTTTTCTATTCCATGAAATTTGTTTCACCAAGTTTGGAATATGTTGGGACTTCACCATGGAGATTCGTGTTTTCCGTATGTGTTGGTTCACAATTAGCTTAGCGATCTGCATTAGTCATGGTTTGCTACTGATTCTTTTTTGGTTCAGTTATGTATCTTTGACTATCCAACTCCATGAATGTATCCATGTACATATCTTTATTTTTCTGTTCTGTCGTGACAGAACACATATTAAGTTGTGCAGTGAGTTGTACAGGAAGTATACCTATTGATTTGTGCAGACGTTTATCTACATGCATTTTAGCCCGTAGCAAGGCATGGGCAATTTACGAGTTTAACATAATGGCATTTAGGGTCGCTACAGCGCCTATTTGACCTTAATGTCGCTACAGCGCACAGGTCGAGCAACATGGGCCAACCCAAAATAACTCGCTATGGTTTGTTTGGTTTTTCCGATCGCCTTTTGTTGCTGGCAATCTCGTCTCGTGTTTTGTTAATTAAAAATAGTGAAATAAAAAAATGTTAACACAACTAAAAATAAATTCAAGTATTTTTTTCACATATTTAAAAATGTTAATGAATTCGTAAAAATATTCAAAAATATTTAAAAAATAAGGTGTTTTCTTTTTCTAACGGATTTATAAAATATTCATGAATTTCTGAAAGCAATCATAACTTTAAAAGAATGATTATGAATTTAAAAATGTTCATGAATTTTAAAAGGTATTCATGGATTTAAAAAATTCATGAATTTTAAAAAATAAAAAAGAAAGAAAAAGAAAAAAAAGTAAACTAGCTGAGGGGTTCAACAATACTCTCCTGCATAAGCTGGCCTACAAACCTAAACCTGCTCAATGGGTGTGTGCACGTTGTACCAAGTGCACAAAATTTCCTATATGGCGACCGTTCCGCCGGTTACATCGGAGCAAACACTTGCACCCCCTTCCCCGCCCACTGAGGCTACATGGGCCGGCCCATTAAACGGTATATGAGGGAGCTGGATTACTGGTTTTGGGAAGCTTCAAGAAGCTTACCAGCCTGTTTTTCCTTTTTACAATCTGGTTTTTTCTGGACCGGTTTTGTTTAGGTTTTCCTTTCTTTTACTATTTCTTCTGCTTTTTTCTTCGTTCTTTCTTTTTCAATGAACTTTGTTTTCTCCTTTTTCCAAATTGATGATTTTTTTTAAAAAAAATATTTTAAAAATGGATGAACTTTTTTCAAAATTGTGAACATTTTTCTGAATATCGACGAATTTTCTTCAAATTTGTGAACTATTTTCCAAAATCAATGAACCTTTTCTTTCAAATTCGTGAATATTTTCTAAATTTGATGAAGTTTATTCAAAATCAATAAAAAAATTAATTCATGATTTTTTTTCCAAATTTTCTGTTTTTTTAAAACCGATGAACTTTTAAAAAAATCCTGAACCCTTTTTTCAAAATGCATGCATGTTTTTTTATTTTTCACGAAGCTTTTCATGTTTTGAACTTTTTCAAAATTCATTATTTTTAAATTTCTTTTCAAATAATTAATAGTAGGTATATAATAGTATATGTTTATTTTTGTACTAGAAGAAGGGTCAAATTGCGCTCTTTCCTGACAGTGGACAAGCATGTGAGCTTAGTCTTGGTGGTTATTACGCCAGGTTGTTGTTGGTGTCGTGCGGAGTTTGAATCCGAGTTATCCCATATACCGATTAGAATTATTTTGCAGTTTTTCTCTTCACGTTTGCTTTTCTTTAGTAGGTTGCTGGGCCACCCTCTACGCTTCCCCTGTGAGCACCGACATCGCTAACCGGCACTTGTTGCGTCAAATAGGACCTCCCCAAGTGCACTGTATTCGGTGCGCTAATAGGATTTAGCTCGTCTGCTCACTCGTAGCTAAATGGGCTGCCAACAATGCAACCATTTTGAAATGGTACAATTTCCTTTTTTTTTCATTTCAAACTAGCATAAAATATATTAATTATTGTATCTTTAAGTAATGAAATATAAGGAAAAAAATGGTGTACTAACAAAATTATTGCTGACTTGCTGTAGGTGATACTTGATTGCATCTCCTTATTGAAGTTTGCCTTTGGACGAACCAAAACCTATAGAATAAATACATCTATACATGTAATGCATACACTTATACCCGATTAAATCTTCGAAGAAATTGCATAAATATACACATAGAACTAAGGTAATACAAAATAACAAAGTCTACAGAATTTTAACTAATACCCACAAGTCTGGGATCTCCTGCCCATGGCTCCCTCCATAGTGCAGATGCTCGAGCTATATGAACTCTTTGAAATAAATGAATAACAAAGAATATCGACTCAATGATTAGACATGTATAGAACCCCAAATCAAAAAGTTAGAGACTCGTTAGTATGCTATTACCTTATCATGACCCCCGCAATATCTCTAAAAGTATCACGCACCTACAAATTTCAAATTTAGGATAATGAAGATTTAGACATGTTAACTATCATGTAAGTATTGACCATGCTTAGTAGTATTACCCCCTCAGACATGAAGGCCTTTTCAGGCTTCTTCACAATCACGTCAGAGTGCCATCGTAGTCCAAAAACAGCAAACTCATTTTTAACGCTCTCCTAATTATTGCTTAATATTATGAACTTTGCTTGTCTTTAACGAGTTCCTATTTACGAAATTTTTGTATGTGCATAATGACAAAACATATCCCTTCCTACCTATAAAAGAGCATTACCTACAAATGTTAAGTTAGGCCCCTCCTCCACCTTATGTCATGCAGGGGGCATCGACGTCTCCCCTCATGACACCTACGTTGATCCCACATCTAAGGACTCAAAATACCTAGAATATGACTTAATAGAACATATAGCTTCTAGGCAATGCTTCCAAGGGATTCAAACTTTAGCCCCTCCTCTACGCCAGCTCACTAGCTTTCGGAGGATTCTTTCATCGGAATGATACAACTAAAACTATTAACAAACATCTTACTGGATACAACCAAGAAGATTACATGCATACTCATGTGGCTATATGCATTACCTGTAAATTCCTCTTGCACTTCTTGCAGATGAGGATCCCAAACCAACCTCCTTCTCCAAAAGCACCTTAATGCAACATAGTAGAAATTTTTCTAAATGAAGCTTTACAAGGATTAGGTTTCAATGTTCAGATGGTATTCTAAAGGTTGTTACCTTAAAAGCATCTTCATTGGTTGTATCACCACAAATATAGATTGCTAAGACATGAGAGTTTTCTGAGCTAGATTTGTTAGTGACTTGTTGGAGGAGATACTTGACTACATATCCCTTGTTGAAGTTCGCCTTTGGACGAACCTAAACCTGTAGAATACATACACCTATACATGTAATGAATAGATTTAAACTTGATTAAAACTTTAAAGAAATTGCATAAATACATACATTTAGGGCTAAGGTAATGAAAAACCACAAGTCTAGGGATTTTAACTATTACCCACAAGTCTAGGATGTCCTGCCCATGGCTCCTTGTGTAGTGCAGCTGTATGAACTGTTTCACATGGACATAAATAGCAAAGCATATCGACTCAATTATTAGACATGTATAGAACCCCAAATCAAAAAGTTATAGAATCATTAGTATGAAATTATGTTATCAACACCCACACCGGTGACAACTGAAGTAGAGAACCCCAATGCAATATGTCTAAAAGTGTCACACATTTGGAAATTTGAAATTTTGGATAATGAAGATTTATACATGTTAACTATGATGTTAGTATTTCTCAAGATTAGTACGATTACCTTCTTAGACTTGAAGGACTTTCTAGGATTCGTCACAATTAGCCTCATAGTGCCATCGTAGTCTCAAAATAGTGCAATCGTCTCGTGCTCTCCTATTGTTTGCTTAATGTTATGGACTTTGATTTTCTTTAATGACCTCCTATTTTTTAAAATTTTATTTATGCATAATGACAAAACATATTCTTTCATACATAACAACGAGTATTCACCTACAAATAGTTAAGTTAGACCCCTCCCCCACCTTATGTTAGGGCAGGGGTCCATGGCCCCCTCCCCCCACGACACCTAGATTGATCCCATGTATAAGGAATAAAATGCATAGACTTGGAATTATGAGTCACCAGACAATATTTCTATTCTATTGGAACATCCAGCTTCTAAGAAATGCTCCCCAGGAATTCAAACTTGAGTCTCTCCTCTACGCTACCTCACTAGTTTGGAGGAATTCTTGCACCTGAATGACACAATTAAAAAATTTAGCAGGCATTTTATTGGATACAACTAAGATTACATGCATACTCGTGAGACTAGATGTATTACCTGACTTGGGTCCTTTAGTGAGTACATAGTTCCGGTCCTCATGCGCTTCTTGCAGATGAGGATCCCAAGTCAACCTTCTTCTTGAGAAAGCACCTTAATGTAACATAGTAGAAATTTTTCTTGATGAAGCTGGAAGGATTAGGTTTCAATGTTCAGATGATATTCGGAAGTTTGTTACCTTAAAATCATCTTTGTCGGCAGTATCATCACAAATATAGATTGCTAGGACCCAAGAGTTGTCCGACCTATATTTGTCCATGACTTACTAGAGACGACACTTGACTGCATCTCCCTTGCTGTGTTTGCCTTTGAGCGAACCTAAACATATTGAATACATATATGTATACAAGTAATTAATACATTTAAACCTGATTAAATCATCGAAGAAATTGCATTTAGGAATGTGGTAACATGAATCAAAGATCTAGGGGATTTTAACTATTACCAACAAATCTAGAATATCCAGGCCATGGCTCCCTACGTAATGCACTTGGTCGGGTGGTATGAACTCTTTCACATGAACATAAATATGAAAGCATACCGACTCAATTACTAGACATGCATAGAACCCCAAATAAAAATGTTATTAACTCGTCAGTATGCTAATACCTTATCACGGTCCCTTTCGGTGATGACTGAAGTGAAGTACACAAACACAGTATCTCTAAAAGCATCACGTATCTGGAAATTTCAAATTTAGGATAATGAAGATTTAGACATGTTAACTATCATGTAAGCATTGGTCAAGCTTAGTAGGATTACCTCGTCGGACATGAATGCCTTTTTAGGCTTCTTCACAATCGAAGTCAGAGAATCGTGTTTAACGCTCTCCTAATTATTGCTTATTGTTACGGACTCTGCTTGTCTTTAATGATGTCCTAATTTTTGTAAATTTTGTATGTGCAGACTAATGAAACATATCCCTTCCTAATTAGGGCCCCTCCGGGCACCTTATATTAGACCAGGGGCATTGGCCCGCTCCCCTCATGACTCCTACATCAGTCCCATGTCTAAGGACTTCAAATGCCTATACTTGGACTTCTGAGTCATCCGACAATATTTTTATTTTACTAGAACATCCAGCTTCTGAGCACAGCTTCGAAGAAATTCAAACTGGAGCCTCTTCTCTACACAAGTTCACTAGCCATTGGAGGACTTCTTTTAGCTTAATGATGTTGGGGAACGTAGTAATTTCAAAAAAAATTCCTACGATCACGCAAGACCATGGTGATGGCATAGCAACAAGAGGGGAGAGTGTCCGTCCACGTACCCTCGTAGACCGAAAGCGGAAGCGTTATAACAACGCGGTTGATGTAGTCGTACGTCTTCACGATCCGACCGATCCAAGAACCGAACGTACGGCACCTCCGAGTTCTGCACACGTTCAGCTCGATGACGATCCCGGACTCGATCCAGCAAAGTGTCGGGATGAGTTCCACAAGACGACGGCGTGGTGACGATGATGATGCTCCACCGACGCAGGGCTTCGCCTAAGCTCCGCGACGATATGACTTCTCCGCGCAGGCTTCGCCTAAGCTCCGCGACGATATGACCGAAGTGGAATATGGTGGAGGGGGCACCGCACACGGCTAAGGAACGATTCAGTAGATCAACTTGTGTGTTATGGGGTGCCCCCGCCTCGTATATAAAGGAGCCAAGGGGAGGTGGCGGCCCAAGGGGAGGCGCACTAGGAGTCCTACTCCTCCGGAGTAGGATTCCCCTCCAATCCTAGTTGGATTAGGATTCCGGAGGGAAAGAGAGAGAGGGGGCGGCCCACCTTTCCTAGTCCTAATAGGACTAGGGAAGGGGGGCGCGCCACCTAGGGCTGCCCTTCTCCTTTCCTCCAAGGCCCACTATGGGCCCATGTAGTTCCGGGGTTCCGTAACCTCCGGTACTCCGATAAATTCCCGATTTCACTCGGAACCTTTCCGATGTCCAAATGTAGGCTTCCAATATATCAATCTTTATGTCTCGACCATTTAGAGACTCCTCGTCATGTCCGTGATCACATCCGGGACTCCGAACAACCTTCGGTGCATCAATACTTATAAACTCCTAATGAACTGTCATCGAAACGTTAAGCGTGCGGACCCTACGGGTTCGAGAACTATGTAGACATGACCTAGAACTATTCTCGATCAATAACCAATAGCGGAACCTGGATGCCCATATTGGTTCCTACATATTCTACGAAGATCTTTTATCGGTCAAACCGCATAACGACATACGTTGTTCCCTTTGTCATCGGTATGTTACTTACCCGAGATTCGATCGTCGGTATCCAATACCTAGTTCAATCTCGTTACCGGTAAGTCTCTTTACTCGTTCGTAATACATCATCTCACAACTAACTCATTAGTTGTAATGCTTGCAAGGCTTAAGTGATGTGTATTACCGAGAAGGCCTAGAGATACCTCTCCGACAATCGGAGTGACAAAACCTAATCTCAAATACGCCAACCCAACAAGTACCTTTGGAGACACCTGTAGTACTCCTTTATAATCACCCGATTCGTTGTGACGTTTGGTAGTACCAAAGTGTTCCTCCGTAAACGGAGTTGCATAATCTCATAGTTATAGGAACATGTATGGGTCATGAAGAAAGCATTAACATACTAAACGATCAAGTGTTAAGCTAACGGAATGGGTCATGTCAATCAGATCATTCAACTAATGATGTGACCTTGTTAATCAAATAACAACTCCTTGTTCATGGTTAGGAAACATAACCATCTTTGATTAACAAGCTAGTCAAGTAGAGGCATACTAGTGACATACTGTTTGTCTATATATTCACACATGTATTATGTTTCCGGTTAATACAATTCTAGCATGAATAATAAACATTTATCATGATATAAGGAAATAAATAATAACTTTATTATTGCCTCTAGGGCATATTTCCTTCAGTCTCCCACTTGCACTAGAGTCAATAATCTAGTTCACATCATCATGTGATTCAACACTAATATTCACATCTCGTATGTGATTAACACCCATAGTTCACATCGTCATGTGACCAACACCCAAAGGGTTTACTAGAGTCAATAATCTAGTTCACATCTCTATGTGATTAACACCCAAAGAGTACTAAGGTATGATCATGTTTTGCTCGTGAGAGAAGCTTAGTCAACGGTCTCATCACATTTAGAGCCGTATCTATTTTGCAAATATTCTATGTCTACAATGCTCGCACGGAGCTACTCTAGCTAATTGCTCCTCTTTCAATATGTATCCAGATTGAGACTTAGAGTCATCTGGATTAGTGTAAAATGCTTGCATCGATGTAACTCTTTACGACGGGCCTTTTATCACCTCCATAATCGAGAAATATTTCCTTAGTCCTCACTAAGGATGTTCTTGACCAATGTCCAATGATCTACTCCTAGATCACCATTGTACTCCTTGCCAAATTCAGAGCAAGGTATACAATAGGTCCGGTACATAGCATAGCATACTTTATAGAACCTATGATCGAGGCATAGGAATGACTTTCATTCTCTTTTCTATTTTCTGCCGTGGTTGGGATTTGAGTCTTACTCAATTTCACACCTTTGCAACACGAGCAAGAACTTTTCTTTGACTGCTCCATTTTGAACTACTTCAAAATCTTGACAAGGTATATATTTATTGAAAAACTTATCAAGCGTCTTGATCTATCTCAATAGATCTTGATGCTCAATATGTAAGCAGCTTCACCGAGGTCCTTCTTTGAAAAACTCCTTTCAAACACTCCTTTATGCTTTGCGAGAATAATTCTACATCATTTCCGATCAACAATATGTCATTCACATATACTTATCGAAATGTTGTAGTGCTCCCACTCACTTTCTTGTAAATACAGGCCTTTCCAAAAGTCTCAGATAAAATCATATGCTTTGATCAACACATCAAAGCGTATATTCCAACTCCGAGATGCTTGCACCAGTCCATTGATGGATCGCTGGAGCTTGCACATTTTGTTAGCTCCTTTAGGATTGACAAAAAACTTCTGGTTGCATCATATACAACTCTTCTTTAATAAATCCATTAAAGAATGTAGTTTTGACATCCATTTGCCAAATTTCATAATCATAAAATGCGGCAATTGCTAACATGATTCGGACAGACTTAAGCATCGCTACGGGTGAGAAAGTCTCATCGTAGTCAACCCCTTGAACTTGTCGAAAACCTTTCGCAACAAGTCGAGCTTTGTAGACAGTTATATTACCATCAGCGTCAGTCTTCTTCTTAAAGATCCATTTATTTTCAATGGCTTGCCGATCATCGGGCAAGTCAACCAAAGTCCATACTTTGTTCTCATACATGGATCCCATCTCAGATTTCATGGCTTCCACCATTTTGCGAATCTGGGCTCACCATCGCTTCTTCATAGTTTGTAGGTTCGTCATGGTCAAGTAACATGACTTCCGAATAGGATTACCGTACCACTCGGTGCGTATTTTACTCTGGTTGACCTCGAGGTTCAAGAGTAACTTGATCTCAAGCTTCATGATCATCATCATTAGTTTCTTCACTAATTGGTGTAGTTGTCACAGAACCATTTCTTGTGATGAACTACTTTCCAATAAGGGAGCAGATCTGATTATCTCATCAAGTTCTACTTTCCTCCCACTCACTTCTTTCGAGAGAAACTTCTTCTCTAGAAAGGATCCGAATTTAGCAACGAAAATCTTGCCTTCAGATCTGTGATAGAAGGTGTACCCATGATCTCCTTTGGGTATTCTATGAAGACGCACTTTTCCGATTTGGGTTCGAGCTTATCGGTGAAAACTTTTCACATAAGCATCACAATTCCAAACTTTAAGAAACGACGACTTAGGTCTCTTGTTAAACCATAGTTCATACGGTGTCGTCTCAACGGATTTAGATGGTGCCCTATTAAACGTGAATGCAGTGTCTCTAATGCATAACCCCAAAACGATAGTGGTAAACGATAAGAGACATCATAGATCGCACCATATCAAATAAAGTGCGGTTATGACGTTCGGACACACCATTACGTTATGGTGTTCCATGTGGCGTGAGCTGTGAAACTATTCCACATTGTTTTAATCAAGGCCAAACTCGCAACTCAAATATTTTTCCTCTGCGATCATATCGTAGAAACTTTTATTTTCTTGTTACGATGATTCTTCACTTCACTCTGAAATTCTTTGAACTTTTCAAATGTTTCAGTGCTTGTGTTTCATCAAGTAGATATACCCATATCTGCTCAAATCATCTTTGTGAAGGTCGAAAATAACGATACTTGCCACGAGCATCAACACTCATTGGATCGCATACATCGGTATGTATTATTCCCAATAAGTCAAGAGCTTGTTCCATTGTTCCGGAGAACGGAGTTTTAGTCATCTTGCCCAAAAGGCACGGTTCGTAAGCATCAAATGATTCATAATCAAGTGATTCCAAAAACCCATCAGCATGGAGTTTCTTCATGCGCTTTACACCGATATGACCCAAACGGCAGTGCCACAAATAAGTTGCACTATCATTATTAACTTTGCATCTTTTGGCATCAATATTATGAATATGTGTATCACTACGATCGAGATCCAACAAACTATTTTTATTGGGTGTATGACCATTGAAGGTTTTATTCATGTAAACAGAACAACAATTATTCTTTAACTTACATGAATAACCGTATTGCAATAAACATGATCAAATCATATTCATGCTCAACGCAAACGCCAAATAACATTTATTTAGGTTCAACACTAATCTCGATAGTATAGGGAGTGTGCGATGATGATCATATCAATCTTGGAACTACTTCCAACACTCATCGTTACTTCCCCTTCAACTAGTTTCTGTTTATTCTGTAACTCCCATTTCGAGTTACTAATCTTAGCAACCGAACAAGTATCAAATACTCAGGGGCTACTATAAAGACTAGTAAAGCACACATCAATAACCTGTATATCAAATATACCCTTGTTCACTTTGCCATCCTTCTTATCCACCAAATATTTGGGGTATTTCCGTTTCAAAGACCATTTCCTATGCAGTGTAAGTACTCGGTCCTCGTGCTTAGGTCTAGACTTGGGCTTCTTCACTCGAGCAACAACTTGCTTGCTGTTCCTTTTGAAGTTCCTTCTTCCCTTTGCCATTTTCCTTGAGACTAGTGGTCTTGTCAACCATCAACACTTGATGTTTTTCTTGATTTCTACCTTCGCCGATTTTAGCATCGCGAAGAGCTCGAGAATCTTTTTCGTCATCCCTTGCATACTATAGTTCATCACGAAGTTCTACTAACTTAGTGATGGTGACTAGAGAATTCTGTCAATCACTATCTTATCTGGAAGATTAACTCCCACTTGATTCAAGCGATTGAAGTACTCGCACAATCTGAGCACATGCTCACTAGTTGAGCGATTCTCCTCCATCTTTTAGCTATAGAACTTGTTGGAGACTTCATATCTCTCAACTCGGTATTTGCTTGAAATATTAACTTCAATTCTGGAACATCTCATATGGTCCATGACGTTCAAAACGTCTTTGAAGTCCCGATTCTAAGCCGTTAAGCATGGTGCACTAAACTATCAAGTAGTCATCATATTGAGCTAGCCAAACGCTCATAACGCCTCAGATCGCTCATATTGAGCTAGCCAAACGTTCATAACGTGCGCATCTGCTCCTGCAATAGGTCTGTCACCTAGCGGTGCATTAAGGACATAATTCTTCAGCGCAGCAATGAGGATAAACCTCGGATCACGGATCCAATCCGCATCATTGCTACTAACATCTTTCAATATAATTTTCTCTAGGAACACATATAAAAACATAGGGAAGCAACAACGCGAGCTATTGATCTACAACATAATTTGCAAAATACTACCAGGGACTAAGGTCATGATAAATTAAAGTTCAATTAATCATATTACTTAAGAACTCCCACTTAGATAGACATCTCTCTAGTCATCTAAGTGATTACGTGATCCAAATCAACTAAACCATGTCCGATCATCACGTGAGATGGAGTAGTTTCAATGGTGAACATCACTATGTTGATCATATCTACTATATGATTCACGTTCGACCTTCGGTCTCCGTGTTCGAGGCCATATCTGTTATATGCTAGGCTCGTCAAGTTTAACTGAGTATTCGCGCGTGCAACTGTTTTGCACCGTTGTATTTGAACGTAGAGCCTATCACACCCGATCATCACGTGGTGTCTCAAAGACGAAGAACTTTCAAGCGGTGCATACTCGGGAGAACACTTCTTGATAATTTTAGTGAGAGATCATCTTATAATGCTACCGTCAATCAAAGCAAGATAAGATGCATAAAGGATAAACATCACATGCAATCAATATAAGTGATATGATATGGTCATCATCATCTTGTGCTTGTGATCTCCATCTCCAAGCACCGCCATGATCACCATCGTCACCGCGCGACACCTTGATCTCCATCGTAGCATCGTTGTCGTCTCGCCAACTATTGCTTCTACGACTATCGCTACCGCTTAGTGATAAAGTAAAGCAATTACATGGCGTTGCATTTCATACAATAAAGCGACAACCATATGGCTCCTGCCGATTCACCGATAACTCGGTTACAAAACATGATCATCTCATACAATAAAATATAGCATCACGTCTTGACCACATCACATCACAACATGCCCTGCAAAAACAAGTTAGACGTCCTCTACTTTGTTGTTGCAAGTTTTACGTGGCTGCTACGGGCTGAGCAAGAACCGTTCTTACCTACGCATCAAAACCACAACGATAGTTTGTCAAGTTGGTGCTGTTTTAACCTTCGCAAGGACCGGGCGAGCCACACTCGGTTCAACTAAAGTGAGAGAGCAGACACCCGCCGGTCACCTTTAAGCAACTAGTGCTCGCAGCGGTGAAACCAGTCTCGCGTAAGCGTCGCGTAATGTCGGTCCGGGCCGCTTCATCCGACAATACCGCCAACCAAAGTATGACATGCTGGTAAGCAGTATGACTTATATCGCCCACAACTCACTTGTGTTCTACTCGTGCATATGACATCAACGCATAAAACCAGGCTCGGATGCCACTGTTGGGGAACGTAGTAATTTCAAAAAATTTCCTACGATCACGCAAGACCATGGTGATGGCATAGCAACGAGAGGGGAGAGTGTCCGTCCACGTACCCTCGTAGACCGAAAGCGGAAGCGTTATAACAACGCGGTTGATGTAGTCGTACGTCTTCACGATCCGACCGATCCAAGCACCGAACGTACGGCACCTCCGAGTTCTGCACACGTTCAGCTCGATGACGATCCCGGACTCGATCCAGCAAAGTGTCGGGATGAGTTCCACAAGACGACGGCGTGGTGACGATGATGATGCTCCACCGACGCAGGGCTTCGCCTAAGCTCCGCGACGATATGACTTCTCCGGCGCAGGGCTTCGCCTAAGCTCCGCGACGATATGACCGAAGTGGAATATGGTGGAGGGGGGCACCGCACACGGCTAAGGAACGATCCGTAGATCAACTTGTGTGTTATGGGGTGCCCCCTGCCCCGTATATAAAGGAGCCAAGGGGGAGGTGGCCGGCCCAAGGGGGAGGCGCACCAAGGGAGTCCTACTCCCTCCGGGAGTAGGATTCCCCCTCCAATCCTAGTTGGATTAGGATTCGGAGGGAAAGAGAGAGAGGGGGCGGCCCACCTTTCCTAGTCCTAATAGGACTAGGGAAGGGGGGCGCGCCACCTAGGGCTGCCCTTCTCCTTTCCTCCAAGGCCCACTATGGGCCCATGTAGTTCCGGGGGTTCCGTAACCTCCGGTACTCCGATAAATTCGATTTCACTCGGAACCTTCCGATGTCCAAATGTAGGCTTCAATATATCAATCTTTATGTCTCGACCATTTAGAGACTCCTCGTCATGTCCGTGATCACATCCGGACTCGAACAACCTTCGTGCATCAATACTTATAAACTCATAATGAATCATCATCGAAGCGTTAGCGTGCGGACCCTACGGGTTCGAGAACTATGTAGACATGACCTAGAACTATTCTCGGTCAATAACCAATAGCGGAACCTGGATGCCCATATTGGTTCCTACATATTCTACGAAGATCTTTTATCGGTCAAACCGCATAACGACATACGTTGTTCCCTTTGTCATCGGTATGTTACTTACCCGAGATTCGATCGTCGGTATCCAATACCTAGTTCAATCTCGTTACCGGTAAGTCTCTTTACTCGTTCCGTAATACATCATCTCACAACTAACTCATTAGTTGTAATGCTTGCAAGGCTTAAGTGATGTGTATTACCGAGAAGGCCTAGAGATACCTCTCCGACAATCGGAGTGACAAAACCTAATCTCGAAATACGCCAACCCAACAAGTACCTTTGGAGACACCTGTAGTACTCCTTTATAATCACCCAGTTACGTTGTGACGTTTGGTAGTACCCAAAGTGTTCCTCCGGTAAACGGGAGTTGCATAATCTCATAGTTATAGGAACATGTATGGGTCATGAAGAAAGCATTAACATACTAAATGATCAAGTGTTAAGCTAACGGAATGGGTCATGTCAATCAGATCATTCAACTAATGATGTGACCTTGTTAATCAAATAACAACTCCTTGTTCATGGTTAGGAAACATAACCATCTTTGATTAACAAGCTAGTCAAGTAGAGGCATACTAGTGACATACTGTTTGTCTATATATTCACACATGTATTATGTTTCCGGTTAATACAATTCTAGCATGAATAATAAACATTTATCATGATATAAGGAAATAAATAATAACTTTATTATTGCCTCTAGGGCATATTTCCTTCAAATGACACAATTAAAATTACTAGAAATCTCTTTTATTGGATGGAACTAAGAAGATTACATGCATACTCATGAGACTTGATGCATTGTCTGACTTGGTTCCTTTAGTGAGTATATAGTTCTACTCATGTGCTTCTTATAAACAAGGATCCCAAATCAACCTTCTTTTCCAGAAAGCACCTTAATGCAACATAGTATAATTTTTTCTATGTGAAGCTTTACAACGATTAGTTTTCAATGTTTAGATGACAATCAAATGTTTGTTACCTTTAAAGCATCTTCATCGATTGTATCATCACAAATATGGATTGCTAAGTCCAGAGAGTTGTCCGAGCTATATTTGTTGATGACTTGCTAGATGAATACTTAATTGCTTGTCCATTGTTGATGTTCGCCTTTGGACGAACCTAAACCTATAGAATTCATGCATGTTTACATGTAATTAATATATATATAGCCAATTAAATCTTTAAAGAAATTACAGGAAGTACTCAACATTTAGGGCTAGGGTAACACAAAACCACAAGTCTAGGGGATTTTAACTAATACTGACAAGTCTAGGATGTCCTACCCCTGGCTCCCTGCGCAGTGCGGTTGGTTGAGTTGGATGAACTCTTTCACATGAACATGAATAGCAAAGCAGCATATAACCTTAATCACTAGACATGTATAGAACCCCAAATAAAAAAGTTATAGACTCATTAGTATGTTAATATCTTATCACAACCTCTTTTTGTGAGACAGAAGTAGAGAAGACAACACAATATCTCTAACATCATCACACATCTGGAGATTTGAAATTGAGGATAATGTAGATTTAGACATGTTAACTATCATGTAAGTATTGGTCCATCTTAGTACGATTATCTCCTCAGACATGAAGGCTTTTTCATGATTTTTCACAATTGGCATCAAAGTGCCATTGTAGTGCAAAAGTAGCGCAATCGTCTTCAACACTCTCCTAATTTTTTTACTTAATGTTATGCACTTCGCTCGTCGTTAACGCTCTCCTAGTTTTTGTAAACTATAGAAAAACGGAAGATATCCCTTCCTAACTAACAACGAGTATTGACCTACAAATAATTAAGTTATGATAGGGGGCCTCCCCCTACCCACCTTATGTTAGAGAAGGGGGCATCGAGCCCTCCCGCCTCCCCTCATGACACCAGACTATATTTCCTATGTAGTTGTCTGTGAGGCCATGTACACTACAATCATCATTTGTATCCTATTATCACATATACATGATGTACTAATTGCACAACAAGCCACATAACATCTCAAAGAGTCTATCAAAGAGACCAAGGATGCTACTATGAATAACACAAGTTCTATTTTGGTGCACTACCGGAATGCTCGCAAGAAGGTAAAATTGAACCTCAGTATTCATTGTTATTGCCTCTTTACTATATTAAGAAATTCATCTCCCGTTTGGTATTTAATTTTTTGTAGGAGCAGAATTTGGTTATGAACACCATGGTGAGAAACGCGAAAGAATTTCCTGATCTCAAAGTGACCCATGACTAAAAGGTAAGTAGATTTAATTGGGCAAGAATCCTATTTAAATGCCCTAACCATATTCATTACATGTATGCATGTCCACAACAATGTATATACTGAACTTAAACTCTAGCAAACAACAAACAAGCCAAATAAGAAGAACCATATAAGAGGCTTACCTAACATTGATAGCGTCATCTACTCTACAAGTGAGCCAGTGGTGACCATCTTTGTCCCTAATTTGCAGAACTGTTTAGATAAGCAAGCTAGGGAAACATAATTACACTAGGACCTCATATCGTTTTGGTGGAAATACTTCAACAAGTTACCTACCACAACCCGTACCAGTAAAATAGTAGCCATGTCTAATCAGCATGTCTAGCTCAGAGCCCTCATCCTTTCATTCATGTTAAGCTTCTCTTCTAAATACATCAATGTTGCTTTGTTTATTCAAATTAATTTAGGAATGTATAGATGCCCCAAGTTCATATCGCAATTGTGACCTGCAAGGAGGCTATTAGCATGGCAGGGGAATAAGCCTAGATAGCCCGGAAGATAGTTTTGTAGCCATAATGCAATATATATTGCTTCACTCTAACTCACGTTCTCAACGTGGCATGTTGATTCATTTCTTAGCGGAGTTGTAAATTCAGAGTTGCGAGGTGGGGATGGGCTTGGTTACAAACTAAGTCGTTGTGAAGGATCTGTAATCAAACCATACAACCAAAAAAACTTTTACTTGCTTTTACATGTTTTTGGGGCAGGCGATGTTGATATGCTAGACTGTAGTATACATTTGGATAATCAAACCATACAACTCTTTTTTTAATTATGACATATTTCATGTTTGTGAACATTTCTGAGTTCATGAACATTTTTCAAATTCACGTATATTTTTTGTATTCGAACATTATCCAAATCCATGGATATTTTTTAGTTCCTACACAATTTTTTAAAACCGCGAAAGTTTTGCAAGTTCATGAACCCTATTTTAAAAATCTGTGAATATTTTTTGAATTCATGAACTTTGTTTAAAATCCATGAACATTTTTCAATTCATGAATATTGTTTTGATTCACGATATTTTTGAATATGCAAACTTTTTTCATTTCAGAAACTCTTTAAATTCATGAACATTTTCAAGTTCCCCGTTTGTTTTTGAATTGTGAACAGTTTTTTAATACACGGATTCTAAATGCATATCTTTGATATTTAAATGCACTCTGTTTCAACACTCTCCTTTTCTCTTTCCATATTTTATTTTTTATATTTTCTTAGACAAATCTAAAAATACATATTGCACAAATAAATAATGAAGATTTGAAAAAAAATGCTCGTCCTCTGTCAAACAAGTGTCTGTCTTGTGACAAAAATGTTTGTTTGGAGGAAATTGTGTTAGAAAAATGTTGATATCATTAAATAAATGGTTGTAACAAAAAATGTTTATGTTTTCAACAATTTTACATGACATTATAAAAATGTTACATGTAATTAAAAAATTAAAATGTATTAAAAAAATGTTCCTAATATATACGACAAATGTAAAATGCACATGAAAAAAGTAGACATCAAAACATATATTTGAAAAATTGTGAATCATGTACATGAGAAACGTAAAACATGTGTAAAAAAATCTTTCTAGCGTATACAAAAAAATGTGTATGAAAAAGCAGACATGAAAACTTGCCTTCTAAGAAAAAAACATTGTATTTACAAATGTTAATTATGTAATTAAAACTATAAACCATGTATAACAAATGTTCTTAATGTATACAAAAAATGTAACCGTCAAGAATGCATATTTCAAAAATTTGTTAAATCAAGTATTTCAAATGTTAAACATGTATAAATACACTGTTTCATATGTGTAAAAAATGTACAACTCGTATGAAAAAGTAGACATCAGAATACATATTTGAAAAATGTTAATAATGTATTAAAAATATTGAAATTTAGATACTTATTTTATGTATATAAAAATGTATTGTTTGTAAATAATAGATATGTACTGAAAACAATTATAAAAATATATTCCCGTTGTATATGAAATCTATTAAATCTGTATGCAGAAAAAGTAGACATGTGTTGAAAAGAGAAAAATAAAGGTGAAAACCACAAAAGGAACAAATAAAACCATAGAAAAAAAAAGGAAAAACCAAAGAAACCGATGCAAAACAGTGTAACTTAGTGAAAACGTATAAAAATAGAAAGAAACCGAGTAAAAACAAAGGAAATTGAAAAAACAGAATAAGGAATAGAAATAACAAAAAGAAGAACAGAAAACAGAAAAAAAAACTGATGCAAAATAGTGAAACACTATGAAAAAAATGAAAACAGAGAAAGAAACAAAAAACAAAGGGAAAAAAGACACGCACAAAAGAAAGAAAAACCAATAAAACCGGACAAGTCCATGTGCGTACAGGAAAGAAGAACAAAAAACCTACAATAATGAGCGAGCGAGTGACCGACGGAACAACAACCAAGCGAGAAAACACATTAATGGGCCGGCCCATAAATACGAACTCCAGAGCCGAGCCAGAGTTACATGTCGCATTCGGCGAGATATAGTCTGACGCGTAACTTGACCCAGGACGTGCCGGTCGTGAGGGATGCTTGCGTGTTGCTATAGCGATGCATATCTTCTTCCCTCATGCAAGCCACCATCTGTTGCCGGTTGACATGCCTGCTGCCCCCCGCCTTCTGACCGCCTTGCTGTCCAGCCTCCCCCTTGCCTCTGCCCGCCGTCATACTACGTACCGCCGCCCTGACCATCCCTATAACCCCCTTTTCGAATCCATACACCTCATGTTCTTCTCCAAGGAAGGCATGCAGCCCCCTCCGCCACCGCCAATCCCCATCGCACCCACACCAGTTAACCCTCTTCCTCTCCTTTATCTCCGTCTCTAAGGAGGCCCTGGCTTAGTCTCATCGAGGTTGACGCTCTTCACCGCCACTTGTCATGTCGCCCTGTCTTTGGCCTCGGTAGAATTGATTGATGCGAAAAAGAAAATCAAGCACACACGGAATAGCAAATTAGCAATTGCGAAATAAAAAGAACATCGTGGGTTAAAAGATATAACTCCAATGTTGTTTATTCATTCCTGGGAAGGATATAACTCCAATCCACAGTTACATACGACTATATGACTTTCACTTATGATTCTTATGACATGGGCGCTCATTTGTGAAGCAAGCAAAACGAGAAGCTATGCATAGATGCATCATGCACGTTGACAATCAGCAGCGGCGGGGAATTAGCCCAACCTTTCCTCCGAGCACGTCATAGACCACCTCCGTCATCCCCTGCGCCAAGGTCCCGATCACCGCAACCACTGGCTCCAGGGTGCGCGCCGCGGCGAACGCGAGGCACCCCACGGAGAAGTGGTTCCCGGGATCCTTGAAGTACATGAAGTTCTCGATGTCAAGGTCCATGGTCGCCCCGCCCTTGAAGCGGAGCGCGACGTCCGGCAGGATCAGGGCGCTCAGGCCGCTGAAGTCGTAACACGTGTCGAGGTCACCCAACGGCGGCGCGGCGCGGTACCGGTACTGCCTCATCCACCCCTTGAACTGCTCGCGAAGGAGCGCGTAGACGTCCGGCCTCAGGTAGGTGAACGTGGTGTGCAGCTCGAACACCGTGTCACCAACGAATTTGATGGGCGGGGTCTTCGAGTCCCGGCCGGCGATGGAGAAGCCGACGAGCTGGACGGAGTAGAGGTTAGGGTGGAGGGCCTTGCTCCGCAGGGTGGCGTAGGTCACGTTATGGCCGGCGAGCTCCGGCCGGGCGGCGCCGACGGAGAGGAAGCCGATGGAGTCGGCGTACGACGGCAGGCAGTAGGAGAAGGTCACCGTGGCCGGAGACGGAGCCACCCGGGACGCCAGCGAGTGCCTGTCCCGGCTGAGGTCCAGGATGCCGGACGAGCCGTCCCCCGACCTGGCGGCCATCTCCAGGCAAAAGAACCTGAGCTTGTCCACGGTGACCGACCGCGTGAGCGTGAGCGTGTCCGTCACGAAGGTGGCATTTTGCAGCCCGTTCTTCCAGTTGAGTGTGCGCGTGCAGCGGCGTCCCCTGCACTCGCTTACGTCGCAGTCCGGCGAGCCGCACGGGACGTGGGCAAGGGAGGTGGACTTGGACGGGTCGAAAGCACGGGGGCACGGCGCGCCACGGGCCCCGGCGCATGGCTTGCACTGGAGCAGCGTGGCTCCCGCGGAGGCGCTGCCCGTGTCGAATCCTACGTGGAACTTCTGCACCGGCGTACCGAAGCCGACGGCGACGTGGTACTCGGACGCGCCCGGCAAAGCCGCCAGTGGAGTGCCGGTCGAGGGGATCGTCACACCAGACTTCCCGAAGAGCGTGCTTAGGCGGAGGGCGTCGCGGTCGAAGGTGTCGCGGACCGAGGGTTTGCTTTGGTCCAAGCCGGCGCTGGAAGGAGTGCACGCGCTCCGCCGATGCATTACGGGCAGCGGCCCACCGTCGTCATCACCTGAAAAGTGTGGACAAGCTAATAATTAGCCAAAGAGCGGGGAGAATGACGAGACGACCGTGACCAACTCATTATTTCATTTGCATGCATGCAGGCACGTTCTGTTGCAGAGGTTAATTTGTGCGGAGTACTTCACCGGAATGGACGGGCGGGCAGCTCGGCGGAACCCTCGAATCGTGGGATGAACGGAGGACGACATGCCTTCCGCTGTGGGAGTAGCTGCTGGTGTGGTAAGAGCTGCCAAGCTGGGGAGCAAGAAGAAGCAGGCAGAAGAGCAGAGATGGAATGGCCGAAGACATTTTGCTGGTTAACTCGATCGCAGAAGCTTGCGTTATATATGTAGGCCTGGAGCATTGTTCTTGTTGTGCTCTCATATAAAAACTCGAGATTGCTTAGTGTTACGAAAATCTTACGTACTGGTTGATGTGGCAAGTATCTGATTGAGCAGTTATCAATCCACTAGAGACGTGGAGTTATTTGGTTGGTCGGAAGTCCAGCCTTGTGCATAGTCAGGTAGTCTTTCTTTCTTATATTCTCATCCGTCATGCCCAAAGGTTTCAGCACAAGGTTTTAACGCCTGTGAGCGATTGCCATGGAGTTCCAGCTGGGGAGGTTTTAGTTGTTGTTTAGCTGCCGCACTAAGACTGCCAACGTCTGTGTCAGTTTCTTCATTCTAAGTGGCCAAAAAAAAATGCATTTTCATGTACACTCTCTTTTTTGCGGGTGCATTTTCATGTACAGTAACAGCTCCACACACCTAAGACAGGTTAGCTCAGACGTTTCATCAGCCTAGTTTTATACAAAGATAATCGCAAATGGTTCTCTCGCGCAATTGTTTGTTAGTGTTTAGTGACATACTAGCAAAAATGCCCGTGCATTGCAACGGGAGAAAATTTAACTTTCCTAGCATAGACTAAACATAAACCATTATTTAATTTATGATCCACGACAATTATTCCCAAGATGAAAAAGAATTATGCTTTCAATCATACTGCCTTTGCAAAATGATCACGGTTCAGTTTGCGGCTTCATAGTTTCATTCTCACCTCCATGCCACAATCAAATGAGAAGAAGAAAAATTGTTCCGGAATAGGCCCATCTTGGCCGACGTAGGGGAGAAATAGAAACATATTATTTTTCGCTGCTCCACAATTGAATCGAAGAAACAAAAAGTGTGGAGCAGCGTAGCTCGGCCCACACGCTGGAGAAACATAAAAGGTGTGTGGTACATTGGTAGATACATAACAGCCGAAACTATAATTGGACGGAATAATCCTTCCTTCCTTTAATATTAGTATATAATAATTAGTATATATAGAAAAGTGAATAGGGCAACAAAGTGACCGGAATTTTACATCGGGGCAAGATTTCAATGACCTCATCGAGGCGATGACGGAGTTTGCAACATCTGATTGATGACCATGGATGGCATGGATCATGTTGTGTGCAGCCAACAACAACAATAAAACCATCAACAAAATCTAGGAGGATCTCGATGGCTATTGTTATGAGTAACTAGAATTTTTCTTACAAAGCATGATGATTATTTTTTGAATGGATGAACATTTTTTGCAACGTGCATGTTTTCAGTAGGCACACATTTTTAAAATGGGTGAACATTGTTTTAAATTAATGAACATTTTTTGTTTGACGAACATTTTTTTAATGCATGCAGATTTTGAATTAGCGAACATTTTTTGAATTGATGAACTTTTTTGAAATAAACAATTATTTTTTATTTCTGTGAAAATTGTTTTAAAAAATCATGAGCATGTTTTGAATTCGTAGAATTTTTGTTAAATTCATAAACATTTTTCTACTTCTGAAACATTTTTCAAATTCACATTTTTTAAAATTTGGAACTTTTCTGAAATCCCAAATTATTTAAAGAAGAAAAAAAATAAGAAAGCTATGGCGTCCCTCCCCGCTCATGGGCCAGCCTAATAGGACTCATGGTTTCCAAACATTTTTCAATATTCACATTTTCTTTTGAAATTTGGAACTTTCTGAAACCCAAATATTTTAAATACTCCCTCCGTTTCTTTTTACTCCGCATATAAGATTTGGTCAAAGTCAAACTACATAAAGTTTGACCAAATTTATATAAAAAAATATGAACATCTACAATACGAAAACTATATAGTATGAACATACCTTTCATGGTGCATCTGATAATATTGATTTCATATTGTGAATATTTATATTTTTTAATATAAAGTTAGTCAAACTCTACAAAACTTGAATTTTACCAAACCTTATATGCGGACTAAAAAAAAAACGGAGGGAGTAAGTAAAAATAGGAAAAAAAATAGAAATAAAAAACCGAAATAAGAAAAAGGGGGTCCCGCCCCGCTAATGGGCCGGCCCAATAGGGCGCGCGTTAGAGGAGCATATAATTGGTAATATTCCTCTGTCTTTCCACACAACATTGAGGCTAGGTGGGCTGGTTGTTTCATTGCGGCTGATCATTAGTGGGTGGGGTTTGAGTTCGGGCAGAAGCAAATTTTTTTATTTTTTAACTGTAAAACAGTGATGGACGAAAAAACATAGTAAAACGTAGCAAAAACATCTGATGGACCAAAAATAGTGGAGAAACAATCCGTCATTTAATATTAGCTATAGACATAGATATAGATATAGATATAGATATAGAATAGATATAGATATAGATTTGACCGGCGGCTTTCAACAAACAGTCCGTGATACACATCCCACGCCATTTTTTTTTAGAGTTTTCTACTTTATGAAAGTGAGAACTGAGCGTAGCTCGGTTGACAAGGCATGGGAGTTCGCAGGCAGCCCACCACGGTTCAAGTCTCGGCTTGAGCGTTTGGTGCTCACAGAGTTTTCTTCTATAAAAAAATGCCAACAGGCTAGTCTAGCCCGGGTTGGTCTCGTTTTTTTACATTATGAAAGTAAATATACGGGTTTTACTTCAAATTATCTACAAAGAGAACACCAAGTTGATTCCAAGTACACTCTCCCTTATGGAACAACAAAATGTGTCGACCACCACCAAACCAAAGTCACCATGTGTCATCACCCGCACTTTCAATAGATAAGTAATAGTTGTCAGCCAGATTGTCACGCAATGACAACCGCTCACATGCATCTATAGCCTTGATTTAGATCTAACATCCCAAAAAACCATCAATTTTTGGGTTGTTAAATAGAATTTTTAGTAAAATAAATGATGTTGCATTTTTTTACTTGATTGGATTTTCTGAAACTTTTAAGGACTTACTTAAATTGTTGTCAACCTTGTTCTTAAAGATGATTAACATGATTATCTAAAACTCTGATTGTTGGTTGGGAAAAGGTTACAGAAGCTCAAAATGCTTCCTTGCATAGTTATAGTTATTTAAAATATTTTTCCCACCATGTTCACTTATTTAAAGTTAATATAACTTTCCCAAACATGGAGGATTGACATTTTATTAGGATCTCATTTGACTCCTAAAGTATTTATTTGGATCTTAAAAATACTATGAGCCATTAATAAGACATATAAAATCATTTTAGAGAATTATTAATAGTCCGTTATTGTGATTTTGAAAATTAGTCCAATTTCCAAAACTAAGTTTGGGTGGCAACTATTTTTCCTAGAGACAAAAGAAGTAATTTAATTTATTAGATTTTTCTTCGCGCCTTAGGAAAAGATTGGACAATTATATAATTATTTTCCTGTGATTATTTTTTGAAGATATTTTTTCTATGATATTAGTAATATGAAAAATCTTTCAAATTTTCAGAAAACCCTAATCAAGCCCAAACCCTCCATCTAGCCCAAGTCTTCTCCCTCGTATCCCTCCATGAAATGGGCCAGGCCCATTTCTTTCTCTTTTAATTTTTATTTTCTTCCCCCTTGTGCCTATTTCTTTCCCTAGCCCACCTATTTTTCCCGGCCTAAGCCCACGACAAAGAAGGTTGTCTTTCTCCTCGAGCATGTACAAGTGGAGAGCAGGCACATTTGGCTCGGTAATTCCCATGATATGCTTGTAATTCCTGTAAACATTGCCACAGATTAATAAAGTCTAGCCTACTGTGCTAAAAAAATGTACAAGTAGAGAGCGGCACAATCACACCTAATTAGCACTAGTTGTGAGTATATAGGGCCGGCCTAGCTGCCTTTTATTTTAAAAGAGTTAACTGGTGGACCTTCGGCCGTAGACCGTTGACCGGGCAACCAGCGACCATTGCCCTTGACCATGGAGAGTTGACCATTGACCTTTTAAAAAAGGATAAAAAATGTAGGGAAAAAATGGAAAAAGTTTAATAAATTTGAAAAAATCATGAAATTTGGAAAAAAATCACAAATTTGAGAAAATTTCACATGTAGAAAAGTTCATAATTTGAAAAATGTTTGCAAAGATGAAAAAACACAAATATGAGAAAAGTTCACAGATTTGGAAAAAAGTTGACAGAAATTTCGAAAAATAAAAACAAATTTGAAAGAGTTCATGGATTTTTGAAAAGTTCACAAATTTGATAAAAACGAAAAATAAAAAAGGGAATTGAAACCTAAAAAGAAAATGTAAAATAAAAAGAAATGATAAAGCTGGCAAAACCCATGCGGGGGAAAACTAGAAGAAAAAACATACAAAAAACCCGCCAGTACTATCATTGGAAATATTCCCAAAAAAACCGGTGGATGAAAAGACCTACATAGGCCGACCCATTACATACATAGTGCAGTAGTGGGCTGTGCGCCGGTTAGAAAATTGCACTATAACCGACGCTTAAGGTGCAAAATAGGAACTAGGGGAAGAATACTATCCTTGTGCAAAGGAGGATTATCCCCAAAGGTACCTTACTAAAAAAGAAGAGATCATCTACACTGGGAAGAATACCTCACCAGTTGTGATAAAATTGTACCAAGAAGATTACCAAAAAAATTGTCATTGTTCCTTAAACTGCATTACAAAGAACTTGCATGTGGCGGGCATATGGTGCTAACATTCCTAGGATGAAAGAGCCAATACATACTGTCTCAAGATGAAGTTCGCAACTTGTAGAACTTGCTTGCTCAAACTCTTCTGTTTCTAGTACCAAAGGTATACTCTGCTAGTGGGCTTGTACAATGCTAATCACGAGATATCTGCTAGTGATATCTTATGTATGGAAGAATTGTTCATACCAGCTTAAAACATAGACATTAAGTGAAACAAGCTTTGCTCAATAGCCAGAGTGTTGGTTTTTGCAATGGGTGCCAGGGTCTTGTGGAGAAGGAGAAGTTGATCACTTTCAACCATCCATTCTACACGTCATCTATGGACCAAGTGAAGGCCTTGGCCGAGGAGAGCGGGCTTTTCCACAACAAACACATGGGTGTCTTCGAATCAAGTTGGGATCCGCTGGGCGACAATGCAGACAGTGAAATAGTCTTTGATTGCATCGGCAGTGGGGCGAATGTTACCAAGTTCATAAGGGCGGTGATGGATTCACTGATGAAGGAGCACTTTGGCGAGGCCATTATTGATAATTTGTTCTTGGTTTATACCACAATGGTTGCCCGTCACCTCCAGAAAGTGAAGGCCAAGTATCCTATAATTGTCGTCTTCTTGAAGACCAATCACTATAGAAACAACTCTTAATCGTCAGGTTCAAATCAGGGTCACTTGAGTATTAATGAATATGGGGAACTGTTACATGCCACTTCTAATTGTTGGCATATTAATTAAAATTTTCCATTTATCATCATTGAATTTTATGCGAGCCACTACGTTGGAAACTGGTTTTCATTGTATTGCATCAGAATAAGCATGTGTAGCGGCACAAAAAGGAATTTTTTTTTTTGAGAAATCTCGCCGACTTTATTGATTCGAAATGATGTTCATAGGTACAAGATTTGGGTCATGAGGGACACCCAACCAAACATGTCTACCTATGTCTAAACTACAAGCAAATTTGGCGAGATTGTGAGCCTCGAAATTATGATTTCTACGCTCATGCACAAAACTGCAGGAAAAAAAACTAGAACTACGAGCTATTATTTCATGTATGATAGCTGCATGAGGACCCCTAGTCCCCAATTTGATGTCGTTGATGACCCCCTGGCAATCTGAGGCCACCGTGAGGCTCTGAATAGCGAGATCCTCGGCTAGTGATAGCGCTTCCCTGCAAGCATATGTTTCGAGAATCACTGGGTCCGTCGTACCGCGGTAGACAATCGCCGACGATCCAAGGTAGATGCCATCGCTGTTGCGACATACAGCTGCAGCCACCCCTCCTCGTCCGCCTCTCACTATGGCTGCATCCACATTCAACTTCATCATGCCCTGTGCTGGAGGTAGCCACAAGTTCGGTTGTGCTTGGATAACTCTTGGCGTATTGACCGTAGCCCGACTCACTGTAATTTGGTTTAGTTCAGCTATGAAGGTGTTCACGAACCCAATAGTTTGCTGCGGGCTTTGAAAAATCCCCTCATAAACAGCCTTCCTTCTCGCAAACCACATTGCCCATAATGTAACAGCCATATTAGTGAAGCTCGTGTGGTCTAACAATTTAGATAGCTCGAACAGCCACACCTTGGCGCTAGAATCTTGAAGCTCAGACATCTTAGAGACAAGTTCATCGTCGGCCAAAGCCCACACACACCTTGACATGGAGCATGATAGCAAAGCGTGCCTCCATGAGTCTTCAGCACCACATAATGGGCATGCATTCTGAGTAGCCATATTTCGGTGATGAAGTACATCCGTAGTAGGAAGCGAGTGACGAGCCAGCCTCCATAGGAAAACTTTAATCTTCGAGGGCACCGCAATTTTCCACAACTCAGTCCATGCTTTCTCATCTGCCATACTTGATGTTCCACTTCTACCTTCCAACTAGTCCTCCCGCTGGAGTTTGGTTTTTGATAGAAATCTGTACGCAGAGCTGACAGTGAAGTTTCCTTTTTTCTCTGGGAACCACGCCCAAAGGTCCTCGGTGTTGCGTGTACAAACAGGAATTTTCAAGATTGCATCCGCATCAAAATGAATAAACACCGAACGAACCAAAGTCTCATTCCACGTACCAGTAGCCGGTGACAGAAGCTCTGCCACCATAGTCGGCGGGTTTTGCACAAGGGACGTGATCGGCCTTGGTATGGTTTTTTTTGGAATCCAGTTATCTGTCCAAATGTTTGTGGTCTGACCATTACCAATCCGTCATATAACCCCTTGTTTCAGGACATCCCTCCCTTCGAGGATGGCGCGCCACACCTGGGATGGGCGAGAACCTAACTCAGCCTCCAAAATCGTACACGCTGGAAAATAGGCCGCCTTCAGAATTATGGCACTCAGGGTCGAGGGTTCATGCAAAATCCTCCAGGCTTGCCTTGCTAACAGCGCAAGATTGAACAATTCCATGTCACGAAACCCTAAACCACCCAAGTGTTTAGGTCTTGTCATTACGTCCCAGGACACCCAAGCTGGTTTACGTTCTCCTTGCTTGCAACCCCACCAGAACTTCCGGATAATGGATTTGATATGACCACATAAGCCCCTTGGCCGCTTGAAGCAAGACATGGAATAAACAGGGATAGACTGAGCTACAGATTTTATGAGGACTTCCTTGCCTCCTGCCGACAAACACTTGCTCATCCATCCCTTTACCTTGTCCCACACCCGGTCACTCAAAAATTTGAAAGTACCTCTTTTGGAATGTCCCACATCAGTGGGCATCCCCAAGTATCTGTCACTCAAAGACTCATTTGGTACCTGAAGGAAGCCCTTGACCGCAGTGCGTACTATCTCCAGTGTCCCCTTACTGAAAAATATCGATGATTTACTTCTATTGATTCTCTGTCCCGATGCCAAACAATAGGACTCCAATAGGTTTGATACCTCCTCTGCTCCATCAATACTCGCCCTAAAAAACAGCAAGCTATCATCCGCGAATAAAAGGTGGTTCACCGACGGTGCCGAAAGCGCCACCTTAATGCCGCTTAGCTGGGATGATTGTTGTGATTTTAAGAGGCACGAAAGGCCCTCTACTGCCAACAAGAAGAGATATGGAGAGATTGGATCTCCCTGTCGAATACCCCGTGTAGGTTTGAACTCCTCCGACCTTTTTCCATTAAACATCACTGAAAAGATACAGAACTCACCATGTTCATGACCACATTAATCCATGGCATAGCAAATCCCAGTTTCTCCATGATTGACCTGAGATAGCTCCATTCAACTTTGTCATATGCCTTCATCATATCAAGCTTAAGTGCACAGTAGCTGTTATTCTTCGATCTGTTTCGTTTCATAAAATGTAAGCATTCGTACGCCGAGATAATGTTATCTGTGATGAGCCGTCCCGGTACGAAAGCTGATTGTTCCTCCGAAATAATGTCCGGTAAGATGACCTTTAACCGATTTGCCAGTACTTTGGATGCAATTTTGTAAAAAACATTGCATAAGCTAATGGGGCGAAACTGAGACAACAGGGTAGGATTAGATACCTTGGATATTAGAACTAGCAATGTATCATTCAGACATTCTGGACTCTCTTCTCCCCTGACAATGCCAAGCACAACTCTTGTTACTGCATCGCCACAGATATCCCAATGTCTTTGGAAAAAGTGAGCCGGAAATCCATCAGGCCCCGGTGCCTTGGTCGGGAACATCTGGAACAAAGCCGTTTTCACCTCCTTCTCGACATATGGCGCCATTAGGATTTCGTTCATCGCATGCGTAACTTTGGCGGGGACATTCTGGAGCACTTCGTCTACCCCCTGTGTACCTTCTGACGTGTACAAATTCTTGTAGAACTCTAACGCTAGTTGTTGCATCTCCGTCATGTCCTCAGTCAGCTGCCCATCTGCTCGTTGTAGTGCCTTAATAAGATACTAATCAATAAAAGGAAAATTTTAATGGTTGTATGCATCTGTGTGATGGGCCTAAAGGTGAAGAACTGAGGATCTTTAATCGGTGAGCAATTTCCCAATAGATTGTTTCTTTGGTTAAACATTTCAAGATTCTTAATTTTTTGCGAAAAGAATCAGATCTGTTATAAAAGTTCACCAGAAGTACAAAGTATCTCAAACATAATAAGAATTACAACGAGATTCCGAGATAGCCGAATGACCACTATTGCCGCCAGAACGAGCCGTCGACGCTCATTGTCTCCACTCCCCAACCGGAGCCTGTTTGACCTTGTCGACGACTGTCGGGAAATCTTCGTGCACGTGACCCTAAGGACCGGTGCCCTGGAGCCGCAGTCCTTGTTGTTGAACCCTTGCATAGATCTGAAGCACCTGACACCAATCTCGTGGTTCCTATCTATTATACATAATTTTCATAGTTTGTTTGTTTTTTATATGTCTATTATTTCGTTGGGTTTTCAATACCTGTAGGTAAAAGCTGCTGGAATGTCAAAACTTGATGCAACATTTCCTCAAATCGTCGATGGTAAAATGGTAGACCTGCAATTGTCAGAAATGAAGGCTTTTATTGATTAGTATCAAGCCGATGTTTCTGACTTCTCCGGCAGAGATGCGTGAAGCCAAAAAAAAGTATACCCAAAATAAATACAAACAACAAACCCACCGGTAACAGAAAGCTCGCTATAACAGAAATAGAAAATAACTTCACATTAAGCAAAGCCTTAAGGATACCATGACATGAAGACCAGGCTGCCATGCATCTATATGTACAACGGGAAAATTGTTGTATTAATCTTACTAAACCTGAACCTGTTTGTTGTTTCTGAACTTTCTGAAAATAAAGCCAGAGGCACGCTGTATTCATGTTGCGGCTGAATAGGACTAGCTAGTGGTTATTTTTCCTTGTCAGTCATGTAATCGTTGGCCACGATCTCGTCCGTGGAATGGCACGGGTAAAATGGATCGAGGCCGTCTTGTTAGGATCAGATGGAATAAACGGAAAAAACAGAAAAGACACAAACTTTGCGCGTCGCAAAATCTCACTGTTCACTGCGTTTGCGTAGGTCTTTTTTCTCCTTCAGTTCGTCTCGTGTGTGTGTCCTCCTCGCGTAAGTGTGTTGATCCAGGGCTTGGTCCAACAAAAATAAGTCCCTAGCGGCCATCTTCTGCTAAGTACATCCCACCAACACCAGCTCGCAGTCATCCAGTCGCTGAAATATAAACCAAGTATCGGTCTCGTGGAATATAACTCATACTCCATGTATCTATATGCATACTCCATCTAACCATAAGCAAGTTGTATATCTATACTACTATTAAAAGAGCAAACATGAATTCTCCTAAAGACACACCATAAACTGTACGCAGGATTATCTGAGACGTTCGATCAATCTAACTAAAATACATCTAACAGTCCATATTAAATCAAGGGTCTGCCACGTAAATAAACGATCCAGATTAAATGTTCGCGCCGGAGCAGACTGCCCCGCCCTCGCGCATCCCTTCGTCCTCAATTAGGGGGATTATTATCCCGTAATTTTCTCTATGTCCGGTGCCCACAAAGGTTTGCCACTCCTCCTCTGTTATCCTAATCCCATAATTTTCTCGCAGGTGCAAGCGCGGATCGCCGCCGCCGCCCACCGCTCCTTTACTTCCCATGGGCCCGAGAAAACGTAGCCAAGCACCCGAAGCAACCGGAGCGGCGAGTGGCGGAGGAAGGGAGAGAGCGGCGGGGGAATGGGGTGATGGCATCGGTAGCTGGGGGGTGCAGACGATGCGGGCGTCGCACAGCCTGATCAGGCACGAGTAGTCCCGGCGCGAGGCATCCTGGAAGGACCCCGGGGGCCGAGTCATTTCCGCCACTACGTGCGCCGATGCCGCCCCGCGCCTCGGCGAGCTCCACGACCAGATCCTCGCCATCTGCGCCTCCTTCGCCGACCTTGCCGCGCAGCACTCCGCCCGCCCGCTCGCCGCTGGACTCCGCCAAAGGGCCGACCATGCGATGGCAGATTCAGGATTGCTCGGTGATGGATAAGATCAACCCGTGTGGTCAGCAGTATTGGTACGATTCCTATTCTACTTTCTTTGGGTGGTTAATTCCATGGCCACGTTACTAACCAGTAGATCGAAAAAATGAACTGGATAGAAATATGTTCTTGTGGAAGTCACGGGCATGAAAGTTTTGTTTCACTCATCCTCTTGTATTTGTAGGCCTATTTAGGAATCAATTTATACTGTAGGCCTAGATCCATCTTACTTCATAACAAATATTTTGATCGGTCGGTGGGATATGATTTTGTGAAATTACTTCCATATGAACAGTGAGAAATATCTTAATTCTCACTTATACTGCTCTCGACTCCCATTAGATTGCAGTATTTATCATTTTTGTTTTATTACACGAACCCCTTTTATTTGTTAAAGTTGGGCAAATCCATTGTTAGAGTCCTCATACGCCACTATATATTGTATTGAATTAGTTCGATGGAAATGATAATGTGATATTACAACTTATATTTGGGAGAAGGCGAGTGTGGCATGATGTATATCTCAGACTTAACATGATTTTTTAGTTTTTTTCCACCACCGAAACAATAACATATCTTCCTACACTTGGTGCTTCAGTTACCTGATTTAAGTTGTAACTATTTTAAGATGTTATTTAAGATGTTACCTGATATACAAGATTTTTCAGCTAGGTTGATAGTTGGTCTTTCTGTCCTCTGAGCTTATTGATTCATCTGATGGTGTTTTTTGGTCAGACAAGGTGGAGTTCATGCTTGCAATTGTACAGTGTATGGTTCCGTTCATATGTTTTGCTCTAATAGATTGATGAAAATACATGTCAAGCTATTTTATCACAAGATTCCTACACCGATGATTCAAATGAACCTAACATATTGGGAACCTTTTCATGGACTATCCTCATAATGGCTGTCAAATTCTTGCTTTCAGAGGTAGCACCTGAACTTAGGGATCCATTTTCCTGTATCACCAATGTATTTACTTATAATATTGTATTAACCTAATATACCTTCAAAACAGGATACTGAGACCATGTGCAAGAAGGAATCAACATTTGTAAGACACTAGCTATTTTTGGCATTCATATAACCTGTAGATAGACTGCATATGCTCCTGAAATGCTACTACATGCCTCTCCAAGGTCCAATAATTCCAAGGATGACTACAACTGCGAAGCCAACATTATTATCTAAATTACTACATTAGTTACGATGAACGGGACAGTCTGCAAGCTACAACTTTGCTAATTAATATTTTTTCCTTTATAGCATTTTTCTCTGAACCAAATTGACCATTCTTTTCTCAAGGGCAAAACTAACATAAATTAATTATTCTTTAGGTACCAATGCTGAAATATTTTTTGCAAGCCTCAAGCATGGTTTCTTTCTGATTGTGAGAATGAATTTTACAAAGAGGGTATTTGAGAAGGTAATCACATAACTATACATGTTTTCTAAGCATCTAAGAGGATTTCGTGTTCAGTTTCGTGCTGCAATTTTAGAGCTTGATTCTAGAAGTAAGGGTGCCCTCCTTTGATATACCTGGTTTGTGAAGAGGTGATCGTGTGGCTGAAGAATGATGTTAATGATTGGAAGTGCTCCAACCAGGAAGCATTCAGGTGGTGCCTGCGTTGGACACGGTGTTTTTTAGGATGAGACCATTCATGTGGAACTTTTCAGTGAGCAGAGTAAGAGCGAGGAAAACTATGGGTTGAATTTGTTGTGCTAAAAGGACCGACATAATGCAGGTACGTATTTGGCCCTGTTTTCTCTGAGCAGGAAGAGGACATTGCGATCTCATCCCGCTTCAGTGCGTATATACTCGACAGGTATCACATCGTTGTCTTCGATCGACTCATCTTGATGCTGTCCCTGCCCCTTCTGTCACCGATAATCTTCAGGATTGGTGGGGAGGTCTCGCCAGTTCATTCCCAAAGCTAAATAATGTGGTTTTGATTCTCTTGTGATGCTTGTGTGCTATAGCCTATGAAAGCAACGCAATGCTAGGGCGTTCAACAATGCTCAGCTTCAAGTCAACGAGGCAACATTCTGTGTTCTCATTCTTTCTGACCTAATTGCGTGAGGGAATAGGATGGCTGGATTATGTGAGTAGTCCATTTGTGATATGTGTTGGTGGTGGAGCGTGGATGTCGTCCCCCTTTGTGGTGCTCTTGTAACTTGTGTTCTCTCCTATAAAATTATGATACAAATTTGCATACTCTCCATAAAAATATACACAAACCAAAGAGAAATTATATCACTGCCCTTACACAATTTATTGCAGGTAGGTGGAATGAACTTCTTAAATAATTCCTGCATATAAGCAATTCACTATATTTTATTCATTTCACTTGATACACCATTTCATAATTTATATTAAAAAATTAGTTCAAGAATTTTTTTTGGATGAACTACGCTATGAAAAATGTGGTAGTATTTTTTACTGTTCAAGTATAATTAGTTTTTTATGTTTATAGAGAGACGTCCATGATTACGAGGTATTGGTACACATGCTGACATCACTTCCAGGGTTCAGTTCAGCAAGAAGACCAATTACACCTACAATGTCCATTCCTACCGCACCCTGGCTTGGCAAACAAGACTCAATGCAGCCAGCTGCTGATAAGGAGATGACATTGACCTCTCAACAACCAAGACAAAGAGACGCACAACAAGCCAAGAACAAGAAGATGAAGTAAGCGCTAAGCTTATTTTGTGTGTGAGTTGGTATATCATTTCCATCCTTCTAGATTTGTTGTAAGAGTATGGAGTTGAATACGATGATGATGTGCTCACCGGACAGGCACCCGTTTTGGCTATATACCATGACTATGTTTTCAAAATAGATTGAGACACCCCCTGCTTTTCTTTAGAGAGGAAGGGATCATTTTTATGCATTTATGCCGGTATTAGATATATTTATCAAAGTTTAAAGAGCCAATCTTCAAAAAACATCCTATTTTTGTGCGAATTTTTCTTAAGCATATACTTCCTCCGTCCCATAATATAAGAGTGTTTTTAACACTAGATTAGTGTGAAAAATGCTCTTATATTATGGGACAGAGGGAGTATTAGACAAAAGATATATCTGGGTTTCTCTCGGTTACTTCGGTTTTTGCTCTTGGTTCTTTTACCACAAAATTTGAACATAAAATTTGTAAGGTCTCTTGTGTTTGATTTAATGTATACATCAGCCGAGACATGCCTTGTGTGCATTTTACTCATTATACCAATGCTCATCATGTGTATGAAGGGAGACGTGCGTTGCACGTGCACACTTACTAGTATCTAAAAAGAGGCATGTCCATCAACTAACTAGAAGCTGTTGAGGCGGGATCAAAAAAGATTCCCTTCCACCAATGTTTGTCCAATTAATCCTCTACAAAATGAGACATGTGGCGGCAAGTGAGTTATGTTTCTTGGTGCAACATATTACAGAAAAGTTTGGTGCTATCCTCTCAAAGGGGTATGGTCCAACTATATATTCTGCTCTGAGAGCCACACCTTGGAATCGTTGTCCATATATGCACCACATAACCGAAGTATAGTCACATTTCAGTCGCATAAGGACCACACCCAGAAGTGCAAATCACCCGGTTTTCACTATCTATGAAAGTGTTTTGACACCAAAGTTTACTGCAAAGCGGTTCTTCCCATGTATGACCTGTCGTGGTTTTGTCACGGCAGATGTCCTCGTGAAAGGACTTAGTCGTGGAGCCATCGCTACGGGTTAACTTGAAGGGGTTAAAGCGGACGCAAAGGCACGAGAGTTTATACTAGTTCGGCCCCTTCGATGAAGGTAAAAGCCTACGTCTAGTTGGTGGGATTGATGTGGTTTCGATGACTAGGGAGCAAATAAGCTTCGCCTAGGCCTCGAGTTGTTGTTGTCTGTCTTGAACCGCCACCGGGTCGTCCCTTTATATACACAGGTTGACGCCTGGCCGGTCTACAGAGTCCCGAGCCGACCTATACAAAGTGTCCGGCTCGGTCTCTCTCCTTTCTAACTTATATTACAAGTTTACATAATCATGGCGGTTTACCACTACGGGCCCTAATCCGCCTTTGGGCCGTGGGCTTCAAGCTTTACTAGTTGAACGCCATCTTCAAGACCTTCATGGGCTTCAAAGATCTAAGGTGAACTGGCCCTCCCGGCCGGTTTATACTTAGTAGCTATATCCTCAACATTAGGCCCCGGATTGATTTGAATTTATTCATGTCAATCTTCAACACTAAAAATATCTTGTAAACATCCTCTTGTATTTTCGTAAACCGCCATATTGACTTCTCCTGTGAATTTTTGTAAACTGCCGTGACGTCATCTTCGGAGCACCGCAACGGTCCGTCATGACATCATCTCGCATAAAAGGATTAAAAGATTCCTTCTCATTAATGATTATCTCAAAATCGAGGCGACAGCGCCCACTCGGCCGCTTCGGACGCCTTGATTCTCGCGCCTGCCATTTACTCTTTCCCTTATAAATAGAGGCCGAGGACCCCCTATTTGATAATGATGCTCTCAAACGGGTAACAAGGGAGATGCGTCCTCTAGTCAACTGGCAGAAGAGGCCAACCTGACGGTTCACCGCTCCTTCTACGACGCGAACAATGAGACGGGTTGAAGCTGTTATTCGAAGTGCGTAACCTTGTTCCACCAACCCGTAAGCACACTTACGCCTCGACGCTGATCCGCCGAGCTTATAAGTGAAGAGGCTGTCTTTCGTGCTTTAACCGGATTGATCGACCACCAATGACTTCCGCCATTGGATGGTGAGGAGGAAGAAGTTGAACCGACGCCAGACGACCCATCTACTTCACGTCAACCCGACAATGAAGCTTAATCCGTCAAGTCGGTTGATACGTCAGAAACTGCCCGTTATGAAGCAATTCCAAATTTTGGGCCTCTGAATGCCTTGTAATAAAACTAGCTGCCACCCTTGGTGTTTATATGCCTTCGTGCATACGTTTTGCAACTTATGCCTCCGTTTGATTTGTCAATGATAAACTATTACCTGCAGCGAAAATCTTAAAGCGCCGTTGTGGTTGTACCACCAGGCGGGTCATAATATCGATGAAATCAAGAATAACTTAATTTAAACATATCATTAAATAATACCTGCCATCATAAGGCATGGAGTTGGCTGTGCCAATCGTAAACCGGAGCGCTTTGTGAAAAGCACTGTCATAGGAGAAATAGCTCCTGTGAATGCAAGGTCAGGTCACCAAGATACGATGTTTTAGTTAAAAATTAAACCGCAAAACGCTCTCGGATCAAGAATAGTCCGTGTTCACAATTGACATCAAACCGCGCAAGCAGTCATTGGTGAAAAAACACAACAAAAAATATGCAAATCGGAGGAAAAACAAATAAAATCGTTTCCAAAAAAGAGGCTATCTGAGCCGATCAAGTGGTATTACCATGGTCGGACACGACCAAGCCCCCGGAGGCGTAGCTATGGTTCCAGTCAGCCAAGGTCCCCAAATGATGCAGTGGCATTACGCCGATCAAGAGGTGTAGCGATGGTTCGGGTTCGACCAAAGCCCCCAAGTGATTCTGTGGCCTTAGGCCGATCAAGAGGTGTAACTGGTTCAGACATGACCAAGTTCCCAAGTGATCTTTGTGGCTTTCGCCGGTCGAAAAGGTGTTGCATTGGTTCGGATGCGACCAAGCCCCCTAGTGACATGATACAAAGCTTTTTTGAAAAAGCTAACTCAAGGGGTAAACCGGAGGTCGCTTTAAGATAAAAACTACGTGTAACCACATGATATGCAAAGAACAGAGACCCGCTTTAGCTAAGGCTCCGGTTTATTGTATTGATCATAATATATACATTGTCATAATATGTACATGAGTAAAATCTATGGCTTAAGTATAATAAGGTCAAGATGAGCTATGTTCCAGGCCGTTTGGTCTCCTCCTCGGACGTGCGTGAGTCTTTATGCTCTCGAACATCGATCAGATAGTACGACCCGTTGTGCAGATTCTTGCTGACCACGAAAGTTCCCTCCCAAGGTGGGGATAACTTGTGCATATCACCCTGGTCTTGGATCAGTCGAAGCACCAGATCTCCTTCTTGAAAAGTTCTGGTCTTAACTCGGTGACTATGATATCGACGAAGATCCTGTTGGTAGATCGCCGAACGGGCAGCTGCGATGTCACGTTCTTCATCCAACAGATCCAAAGCGTCTTGCCGTGCCTCCTCGTTGTCCGTTTCAACATATGCCGCTACACGAGGTGAACCGTGACGGATATCACTGGGGAGGACCGCCTGTGCGCCATAGACCATAAAGAACGGTGTGTATCCTGTCGACCTGTTGGGTGTAGTATTGATACTCCATAACACAGATGGTAACTCCTCCACCCAACATCCCGGCGTTCGTTGCAAAGGAACCATGAGCCGGGGCTTGATACCCCGCAGGATCTCTTGATTGGCCCGTTCTGCTTGTCCATTGGACTGTGGGTGAGCTACTGACGATACATCAAGCCGGATGTGCTCACGCTCACAAAATTCCTTCATAGCGCCTTTGGACAAGTTGGTACCATTATCAGTAATGATACTGTGTGGAAAGCCAAACCGGAAAATCACCTTTTTAATGAACTGAACCGCCGTGGCTGCATCACACTTGCTAACGGGCTCCGCTTCAACCCACTTGGTATATTTGTCAACCGCCACCAAGAGGTGGGTCTTCTTGTCCTTGGACCCTTTGAAAGGTCCGACCATATCCAGCCCCCAAGTCGCAAACGGCCAAGTAATTGGAATCATCCTCAATTCTTGAGCCGGCACATGAGCACGCCTTGAAAATTTCTGACAGCCATCACATCGTCTAACTAGATCCTCCGCATCAGCATGAGCCGTCAACCAGTAGAAACCGTGACAAAACGCCTTAGCTACCAGAGACTTTGAACCGGCGTGGTGACCACAATCCCCTTCGTGGATTTCGCGTAAAATTTCACAGCCTTCCTCAGGGGACACGCAGCATTGAAACGCTACCGATACCTCGCAATGATGCAACTCGCCATTGATAATGGTCATGGACTTGGATCGCGGACTATCTGCTGGCCGAGTCTCATCCTCGGCAACTCGCCCGGTTCATGTACGCAAGATAAGGAACTGTCCAATCCGGTATGACATGCGGGGCTGCCACCAACTGCGCCCGGATCGGGAATAGCCAAATCCGCTTCACCGTGGAGCTTGACCGACGGGTTATGCGAACATCCAAAAGACGTTAGGCGGGACCGGTTTACGCCGAGAGCCCAGCCGCTTAAAGCGTCTGCCGCTTCGTTCTTCCGTCTATCCACGTGATCCACCGATAAGCCTTAAAGTGACCGCAACAATGTCCACCTCACGACGATAGGCTGCCATGAGTGGATCCTCGAATCCCAAGTGCCGGACACCGTTGAGCCACCAGTCCGAGTCACGAAGCACTTAACCCGCTAAGATTCATCTCCTTCTCCATCCGAAGACCATGGAGCAAAGCTTCATACTCAGCTGCATTGTTAGTACAAGGGAACATTAAGCGGAGAACGTATGAACTTGTCACCTCGTGGGGAAGTTAATCGACTCCGCCCGAGCCCTCAATTGCTCGGATCCATCAAATGAATCGTCCAATAAGTGTGATCCGGCTTCTCTTGAGCGCTCAGAATTCCGCCCAATCATTGATGAAATCCACAAGTGCTTGAGATTTGATCGCCGTTCGAGGCACATACTTCAATCCGTGCGCCCAAGCTCTATAGCCCACTTAGCAATCCGCCGCCGCTTCCACTCAATTATATCGCCTAAAGGAGCAGAGTGACCACCGTGATCGGATGGCCCTAGAAGTATTGCTTAAGCTTCCGGCCGCCATAAAAACTCCGTATACTAGCTTTTGCCAATGCGGGTACCGTTGCTTGGATTCAATAAGCACTTCGCTAATATAGTAAACCGGCCGCTGAACCGGATATTCCTTGCCTGCTTCTTTGCGCTCTACCACAATAGCCACGCTAACTGCACGAGCATTAGCCGCTACGTATAGTAATAACGGTTCTTTGTCTATTGAGCTGCAAGAACGGGCGGATTGGCTAATCGCCGCTTAAGTCCTCCAACGCTTCATCGGCGGCCGGACTCGCATGCATCGATTTGTCTTTTTCAAAGATCGGGTACAAAGGATGGCCTTCTCTCGAGGCGGCCGATAAACCGCTCAACGCGCAATCCGCCTGCCAAACGCCGGACATCGTTAATACACTTCGTTTAGCCAGGAGGTAATAGCTGTAATCTTTTCCGGATTAGCTTCAATTCCCCTATTGGACACGAAAACCCAATAACTTGCTCGCCGAACACCAAAAACACATTTGGCGGGTTGAGCATCATCTTGTAAACCCGTAGGTTGTCAAAGGTTTCCTTCAAATCGTCAATCAGTGTTTCTTTCTCCCTTGACTTGACCACATTACGGCCGATCTGCTTGTGCAGGCAATTCTGTACACATCATTGATAAGTTGCCTGGGCGCTTTTGAGCCCAAAGGGCATGGATACATAGCAGAAGGCTCCAAAGGGGGTGATAAACGCCGTTTTCTCCTGGTCCTTAACCGCCATTTTGATCTGATGATACCCAGAATATGCATAAAATAAACTCAATCGTTCACAACCCGCAGTGGCATCAATAATCTGGTCAATGCGGGAGGGCAAAAGGATCTGCCGGACAAGCTTTGTTAAGATCTGTAATCCACGCACACACATCGCCAAGTGCCGTTCTTCTTAAGGACCAGCACGGATTAGCAAGCCACTCGGATGGAAGACTTCAACGATAAAACCAGCCGCTAAGAGCCCGCCACCTCTTCTCCAATAGCCTTGCGCTTTTCTTCGTTAAACCGGCGGAGAAACTGCTTCACCGGTTTGTACTTGGGATCAACATTAAGAGTGTTCTCAGCGAGTTCCCTCGGTACACCTGGCATGTCAAAAGGCTTCCATGCAAAAATGTCCCGATTCTCACGGATGAACTCGATGAGCGCGCTTTTCTATTTCGGGTCCAAGTTGGCGCTGATAGTGAACTGCTTGGACGAATCGCCAGAAACGAAGTCAACAAGCTTAGTCTCAGCCGCCGATTTGAACTTTAACTCCGGATCATGCTCTGTAGTTGGCTTCTTCAAAGGGGTCATGTCCACCGGATCAACATTGTCCTTATAATATTTCAACTCCTCTCAGAGCACAAACCGACTCTGATAGGCCGCATCACCTTCCTCACATTCCAAAGCAATCTTGCGGCTTCCATGAACCGTTATTGTCCCCTTGTGACCCGGCATCTTGAGCTGTAAATAGATATAACAAGGCCATGCCATGAACTTGGCATAAGCGGCCGCCCAAACAGGCGTGATATGGGCTCGGATTTTCACCACCTCAAAGGTCGATGTCTCCGATCGGGAATCATGATCATCCCAAAAACCACTTCCAGAGCTATCTTGCCAACAGGGTATGCGACTTACCGGTACCACACCATGGAACACCGTATTAGACAGTTTTAAATTTTTGTCTCATTAGCCCCATATGGCGGAATGTCTCATAGTACAGGATATTAATACTGCTCCCTCCATCCATGAGCACTTTGGTGAACTTATAACCTCCCACCTGAGGGGCTACCACCAATGCCAGCTGGCCCGGATTGTCAACCCGAAGAGGGTGATCCTCCCTGCTCCACACGATTGGCTGTTCCGACCAGCGTAAATAACGTGGTACGGCTGGTTCAACAGAATTCACCGCTCGCTTATGAAGTTTCCGGTCTCGCTTATCCAAGCTAGTTGTGAAAACGTGATATTGGCCACTGTTCAACTATTTCGGATGGCTCTGATAACCCGATTGCTGCTGCTGCTGCTGGTTGTAACCACCTTGGTTATTCTGACTATTCTGATTGTTCTGTCCACCCTGATTGCCATTGAAGCCTGAACCGGAAGCTCCTCCATCGTGACCCGACCCATGAAAACCGGATCCTGAGCCACCACCGGACCCATGATCATAACAGAAAGCATTAGAGTTTTTGAACTCCTGCATAATGTAACAGTCCTTCCAAAGGTGGTTGGCTGGCATCTCCTTCGTCCCGTGTTTTGGACAGGGCTGATTTAATAAATAGTTTAAGCGATCCGGGTTAGGATTCGGAGCCCCACCACGATTCGCCGCTTTACCTCTGCGTCGCTGACCCTTGTCCTGCGCATTAGTATTAGCCACAAAGTCCATGCTGCCATCCGCTTTACGCTTGCCTCCGCTCCGTGGCCTCTGGGATTGTCTTGATGCCCTTGGAGTTGCTGTTCTTCTTTCCCTTCCCCGCCTTTGTCATCCTCGCACTCGGGATCCTTGGTACTATCGAAATCAGCATACTTCACTAAAGCGCCCATGAGAGTTCCCATGTCATTACAAAATCGCTTCATGCGCCTAACTTTAACTTCAGAGGTCAAACCGCGGTTGCCCTCCGTGGTTAAGATCGCAGAGTCGCCGTTGATCCGGTCGACGAGTGCAAGATTTCAAACGCGGGCGTACCCAATGGGTTGTTGACTCCTTCCCCGACACAAGCCGCCAAGTCCACTATGGACATGGGCTGCTTCGTATCTTTGAAATTCGATAAACCGGTTCGCGCTCGGGCGATGAATCGATAGAATTGGGCGGCAAGCTCTTTAACCAAGTACATGCCGTCTCTTCAAGCATCATGGTAAAATACTTTGCACACGCGGCCTCATCCACATCTAGCATCTCAATGGCCATCTCATAGCTCTCTATCCATGCTTCGGAGATAAATCAGCGGTGTAATTTGGCACCTTGCGCGAACCTTGAAGTCTTTGGGCAAGCGCCGCTTGCGTGCGAGGATCAAACAGGCACCCCAAAGCTAGAAGCGACCCTGGCTCGACCGAGGTGGTGGGGCGAACCGGCGTGGTCGACGCGCCTCGCTCAGGCTGCTAACTCGGCCTCCCTTCGTGCGGGCCCGTCCACCACTTCACGAGCATCGCGAATACCGCTGTCGGGTTATGGCCATGGGCCACTTCACGGTGCCGTCGTTGCTCGATACAGCCGATTCATCCATACGCCGCTTTGTAGCTCCCCGCTTGGGCGTGGGGTGGAATGAATCCGGTCACGGCTGTCTGAGTATGCTTCTGTTGGATCAAAGCGGTTCAAGAAGCTCCTTAACCCGGCGTGTCTCTCCGTCATGGAGAATCTCCTTCGATAGGGATGGCCTCCAATCGTGAAGCGGCAGCGACAAGATTGTCCATAGGATTAGAATAATGACCCAAGGTATCCGGACGGCGGAGGCATCATATTGTTCTGCCGAGGGGTTCCATGAGGCGGGTTGGACCGCGCGCTGGCCTGGCGCCTCGGCCGGTTTACCTCTGGCGGATTATCGTTCCCGCCAGGGTGTGAAAGAGGTTTCTAGCGTCGAAAATGAAGGCAAACGGGACCTGTGTTTCCGCTTTAAGACCTCATCGCGACGCTGCGGTCCAACATAAGCTTATAGGCACGGGCATCCAGCGCGCCCGCTCTGCGACCATCCTGTCGTTCTCGGCTACCAGTGCTGCTTTGGCTCGCGCGATCTGCTCTCTCACCTTTGCAACCTGCGCTAGGGCATCTTGATCCGCCGGATTGGCCTCGCCATAAGCATAGCTAGTCGTCGAACAGGTCGATAAAACTTGAGCGGCGGGTGCAGGGACCTCTGCCCGCCCGGTTGTTGCCGCCACGATCGTCCGGAGAGCATCGCCGCTGCAATCGAAGAGTGAAGCGCCGCTTGTGTACCGCCATAAATATTCCAACCGGTTGGGCTGATCGGAGGGTCCGGAATACTATCGCCATCGAACAGCCCTCATCTGGTCGCCCTAGCAACCGGTACAACGATTCGGTTTCTCCGGCCGAGGACTCGTCACCGAATAGACGACGGTCTCGCTACCATATCCCGATTCGTCCTCATGGTTTCCTCCGTGGATGACTCCCACGGCGCGCTTCACGACCGGTTTAACTGGGGCAGATCTCGTCTGCTGAGCCGTCTCGACGAGGTCGGTGCGGATGTCCGGCTCAGCCCTCGCTCACCAATCTTGCCGATGAAAGCGTGTATGCCACCAAAGGGGACCCAGATCCGTACTCGATTGAGCCGCCTCGGGCCCCATCCCGCGTCATCGATGTAGAGCTTGCCACGACGACTCTTGGTCATCCGCCCACAAAGATAGCCTTCGAGTCCTTCAACTTGCCCTCCAAGATCATCAAACCATCGTGCGATAGCCCCACAAAGGCGCCAATTGTCGTGGTTTTGTCACGCAGATGTCCTCGTGAAAGGACTTAGTCGTGGAGCCATCGTTACGGGTTAACTTGAAGGGGTTAAAGCGGACGCAAAGGCACGAGAGTTTATACTAGTTCGGCCCCTTCGATGAAGGTAAAAGCCTACATCTAGTTGTGATGGGATTGATGTGGTTTTGATGACTAGGGAGCAAATAAGCTTCGCCTAGGCCTCGAGTTGTTGTTGTCTGTCTTGAACCGCCGTCGGGTCGTCCCTTTATATACACAGGTTGACGCCCGGCCGGTCTACAGAGTCCCGAGCCGACATATACAAAGTGTTCGGCTCGGTCTCTCTCCTTTCTAACTTATATTACAAGTTTACATAATCTTGGCGGTTTACCACTACGGGCCCTAATCCGCCTTTGGGTCGTGGGCTTCCAAGCTTTACTAGTTGAACGCCATCTTCAAGACCTTCATGAGCTTCAACACAGTCTAAGGTGAACCGGGCCCTCCTGGCCGGTTTATACTTAGTAGCTATATCCTCAACATGACCCCTCTTCAATTTGAAGTTCAAATGTCGTTCACAAATAAAGCTACTATTGAATTTTGATTTCAGGGCGTAAATTTACAACTGTGCCATCTCGGTGATATATAGAAGCTAGCAGCACGATGTTGGCACAAGTGTTGTGTACCATAATAGACAGTTGTTGCACCCACTTGCCATAGTCTGTGATCTCAACGTGCAACAGCGATGGTGAGACCACTCAGAAGGGTGGCAAGGACATCATCATTGCAGCATACACTGCCTTTGCCTCTCGTGGTATTTTTTTACGTAATGTATACTATTAAAACCTCCTTCTCCCCCAATGAACTTTCTTCTATAGCCGGGCCGGACCATTTTGCTTGGAGGTGGGATCCTGCTTCCGGTCACTCAGGTGGAATTCTGGTTGGAGCGAGTTTAGATGTTTTTGATGTGGTTGCTTTTTAACATGCTATTTTCTATGCCAGTCTGGTTTTATTTCACAAATCACTAAATAAACTCTGGCATATCATTGTAGTCTACGGCCCGGCAAACCTTTCTCTCTCCCCTCTTTTTCTTGACGAGTTGTCTAATAATGTGGAATATGGTTCTGTCCCTCTGATTATTGATGGCGACTTTAATTTGTTACGGTCCCCTGCTAACGAGAATAACGACAACTTTGACTGGCAGAGGGCGATTAGCTTTAACGATTTCATTAGTTCTTTTGCTCTGCGGGAGATACATCGTTCGGGGGCTCGTTTCATGTGGAATAACAAACAACCCTTCGCGGTTGGATCCGTGTTGGACCGTGTCCTCACTTGTACTGCTTGGGACGCTCTGTTCCCGCGGACCTCTCTAATTGCTTTAGCTCATATTGGGTTTGATAATACTCCCCTTGTTTTGGACTCTGGTGAACAAGTTGTTAGTATTTCCAAGCGCTTTCAGTTTGAATCCTCCTGGCTCCTGGTCGACGGGTTTACCACTATGTTCTCTGCCAAAATTTCTAACCTTCTAGCTTCGATTTCCCGTTCCTTTGGTCCTATTGATGATTGGAGTTACTGCCCGAAACTTCTCAAACAGTTCTTATGGGGTTGGGGTAGGAATAGGGCGGCCGACACCCATCGTTAAAAGGCTGAGCTGATGGATCAGATTGCGGCCCTGGATGTGAGGGCTAACCATATGGGCCTTGACCAGGATGGGTGGGAGACTCGCTTTTCTTTGGATGCGGCCCTTATGGCTCTTCATCGTCAGGAAGAGGCCTATTGGCAACAATGTGGCCGCATTAATTAGGTCCTAAAGGAGGATGCTCTGATGTCGTATTTCTTTGCCTTGGCTAACGGGCGTCGGTGTAGATGTACCATCTTCAATCTGTCTATTGATGGTTCTATGGTCTCGGACCAATCTTTGATTATGAAGCATACCCACAACTTCTACTTTGATTTATTCTCAGCTCGACCCACCTCTGGCTTTCAGCTCTCCTAGTCCATCTGGGCTTCTTCACAGAGGGAGACCGTGCAGGAAAACGAGATGTTGTAGACCCCCATGAAGGAAATATGCCCTAGAGGCAATAATAAAAGTTATTATTTATTTCCTTATATCATGATAAATGTTTATTATTCATGCTAGAATTGTATTAACCGGAAACATAATACATGTGTGAATATATAGACAAACAGTATGTCACTAGTATGCCTCTACTTGACTAGCTTGTTAATCAAAGATGGTTATGTTTCCTAACCATGAACAAGGAGTTGTTATTTGATTAACAAGGTCACATCATTAGTTGAATGATCTGATTGACATGACCCATTCCGTTAGCTTAACAGTTGATCGTTTAGTATGTTAATGCTTTCTTCATGACCCATACATGTTCCTATAACTATGAGATTATGCAACTCCGTTTACGGAGGAACACTTTGGTACTACCAAACGTCACAACGAATCGGGTGATTATAAAGGAGTACTACAGTGTCTCCAAAGGTACTTGTTGGGTTGGCGTATTTCAAAATTAGGTTTTGTCATCCGATTGTCGGAGAGGTATCTCCAGGCCTTCTCGGTAATGCACATCACTTAAGCCTTGCAAGCATTACAACTAATGAGTTAGTTGT